>OY288267.1:73440723-74040723 GCA_958450335.1 Hibiscus tridactylites
CCTCCTCCTCATGGTGGACCACCCGGTGGTGGTGGAGCGGGGGATGGGATAGGGGTTGATGAACCTGAGGGAGCACGAGGGCAAGCTACTCCTGATATGACCGTGCTGATTCAGGCTATTGCTGGAGCCTTTCAGGCGGCAATAGCTGGTGCTCATGTGGATGCACCTCAGGCTGGTGCTGGTGCGAGTTTGCCTTTGGAGCAACTCCACAGTCTAGGAGGGACTGAGTTTAGGGGGCTGACCCCTGAGGGTTTCGACTCTTGGTTGGAGAGCACCAAGAGGATCCTTGGGCAGATGAACTATAATGATGTCTAGAAGTTGGGGTGCATCGTATCTTTGTTGCATGGTGATGCCTATACGTGGTGGACGACCACTATAGCTGGTTTAGAAGATGCTGAGGTGTCTTGGACGTTCTTTCTAAATGCGTTCGAGAAGAAATATCCGGGAGTCTATTATTTGGATGAGAAAAAAAGGGAGTTTATGTCCCTAGTGCAAGGTATCATGTATGTGGCGCAATATGAGGTGCAGTTTGTACGCCTTAGCCAATATGCACCAGAGTTGATCCCTAGTGAACGAAAGAGATGCGAGCGTTTCAGATATGGGCTGGTGGCTGATGTGAAAACATATATGCTTGCACCGGATTATACCGATTTTGATGTCTTTGTCACTTGAGCCAAGGACATTGAGCTGAACCTTGGTCTGCCGAGTCGAGTAGGAGGATCTAGCTCGGGGAAGCGAGTTACGGATCATGATGTTGGAAGGGGTCAATTTAAGAGGTTAAAGGATAGAAGGTCACATATGGATGCTAGACGTTAGGGAGGTAACCACGGGAGAGGTCAGCAAGGGCTGAATGCTTTCATTCGTATGCCCGAGTGTAATCGGTGTGGCAGGAGGCACATGTGAGAGTGTTGGGGCAATGTTGGTACGTGCTAAAATTATGGTTCCTGTGGGAACATGAAACGTGATTGTCCTCAGCCGATGAGAGAGGGGTAGGCTCTGGTAAGAGCAGCTAAGCCGTAGAGAAGCTGTGGGTGCGGCCAGGGCAATTTCCAGCGTAGAGATGATGGTGCGAGGAATGTGGCACATGTTGTAGCTGTTTAGCCCGAAGGAGGTGGACATTCCAGAGTGTATTCCCATCGTGAAGGGAGGAATGGCACTGATGTGATCGCAGGTACTTTTACTTTGCAGTCTTTGTCATTACTTTCTCTGATTGATTCTGGATATACACACTCGTACATATTTCCTGAACATGCTTAAAGGCTTGGTTTGCCTATTGAATCTTTGGATGTTGGTATGTGTGTATGTTTAATCATGGTTTAATGCTGGATTTTTAATGCCATTATGTTAAGAATGCACTAGGTAAGTGATCCTTGGTTTGCATGTGTTGAATTCATATGATATTAATTATGTGATGCTTGTGGAAATGGCATTGTAGTTATGCTTGTAAAACAGTGGGTTAATGTTGTTAAATGATTATATTGGCAAGTGATGAAAATGGTTTTTGGTTACTTTAATCAGATATGGTTAGCCGGCTATAGGATTGAGTGCACCATGAATAAAGTCGCCTTGGATGTCGAGGGGTTGTGATTGTGCCCTAATCTCCATCCAATTACCCTAACTGTTGGGATATTAGGGGCTCGATTCGATCAACCGTTCTTGCTCGCCAAGTGTGGAGAAGTTGGATAATTGGGTGTTTTAGTGGGAGGTGAAAATTAGGCAATTTGACACAAGGATTTATAGTGGTTCAACCTTCTAACCAAGGTCTACATCCACTACCTTAGCTCCCCACTAAAGATTTCCAGCAAATTCACTAAGAATTTCGTCCCCTTTTTTTGGATTAGGAGGAAATCGTTACATCCCTCAAAGCTTTCTACCCAAAGCTTGTAACACCCCAATTTTGGGCTTAGAAGTTTTGGGTTGAATCGGACCGGTCGGATTTTCGGTTCGAATATAAAAGGTGGTTTTTAGGGAAAGCCTAGTTCGGGATGCATTAAAAATATGGAAAAATATCTAAAAATCCTCTTTTATTATATATAAGAGAGTGGTGAAATCAATTTTAAAAAATGGGGTTTGGAAATACGATATTTCAAGTTAGTGACTAAAATGTAATTTTTGAGAAGTTGGTGACTGTTTTAAAAGGATTGAAACTTTGAATCTTTAAGGAGCTAATTTACCCAAGAAGAGGTTTCTCCAGATTTTTTTTTCTTGATATTAAAGATTTATTAAATGATATTTAATAAAAGGAAAAAGAGGGAAATAGATATTTTTGATTTCATAACTAACTTTTCTCAAAATTTTCCTATTTCTTTTTCTCTCAATTTTCTCAATCCTTGATTTGAGTTTTATTAAAGGTTTTATAGTTGTGTTCTTGATTTTGGCTTAAAATGCAAGATTTGGATTTAATTTTGTGGAAATTCGTAATAAATGATTGGGCTCTGTTTTGAGATGTCTTTTTGATGTATATTGGATGTATAAATGATGTGTAATTGAGGTTTAATCAATGCAATCCCGGATAGGTTGATTTTCCTAAGTTTTTGCTTGAGTTAATGGTGGTTTTTGGGGTGATTTTGATGTTCTGCTATAGCTGGAGGTATAAGGACGTGATTAGGCTATTTTGGATGTTAATTGATGTCTAAGAATGATTGGAATTGATGGATCTTGGCTGGGTAATGTTGTAGAGGTGTTTGGATGTGATTTCGGTTGTGTTTGGTAGCCGAAATGTGAGTGTTGATGAGAGCAGCGAGTTTAGGTGTCTTGGTTGAAGATATTAATGCATGATGATGCATTAATTCTCTGCTTTGATGTGTTTAAAACAGGGGAGACATCTTCGGATCCTTGTGGTGTTGATCTGGAGGCTTGATCGGCGTTTCGGCAAGCTTGCGAAACGGAATCGGTGAGTGAAGTTTGGTTTTCAGCTTTGAAACCAATGTTTGAAGGTTAAGGGAGCTTAGTTTAAGTCTAAACAACTTAGCTAAGCTCAAGAGTAAGTTTTCGGAGAAACTCTCTTTTTTATGAACCATGAGATTGTTGAATGCAATGTGTTTTATTTGCATGTTTAAATTCTGTTTTGAAAGCATATTTTAGCATGTTTAATGCTGGTTTTGTAAGCCATGTGTTGAAGGATGCTCAAGGTAAGAGATCCTTGATTTAAACATTGATAAATGTGGTTTGATGCATTGTGATGCATGATTGTTTAATGGCTTGTTAAATGCTTTAAAACAGTGGATTTATGATGGTAAATGATGTATATTGGCAAGTGATGTGTTGGTTTAAAAGTACTTGAATCGGATATAGTTAGCCGGCTATAGGATTTGGTGCACCGTGAATAAAGTCGCCTTGGATGTTGAGGGGTTGTGATTGTACCGTAAACTCCATCCAAGTACACTAACGAGATGGTTAAGATCACAATGGTGGTTAAAAGTCCATGTGTGGATCTTGTGTTAAGATCACAATGGTGGTTAAAAGTCCATGTGTGGATCTTGTGTTGTATGTCCCGTGATCTCGTTAGTGATGTTATACAACTACTAATGAGTGATGTGGAGGGGTTCTGATTGTACCGTAGACTCCATCACGGGTGTTGAGGGGTTGTGATTGTACCGTAGACTCCATCACGGGTGTTGAGGGGTTGTGATTGTACCGTAAACTCCACCTTAATATTGGTAGTGTGTATGAAGCGTATGGGACAACGCTTGTAATCCGCGTATCCGATTGTGTTTTGAGTTGTAAAAATGGTTATGGATTATCACTTGAAAGCCAATATAACATGTTGATGATTTGAAGCATGAAATGCTTGGTTTGTATGCATAAATGCATGGTAAATGATGTTTTTGAAACTAAAGGCCTTGAAAAGGTGTTTCTACAAAAAGCATTATTGTGTTGTTTTAATTGAGCATTCCTCACTAAGCTATGTGCTTACGCTCTCTCTTTCTTGAACCAATAATGCAGAGCATTGAAGTGCTTAAAGGGCAGCAAGGAGGTCAAGGATCCAAGGGAAAGTTTAAGCTCATGTATGGTGACTATTTTCACAACACTTTTAGCTTTTGGCATTTGGCAATGGGAACCTAGATTGTGTTTTTGGGAGATGTTTTGGACTCCCTAAGTTTGGTTTAATGCCTATGATGATGTTGGAACATGTAAAGGGACATTTGGTATTTGGTTTTGGTGATTTGATGAATGCATTATTTTCATTATAGGATGCATGCCTATAGAGTTGGGATTTTCCTTGAATGTTGCCATGATTGAGTTTTGATGATGCTATTATGTTCCTTTAGTACTTAATGACTTGCTGGTATGTTTGGGAGACCATATGAATGTGTTTGATGGGTTGAAAGGGTTTAAAACCAGCAAATTGCTGCATTTCTGGGCAACCCGTATCGGAACGGGTGCTACTGTTTCGGAACAGGTGGCCTGAAATGGCCATGGCGTTTCGAAACAGGTAGAGCCGTTCCGAAACGGATTTGCTACTGCCGAGCCCTGTTCCGCAACAAGTTTCGGAACGGTCCCGCGTTTCGGAATGGTCATTCCCCGTTTCGGAACACTTGACCATTGGGCACTGAATCTGATGATTATATGTTTTGAAATCCTTACGTTTTAGTCCCAACCTTTGTATATGCAATTGATTGAGTTTGAGATGTCCGTTTGAGATGAAATTTGGCAGAGAAGCATGAAACATGGTTAATTTCATAATGGTAACTCAAAAGTTGGTTAAGCCCTCGTAATTTACAGAATTTGCAATTTGGTCTCTAAATTTGTATGTTGTGCAATTGAGTCCATAATTGCTTTCCAATTGTTGTGATTTTTGAGTATGCTTATCTCAAGGGTACACCTAGGGTTAATATGCATTTAGACAAGTTTAAAAAGAAAAAAAGGGTCGTTAATCATGGTTGACTTTTGGGTTGACTTTGGTTTTCCCCGTGTAATCTTCGTAGTTCGGGTCAACTGTCTACGCCGGGCTAAGGGGGTTACATTTGGTGGTATCAGAGCTGAGTTCTCGAGTATTTGGGAATTGTTAAGTGGGTGATAAGTGTATTATTGCTTTGTATGCTTGTTGAGTGAAAGTATGATGTATGAATTGTAAGTATGTTACAATTGTGGTGTGTGCTGTGGTGAAGCATGTTAGAGGGACCCATTGCCAAATCAAAGCTAATGAAATGTTTTGTTTTTAATTGGAAATGAGCTTGAGTACTTGGATTGCTTACCTTGCTGAGCTTGACTTTGTTTATTGCATTGTGATTGCGTTGTTAGTGAATGGGACCTCGTAGAGAGACGAGGATTAATACGCGAGCTATGGCTCAAAATGAGAACGAAGAAAATGCTGAAAATGTAGTGGATTTACCTCCTCCACCTGATGGTGGTGGTGCTGGGGGTGAGGGAGCTGGTGTTGCTGCTGGTGCTGGGGTCGCTGGACCTGAAGCTGGGCAGGGGCAAGCTGCTCCTGACATGACAATGCTGATTCAGGCTATTGCTGGATCCTTTCGAGCGACGGTAGCTGGAGCTCAAGGAGCTGGGCATCAGGGAGATGCTAATGTGAGACTACCTCTGGAACGTTTGCGCAGTCTGGGAGGGACTGAGTCCAGGGGTTTGTCTGTTGAAGGTTCTAAGTCTTGGTTGGAAAGTACCAAGAGAATTTTGGGACAAATGAACTGCAATGATGTGCAGAAGCTGGGCTGTGTGATATCATTGCTGCATGACGATGCGTATGCTTGGTGGACAACCACTATCTCCGGAATGGAGGATGCTGATGTGACTTGGACGTTCTTTCTGAACGCGTTCAAGAGGAGGTATCTGGGTGTACGGTACCTAGATGAAAAGAAAAGGGAATTCATGTCTCTTACTCAAGGGAGCATGTCAGTGGCTGAGTACGAGGTTCAGTTTGTCTGACTCAGCCAGTACGCACCTGAGCTTGTCCCTGATGAGTGGGAGAGGTGTGAACGTTTCCGTTATGGTTTGGTGACGGAAGTGAAGACCTATATGCTGGCTGCTGATGTAACGCCCCGGTTTTGGGCTCAGAAGTTTTGGGTGTTGACCGGTTCGGTCAAAGTGCTGATCGAATATATAAGAGTGAATTTAGGAAAGCCTAGTTCGGGTTGCATTAAAAATATGGACAAATATTCTAAAATCATCTTTTAATATATATAAGTGAACTGTGAAATCAATTTTGGAAAATGAGGTTCGGAAGGTTGACATTTTGGCTAGTGACCAAAATGTAATTTTTGAAAGTTGCGGGACAGTTTTATAAAGGATTGAAACTTTGAATCTTTAAGGAGCTATTATTCCAAAAAGGATTTCTCCAGATTTTTCTAAGATATTTTAGAAAAATCTGGAGAAATCCTTTTTGGAATAATAGCTCCTTAAAGATTCAAAGTTTCAATCCTTTATAAAACTGTCCCGCAACTTTCAAAAATTACATTTTGGTCACTAGCCAAAATGTCAACCTTCCGAACCTCATTTTCCAAAATTGATTTCACAGTTCACTTATATATATTAAAAGATGATTTTAGAATATTTTTCCATATTTTTAATGCAACCCGAACTAGGCTTTCCTAAATTCACTCTTATATATTCGATCAGCACTTTGACCGAACCGGTCAACACCCAAAACTTCTGAGCCCAAAACCGGGGCGTTACAACTCTCCCCCCCTTAGGAAATTTCGTCCTCGAAATTTCAACCGGCGAAAAGAGAAACAGAACCTTCTCAAAGCAACACACAAAACAACACAAAAGCCTCAACCAACACCACTGATCACTTTCCACACCATCCTCCACCATACACTGTTCACAAATCCAAACTCTCAAAGGTAACCACGACTTAACCTTCCACATAACCGGATTGTACACAATCCCAACATCAACCTGAAGAACTTCAGCTCTTACAGCAGACAACACTGTAACACACAACTCCCAAGACTTGTCTACACAAAGACAACCACCAAACCAATTCAGCCACTATGCAACCTCTCAGCCTCTAAAACTCTTGCGATTCCCAAACCTCTTCCAAAGATTTTCCCCAACGAGCAGAAATCCTTAAACATCAACCGTTTACTCAAACCCTTCAACGAAGCTGACCATCCTTCACATCAGTCACAACATTACCATAACAGCTCACCAGGACTATTCACCCCAAAAACCAAAAAAAAAAAATTACATCACAACCCCAACTTGAAACCATCAGCCGTTCCACACACCACCAGCTGACTTCAAACGGAACTTTCTTAACCACAACTAACCAACCACTTCTCACAAAAACCCAAACAACTAACAAAAGCCTTCGATCTTTCACAGCCCTTTCACTACAAACTTCAACCAGAACACTTGCATTACCAGAACGTTACTTAACCAAAACACACATAACAGCTTCTGATTCCTCAAAGGTTGCTAAGAACCAACACAACCCTTCCACAACAACTTAAAAGCTATACTACCTCAGCCCTTGGAAACACAACCTCAAACTGCAACATCACTTAGCACCAAGGAACTACTACTTCCTTTTAGCTAAACAAACCACTTAACCGATACTAACCTCAACCGATACCTTCACCACCAAACCTCTAAACTCTCCGAGCATCAAGCACCATCCTTCTACCGACAAGCTATTCCACTCTCACTATCACTAGCAACCAGCTTAACAAACTCCAACACTTCTAACTCTCACTCAGCACCAAACAACCTCTAAAAACCCATCATCCCACCTAATCCAACCACAACACTAACAGATTCGATCAGTTATTAGCGAGCGTGAACATCGTATGCATGATCACCTATATGCCTTATCAATGCCTGATGTACATGTATGCAAAACCTCTAATGTCATGCCACATGTATGCATGGACCAACATATATAATATAGCATATAACAATGATTTTAGCTGTGCATGAATGCCAGTTCACACCCTCCAATAACATCCTCAAAATCTGTCTAAGAACAACCTCCTTACTCACCTTTAACTTATCCAACTCCATCATACTAACAACCATTAACCACAAGACATTCACTAAAACCTTCTTCACACCCAAGATATTACCAAACCACACTACCACTACCCCAAACATAATAGCAACAAGGCTAAACTTACCACACAAGGAAAAACCAACAGAAACCAAACTAAGGCAACTAAAGCAAAGATCACTTAATAAGGTTACCTGTAAGCACAACACCACCCTGAAGCTTCATCAGACGAGCTCTCTTCCTTGCGGAACCATCATCCTCTTGCGGCACAACTGCAGCACCAACTAACACACCAGGGTCAACATCAACTCCTTGCGATAAAGAACCTTGGCTATTCCGAGCCAACATCAAACAATCACGCCTCATGTGTCCAGCAGACCCACATTTCCAGCAAACTTCATTTCCCAAACTCTTCACAACCTTCTGCTTTTCTTGCCACCTCTGAACCTTGCCTCGGCCGTACCCACGACCTTTCAAAGATCCTTTGGCTAACACCAAGGCTGACTTCACTTCATGAGGACAGTCACGCTTAACATGCAACTTAGAACCACAATTCCAACAAGCTCTCGCGCCCCTACAACGTCCAACATGGCGCCTTTTACAACGGTCACACACAGATGACTGAGCTTCTACTCCTTGCTCAAGCAACACTTGCTCACCAACAGCACTACCCGCACCTTGCTTAACCCTTGGAAATTCCCTTCCAAGATACCTTTCATAAAAGGCCGATACAAAGAAATCCCAATCGATATCAAGGATATGTGACGCCACCGCCACAGATGTCCACCAGGCACACACATCTTCCAGCATCAGAGAAACAACACTTCCCAGCTTACATGCATAATCACAGCCTTCCTGATCCAAAATCAGAACCACATTGGCCAACCAAGCCTCAAACATCCCCGGGGTAGAACCATGATACTCCACAGCACCCAAATCAAGCAAACGATGCTTCGGCAAACCCACACATCTAGCCAGCACATCCACTGACTTTACCTCTACCACAGCCTAAAATGTTCCCAACACCTCCTGAACAACAGATGATGAACTTTCCATCACAGAACCAGCTTCTTTCCCTTGCCTTACCATCTCAACTCCAAGCACAGAAGACTGAGACAAAACACCTCTACAAAAGGGTGAATTCTTTGCCTTAACAACCTGCCCCAAGGCAGCAACCATCTCCCTCATCCGCCACTCTTTCATCGACTTTGTCATACCACTAACAACAACAAACATACAATCACAACAAGCAAACAAACCAGTTAGACCAGCATTAAGCAAGGATTCAAACTCCAACTCCAAAATAACACAATAGCTATATTAATAAGGCAATGGGTATCCCGAATCCTCCCCTTAACATGACATAACAGTCAACACAACATGGATATCATAACATCAAGCATATCAACAACATACCTTGATCATGCTTACACCAAACAACATCCAAATGCACCAGCACATTAGCAACATAACATGCTCAAAACACATTCACCATGCATAACATCAGCTCATAGCATCAGCACATATATCCACACAAACTCAACCAAAATTCATAACCACAAGACATGCTTGCATACATCAGCAACATGCTCAGAAACATCAACAACATACTCAGAAACACATGTTTCAAGCAACTTTCACCCACACAACAAGGTAAACATCAAACGCACATCACATCAACTTACCGTTTTCCCCAACCTTCACAACTCAGCTCTGATACCACCAAATGTAACCTCCATAGCCCGGCCTAGACGGTTGACCCGAACTACGAAGGTTACACGGGGAAAACCAAAGTCAACCCGAAAGTCAACCTTGATTAACGACCCTTTTTTTTCTTTTTAATCTTGTCTAGATGCACATTAACCTTAGATGTGATCACACAAACGCCATGCTCAAAGATCACCAACATCAGAGATCAAACAGGGACCCAATTGAACAAATTACGACCTTAGGGACCAAATTGTAATTTCTGGAAACTCTAAGGACTTAACCAGATTTTAAGTTACCAACTTAAAATTAATCATGTTTCATGCTTCTCTGCCAAATTTCAGCTCAAACGGACATCCCGAACTCATACAATTGCACAAACAAGAATCAGGACTAAAATGCAAACATTCCAAAAATATAAAGATACTTTTAACCGAATTTAACGGTCGCGTATCGATACCCCTGGAGTCGTATCGGTACGCGGGGAAGGCAGTAACCAAACTCCAGAGACAGTATCGATACGATGTCCCGCGTATCGATACGGCATTCATACGGTATCGATACTCGTTCAGCCGTACCGATACCCCTGGGCAGAAATGTGCATATTTGTCTCAGGCGTATCGATATGCAAGCCCGAGTATCGATACCCCTGCCTGAAATCGACTCAAAAACAACATCATACATGCTTCAAACTTCAAATTAACAACACCAAATCATAACACATAGTCAATCAACATGCAGGGACCTTCATAGCATCACCAATTCAACATATAACCATCACATAAGAAAAGCCCCAAATTCAATGGCATGCTTCCTACTCAAGCTAACCATTTATGCACAAACCTTTCCAAAGCAATCTCATATAAGCCAAACATGATTCAGCAACATCAACAACATTTAAACATACTTGATCAAACATAAACGAATACAAAAACATCGATCCGAGAGATTCTACCCCCATTGCCCTTATTAACTATAGCTATTCACCGAGACATACATCTCCATTGGAGTCCACCTTGAATCCCTTGCTCCTTGCTGCCCAAACTTCAAGAATCTGCATTGATGGACAAAAAGGAGCGTAAGCACATAATGCTTAGTGAGGAATGCTCAAAACCAAAACACCATCAATGCAGCGGGTCATTAAAACACTTTAAAACAAACCCGATTTGATTACCAAAGCCAAGTTTGAAAACCCTTTCCAACATCAAGCTCAAAACATGCATAAACACCATATGTCAAGCTTAAACAAAACCATGGGAACACATCCATTTCACAACATACCTTTCATGAACTTGAAAGCCACATCAAGCAAGAAACCTTTTAAAACCATAGCTCAAATAATCCATTTCATGCATTTAATCGAGGCAACATAAGAACCATAACAACATCTTCACATGCCTTAAAATACAAGTCTTACAAGACTCCAATGCAACATAGATATTTCATGTTCACAAGCATCATTTACCAAATGATTACCAACACTTGTTCAACTTAACAAGTAACATGCTTTCACTAGCATCATACACTTTTCATGCAACAATGCATCTTTTCAAGCATCACATGCTTCTCATGCAAACATGCATCAATTCTAGCATCTCATGCTTCACATGCAACCATGCATCATTTCAAGCATCTCATGCTTCACATGCAACCATGCATCATTTCAAGCATCTCATGCTTCACATGCAACCATGCAACATTTCAAGCATCTCATGCTTCACTATGATCAAGAACATTATATTGGCTTTCAAGAGATCAACCTCATTCACTTTTCAACTCAACAACCCGATCGGATACGCGGATTCCGAGCGTTGTCCCTACGCTCCCTACACACTACCCAATCCAAGGTCTTCCAAATGGGCAACAACCTCCATTTGACCTCAACATCCTAAGGTTCCCATGTATGGACTTTTAAACACCATACAACCTTAGCTTTTCCCCAAGGTTCCCATGTATGGACTTTTAACCACCATACAACCTTGACATGCACAAGGTTCTCCCGCATGGACTTTCAACCACCATACAACCTTTGCATAACCGATTGGTAGTTGTAGAACATCATCTAACGAGATCCGGGACATCCCACACAAGATCCACACATGGACTTAACCACTGCCATTGTGATCTCAACAAGCACAAGGTTCTCACATATGGACTTTTAACCACCATATAACCTTTGCTCAACCAAGGTCCTCGAATGGGCAACACCTCCATTAGGACCTCAAATAACCAAGGTCTTCCCGTGGGCAACAACCTCCACTGACCTCATCTCGTTAGGAAACTTGAAGGGAGCTTATCCGGTCCACACTTGACCACTCCGCCTTCAAGGCGACTTAATTCACGGTGCACCCAATCCTATAGCCGGCTAATTATATCCGATCAACGAACCAAGAACCACTTACATCACTTGCCAATATAACCATCTTACCATATTAATCCATTGTTCCACATGCATACACATAATGCAAGCCATCACAACATTAGCTCAATGTTTCACATACATAAACATAATGCAAGCCATCACAACATTAGCTCAATGTTTCACGTGCATAACCAATATGCAAAAGGTAACATTTATCATCATCAATTCACTGTTTTAAAGCATCATACAAGCCATTGATCAACATGCAACACTATGCATCAAAAATCACAATTTCCATATACAAAACCAAGGATCTCTTACCTTGAGCATCCTTCTCAAATGGCTTTCAAAACCAGCATTAAACCATGCTAAAACATGCTTACAAAACAGAATTAAACCAACCACATTTGCTTTTAAAACCAAATCACACACAATTCAAGAGCAAAAACCCATTCACTTACTCTTGAGCTTAGCAAAGTTGTTTAGACTTAAACTAAGCTCCCAAAAACCTTCAAACCTTGTTTCTAAAGCTGAAATCCCAACTTCACTCACCGATAACCAAACAAGACTAGCCAACAAGCCTTCCAAGCTTCCGAAACCTTCCGAAAACACCTCCAAAGCTCACGGATCAAACTCCCCTGTTTCAAGCACACAAAAACAGAACATTAATGCATCCTTATGCATTAAAACACCAGCAACAACAACACAACTCGCTGCTCATCACAAATCTAACAATTTGGCTACCAAACACAACCGAAATCACCTCCAAACATTTCCAAAACTTAACCCAGCCAAGATCCATCACTTCTAACCATTTTTATACATCAAATAACATGCAAAATGATCACAACCACGTCCTTATACCTCCAGGTATAACAGATCACCAAAAACACTCTAAAAACAACCAAAAACTCAAGCCAAACTTAGGAAATTCAACCTATCCGGGATTGCATTGATTAAACCTCAACTTCTAATCAATTTAGCATTCATTTAACATCATTTTGACACCTCAAAACACTGCCCAAACAGATCACACGAAAATTTCACCAAAATCACCAAATCTTGCATTTTAGCCAAAAAATCAAGATCTCAATTGAAAAGCCATTAATAAAACATAAATCAAGGATTGAGAACTTAGGAATTTCAGTAAAGAACTGATAGTTTAGAGGAGAAGGACGTTCTTACCTCCAAACTTGAATTTCTCCATTTTAGAGCCAAAAAGCTTGATGAAACAACTTGTAAATTGAGAGGTTTTGTTGATGAAATGATTAGGAATCAAATGAGAGTTGAAATGAGAGATTTAGATGTCAAAATCAGAGAAAGAAATCTGGAGAATTTTGTTTGGGTTGAGAGAAAATGAGAGAAAAGAGAATTTGAGAGAAAATGGAAAGTTAGTTGGAAATTTGGTTAAAATGATTTCCCTCCTTTTCATAATCTTTAAAATCAGATTTTAGACTTAAAATATCTTAGAAAAATCTGGAGAAATCCTTTTTGGAATAATAGCTCCTTAAAGATTCAAAGTTTCAATCCTTTATAAAACTGTCCCGCAACTTTCAAAAATTACATTTTGGTCACTAGCCAAAATGTCAACCTTCCGAACCTCATTTTCCAAAATTGATTTCACAGTTCACTTATGTATATTAAAAGATGATTTTAGAATATTTTTCCATATTTTTAATGCAACCCGAACTAGGCTTTCCTAAATTCACTCTTATATATTCGATCAGCACTTTGACCGAACCGGTCAACACCCAAAACTTCTGAGCCCAAAACCGGGGCGTTACAGCTGAGTATACTGACTTTGATGTGCTGGTTGGTAGAGCAAAAGACATTGAGTTGAATTTGGGTTTGTCTTCTAGAGGAGTTGGTTCTAGTGCGGGCAAGCGAGTTGCTGAGTATAGTTCCGGTGGCGGACGGAACAAGAGAGGACGTGATCGGAAGTATCCGTCTTCAGCTAGGCGTGGTGGTGGAGGGCAAGGTGCGCCTGTCCAGGGGGACAAGGCGAGAGCTGATCAGAACACATGTTGGGCATGTGGATCGCGTGGTCATCTGAGGTGTGATTGTCCTCGAGCGGCGAGGGAGGTACAGGCTTCTGTTGTGGTGACCGGTAATTCGTGCTGGAATTGTGGTTCGGCAGATCACATGAGGAGGGAGTGTCCTCTGTTGGCCGGTGGTGGTTAGGGACGTGCTCCTGGAGTTGTTGCACCACAGAGAGGTCGTGGGCGCGACCGTGGTAACTTCCAGCGTAGAGAGGATGATGGAAGGAATGTGGATCATGTGGTAGCTGTTCAGCCTGAGGGTGGTGGCCAGGCCAGAGTGTATGCTCAGAGGGAAGGGAGGAATGACACGGATGTGATCGCAGGTACTTTCACTTTGCAATCCTTGTCATTACTTTCCTTGATTGATTCTGGATCTACACACTCATACATATTGCGTGAACATGCTCAATTGCTTGGTTTGCCTGTGGAGTCTTTGGATGTTGGTATGCATTATAGGATGCATGCCTATAGAGTTGGGATTTTCCTTGAATGTTGCCATGATTGAGTTTTGATGATGCTATTATGTTCCTTTAGTACTTAATGACTTGCTGGTATGTTTGGGAGACCATATGAATGTGTTTGATGGGTTGAAAGGGTTTAAAACCAGCAAATTGCTGCATTTTTGGGCAACCCGTATCGGAACGGGTGCTACTGTTTCGGAACAGGTGGCCTGAAATGGCCATGGCGTTTCGAAACAGGTAGAGCCGTTCCGAAACGGATTTGCTACTGCCGAGCCCTGTTCCGCAACGAGTTTCGGAACGGTCCCGCGTTTCGGAACGATCCTTCCCCGTTTCGGAACACTCGACCGTTGGGCACTGAATCTGATGGTTATATGTTTTGAAATCCTTACGTTTTAGTCTCAACCTTTGTATATGCAATTGATTGAGTTTGAGATGTCCGTTTGAGATGAAATTTGGCAGAGAAGCATGAAACATGGTTAATTTCATAATGGTAACTCAAAAGTTGGTTAAGCCCTCGTAATTTACAGAATTTGCAATTTGGTCCCTAAATTTCTATATTGTGCAATTGAGTCCCTAATTGCTTTCCAATTGTTGTGATTTTTGAGTATGCTTATCTCAAGGGTACACCTAGGGTTAATATGCATTTAGACAAGTTTAAAAAGAAAAAAAAGGGGTCGTTAATCAAGGTTGACTTTCGGGTTGACTTTGGTTTTCCCCGTGTAATCTTCGTAGTTCGGGTCAACCGTCTAGGTCGGGCTAAGGGGGTTACAAAGCTTGAAAGAACACTCTCTTTACAAAGAAAGACTTAACAAACTAGAAATCCCTCTAAAATGTGTTTGTTTGCAATTCTAAGCTCTCACCCAAAACCTAAACACTTGAGCAAATTTAACAATGTAAGCTCACAAGTGTTGTCTAAGCAAGAAATGAACAATTAAAGCTCTAGACAAATTTTGACATCATAATGTTTTAACAAATGAAGCATTAACCATTACAAGATTCTGGGAGGTCCCTTTTATACTCCTAATTGAGTTTGTAGCCGTTACTAGCCGTTGGGGATGATTTGGAGCCATTGAGGACTTTATTTCCCTTCATAAATGCTGTTCTGCAGCTATCCATATCGATACGCGTTGAACCGTATCGGTACGGCCTTCATGAGAAACTAGCAGTTGGGCTCTTGTCAGCCTGGGCGTATCGATACGCTTGAGGGCGTATCTGTACGGGTTCACATTTAAATGGTCGTTGGGAAATAGCCGTTGGGGTTGGTTGAAAGGGGATCGGTACGCTTACCTGGCGTATCCAAACGATCCCGATCCGTATCGAAATGGCCAAGCCTATTTCGATACGGGTTTTGACAGTGGCCAAACTGTTGCAAAATGGTATCGATGTTCTCTTCCGGATGTTCTCTTCCGGAACCTTTAAGACCATTGGTGATAGTGGAGAACCTATCAAACATCTTCTCGATGTTCTCTTCCGGATCCATCTTGAAGTTCTCACACTCTAAGGTTAGGAGCCCAATCTTGGTCTCCTTGACTTCATTGGTTCCCTCGTATGTGACTTCAAGCTTTTCCCATACCTCCTTGGCACTCTCACAAGAAGACATCTTCTCATAGATGGTTGGGCCAAATGCACAAAAGAGCATGTGCAAGGCTTTGCAATTTAGCTCCATCTTCTTGCGATCGTCGGCACTCCATTTCGCTTTGCTTCCTAGAGGCACGAACGGACCATCTTAACCTATGTCCTGTAACGCCCCAATTTTGGGCTTAGAAGTTTTGGGTTTGGGTCGGGCTGGTCAGAGTGCGGTTCGAATATAAAAGGTGGTTTTTAGGAAAGCCTAGTTCGGGTTGCATTAAAAATATGAAAAAATGTCTTAAAATACTCTTTTATTATATATAAGAGAATGGTGGAATCAATTTTGCAAAATGAGGTTTGGAAGGGTGACATTTTGGGTTAGTGACCAAAATGTAATTTTTGAAAACTGGGTGACTGTTTTAAAAAGGATTGAAACTTTGAATCTTTAAGTAGCTATTTACCCAATAGGAGTTTCTCCAGATTTTTCTTAAATATTAAATGATTTATTAATGGTTTAAAATAAAGGTAAAAAAGGAGGGAAAGATATTTTAGCCTTTTAACTAACTTTTCCTAATTTTCCATTTTCATTTTCTCTCATCTTTTCTCTCAAACCAAACACATTTCTCCAGAGCATTTTCCTCTGATTTTGTCATCTAAATAACACATTTCAATTTTCTTTTGATCTCTAATCATCTCTTCAACAAAACCTTATCATTTGCTATTTGGATTTTCAAGAATTTTGGTTCCAAAAAGGGAGAAACTCAAGTTTAGAGGTATGAACGTCCTTCTCCTCTAAATTCTCAGTTCTTTACTGAAATTCCCAAGTTCCCAATCCTTGAATTGTGTTTTGTTAAAGGTTTTGCAAAGGTATTCTTGATCTTGGCTTTAAAATGTAAGATTTGGTTAATTTTGATGAATTTTCGTATGATCTGATTGGGCATTGTTTTGAGATGTCTTTTTGATGTTAAATGAATTTATAATTGATGAGGAGTTGAGGTTTAATCAATGCAATCTCGGATAGGTTGATTTTCCTAAGTTTTGCTTGAGTTTTTAGTTGTTTTTGGAGTGTTTTTGATGATCTGTTGTTGCTGGAGGTATAAGGGCGTGGTTGGGATCATTTTGGATGTTAATTGATGTTTATAAATGGTTAGAAGTGATGGATCTTGGCTGGGTTAAGTTTTGGAAGTGTTTGGAGGTGATTTCGGTTGTGTTTGGTAGCCGAAATGTTGGATTTGCTAAGAGCAGCGGGTTTAGTTGTGTTGCTAGTGTTTTTAATGCATGATGATGCATTAATCCTCTGTTGTTATGTGCAACCTGGGCAGGTCGTATCGGAACGGGTGCTACCATTTCGGAACAGGGGCCTGAAATGGCCTAGGCGTTCCGAAACGGGAGGAACTGTTCCGGAACAGAAAGGCTACTGCCAAGCCATGTTCCGATACCCGTTTCGGAACGGTCACGCGTTTCGGAATAGGTTCTCCCTGTTTCGGAACACTCGACCGTTGGGCTCTGAATTTGATGGTTATATGTTTTGGAATGTTTGTGTTTTAGTCCCGAACCTTGTTATTGCAATTGAGTGAGTTCGAGATGTTCGTTTGAGCTGAAATTTGGCAGTGAAGCATGAAAAATGATTAATTTCATATTGGTAACTTTAAATTGGGTTAAGTCCTTTTAATTTCCAGAATTTTCATTTTGGTCCCTAAAGTTGCAATTTGTGCAATTGAGTCCCTGAATGATCTTTGATGGTTATGATCTTTGAGTATGCTATTCTTGTGAACATGTCTAGGGTTAATGTGCATCTAGATAAGTTTAAAAAGGAAAAAAAAGGGTCGTTAATCAAGGTTGACTTTCGGGTTGACTTTGGTTTTCCCCGTGTAAACTTCTTAATTCGGTTCAACCGTCTGGGCCGGGTTAAGGGGGTTACATGTCCCATAGCTTGTAATCTCTTGACTTCAAGAAGAATTTCATCTTTGTCTTCCAATGGGCATAGTGGTCTCCGTCGAAGAAAGACGGTTTGTCGATTGATTGTGCCATTGAGCCGGTTGGTGAAATGTTGATCGAGCTTGCCGGATCTTCTCAATAGGATGTGAATCCCCTTCGATTGAGCCAAGCACTAATACCAATTGTTGGGATATTAAGGGCTCGATTCGATCAACCGTTCTTGCTCGCCAAGTGTGGAGAAGTTGGATAATTGGGTGTTTTAATGGGAGGTGAAAATTAGGCAATTTGACACAAGGATTTATAGTGGTTCAACCTTCTAACAAAGGTCTACATCCACTACCTTAGCTCCCCATTAAGGATTTCCAACAAATCCACTAAGAATTTCGTCCCCTTTTTCGGATTAGGAGGAAACCGTTACAACCCTCAAAGCTTTCTACCCAAAGCTTGAAGGAACACTCTCTTTACAAAGAAAGACTTAGCAAACTAGAAATCCCTCTAAAAGGTGTTTGTTTGCAATTCTAAGCTCTCACCCAAAACCTAAACACTTGAGCAAATTTAACAATGTAAGCTCACAAGTGTTGTCTAAGCAAGAAATGAACAATTAAAGCTCTAGACAAATTTTGACATCATAATGTTGTAACAAATGAAGCATTAACCATTACAAGATGCTTGGAGGTCCCTTTTATACTCCTAATTGAGTTTGTAGCCGTTACTAGCCGTTGGGGATGATTTGGAGCCGTTGAGGACTTTATTTCCCTTCATAAATGATGTTCTGCAGCTATCCGTATCGATACGCGTGGAACTGTATCGGTACGGCCTTCATGAGAAACTAGTCGTTGGGCTCTTGTCAGCCTGGGCGTAACGATACGCTTGAGGGCGTATCGGTACGAGTTCACATTTAAATGGTCGTTGGGAAATAGCCGTTGGGGTTGGTTGAAAGGCGATCGGTACGCTTACCAGGCGTATCGAAACGATCCCGATCCGTATCGAAACGGCCAAGCCTGTTTCGATACGGGTTTTGATAATGGCCAAACTGGGGCAAAATGGTATCGGTACGGGTACAACCGTATCGATACGGGTACTTTGAAAACACAAGTTTGGATTTTAAAAACATGAAAAATCTTTGCCAAAAACCTCTTAAAAAGGAAAAAAAGGGTCGTTAATCAAGGTTGACTTTCGGGTTAACTTTGGTTTTCCCCGTGTAAACTTCTTAATTCGGTTCAACCGTCTGGGCCGGGTTAAGGGGGTTACATTTGGTGGTATCAGAGCTGAGTTGCGAATGCTTTGGGAAATGGTAAGTTGTTGTAATATGTGTTCGATGTTTATTCTGATGTGTGGTTGAAAGTTGGTTGGAATGCGTGTTTTTAAGTGAATTGTTGATGTTTTTAAGCATGCTTTTTTGTTATGAATCTTCATTGAGCTAATGTGGATTTGTGCTGATGTTGTGCTGGTGTTGTGGTCTGATTTTATGAATGATGAAAGTGTAATGGGTATGATATTGATAATGCTATGCTGTTGCGAGTGAATGTTGTTTGATGAAAGCATGATCGAATATGTTGTTTGATATGCTTGATGTTGTGATATACATGTTTTATTGACTGTTATGTCGTGTGAAAGGGGAGAATTCGGGATACCCATTGCCTTATTATTATAGCTATTGTGTTATTTTGGAGTTGGAGTTTGAATCCTTGCTTAAAGCTGGTCTGATCGATTTGTTTGTTTTGTTATGATTGTTTGTTGTTAATAGCATGGTGAAATCGATGAAAGAATGGCAGTTAGGTGAGATGGTTGCTGCCTTAGAGCAGGTTTTTAAGGCGTGGAATTCACCTTTTAATGGAGGTGTTTCGTCTCGGTCTTCTGTGCCTGGTGTTGAGGTAGTGAGGCAGGAGGATGAAGTTGGTTCTGTGATGGAGAGTTCATCACCAATTGTTCAAGAGGTGTTGGGAACATCTCAGGCTGTGGCGAAAGTGAGGCCTATAGATGTGCTGACTGTGGGATGCACGGGTTTGTCGAAACAACGGTTACATGATTTGGGAGCTGTGGAGTATCATGGTTCGACACCTGAGATGTTCGAGGCCTGGTTGGCTGGTGTAGTTCTGATTTTGGATCAGGAAGGTTGTGATTATGCCTGTAAGCTGGGAAGTGTTGTCTCGTTGATGTTGGAGGACGCTTGTGCCTGGTGGACATCTGTGGCGGTGGCATCGCACATCCAAGATTTTGATTGGGACTTCTTTGTGTCTGCCTTTTATGAAAGGTACCTTGGAGGGAAATTCCCAAGGGGTAAGCAGTTTGAGGGTGTGGTTTCTGTATATGAAGGTGAGGAAAGTTTAAGCGAGGAAGTTGTGGGTACTGACCTCGGGAGCGGTCAGCGTAAGAGGCTGTGTGATGGAAGGTTTTGCTTGAATCAAAGTCTGAGTGATAGTGCAGATCTGGGGCAAGTGCTGCTTGATCAAGGAGTGGAAGCTCAGTTACCGGTGTGTAACCGTTGTGAAAGGCGCTATGTTGGAGGTTGTTGGGGCGCAGGTGCTTGTTGGAACTGTGGTTCTAAGGAGCATGTGAAGCGAGATTGTCCTTAAGTGGTGAGATCAGCTTCAGTGATAGCAGAAGGGTCTCTGAAGGGTCGTGGGAACGGCCGAGACAAGGTTCGAAGGTGGCAGAAGGAGCAGAAAGTTGTGAAGAGCTTGGAAAATGAAATCTGCTGGAATTGTGGGTCAGTTGGACATATGAGACGTAATTGTTTGAAGTTGGCTCGGGGTAGTCGGGGTTCTTTACCGCAGGGAGACGGTGGTGGCCTTAGGGTGTTGGCTGATGCTGCAGCGACGCGGCTGGGGAATGATGGTTCTGCTAGGAAGAGAGCTCGTCTGTCGAAGCTCCGGGGTAGTGAGGTGTGTTCAGGTAACCTTGTTAGGTAACCTTTGTTCTAGTTATCTTAGTTTGGTTTTGGTTTGGTTTTCCCTGCGTGGTGGGTTTGGTCTCGTTGCTAGCATGTTGGGGTAGTTGTTGTTGTTTTGGAAACAACTTTAGTGTGAAGAAAGCATTAGTGAATATTTTGTGGATAATGGGTTGCTAGGATGATGGAGTTGGTCAAGTTAGAAGTGAGATAGGAGGTTGTTCTTAGACGGATTCTGAGGATGTTATTGGAGGGTGTGAACCAGCATACATGCACAGTTAAAATCATTTGTTATATGCTATATTATATATGTACTGGTCCATGCATACATGTGACATGACATTAGAGGTTTTGCATACATGTACATCAGGCATTGGTAGGGCATATTGGTGACCATGCATACGAACGTTCACACTCGCTAATAGCTACTCGGGTCCGTTAGTGTTGTAATGGTGTTAGGTTGGATGGTGGGTTTTAAAAGTTGTTTTGGTGCTGGATGAATGTTAGAAGTAATGGAGGGTATTAAGCGAGTTGTCAGTAATAATGAGTGTGGTATAGCATGTTGGTAGAAGGAAGGTGTTTGATGCTTAATGGGTTTAGCAGTGTGGTGGTAAGAAGATTGCCGATTGAAGTTAGAATCGGTCAAGTGGTTGTGAATAGCTAGTAGAAGTGGTAGTTCCTTGGAAGTTAAGTGATGTTGCAGGTTAGTGGATGTGTTCCAAAGTGATGAGGTAACTTGGCATTAGTGTTGTAGTAGAAGGGTTGTTTTTGTAAGTGAGGGCTCGTGGCAATCTTCGAAGGGTTGAGAAGATGTGTGTTGAGGGTTGTAGAAAAGGGGTTAGTCTGGGAGAATATAAGTTCGCAACCTAAATAGGTATGTATGGGTTGGGCGATGTTCTAGTAAGGTAAGTGTTGTAGTTAAAGCTTGAAATGGAGAAGCAATGTAAGATCAAAGGCCATTGTTGGTTGGTCGAGTTCTTGTGAGAAGTGGTTGGCTGGTTGTGATTAAGTAAGTTCCTGTTGAGATCAGCTGGTGGTGTGTGGAACGGCTGGTGGAGTCAAGGTTGGGGTTTTGTGACGTGATTATCGGGTGATGGGTGAGTAGTCATGATGAGTTGTTGTGGTGATGATAGCGGTGGATGTGAAGTAATGTCAGCATGCATTGAGAAGTTTGAGTAAGCAGTTGATGCTTAAGAATTTTGGCTTGGTGTGGTAACCTTTGGAAGAGGTTGAGCAGTTGTGCAAGGGGTTTTAGAGGCAGTGAAGGTTATGGGTTACATGGAGGCTGAATTGGTTTGGTTGGTGTCACCGTGAGTGCAAGTTTTGGGAATTATGAGTTAAGGTGGTGTATGCTGCAAAAAGGTTGGAAGTTCTTCAAGTTGTTGTTGGGGTTGTGTGCAGTCCGGAAGTGTGAAAGGATAAGGTGTGGTTAGCATCTGAGTGTTTTGGGAATTCGTGAACAGTATGTGGTGGTGTTGGGTTTGGTGGAGTTTTGTCTGGAGAGTGTTCAGTGGTGGTTGAGTCTCATGTGTTGTCTTGTGGGTTGCTTTGAGAAAGTTGGTTGTTCTCTTTTCGCCAGTGGAAATTTCGAGGACGAAATTTCTTAAGGGGGGAGAGTTGTAACGCCCCAATTTTGGGCTTAGAAGTTTTGGGTTTGGGCCGGGCCGGTCAGAGTGCGGTTCGAATATAAAAGGTGGTTTTTAGGAAAGCCTAGTTCGGGTTGCATTAAAAATATGGAAAATGTCTTAAAATCCTCTTTTATTATATATAAGAGAATGGTGGAATCAATTTTGCAAAATGAGGTTTGGAAGGGTGACATTTTGGGTTAGTGACCAAAATGTAATTTTTGAAAACTAGGTGACTGTTTTAAAAAGGATTGAAACTTTGAATCTTTAAGGAGCTATTTACCCAATAGGAGTTTCTCCAGATTTTTCTTAAATATTAAATGATTTATTAATGGTTTAAAATAAAGGTAAAAAGGAGGGAAAGATATTTTAGCCTTTTAACTAACTTTTCCTAATTTTCCATTTTCATTTTCTCTCATCTTTTCTCTCAAACCAAACACATTTCTCCAGAGCATTTTCCTCTGATTTTGTCATCTAAATAACACATTTCAATTCTCTTTTGATCTCTAATCATCTCTTCAACAAAACCTTATCATTTGCTATTTGGATTTTCAAGAATTTTGGTTCCAAAAAGGGAGAAACTCAAGTTTAGAGGTATGAACGTCCTTCTCCTCTAAATTCTCAGTTCTTTACTGAAATTCCCAAGTTCCCAATCCTTGAATTGTGTTTTGTTAAAGGTTTTGCAAAGGTATTCTTGATCTTGGCTTTAAAATGCAAGATTTGGTTAATTTTGATGAATTTTCGTATGATCTGATTGGGCATTGTTTTGAGATGTCTTTTTGATGTTAAATGAATTTATAATTGATGAGGAGTTGAGGTTTAATCAATGCAATCTCGGATAGGTTGATTTTCCTAAGTTTTGCTTGAGTTTTTAGTTGTTTTTGGAGTGTTTTTGATGATCTGTTGTTGCTGGAGGTATAAGGGCGTGGTTGGGATCATTTTGGATGTTAATTGATGTTTATAAATGGTTAGAAGTGATGGATCTTGGCTGGGTTAAGTTTTGGAAGTGTTTGGAGGTGATTTCGGTTGTGTTTGGTAGCCGAAATGTTGGATTTGCTAAGAGCAGCGAGTTTAGTTGTGTTGCTAGTGTTTTTAATGCATGATGATGCATTAATCCTCTGTTGTTATGTGCTTGAAACAGGGGAGATTGATCCGTGAGCGATAGAGGAGGCGTTGAAGGTTTCAGATGCTTGGAAGGCTTGTTGGCTAGCCTTGTTTTGTGTATCGGTGAGTGAAGTTGGGTTTTCAGCTTTGAAACCTATGTTTGAAGGTGTTGGGAGCTTAGTTTAAGTCTAAGCAACTTAGCTAAGCTCAAGAGTAAGTAAATGGAATTTCTCTCTTGGTTGTGTTATGAAATGGTTTCTAAAGCTCTTGAGTTTGTTGGATGCAATGCATGTGATTTGCATGTTTTAAATTTTGTTTATGTAAGCATATTGTAGCATGGTTTAATGCTGGTTTTGGAAGTCATGTGTGAAGGATGCTCAAGGTAAGAGATCCTTGGTTTTGTACATTGGAATTGTGGAATTTATGCATAGTGTTGCATGTTGTTAAATGGCTTTGTTTAATGCTTCAAAACAGTGAATTGATGATGGTAATTGGTGGTTTTGGCATTTGGCTATGCTTGTAAAACATTGTACTAATGTAGTAAGAACGTTATATTGGCAAGTGATGTAAGTGGTTCTTGGTTACTTTAATCGGATATAGTTAGCCGGCTATAGGATTGGGTGCACCGTGAATAAAGTCGCCTTGGATGTGGAGTGGTTCTGAGCGAACCGGTAACTCCATCCAAGTACACTAACGAGATGGTTAAGAACACCATGGTGGTTAAAATTCCATGGGTGGGTCTTGTGTTAAGGTCATAATGGTGGTTAAAATTCCATTTGACGACCTTGTGTAAGCAAAGGTTATAACGGTGGTTAAAATTCCATTTGAGGACCTTGTGCTTGTTAAGATCACAATGGTGGTGTAAAGTCCATGTGTGGATCTTGTGGTGTATGTCCCGGATCTCGTTAGTGATGTTATACAACTACCAATGGGTGATGTTAATGTCATATGGTGGTTAAAATTCCATATGAGGATCTTGTGAATGTTAAGGTCATATGGTGGTTAAAATTCCATATGGGGACCTTGTGTATGGTAAGGTCAAATGGTGGTTAAAATTCCATTTGGGAGACCTTGAGATTGGTAGTGTGTATGAAGCGTGGGGACAACGCTTGTGATCCGCGTATCCGATTGGTTGTTGAGTTGAAAAGTGGATATGGTTATCACTTGGAAGCCAATATAAAGTTCTTGAATATAATGAAGCATGAGATGCTTGAAATGATGCATGGTTGCATGAGAAGTGAATAATGCTTAATGAATGCATGTATTACTTGTTAGCTTGTACAAGTGTTTATTATCTTTTGAGAATGGTGCATGTGTGCATGAAATCTCTTTAGTGCATTGAAGTCTTGTGAAGGCTTGTTTAAAGGGCATGTAATGCAAATGTTGAGTTTGTGGTTCACGTGTTGCATTTGGTTTAGTGCATGTGATTAATTGAATGAGTAAGTGGTTTTTAAAGGTTCTTGTTTTGAAATGGTTTTCAATGTATGAGAAAAGTATGATATGAAGTGGAAGTGTTTTCCAAGGATCTTGAATTTAACCTTGCATATGATGTTCATGCATGGAATGGTTAAATTGATGGTTTTGCAAGTTTGTGCTTTAAAAAGGATTACTTAGCTTTCTAAGCTAAGGGTTGGTTTTCATGTTTGAGCAATGTATGATTTTGAGTATATTGTTGAAAAGGGTTTTCAAACATTGCTTTGGTTTATCGATTTGTGTTCGCTTTTAAAGGTGGTTTTATGATTCGCTGCATTGATGGTGTTTTGGTTTTGAGCATTGCTCACTAAGCATTTTATGCTTACGCTCCTTTTTGTCCATCAATGCAGATATTTGAAGTTGGAACAGCGAGAAGCAAGGGATTCAAGGAGAGCTCCACTTGAGATGTATG
Source organism: Hibiscus tridactylites (assembly GCA_958450335.1). Taxonomy (NCBI): domain Eukaryota; kingdom Viridiplantae; phylum Streptophyta; class Magnoliopsida; order Malvales; family Malvaceae; genus Hibiscus; species Hibiscus tridactylites. The sequence continues at coordinate 73,466,249 of OY288267.1, forward strand.
TCTCGGTAATAGCTATAGATAATAAAGGCAATGGGAGGAGAATCTCTTATGTTGATGTTTAATAAGTTTGTGTATGATGAACAAGATTGGTTTATGTTTTAGAACTATGTGGTTTAATGCTTGCAACCTTTGGATCCTCTTATTCATAAATTGGTATGCTATGATTCTTGTTTTAAAAGCATGAATGAATGTTGGATGTGATGAATGAGTTGATGCACCTAGGGGTGGTTTGTATCTAGGTTTTTGATGCAATTATGTGCCTTGAGTGTTGAATGACTTGCTGGTATGTTTTGGTTGCCTTTGGAGCATGTTTGATGGGTCGGATGTGTGAAAAACCAGCAAAATTTCTGCAACCTGGGCAGGTCGTATCGGAACGAGTGCTACCGTTTCGGAACAGGGGCCTGAAATGGCCTAGGCGTTCCGAAACGGGAGGAACTGTTCCGGAACAGAAAGGCTACTGCCAAGCCATGTTCCGATACCCGTTTCAGAACGGTCCCGCGTTTCGGAACAGGTTCTCCCTGTTTCGGAACACTCGACCGTTGGGCTCTGAATTTGATGGTTATATGTTTTGGAATGTTTGCGTTTTAGTCCCGAACCTTGTTATTGCAATTGAGTGAGTTCGAGATGTTCGTTTGAGCTGAAATTTGGCAGTGAAGCATGAAAAATGATTAATTTCATATTGGTAACTTTAAATTGGGTTAAGTCCTTTTAATTTCCAGAATTTTCATTTTGGTCCCTAAAGTTGCAATTTGTGCAATTGAGTCCCAAAATGATCTTTGATGGTTATGATCTTTGAGTATGCTGTTCTTGTGAACATGTCTGGGGTTAATGTGCATCTAGATAAGTTTAAAAAGGAAAAAAAAGGGTCGTTAATCAAGGTTGACTTTCGGGTTGACTTTGGTTTTCCCCGTGTAAACTTCTTAATTCGGTTCAACCGTCTGGGCCGGGTTAAGGGGGTTACATGTCCCATAGCTTGTAATCTCTTGACTTCAAGAAGAACTTCATCTTTGTCTTCCAATGGGCATAGTGGTCTCCGTCGAAGAAAGACGGTTTGTCGATTGATTGTGCCATTGAGCCGGTTGGTGAAATGTTGATCGAGCTTGCCGGATCTTCTCAATAGGATGTGAATCCCCTTCGATTGAGCCAAGCTCTGATACCAATTGTTGGGATATTAAGGGCTCGATTCGATCAACCGTTCTTGCTCGCCAAGTGTGGAGAAGTTGGATAATTGGGTGTTTTAATGGGAGGTGAAAATTAGGCAATTTGACACAAGGATTTATAGTGGTTCAACCTTCTAACAAAGGTCTACATCCACTACCTTAGCTCCCCATTAAGGATTTCCAACAAATCCACTAAGAATTTCGTCCCCTTTTTTCGGATTAGGAGGAAACCGTTACAACCCTCAAAGCTTTCTACCCAAAGCTTGAAGGAACACTCTCTTTACAAAGAAAGACTTAGCAAACTAGAAATCCCTCTAAAAGGTGTTTATTTGCAATTCTAAGCTCTCACCCAAAACCTAAACACTTGAGCAAATTTAACAATGTAAGCTCACAAGTGTTGTCTAAGCAAGAAATGAACAATTAAAGCTCTAGACAAATTTTGACATCATAATGTTGTAACAAATGAAGCATTAACCATTACAAGATGCTTGGAGGTCCCTTTTATACTTCTAATTGAGTTTGTAGCCGTTACTAGCCGTTGGGGATGATTTGGAGCCGTTGAGGACTTTATTTCCCTTCATAAATGCTGTTCTGCAGCTATCCGTATCAATACGCGTGGAACCGTATCGGTACGGCCTTCATGAGAAACTAGCCGTTGGGCTCTTGTCAGCCTGGGCGTATCGATACGCTTGAGGGCGTATCGGTACGAGTTCACATTTAAATGGTCGTTGGGAAATAGCCGTTGGGGTTGGTTGAAAGGCGATCGGTACGCTTACCAGGCGTATCGAAATGATCGCGATCCGTATCGAAACGGCCAAGCCTGTTTCGATACGGGTTTTGATAATGGCCAAACTGGGGCAAAATGGTATCGGTACGGGTACAACCGTATCGATACGGGTACTTTGAAAACACAAGTTTGGATTTTAAAAACATGAAAAATCTTTGCCAAAAACCTCTTAAAATACCTCAAACATAATTCCAAGTTGTTTGGACTTTAAAACAAGTTTTAAATTCTTTTCAAATTAGTCCAAAACATTTTTCAATTATTATATCAAAACATTAGTTCTACACTAACGATTGAGGTTAAGATCACAACGGTGAATGGTTAGTCTCGTGTGTGAGTCTTGTGTATGTGTCCCATACTCTCGTTAGTGGAAGTACACAACTATCGTTGAGTGATGTTGAGGGGTTGTGATTGTGCCATTAATCTCCATCACGGGTGTTGAGGGGTTGTGATTGTGCCATTGATCTCCACCTTGTGTAGTCCGGTAGTGTGTATGAAGTGTGTGGGAAAACGCTGGTAATCCGCGTATCCGATTGTTTCTTGTGTTGAAATGGTTTATGGATTATCACTTGCGAGCCAATATAATGTAAATGAATAATGTGAAGCATGAGATGCTTGTAAATGATGCAAGGATGCATGAGATGCCTGGTAAAGCATGAGCAAAGATTTATTTGTTGTTTTATAGTGATGCATATGAACATGTGTTTATAAAGTGCATTGATGTCTTGTGAAGACATGTTTTATCAAAAGGCATGAGTTGTAAAATGGTGGTTTTGCCAATAATGTGAAATGTATTGATGTATGTTGCATAGCGGTCCTCACTAAGCTTTGTGCTTACGCTCTTTTGTTTCATCAATGTAGAAAAATATGCATTCAAGGCAGCGAGTAAGCAAGAAGAATCCAAGCTCTTGATCTTGCAAAGTATGTGGCTTTACCCCGGTGTAATAAAAGGCAATGGGCGGGATTTATACTTTTGAATGATTGAGGATGTTTCCCCTTACTTTGAGCATGTTAGATTGCTTATACTTGAGTTGTAAATGGCCTTTGATGTTTGGATTTTGGTTTGATTGTTGTTATAGCTTTTTGTGGTTTTGGTGGACTAGGAAGCATGCCTTTAGTACCTATGATTGCATGAGTGATTCTATGTTCTAGTTTATGATTCATAGATATGGTCCTTGATGGATATCTGAGATGTGTGTATGTTGTGGCATGTCTTGGAAATGTTTCGGATACGAAAAGACATGAAAAACCAGCAAAATTTGTTGTTGTAGGGAAAGGCGTATCTGAACTCCCTTGACTGTTTCGGAACAGAAGCCTGAAATGGCTAAGAGGTTACGGAACGGGTGGGGACGTATCGAAACAATTTTGCTTCTGGAGGAGGGTGTTTCGATACGGGTCTCGGAACACACCCGAGTTTCGAAACAGTCAACCCAGTTTTGAAACGGCCGTTTCGGTACATGGCCATCCGTATCGAAACGCCTGACCGTTGGGTTTGAATTTTGAAATGTTTCAAGTTTCTATTTCTTACATTTTGGTCCCTAAATTTGGAATGCTTAATTGAATGAGATTGAATGATCTGTTTCAGTTGAAATTTGACATATAGGCATGATAATTGACTAATTAAAGTTTGGTAACTTTAAAATCTTGAAAGTCCATGTATTTTATGGAAATTACAGTTTAGTCCCTAAAAGTTAAATGTTTGCAGTTGAACCATTAATTGAACTCCGATCGCTGAGCCGTTTTCTTCTGAGTGTCTCGCTTAACACATGGGATAATAATGAGCATCTAGATAAGATAAAAAGAAAAAATGGGTCGTAAATCAAGGTTGACTTTCGGGTTGACTTTGGTTTTCCCTGTGTAATCTTCGTAGTTCGGGTTAAACGTCTAGACTGGGCTAAGGGGGTTACAAAAGAAATAAAGCATCAGTTATTTTTGGCATGCTATAGGCTTTGAAGTGCAGTATAATATATAAAGTTGATCGCAGCACAACCCTTGAGGAAAGCAGTTTAACTAGGCTACTCGGGCTGTTGGGTTATCACTTGTGGTTTGCGGTTTAACTAGGCAACCCAAGTTGATGGTGTACCTTGAGGTAGGATAGAGGTGAGCCTATCTGGGTCAAGGTATGGTTTGGTAGAGGTGAGTCTACCGAGAAATTCGTGTATTCGATGTGGTTGTAATAAAACAATGGTTTATCTAATGGTCAAAACATTTGTCAATATATGAGAAACAAGTAGGACCTGAACCAGGTTTGAGAAGTGTGAATTTGGCGTACGTAATGATACTTGAGAAATTGTATCAGTACAGTTTTGGCTATATGTAACACCCCAATTTTGGGCTTAGAAGTTTAGGGTCTGAACATGGCCGGCCTGATTTTTTGTTCGAGTATAAAAGGAGGTTTTAGGGAAAGCCTAGTTCGGGATGCTTTAAAAATATGGGAAAATGTCAAAAAATCCTCTTTTAATATATATAAGAGAGTGGTGAAATCAATTTTACAAAATAAGGTTTGGAAATACAACATTTTGAAATAGTGACTAAAATGCGATTTTTGAAAAGTTTAGTGGTGATTGTTTTGTAAGGATTGAAACTTTGAATCTTTAAGGAGCTAATTTACCCAAGAATGATTTCTCCAGATTTTTCTTAAATTTAAGTGATTTAATTAATGTCTAATTAATTAAATGAAAAGGGGGAAACTACTTTTTAGTTTTTCATAACTAACTTTCTTAAAATTTTCTCATCTCTTTTTCTCTCAAAATTCTCTCATCCAAACACTTTTCTCCAGCAACTTTTCCATTGATTTTCACTTCAATTGATGAGGTTTCAATCATCAATTAATTCCTAATCCATTCTACATCATATCCTTTTGATTTGCATATTGGATTTTCAAGGAAATTGGCTCAAATCAAGGAGAAATCAACATTTAGAGGAAACATGCATTGATGAATGTTGATTAGCGATCCTCGCTAAGCTTTATACTTACACTCTTTTGTTTCATCAATGCAGAGAATTGAACCTTTGAAGGCAGCCCAAAAGCAAGAGGAATCCAAAGCTTTGTTAAAGAGATGTATGTGGTCCATCTTTAGTGTAATAAGTGGGAATGAGTAGGTTTTATACTTTGGATTGTATGAGGTTGTTCCCTTTATTTTGAGCATGTTTGTTTGCATATACTTGAGTTGTAAATGGCCTTTGGAGTTTGGAATTTGGTTTATTTAGTGTTATGACTTGTTATGGTTTTGGTGTTATGAATTTGGTTTATTTGGTGTTATGCCTTTGCTTATATGTTGGTTGTCATGTTTAAGATATAGCCTCGGTATAATGATTGTTGATATGTATCCTTGATGTATGCATGTTGTGGCATGTCTCGGGAATGATTCGAGTGTGGAAATGCATGAAAAACTAGCAAAATTTGTTGTTGCAGGGCAAGGTGTATCAGAACGCCCTTACCTGTTTCGGAACAAGGGCCCGAAATGGCCATGAGGTTTCGGAACGGGTGAAGGCATACCGAAACACTTTGGCTACTGGAAGTGGGTGTTTCGAGACAGGTCTCGAAACACACCCGAGTATCGAAACGGGGTTGACAGTTTCGAAACAACCGTTTCGGTACAGGGCCATCCGTATCGAAACACTAGACCATTGGATTTGAATTTTGAGATGTTTCTTACATTTTGGTCCTTAAATGTTGGCTGCTTAAATTAGTGAGCTTGAATGATCTGTTTGGGTTGATTTTTGACAGGATGGCATGTTATGAGATAAATTGAGGTTTGGTAATTTTAAAATCATAAAAGTCCCTGTAATTTATGAAGTTTACGTTTTAGTCCCTAAAATACGTTTTTGTTCAATTGAGTCCCTGTTTGAGGTCAGTTCGCTGTGTCACTTCCGCTGAAATAATTTGTTAATCATATAGGTTAATATTGAGCATTTATAAAAGATAAAAGGGAAAAAAAGGTCGTTAATCAAGGTTGACTTTTGTGTTGATTTTGGATTTCCCCGTGTAATCTTCATAGTTCGGGTTAAACGTCTAGATCGGGCTAAGGGAGTTACATTTGTTGGTATCAGAGCGTGGTTACGAAAGAATTGAGAATGTTTGTATGTGTAATTGATATGATTCGAAGTTTGATGATTGAAAAGCATGCTAATGGTTGAATTTTGAACCTTATGACATGTTGATTGGTGTGAATTGCATATGGAATGAGTATGATTGTATGATGATGATGTATGTGTATATGTGCTGATTTTACGATGATGAAAAGTATGCGAGCATGATGTTTCATATATGCTATGCTCTGTGGGGAAATTGGGTGCCCATTGTCTTATTACACTAACCAAATGATTTGTAAACTTGGATTTTTGCTTGCAGCTGGCCTAAATGGTTTGATCTGTTTTCGTTGTTGTGTTTGTTTAAAATAGCACATGGGACCTAGAAGGGAGTTGAGGTCCAATACCATAGTGCCTGTGGCTGAGCAGGACAACCAAGGTGAGTAGGAAGCTGATGTTCCTCCTGGTGGAAATCTACCTCCTTCGCCACCACCTAGAGGTGAGGAGCAGGTGCAACAAGGACAAGCGGATCCTATATTGGGTAATTTGGCGCCACTATTTGAGGCGATCACCGGAGCGTTTCAGGCTGTTGTTGCCAGAGCGCAAGTGAAGGCCCCTGCAGCTGGGCAGGTGGGTCTACCTTTAGAGAGGTTGAGGAGCTTGGGAGAAGTAGAGTTCTATGATATGTCACCTGAGGCGTCTGAGGCCTGATTAGCCAGTACGATCCGTATTATGGATCAGATGGGCTGTAACGAGGTGCGCAAGTTGGGATGTGCAGTATCTTTGCTACAAGGTGATGCTTACAGCTGGTGGACGACTACCACAGCTGGTATAGAACCAAATGAAGTTGACTGGGAGTTCTTCAGAGGCGCCTTCAGGAGAAAGTATCTAGGTGTGAGATACTTGGATGAGAAGAAACTGGAGTTTATGTCTCTCGTTCAGGGTAACATATCGGTGTCTGAGTATGAGGTTCAGTTCGTACGCTTGAGCCAGTATGCTCCTGAGCTAGTACCTAGTGAGAGGCATCGATGTGATCGTTTCCGGTATGGTTTGGTGCAAGAGGTTAAGACGTACATGCTGGCTGCAGATTACACTGATTTTGACGTGCTTGTTTGTCGGGCAAAGGACATCGAGCATAACTTGGGTTTGTCTTCGAGAGGTATTTGTTCTAGCTCTGGAAAGAGAGCTGCTGAGTATAGTTCCGGTGGTGGACGGAACAAGAGAGGCCGTGATAGGAGACATCAGCCTGAGGGAAGGCGTGATCTTCCGGGTCGGGGTGGACAGACTTAAAGAGGACGTGTGAGATCTGAGCAACATGCATGTTGGACATGTGGTTCGATGGACCATTTGAGGCGAGATTGTCCTCGAGCAGCTAGAGAGGTTTAGACTTCTGTTGTGGTGACAGGGAACTCTTGTTGGAATTGTGGTTCGGTAGATCATATGAGGAGGGAGTGTCCTTTGTTGGCTGGTGGTGGCCAAGGATGTGCTCCTGCGGTAGCTGCACCTCAGAGAGGCCGTGGGCGCGGCCGTGGGAACTTTCAAAGGAGAGAGGAGGGGCAGCGAGGTATTGCTCACGTTGTAGCCGTTCGATTCGAGGGAGGTGGACCAGCGAGGGTGTATGCTCAGCGCGAGGAGCGCAATGATACCGATGTGATCGCAGGTACCTTTTCTCTTCAGTCTTTATCTTTGTTGGCTTTGATTGATTCTGGATCCATGCATTCTTATATCTTGAGTGAGCATGCACATTTGCTTGATATACCTGTTGAGATGCTTGAAGTAGGAATGCAAGTGACTAGTTCTTTTGGTGAGACTGTAGTCACTAGGAAGTTGTATAGGAGATGCCCTTTGTATGTGCAAGGACATGTTTTCCTTGTGGATTTGATTGAATTGCCTTTCTACGGATTTGATGTAATCCTTAGCATGGACTGGTTGACGGAGCACAGGGTGGTGGTTGACTTTGATGTTAAGCGAGTCACCTTAATGTTTGCTGATGATTATGAGGTTGTTGTAGTGGGCGAGAATGTGAAATTCTTGTCAAATGTGATTTTGGCTTTGGAAGCAAACCGTATGATGAGGTTGGGTTGTGAGGCTTACCTTGCCTGTGTGATGAATCGTGGCACTAAGGATGTGCGTGTGTAGGACATCGGAACTGTTCGCGATTTTTCGGGTGTTTTTTCGAAAGAATTGTTTGGGTTGCAACCAAACAGAGAAGTTGAGTTTGGTATAGAGTTGTACGAGAATACAACTCCGGTGTCCATTGCTCCTTATCGCATGACACCCAAAGAGTTAAAAAAGTTGAAAATGCAATTGCAGGAATTGTTGGATCGAGGTTTCATCCGGCCAAGTGTGTCACCTTGGGGTGCACCGGTCTTGTTTGTGAAGAAGAAGGATGGGACGATGAGAATGTGTATAGATTATCTTGATCACTCCTTTTATTTATCGGATTCTATTAGTTTACTTATTATTAGATTATCTTAAATCACCCATTAATTTGTGTTTTTACTTTCTTTATTTTGCAGTGCAAGGGAGTAGAACCAAAGGTTGAGTATCAATCCCTGTGGAGACGATACTCACATACGTATCCCTATATTACTTGCGCCGTGTATACTTGCACAAATTGTGGAGCATTATTTACACGCAACAAAGATCATCATTATTTCAACATCGTAAGTGACATATTTTGATACGGTCAAACATGTGTTGTAACTAACTACACTAACTATAAAGACTGATATAGGATATGTAACAATATATGTAGTGGCTATGCTTGGATAAGTTGATATGAGATATCATAATTATTCGTTTATAATAGTCTACTCAAGATATCAATAAATATTAGATGGACTATACAAGTGTGACTGTTCCATGACTTGTGTCCAATCTAGATATAAAGGACAAAATGATGTAATACATAAATAGAGTTAATAACAAAAAGGTTATGTCGAATCTTGATTTCTTGTAACTTAGTTGATAGTGACATATTGCTAGATGTCACTCATTGTTTGTAATATTAGAAATGTTATAATATTTACTACCAACATTACATGAACCTACAGGGTCACACCCACAATTGAAATGACCATATATTAAACGTAAGGATGGCAACGGGATGGGGCGAGCCGAGTGTTTGGTCGACCCGATCCCGACCCGATGAGTAGAATTCAAGACCCGACCCAACCTGCCCCGTTTATTTTTATGTTCTACCACGCCCCAACCCCACCCTAAAATTAGACACACATACCCGACTTCGACCCGATTGAATTTCTTTTCCTTCTATTTTTAATGAGTATATCAAAATTATTTAAGTTCTTAAAGATATTTCCTAGATGCAACTCCTGGAAAAAGAATACAAGATGCATGTTCAATTAAAAAATGGTATGTCCCTTTCGTTTGGGGTTTGTTCTATTTTGGTCACTAGAATTCAAAAAAGAATATTCTGGTCATTTACATTTAGAGTCATGTTTATTTTGGTCCATTGGCCGTTAGTCTTCGTTACTTAAAGAAAATTAATTTCAAACTTAACCTCCAAACTTTAAAAACTTCATTTTTCACCATCTTCCCAAAAATTATAATTAAGGACACAATTTGATGGATTTCAGTCTCTATAATTTATGTTTTATTCAGACACGTGAAAACAATAGGGGTTTACATTCATTTATGACATGCATGTGCCAGAGAGCCTTTAAAAGTTGTCCTGATGTTGTAGCAAGGAAATGACACATAATTAAAAATCCATACACATATGGAAGCTGTAAAGATCCTTCTACTTAACCAGTAAAAATTCATAGTTTGAAATTCAAGAGAGGGAAACAAAAAAGGGTTGTTCATTTTGTACCAGTTCTGTTCTAAGATTAAATAAAAAACAAAGACAGAATTACAGATGTCTATGCTAATGTTTTTCAAGGTTTTTGTCTTGTTGGTAAGGGATTAAACAATGGTTTAAACCTTACACTCTCCACCCAGAACCACATGTCTATTCATGCTTTTGTATTAGCCAGTGGACACATTAACACATTCATCATAATTTTCATTGTTTTTCTTACCAGACAACACAAACACATGCTTAGCAGAGTCCAATGTTCTTAAATCACTACACTTTATGAAATGAAATCATGCAACTGGTTTGAATGCTTAATCAATGGTCAATATCATTGTGCCATGAGTTTTATTACAGATTTATCTTTATTCAAATCCTGAATTTGTCTTCATGTATGTGCATATCTCCATCTCTTATCCAAATATTTTATCTTTATTCATCATCAATCATAGTTTCTTAAATATGAAAAAAGAAGCAATATAATTGCATGAATCTAAAATGCAGAAACCAGACATATTAGCAATTAACAAGAATAAGAATTCTTTCAAAAAAATGGATTCACATAAACATCATAGATTCACAAAATCAAAGTTGAAAGCACTTGAAATTTGTTTCTTCAAGGTTTGCAGATAACCACAAAACAAGGAAGGTGAGCTCTAGGATTGAGCAGATAAAGTTCTTTGATGTTCGAATACAAACCGACTTTCCCGGCCAATGAGTCGAATCCGGTTTGGCCTGCCATTTCTTGTATGTTCTCCAAAGGTCTATGAACTCTCCCGGCTATTACTCTGCAAACTATCAAAGCTTTCCTTGTAGATGGATCGTCTTTAACAACTCGAATGGACTCATAAGCCCTTCCACTTGTGGAAGTCGTGAAAACACCGAGTCCTTCTGTGAGTTCCTTCTTGGCGGAGAATTCGTTTCTAATTATATGAAAACACAACATTTTTCGGATATACAAAGGCTCGAGGAGCCATTCAGACCGAGAGAATACGCAACAGTCCTGCCATAGAACCTCAACAGCTCGTTTCCATCGGTAATGCATCGAGGATGTTTCTTGGGGAGCTTGCTTTAATCTTCAACATTTCTCTATATTCCTCGAATCGAGCCAGGGCCTTTTGCATGTTGTGAACTTTTAAAACCCTTCCGTCTTATGATTTCAACAATCTTACAAATGAGTCACCTTCCACAAGCTTAGTAACTGCCAAGAAATGGGAGAATGTTCAACACAACAGCTGATAATGAAAAACCAATTCTGAAACAACCCCAAAATGAAGTTTTGAAAGTTTTGGCATTAAATTAGAAATTAGTTTTTTTTTTATAACGGAGACTAACGGCAAATGGCCAAAATAGACACAATTCTAAATGTAAGTGATCAGTATAGATTTTTTTTTAAATTTTGGTGACCAAAATAAAACAAACTCCAAACGAAAAGGACTAGGAGTGAAGATTACCCTTAAAAAATTAAGAGAAGATTATATTTAAAGATAACATAACCAAGTAATATAATCGTATAAACCATATACGAAGGACAAGAAATAGAGAAAAAACAGCATGTAAAGAAAAGCAAACAAACTATAGAAGAAAAAACATATTTAAATTAAGAAAACTAAACCAAGTAATTAACACTAGAAAACGCATATTAAAAAAAGTGAAAAGTTACAAATGAGTTAAAGATTCCATCCAATAAAAAATTGTAAATAGGAAAGAATTGGAAAAATAAAAATATAAGACCCAAATCAGAGAACGTGCTCAATTCAGTAAATTTAAAACCCAAATCAATGTTTGATGTGAAAGAGGGTATTGGATCTTTGAGAATTTCGTTATTGTTGGAGCTTAAAATCGTTACCAGAGAAGACCGCGAATCTATAGAATCGCACGTCACCATAGATGAAAGATGGAAGCTTCGGGTGTTTAAAGAAAATGAAAAACGAAACTGAAACTTAGAGGAAGAAAAAAATAAAAATGAGAAGAGTAGAACAATGATAGAATAAGAGAAGAGGAACGGCAAATAAGTTAAGAAAATGAAAAGATTGATGAGGAAAAACCCTAATTTATATATATATAATGACACTCCTGTAAATATTTCTAAAGTTTAACCTAGGTATATCGGGTCGGGTCGGGGGTTTAAGCTTAAACTCGAACCCGCCCCGCCCCGACTTGTTCCTTATCAAAATTCCTACCCCACCAGCCTTGAACCCAAATTAAAAATAAAAATCAGCCCTTATAGGATCTGGTCAGGTCGGGACAAAACATCGGATTCGGGTCAAATTGTCATCCCTAATTAAACAAATCATATATGTATATTTTTTGTGAACGAATTTAGATAAATTAATATATATTTGATATACATATATATATATATATAATTTAACTCATGAGTAAATATTTAAAAAAAAATAATTATTGTAATTATGTCTCTTTTAATATATAAATAATATAATTCGGTTTAAATCAATATATATTAAAATTCTAATTAAGTTGAATTGGGATTATATATATATATATATATATATATATATATATATATTAAAATCTTAATAGATTATATATATTTAATATATAAATATTGAAATTCTAGTTAAGTTGAATTAGGATTATATATATATGTAATATATATATATATATACTGAAATCCTAATTAAGTTGAATTGGGATTATATATATTTGATATATATATTGAAATCCTAATATGAGTTAAATTAAAATTTCAAAGGCTATATAAAGGCATGAGAGATCTAGCAGTCATTAATGTTTTTTTTTTTGGACAAAACCCTCTAAATAGTTTAGAGAGTTTTTATATGCTCGGTCTCTTCTAAATGGTTTAGAGAATTTTTATATGCTGGTTTTAACTGGGTGAACTACGTAGAGGTCGAAGCGTTATCGTTGCAACTTAGGAATTGACATTGAGGAATCGTGATTGAATATCTATCTTTTCCAAATTTAGAATTCCAAATTTTAAACAATAATTCTTCACCCTTATTCACCCCGATTCATTTCTCGTACATGGATCTTTGGTGGTAATCTCACCGAATAATTTTTTCGATGCGCCATGGGGTGTACCGGCGTAACCCAACAGTGGTATCGGAGCCACTTGTACGATACGGATTCGAGTTTTAATTACTTGTGTGATGTAATTGTATGAGATACATGTTATTTTTTATTTATTTAGCGAATATATGATATTTGTATGAGCAAATATATTCAATAACGGTTAATCTGTTAATCCAGTTAAAAAATGTTCCTAAGATTGATGATTAAGAGTCAATCACCAATCTTTGCCGATAGGGTTGAAATATTATATGTTAATTGTTAACATATTCAATAAAGAGTTTTAGGGTTTTAGATGTTAAGTGTTAACGTACGCGGGTTATAGTTATATATTAGACTAATGGTTAGTCTATAGATTTCGTGCGGGAAAGTAACAAGAGGTGTATCAGTAAAAATCTCATGGATTTTAAAATCCTAAAAAACGCGATAATGTTGATAAAAATTATCAAATCATGAAGTTTTTACATATCAATTGAGATTTTGATCTTAAAAATTTCCCCGCCGTTGATCGTGCATCGACAATGTAACCCCCTTAGCCCGGCCTAGACGCCCGACTCGAACTAAGAAGATTACCCGAGAAAAATCGAAGTCAACTCGTAAAAGTCAACCCCGATTAACGACCTGTTTTCCTTTTTATCTTTTCTAGATGCACATTATTATCCTATATTATTAGCAAAGCGATTACGCGAAAATGGCACAGCGATCTGAGTTCAATTAGGGGTTCAATTGCATTCACTTGACTTTTAGGGACTAATTTATAAATTTTAGAAATTACAAGGGCTATCCATATTTTCAAGTTACCAATCCAGAATTAGTCATATAACATGCTAGTATGTCAAATATCATCTCAAACGGACTACCCAAACTCAACCAATCGAACAATCATTACTTAAGGACCAAAACGTATGGAACAGGAACTCGGATCAATTCAAATTCAGCATCCAACGGTCAAGTGTTTCGGAACAGAGAACCCCTGTATCAGAACGACCATTTCGAAACAAGAATGATCGTTTCGATACGCAAGGGCGTACGAAACCTCAAGAAACCCGTTTCGATACATTGGGTAACAATGGCGAAATGTTCCGGAACGTGCCTTCGTGTTACGAGACACCATGGTCATTACATGCCTCCGTTCCGAAACGGACAAGGGCGTTCCGAAAGGCTTGGGCCTGCAACTTTCAAAATTGCTGGTTTTAAACAAGTTTTCATCTCCGGAACCATTCCGACACTTGTCCCAACACGCATACAACATGGATAAACATCAAGGACCATCCATACGAAGCACAAGCTATATTGTAGCATCATTCGTGCAAGTTATAGGACTATAGCCATGCTTCCTAGATGTCAAAATAGAAAAAAGGCTAAATACCATATTCAAGCTCAAACCAACACTCAAAGGCCATTTATAAATCCGAATAAGCAAACCAAACATGCTCAAGGTGTTTAACATCACCAAATATAACATAGAGTAGAAATTCCCCCCATTTCCTCTTATTACAATAAGGTAAAACCACATACATTTCTTAGTCCAAGATACTTGGAATCCACTTGCTTTCATGTTGCCTCAATTGCTAATTCTCTGCATTGATGAAACAAATGAGCGTAAGCACAAAGCTTAGTGAGGATCGCTAAAACCAAACATTCATCAATGCATTTTACAAAACCGAAATATCATCATTTGCTAACTAATGCCTTTCTTTTAAACATGCTCTTTAAAGCATCAATGCACTTTTTAAACCACATGCTTATAGCATCATTAAAATAACAGCAAAGTCCTTTGCTCAGGCTTAAGCCAAGCATCGCATGCATTCTAGCAAAATTCCCAAGCATCGCATGCTTAAATCATTAATCTACAACATTATATTGGCTCGCAAGTGATCAATTTTCAAACCATTTCAAACCAACACAAAAGACACAATCGGATACGCGGATTACAAGCGTTGTCCCACACGCTTCATATAGACTACCAGACTACACGAGGCTCACACACATGATTAGACTACAAGATCTACACACAGGATTAAACTGTTCACCGTTGTGATCTTAGCCTCAATCGTTAGGGTACTTGGATGGAGTATACGGTACAATCGCAACCCCTCGACATCCAATGCGACTTTATTCGTGGTGCACCCAATCCTATAGCCGGCTAACTATATCCGATTAAAGTAACCACAAACCATTTCCATCACTTGCCAATATAATCATTTAAAATCATTATTCCACTATTTTACAAGCATAAATCACAATGCCATTTTCACAAGCATAAACATGCTTAAACTCAAATGCATACATCTCATAAATCAAAGGATCACCTACCGATACGCGAAATCTTGCTCGCCAACGCAAAAATCACCCTTCCGAAGCCTCCAAAAATGCTTCTTTTACTTCCGGACCAAGATCCCATGTTTTTAGAGCATCAAAACAAAGATCGAAATGCATTAAAATGCATTTCAACACCAGCAACTAAACACAAACTCGTTGCTCACTAAAACTACACCAATTTACCCATATGAAACAATCGAAAACTCAATCGATTGCTTCCTAAACCAAGCCCAGCCAATATACATCACTTTCAACCATTATTAAACATCAAAACACATCTAAAATAACCTAAACCCTTCCTTATACCTCCAGTAAGCATAACTTCATCATTTCACCTCAAAAATCCAACTAAAACCATCAAGAAACTCAAGGATCTCAAGGATTTCGGGATTTATATCATCAAAGCCTTTTTTCAACATAATAATCAACTCAAAACTCAATTACAATCAATCCAGAACAGAGTTCATTAATACCAATCCGAAAATCAAGATTTAAATCATAATTTTGCAAGATTTTGATCTTAAATCAAAACTATTATCAAAACTCAGTCAAAAACAACATTTAGAAGTCAAAGATCTTGGGAATTTCAATAAAGAACCTAGATTGATGGTTGAGAACGGGATTTACCTCCAATTCTTGCCTTCCTTAATGATTGACAAGTTTTTCCTTTACAAAGCTTGAAGAATTTGAAGTGAACTCTTGAAAATGGTTCAGAAACCAAAGAGAGAGTGTTTGAGAGAAAAGAAATCTGGAGAAAAGAGTTGAGAAAATGGTTTTGCTGAAATGAAAGTTAGTCACGTCAAAAAACTTCTCATTATTCGATTTTAACATCTTAATTAAACAAAATCCTTTTTATTTTAAACATCTAAAAATCCTTTTAAAACACATGTCAATTTAAGAAAGGTGTAATTGCACAATTGCTCCCTAAGGATTCTAAGATTTTGACTCTTTTTTTTAAATTACATTTTTCCACAGTTTTGAAACTTTAGATTTTGGTCACTACCCAAAATGTACCACTTCCAAAACTTATTTTGTAAAATTGAAATGACCAACCCTTTAAACACGATTTTAGAGGATTTTAGCAATTTTTACCATATTTTTACCCTTTCCCAATCCTTGATTTCCCTAAACCTCCTAATACGATTCTAACCGTTTCCGACCGATCTGATCCGATGTCTAAAACATCTAGGCCGAAAACTAGGGCGTTACAACTCTCCCCCACTAGGAAATTTCGTCGTTGAAATTTTACCTGAACGAAAAAGGTGCAGAAACTGCTTCAGCACGTCAGCCTTGCTTTCCCAAGTGGCCTCCTCAACTCCTTAGTGTCGCCACAACACCTTTACAAGCTCTATCGTCTTGCCACGAAGAACTTTGTTGCTCGAATCCAGAATCTTCACTAGTTCCTCGTCATAAGACAAATCCGGATTCAACTCTATCTCCTCAACAGGCATCACATGCGAAGGATCCGATCTGTACCCCCGCAACATCGAGACATGAAACACATCATGAATCTTTTCTAGCTCGATAGGCAACCTCAACTAATATGCCACAAGACCAGTACCTTCCAAGGCGATACTTTCAAGAACACACATTCGCCAACCGTGAACTCAATCTCCTTACGCTTCAGATTCGCGTTAGACTTTTGCCGATCTGATGCTGCCTTCAAACGCTCACAAATGAGCTTCACCTTCTCGGTGGTTCCTTTCAACATATCCAACATCGAAACCAACTATTGCCCCATCTCTGCCTAACTAAGAGGTGTTCTGCACTTTCTCCCACGCAAAGCCTCGTATGGAGCCATTTGAATGCTTTCCTGGTAACTATTGTTGTAAACAAAGTCAACCAAAGGCAAGTGCTTCTCCCATGAACCCTGAAAATCAATAACGCAGCATCTCAACATGTCCTCAAGCACCTGGATAACACGTTTTGACTGTCTATCCATTTGAGGATGATAAGAAGTACTGAAATTCAACTGTGTACCCAAGGCTTGATGCAAACATTCCTAAAACAGCGATGTAAACCTCAGATCCCTATCTGATACTATGGACTTTGGCATACCGTGCAACCACATAATCTCAGCAATATACAGCTCTGCCAACTTATCCAAGGTATACGTAGTATGCACACGCAAGAAATGTGCACACTTCGTGAGGCGATCAACAATCACCCAAGCTGAATTCTTCTTTGAGGGTGACAACGACAAACCAGACACAAAATCCATGGTAATCCTTTCCCACTTTCATTCTATAATCCTCAAAGGTTACAATAACCCAGAGGGAACCTGATGTTCAACCTTTACTCGTTGACACACCATGCACTTGTTAGCGAACTCGGCAACATCCTTTTTCAACCCCACCCAATAGTACCCATCCTTCAAATCACGATACATCTTTGTACTACCAGGGTACATAGCGAAAGGACTACTATGAGCTTCAGTCAGAATAGTGCGCCTCAACTCAACATCATCTGGCACCACTATTCGACTCGCAAAACACAAAACACCATCATAATTAAAACTGAAATCCGAAGGCTTACCCTCCGCAATGTCCTAAACATGGGGAACAAGAGTATCATCAAGCAACTACTTATCCTTGATCAACTGAATCAGTGATTGTTTCACTTGCAATTCAGCAACAAGACCACCGTCTCGCGATATGGTCAAGCGAGCAAACATCACCCTCAACTCACAACCACTTTCCTGCTCAAAGCATCAGCCACAACGTTGGCCTTTCCCGGATGATACTCGATCGACAGATCATAATCCTTAAGCAACTCCACCCAACGACGTTGTCTGAGATTCAACTCTTTCTGAGACATAAGATACTTCAAGCTCTTATGATCCGTGAACCCCACACACTTCTCGCCATACAGATAATGCCTCCAAATCTTCAAGGCAAATACAACAGCCGCAAGCTCAAGATCGTGAGTAAGGTAGTAACGCTCATGCACCTTCAACTGCCTAGATGCATAGCCTACTACCTTACCCTCCTGCATAAACACACAACCCAAACCAACAATGGCGGCATCACTATAGACCTCAAACTCCTTACCAGACTCAGGTTGAATCAGGATATAAGCTTGCGTCAAAGCTTCCTTCAACTTTTCAAAAGCTTGCTGCCTCACATTCGTCCACTCAAAGCGAACATTCTTCTACAACAACTTTGTCAAAGGTGCATCTATTTTCGAGAAACCCTCGACAAACATACGGTACTGCCCAACTAAACCAAGGAAACTCCGTACCTCTGTCACCGACTTAGGCACCTTTCAACCCATCACAGCCTCCACTTTATGCGGATCAACGCGAATACCCTCAGCCGACACAACATGCCCAAGGAAGACCACCTATTTAAGCCAAAACTCACATTTACTTAGCTTGACATACAACTGGTTCTCCAACAATTCTTGCAACACTATCCTCAAGTGTCTATCATGATCCTCCTCGGTATGAGAGTAAACAAGGATATCATCGATGAACACCACCACAAACTGATCCAAGAATTCATGGAACACACGATTCATCATGTCCATGAAAGCAACAGGTGTGTTGGTCAAACCAAACGACATTACTAATAACTCATAATGTCCATACCTTGTCCGAAAAGTCGTCTTAGGTACGTCCACATCCTTTACCTTCAACTAGAAATACCCTGATCTCAAGTTTATCTTAGAAAACACTGAGGCTCCTCGAAAATGATCAAAGAGATCATCAATCCTTGGCAAAGGGTATTTGTTCTTGATCGTCAACTTGTTCAACTGCTGATAATCTATACACATCCGCATTGTCCCATCTTTCTTCTTTACAAACAACATCGGTGCACCCCAAGGTGAAACACTCGGCCGGATGAACCCTCAGTCAAGCAACTCCTGAAGTTGCATCTTCAACTCTTTCAGCTCTTTAGGTGTCATTCAATAAGGAGCAATGGAAACCAGGGTCGTATACTCATACAACTCGATACAAAACTCAACTTCTCTGTTTGGCGGCAACCCAGGCAATTCTTCCATAAAGACACTCGAAAAATCACAAACAGTTCTGATGTCCTACACACGTACATCCTTTGTACCAGGATTCATCACATACGCAAGACAAGCCTCACATCCCAACCTTAGCATACGACTTGGTTCCAAAACTGAAACCACATTAGACAAGAATTTCACATTCTCGCATACTATCACAACCTCATAATCATCGGCAAGCTTTAAGGTGACTCGCTTAACATCAAAGTCAACCACTGCTCTATGTTCAGATAGCCAATCCATACCAAGGATCACATCAAAACCATAAAAGGGTAACTCCATCAAATCCACAAGAAAAACATGGCCTTGAACAGATAACGGACACCTCCGATACAACTTCCTAGTGACTACAGTCTCACCAAAAGAGCTAGTCACTTGCATTCCAACCTCAAGAAACTCAACAGGTATAACAAGCAAATGTGTATGCTCACTCAAGATATATGAATGTGTAGATCCATAATCAATCAAAGCCAACAATGTTAAAGACTGAAGAACAAAGGTACCCGTGATAACATCGGTATCGTTGCGCTCCTCACGTTGAGTATAGACCCTCGCAGGACCACCTCCCTCAGGCCGAACTGCTACAGCTTGAGCAATACCATGCTGACCCTCAACTCTCCTCTGGAAATTCCCTCAGCCGGGCCCACTGCCTCTCTGAGGTGCAGCCACAGTAGGTGCACGTCCCTGGCCTCCACTAGCCTAGAGAGGACACTCGCGCCTCAAATGGTGTGATGAACTATAGTTCCAGCAAGAATTCCCTGCCACCACAACAGGAGCCTATGCCTCCCTAGCCGCACGAGGACAATCTCGCCGCAGATGACCCCGAGAACCACACATCCAGCATGTGTTTTGTTCCACCCTCATCCTGTCTCCCTGAGCCATTGTACCATGTCCAACATTACCTCGCCTAGTAGTAGGCTGATATCTCCTATCTCGACCTATCTTGTTCCATCCACCACCAGATTTAGACTCAGCTGCTCTTTTTCCAGAGCTAGAACCACCTCTACGAGATGACAGACCCAAGTTCTGCTCGATGTCCTTAGCTCGACATACAAGCACATCAAAATCTGTTTAGTCTCTAGCCAACATATAGGTCTTGACTTCCAACACCAGCCCATACCGGAAGCGATCATAATGATGCCTCTCACTCGGCATCAACTCAGGGGCATACTGACTCAAACGTACGAACTGAACATCCTAAAGGCACCTCGAAAGAACTCCCAATCTACCTCATTGGGTTCCATACCAGTGATGATAGTCGTCCACCAACTATAAGCGTCACCCTGGAGCAAAGAAATTGCGCATCCCAGCTTGCACACATCAATACATCCCATCTGATCCATAATACGGATCGTGCTAGATAACCCGGCTTCCGATGCCTCGGGAGACATACCATAGAACTCGACAACTCCTAAACTCCTCAGCCTTTCCAAAGGCAAACCCGCCTGCCCAGCTGTAGGGGCCTGAACATGCGCTCCACCAACCACAGCCTGAAACCCTCTAGTGATCTCCTCAACCAGTGGCGCAGGATCACCCAATCCTGGACCAGCTTGTCCTTGCTACTTCGGCTCTCCACCTCCTGGTGGTGGCGGAGGTAAAGTTTCATCAGCTGGGTTCTCAACCCCCTGATTACCCTGATTGCCCTGCTCAGCTGCAGACACAATCGTATTCGACCTAAACTCTCTCCTCGGACCCATTGTGCTATTTTTACAAGGCATAATAACAAAAACAAATCAAACTATGATTTAGGCCAGCCTCAAGCAAGGATCCAAGTTCACAAAAACTTTTAACTAGTGTGATAAGGAAATGGGCACCCCGATTTCCCTCAAGCATAACATAGCATACAATAGCATTTCATAGTCAACATGCTTTACACCATCCAAAATCAGCATACATTCCTATCACATTATCAACATGCATTCATATTTATCGCACATATGATTTATAACAATCTAGCATAGAATAAGCTCCAACATTCAATCAAAACATGCTTTTTCAAACAATCATGCATTAAAACATACCAATTTCACTTACCATCATCCCCAATTCTTTCGAAACATGGCACTGATACCAACAAATGTAACCCCTTAGCCTGGCCTAGACGTCCAATTTGAATTAAAAAGATTACTTGAGGAAAACCGAAGTCAACTCGTAAAAGTCAACCCCAATTAACGACCCTTTTTCCTTTTTATCTTTTCTATATGCACATTATTATATTATATGATTAGCAAAGCGATTAGGCGAAAATGACATAGCGATCGGAGTTCAGTTAGGGTTTCAATTGCATTCACTTGACTTTTAGGGACTAATTTGTAAATTTCAGGAATTATAAGGGCTATCCAAATTTTAAAGTTACTAATCCGGAATTAGTCATATAACATGCCAGCATGTCAAATCGCATCTCAAACGGACCATCCAAACTCAACCAATCGAATAATCATTATTGAGGGACCAAAACATAAACAGGAACTCGGAACAATTCAAATTCAACATACAATGGTCAAGTGTTTCGGAACAGAGAACCTTGTATCGGAATGGCCGTTTCGAAACAAGAATGACCGTTTTGATACGCGAGGGAGTTTTGAAACCTCAAGAAACTCGTTTCGATACGTTGGTTAACAATGGCAAATGTTCCGAAACATGCCTTCCTGTTCCGAGACACCATGGTCATTACAGGCCTCTGTTCTGAAAAGGACAAGGGCGTTCTGAAAAGCATGGGCCTGCAACTTTCCAAATTTCTGGTTTTCAACAAATTTTCATCTCCGGAATTATTCCGACACTTGTCCCAACATGCATACAACATGGATAAACATCAAGGACCATCCATACGAAGCACAAGCTATATCGTATCACCATTCATGCAAGCTATATGACTATAGCCATGCTTCCTAGATATCAAAAGAGCAAAAAGGGTAAAAAACAATATTCAAGCTCAAACAAACACTCAAAGGCCATTTACAAAATCGAATAAGAAAACCAAACATACTTAAGGTGTTTAACATCACCAAATATAACCAAGAGTAGAAATCCCTCCCATTACATGTTATTACAATAAGGTAAAACCACATACATTTCTTAGTCCAAGATACTTGGAATCCACTTGCTTTCCTGCTGCATCAATTGGTAATTCTCTGCATTGATGAAACAAATGAGCGTAAGCACAAAGCTTAGTGAGGATCTCTAAAACCAAACATTCATCAATGCATTTTACAAAACCGAAATATCATCATTTTCTAACTAATGCCTTTCTTTTAAACATGCTCTTTAAAGCATCAATGCACTTTTTAAAACACATGCTTATAGCATCATTAATATAACAGAAAAGTCCTTTGCTCATGCTTAAACCAAACATCACATGCACTCTAGCATAATTCCCAAGCATCGCATGCTTAAATCATTAATCTACAACATTATACTAGCTCGCAAGTGGTCAATTCTAAAACCATTTCAAACCAACACAAAATACACAATCAGATACGCGGATTACAAGCGTTGTCCTACACGCTTCATACACACTACCGGACTACACGAGGCTCACACACGGGATAAGACCATCAACTGTTGTGACACCTGTGGTGGAGTTTAACGGTACAATCACAACCCCTCAACACCACTCATCGGTAGTTGTATAATTCCACTAACGAAAGCACGGAACACAAACCACAAGATCCACACACGGGATTAAACCTTCCACCATTGTGATCGTAGCCTCAATCATTAGGGTACTTGGATGGAGTATACGGTACAATCGGAACCCCTCGACATCCAAGGCGACTTTATTCACGGTGTACCCAATCCTATAGCCGGCTAACTTTATCTGATTAAAGTAACCACAAACCATTTCCATCACTTGCCAATATAATCATTTAACATCATTATTCCACTGTTTTACAAGCATAAATCACAATGCCATTTTCACAAGCATAAACATGCTTAAACTCAAATGCACACATCTCATAAATCCAAGGATCACCTACCAAATGCATCCTTAACAATAATGACATTAAACACTAGCATTATCAATGCTCAAAACATGCTTTAAACAATAAATTAAACCACATTTAATTCAAGTGCATTTTCCAACAAAAACATAGCACATTCTGAGAGAGACTTTCGAGTCACTTACTCTTGAGCATAGCTAAGTGTTTCAAACTTACACTAAGCTCCCAAGACCACGCTCAAAGCGTTACAAAGCTGGAAAATCCATTTTCACTCACCGATACGCGAAACCTTGCTCGCCAATGCAAAAATCACCCTTCTGAAGCCTCCAAAAATTCTTCATTTACTTCCGGATCAAGATCCCTTGTGTTTAGAGCATCAAAACATATATCCAAATGCATTAAAATGCATTTCAACACCAGCAACTAAACACAAACTCGTTGCTCACCAAAACTACACCAATTTACCCATCCGAAACAACCAAAATCTCAATCGGTTGCTTCTTAAACCAAGCCCAGCCAACATAGATCACTCTCAACCATTACTAAACATCAAACACATCTAAAACAACCTAAACCCTTCCTTATACCTCCAGCAAGCATAACTTCATCATTTCACCTCAAAAACTCAACTAAAACCATCAAGAAACTCGAGGATCTCAAGGATTTCGGGATTTATATCATCAAAGCCTTTTTTCAACATAATAATCAACTCAAAACTCAATTACAATCAATCCAAAACAGAGCTCATTAATACCAATCCGAAAATCAAGATTTAAATCATAATTTTGCAAGATTTTGATCTTAAATCAAAACTCGGCCAAAAACAACATTTAGAAGTCAAAGATCTTGAAAATTTCAATAAAGAACCTAGATTGAAGGTTGAGAACGAGGTTTACCTCCAATTCTAGCCTTCCTTAATGATTGACAAGTTTTTCCTTCACAAAGCTTGAAGAATTTGAAGTGAACTCTTGAAAAGGATTTAGAAATCAAAGAGAGAGTGTTTGGGAGAAAAGAAAACTGGAGAAAAGAATTGACAAAATGGTTTTGCTGAAATGAAAGTTAGTTACGTCAAAAAACTTCTCATTATTCTATTTTAACATCTTAATTAAACAAAATCCTTTTTATTTTAATCATCTAAAAATCCTTTTACAACACATGTCAATTTAAGGAAGGTGTAATTGCACCATAGCTCCCTAATGATTCTAAGATTTTGACTCTTTTTAAAATTATATTTTCGACAGTTTTGAAACTTTACATTTTGGTCACTACCCAAAATGTACCACTTCCAAAAATTATTTTGTAAAATTGATTTGATCAATCCTTTAAACACGATTTTAGAGGATTTTATCAATTTTTACCATATTTTTATCATTTCCTGAACCTTGATTTCCCTAAACCTCCTAATACGATTCGAACCGTTTCTGACCAGTCCGATCTGATGTCTAAAACATCTAGGCCCAATACGAGGGCATTACAGACATCCCTGACAGTAGCTGTGGGCCCGCCAAAATCCTGCAAGGGGTTCGCCCTCTTAAACCCCTCAAAGGGCTTGACTCTTGCGTAGGAACAATATGGTAAGACCTTAATAACAAACATCTTCGTTATTATGTTTGATATGCACAATGTTTGGAATGCATGGTTATAGCCCAATGTCCCATTTAGTTTTATTTACAAGGTTTTATAAATACCTCATGTGTGTCGTGCCTTTCTCTACTTCTACCGTAATTCTCTTCTCATCTTACTTGTAACCCCCTTAGCCCGGCCTAGACGGTTGACCCGAACTACAAAGATTACACGGGGGAAACTAAAGTCAACTCGAAAGTCAACCTTGATTCACGACCCTTTTTTTTCTTTTAAATCTTGTCTAGATACAAATTAGCCCTAAGCGAGTACTCACAACTCATATTGGAGAAAGGCACAGCGATCGGATATCATATAGGGATTCAATTGTAAGAAAAAGACTTTTAGGGACCAAAAAGTAAATTTTTGAAAATAAAAGGACTTTGAAGATTTTAGTTTTACCAAACCTTAATTAACCATACTACAAGCCTCTCTGCCAAATTTCAGCTTAAAAAGACATCTCAAGCTCAAGCAATTGCAATTACAATTTTCAGGACTAAAATGTAAACCATGCAGAATCTGTGTCCAACGGTCACCCGTTTCGAAACACTGACACTCGTATAGAAACACCCGTGTCGTACACCCGCGGGTATGTTCCGAAACCAGTTCCGAAACAGGCTCTTCCAGTAGCCAAAGTGTTTCGAAACACTTCTAGCCGTTTCGAAACGCCCAAGCCATTTCAAGCACCCGTTCCGAAACAGCCAAGGGTGTTTCGATACACCCTGCCCAGAAACAGCATAAACTTCTAGTTTTTCACTTCAAATACCATCAAACATAAATGAAACCATTCCAAAACATATCATCAACATGATAAGCATTATAACTATCAAATTGCATCAAAGACTAGATACATCACAAGCATTAAGCACACCTACTCATTCATCACATTCAACACAAGATCTTACCTTAACCCAAGAACATAGCTATATCAACATATAAGAAGAAGATCCAAATATTGCAAATGATCATCAACAAGTATTAAACCATAAACCGAACATGGTCAAGATAAACAATCTCATTACACAACAACATAAAAGGTTCCCCTCATTGCCTTTATTATCTATAGCTATAAACCAAAACATACTTCTCAAGTGGAGCTCTTCATGAATCCCTTGCTTCTTGCTGTCCCAACTTCAAATATCTTCATTGATGGACAAAAAGGAGCGTAAGCACATAATGCTTAGTGAGGAATGCTCAAAACCAAAACACCATCAATGCAGCGAATCATAAAACCTTCTTTAAATGTAGATACAATTCAATAAACCAAAACATTGTTTGAAAACCTCCTTTGAACCCACATTTCTTTAAATCATGCATTACACAACATGAAAACCAACCTTTAACTTTGAAAAGCTAAACAACTCACCCCTAACAACATTCTTGCAAATACTATCATTTAAACCTTTCTATACATGGACACTTCGTGCAAAGTTTAACCCAATTTCCTTGGAAATCACTTCCACTTCACACTATACTTTTCTCATGCTTGATGATCATTTCAAAGCAAAATGCTTTTTGAAAACTATATGTTCCTTCTATCTATCTCATGCATTCAACAAATGCAAAACCCATGATCTACAAAAGCAACATTCTGCATTACGTGCCTTTTTAAACAAGCCTTCACAAGACTTCAATGCACTTTTGAGATTCTATGCACATATGCACCATTCACAATAGAAAATATACTTTTGCTCATGCTTAACAAGTATCACATGCATTCTTGCATCATTTACATATTTCCCATGCAACCTTGCATCATTTTCAAGCATCTCTGGGGTCATTTCATTCAAATACATTATATTGGTTTTCAAGTGATAGTTCACAAACCATTTCAACACAAGACACAATCGGATACGCGGGTTACAAGCGTTGTCCCACACGCTTCATACACACTACCGGACTACACAAGGTTCACACTCAAGAGCAATCCCTCCATTGATGTGACACCTGTGGTGTTGTATAACGGTACAATCTCAACCCCTCAACACCACTCACCGGTAGTTGTATAATTCCACTAACGAGAGTAAGTGACACATAACACAAGATCCACACACAGAATTTACAACCACCGTTGTGATCTTACCTCAATCGTTAGTGTGCTTGGACGGAGTTTACGGTACAATCACAACCCCTCAACATCCAAGGCGACTTTACTTACGGTGCACCCAATCCTATAGCCGGCTAACTATATCTGATTCAAGTACTTAAAAACCATTTCATCACTTGCCAATATACATCAAATACCATCATCAATTCACTGTTTTAAGCATTAATCAAAGCTACTTATCATCTTGCATCTCCATGCATCATAACCAAATTAATAACATGTCAAACCAAGGATCTCTTACCTTGAGCATCCTTCAATACATGGCTTTCAAAAACCAGCATTAATCATGCTAAAACATGCTTTCAAAACAGTAATTAAACATGCATTTCACAACTAATGCATCAAACCATAACTTAGCACATCAGAGGGAGTTTTTCCGAAAACTTACTCTTGAGCTTAGCTAAGTTGTTTAGACTTAAACTAAGCTCCCAAAACCTCCAAATAATCGTTTCAAAGCTGGAAAACCATCTCCACTCACCAATTACGTTTCGCCTTGCTCGCCGAAACTCTAACTATGCCTCTGATACTCCCGAACCAACACCAAAAGTGTCCGAAGGTGTCTCCCCTGTTTACAACACATAAGAGCAGAGGATTAATGCATCATCATGCATTAAAATCATCAGCCACTTCTCCTAAACTTGCTGCACCACCTAAACTCAACATTTCGGCTACCAAACACAACAGAAATCACCTCCAAACTCTTCCAAAACTTAACCCAGCCAAGATCCATCACTTCTAATCATTTCTAAACATCAATTAACATCTAAAACAAATCTAAACTTGTCCTTATACCTCCAGCTATAACAAAACACCAAAAACACCTCCAAAACCACCATTTTCATAAGCAAAACTTAGGAAACACAACCTATTCGGGATTAGATTGATAAAACCTCATTTCCAACATCATTTAACATCCAAAATACATTAAAGAACCATCTCAAAATAGAGCCCATTCAATCACAACGAAATTCTTCAAGATCTCTTCCAAAATCTTGAGTTTTAAGCCAAAATCATGTTTCTAACATCAAAACCATTTATAAAACTTTAATAAAGGATTGACAACTTGGGAATTTCAGTAAAGAACCGAGTATTTAGAGGAGAAGAACATTCTTACCTCTAAATTATGATTTCTCCTTGATTTGGGCAAAATTCTATGAAAATGCAATGTGGAAATCAAAAGGATTTGATGCAAGATTGATTAGGAACCAATAGATGATGGAAATCTCATCAATTGAAGTGAAGGTCAATGTGAATTTTGCTAGAGAAAATGTTTTTGGATGATGGGATTTTGAGAGAAAAAGGAATGAGAGAAAATTTGGAAAAGGTAGTTATGAAAGTCAAAATTTAGTTTTCCATTTCTTTTATTTAATAAAAACATTAATTAAATCACCCAAATTAAGAAAAAATCTGGAGAAAAACATTTTGGGTAAATTAGCTTCTTAAAGATTCAAAGTTTCAATCCTTTACAAAACAGTCACTACTAAACTTTGCAAAAATCGCATTTTGGTCACTACTCCGAAATGTAGTATTTCCAAACCTTATTTTGTAAAATTGATTTCACCACTCTCTTATATATATTAAATGAGGATTTTTAGATATTTTTCTATATTTTTAAAGCATCCCAAACTAGGCGTTCCCCAAAAACCTCATTTTATATTCGAACAGTTTCACAGACCGGTCTGACTCAAACCCTAAACTTCTAAGCCCAAAATTAGGGTCTTACATTACTCCCTCGTATGTAAAATGAGTTTCTGAAATTTTAATTTATACGAAGAAGCATAGACCTGAGGAACATAAGTGTGGGCCGACAAAAAGATGCTTAAGAAGTATTTTTATCCTAAGAATAATTTGGTTCTCCCATTGGCTTGGGACGGGTCACTTTAGGATATGGGCTAGAACTATTGCATTCATATTTACTGTATTTCATGTATGTAATAAAATGAATGTATGAGACACATGCTAGTTAGTTGAGAAGATCAAATGTTAAATGGTGAGATAATAATAATAACAAAAACCCTCGTTAAAGTTTAGATTGATACAATGTAGGTTCCGCTAAAGCTGACTTAAGAGAATGTGAAAATTGGATCCTTGTCCACTAGAAAAACTTTACATAAAGTATTTTCGACATTAATATTTGAGGGTTAATAATTTTAATAGAAATAGTGGGAGTTGTAACCCTCTCGACCCAATCTAGACGAAAGATCGAATTAAAAGGGTCACACGGGGAATATTGAAGTAAATCAGGAAGTTTAACCCAATAAACGACCCTAAATTTTTCATTTTATCTTGTCTAGATTCTCATCATTATCCTAAGTGAAAAACTTCGCAGCGGAACAATTTGAAACTCAATCAGGCAACGTTTAGGGACTCAATTGCATACAAACACATTTTAGGGACCATTTTGTAATTTTATCAATTGACATGGACTTCTTCCAATTTTAGGTTACCATCCTTTAATCAGTCACTTTACATGCCTCTCTGTCAAATCTCAGCTCAAAATAACCATCCAAGCTCATTAAATTGCATCCACAACATTCAGGGGCTAAAACGTAAAGAAATAGAACTTCAAAAGATTTCAATAACCAACTTAATAGCTAGGCGATTCGGTACAGGTTGCCCTGTATCGGAACACCTATTTTGGAACAGGTTCAAGCATCTCGAAGCTCGGGCTTATATCGAAACACCCTCAATGGTGTTTCGGAACACGAGATTCTAGTAGTCAACCTTAAGTATCCCGTATCGAAACACATGTCCCCGTTTCGAGACCCCAAGGCCAATTTAGGCACATTGTTTTGGTACAACATTAGGCGTACCAAAACACATGGGACTGTACTGATAGTTTTTGCTTGTTTTTCACACTTTAATCCAATTAATATCATTCCAACATGCATACAACATATATAAGCATCAAACCTCAATCATACATGGCAATCTCAACATCATAGCAAGTCAAAATGCATTAAGGAAATCTATAGGCATGCAACCTAAGCAAAAGACCATTCAAAAGCCAAAACATAAACCAAAGCAAATACCAACAAGTGTAGGCCATTTACAAGTCATCAAAGGCATCCCAAACTTGCCACAAAACAGGGAGTTTCAAAACACATTCTCCCAAAACATAAAGGCATCCTCCCATTGATGATTATTACTAATAGGTAAACATAAAACCATACTTGAGCTAATTCTCAGTCCTTGGATTCCTACTTGCCTCTTTGCTGCCCAAATGATGTTATTTCTCTTTATTGTTGGGAAAAAAAGAGCGTAAGAAATAATGCCTAGTGGGGGATGCTCAAAACAAACCAACAACAACAATGCATTTTAAAACCATTTCTCAATTAGAAAACTCTATGTCATCATGCTCAATCTTTCTCATGCTTGAAATCATTTTCAAAGCAAAAACCACATAATTTAAAATCACATGTACCATCTATCTCATGCATTAATCCAAATGCATAATCTCAAAGCAAAACCACACATGCTGGTTTCTCAAAAGCATTTCTCAAAGCGTAATCTCATATAGAAAACTCAATTCATTAAATCGTTTATAAACAAGGTACATGTGAATCCCATATATTGGCATTTTAGAAACATTACTCGGATATGCGGATAGCTTGACGAAATCTCGCATCGTCAAGTCCTACCTCGGTGGAATCTCACGTCACCGAACTCTCATGACAGTATCTCTCATCGCCACAAAGCTTGATGGAATCTCTCATCATCAAGTATTAGCGTCTCTCTTCAAGTTCATCATTTATTTTTCGCAGGTCATGTTCAATTGTGAGTTTGTAACATTTAGTTATTATTTATTACTCTTTTTTAAGTTATTTTGTTGCAATTTGCAACACATGTACCATTTATATCTTTCGTTAACTGTGTGGTTGACTATTGATAGGGGTGTAATTTGTAAATAGAGTTGTCTATTCAGACCAAATGATTGACTTATAATTTTTTTGAGTATGATTCATGTTGGGTTAATTCAGGTCAAAAATCAAAACATATTAGTAATTTGTAATAAGTAAATTTTCCAGCGTAATATAGTAATAAAAAATTAATAATTTACTAAATTTCAATATTAATTAGTTCAAATAAGTCATCTATGTAAGGAAATGTTACCTACTTTCATAGTTTTGTAAATTGTAAATTGGTAATGTTACTTTTAACAATAAGTCATATATCTTAAAGTAGTTAGCATAAATATTATTGCATCCATCAGCTACCAGCGAGCAAAAGCTGGTTCAACTCTCACCCACAAAAGAACATGTCGAGAGGCAAGGAACTTGCACCTTGATCCCAACGATGGCTCATTAATTGTTTGCCGAAAAATATTGCTAGAAATGTTGAAGCATAACAACATGGAAAGGCAAGACGATTAAAGTAAAGCTGAGCATATAGCTTTAGACTTTTCGTTTCATTCCATGATCAAGAAAGTGTTTAAATTATATTTTTTTCAGATAAGTGTATGAACTATATTTTAGGCCAAATGTCAACCGTTTTATTCTGTGACCCATTTAAGGTTTTCTCGTCAACGATCGTTAAATTTTTTTGTCATCCATGTGGCCTATTTTTTATATTTTTAATTTCTGAATTTCTTTAAAAACCTAACTTTCTTTAGAACCCCCAAAGTTTTAATTTCATTCAACCAAATCTCGAATCACGTTTCCCTCACTGTTCGGCATCGCTACAAGTCGGTGGTTCAGCGTTCACCGTTCAAAGCGTGTATACCTCACCGTTCGACATCCGGCATCCTCTACACGTTGGTGGGAACCCAATCAACCTATTTTTTCTTTATTGTTGGGTGTTCGACGATGGTGGGAACCCAATCAACCCAATCAGCAGTACTATTTTTATTACCCTTTTTACTCATATTTTGTTATACTTAAGCTCATTTTAGTTGCATTATTTGGCATTCATGCATATATTAATAATTTCCTTCACTGTCATGCATGATTTCATAATTTGGTCAATTTTCATGGAAGAGGTATTGTAGGTATGTGTGTTTTTGTGCATGTGTGCAAGATTTAAAAATTGTCGAAGCAACTAGAAAGGAAGATAACGAAACTGTCGATTTCTTTGGGGTAGAAATCCATACAATTCGGATAATCATGAAGGACAAGGATAAATCCTAAAGGAGTTGGAGTTCCATAAAGAGGTCAAAGGGAGAATAAATTCCAATAGTTTTAGGAGATGTTTTTGGAGGAATAAAAATATATTAAAAGAGATTTATCTCTTTAATGCTATTTAATTACAACTTAACTTCCTCCTCAAGAAAGACTTTGACCAAGCCATCTCCTATATAAAGAAGATCTAGCCGCAACTTCAAAAACATGTGCGATAGAGAAAGAGAATTCAAGAGAGAGGTTGCTCGACATCAACATATTCTTTTCCTTCTTGTTCGATTAGATTCATGCTAGGGATATTTTATTTTGAGTTTATTTTGAACCCAACCATGAAATAAACTATTTTGGCCTGGGTTGTTGTGCTTTTGTGGTTGTGAAAACGATTGGGTTTGTTTAGGTATTTGAGTTTGCAATTTTAATTCAAGGTTTGTTCATTCTTGGTTCTTAATTTTGTTTCCGAGTGAATTGGGAGAGGATCTCGTGAATTCATCTATTTATCTAATATCGGGAGAGTTAGATTCAAGAAACGAATGAACATGGTCTTTATTCAATCAATCGATGGTGAAGACTAATTTGACTTAGGGATAAGTTGCGAATTTCAATGGCTAAAAGCAAGATCGATTGTTGTCCACCCTTGGTTCACGTAGGGATGTATTATCAAGGCATGCACAATTAACTAGTGTTTTGAATTAGAGATAAGGAGAAACCATTGAAGAACGCTTCGCTGAACCTTGAAGTTTGTCGCCCAGTTGCCCAGGCAATCGCTCCATCAGTTGCCCAGGCAATTGCTCCATCAGTTGCCTAGGCAATTCGACTGTTGCCAGTTGCCAAGGCAATTGAGTTGCTCTTGCACTCAATTACCAAGACAATAAATTCAACTATCACTCTGTGACTCACGATAACCCGACCTATTCTCTCTTATTTGATTACATCTCTCTTTTATTTAATTGCTCTTTATTTTACTTGTTAATTAGAACTCTTACAACCATCAAATTGTGTTTTTATTTTCAGTGCGAGAAATTAGATTCCCGAAGTAGCATCAATCCTTGTGGAAACGATATCTTTCTATACTATAACTTGTGACATGTACACTTGCACCAATTGCAAAGCACTTATTACGCGCAACACGTTTTTGGTGCCGTTGTCGGGGATTGGCAACAAGCAACTTTGTTTTTATTTTCTTGCACCTTATTTCTTTTTACTTCTACTATTCAGTTTTAAAGGGTTAACAAATTTTTGTTTTGCATTGGTGTATGACCAGGGTGAGACCAACAACTCCAGAATATCCCCTTGATTTAGAAATTAGATGTACCTGCCAGAGACTCAAATGAAGACTGAGAGTAGCAATGGCTAACCCACCTAGTATCCGAAAGGACAATGTGAATGCCAACAACAATCAAGATGCCGCATTAGGAGATGGAGTGATTCCTACACAGAACCGAACCGTTTGAGATTATTTAGAGGAAGATCTCAACTGCATAAACCCAGGAGTTATCACACCTGAAATTTAAGCTGTCCACTTCGAATTAAAGCTAGTAATGTTCAATATGATCAATACAATCGGTCAATTTGGCGGGTCGGCAACTGAAGATGCCAGAGAAAATCTCAAATCTTTCCTGGATATTTTCAATTAATTCAAACTACAAGGAATCCATGAGGATGTTTTGATGCTAAAATTATTTGCCTATTCATAGAGGGATAGGGAAAAATCGTGGTTGAATAGTATTCCATTCTATTCAGTAGGATATTGGATTGATTTATGTCGTGATTTCCTTGCTATATTTAATCCTACAAATATGACTTATAAGTTACGTAATGAAATTACTTCTTTTCGGCAGGCAGATGATGAATCCATGTACGAGGCTTGGGAGCGATATAGAGAACTATTACACAAACGTCCCCTACACAAATTCCCAGTCTGGACACAAGTGACGATGTTTTACAACGCGGTAAACACATCGACAAGGATGATGCTAGATGCCTCGATAAATAGCATACTCCTAGACAAGCCACCAAAAGAAGCAATAGAGATTTTGAACAGGCTTGCTAAAAATGATTATCAGTTCCCAACTACCAGAAGAAGAGGAGTCAGACGCCATGCCACGATAAACGAGCTCGAGTCATCAGATGTAATTCTTACACAATTGGCTACTTTAACCAATTTGGTTAAAAGCATACAACGACCAATCAACACACAGGAGATCAAGGTAGTAGATTCAATTTATGATTTATGTAACGATAACCATAATTCTTCTGAGTGTCCGCAGAATCCAGAGTCTAGCTTTTATGTTGGAAACTACAACCGAAACAACAATGCAATGTCCAACACATACAATCCGGCCTGAAAGAAGCATCCTAATTTTTCATGGAGCAATCCCAACAATTCCCTCAACAAGAACAATCAGAATGCACAAGCATCGGGATTCCAGCAGAACATGCCATGGTAACAGATGTCGCAACAACAATCAACACCATCCAGTTCTTTGGAAAATTCTCTCAACGCTTTCATGTTAAAAATTGAATCTTATATGGTTGAAAATATGAAAAATACTGACGCTTTTAATAACAAGACTGAGATGAGATTGCAAAATCAAGAGGCAGCCCTGAAATCATTGGAAACTCAATTCAGGCAATTCGCCTAAAACCTGAATACAAGACCGCAGAGAGGTCTACCTAGTGATACCGAGGTCACAAGGGGAATTGGCCATGAGTAGTGCAAAGCAATCACCACTAGGAGTGGCCAACAACTTAAAGACCCCCAAGCTCACTCAAAGGAGAACACTCAACCAAAATAGAAGCCTTTTGTCAAAAAAGATGAGTCCAGTGACAAAACCTCTACTAAAACTGATGAAATAGAAAATGCCTCGGCAAGTCCTGATGCCTCAGCAACTGTACATGCCTCGGCAAGTCCTGATGTCTCGACAATGCCATCCATCAAGATCCAAACCAATGAAAGGATTGAAGACATTCGACTTCCACCACCATTCCCCAAAGGTTGAAAGAGCAAAAGTAAGAATACCAGTTCAAGAAGTTCATTGTCATCTTAAAGCAAGTCCACATCAACTTGCCATTGGTCGAGGCGATAGAACAAATGTCAAACTATGCTAAGTTCCTTAAAGACATTGTCTCTAAGAGAACTAGGCTAGGGGAATCATTATGCCGGGAAAGCATTATGCGATCTTGGAGAATGCATAAACCTTATGTCGAAATCTGTCTTCCAACGATTAGGCATAGGGAAGGTGAGGCCTACAACTGTGATGATGCAGCTTGTGGACAGATCTTATGTGCATTCAGAGGGAAAATTGAGGATATATTGGTAAGAGTTGATAAATTTATTTTTCCCGATGGCTTTATTATTTTGGATTGTAAAGCAGATGAGTTCACACCCATTATCCTTGGAAGACAATTCCTAGCAGTGGGAAGGACCTTGATCAATGTCGAAAGAGGAGAACTCACGATGAGGGTAAATGATCAGTAAGTCAAACTAAATTTTTTCCAAACCCTCAAGCAAGCTGACAATCCAGATGAGTGCCAAGTCATCCAAGCCACCACTGAATTTAACTTTGACATGGAAGAGAATTGACTCGGCACTTTTATTGCTGAACAAGAAAAACCTAAGGAGTTCGAAGAGCTGAACGACGAAGAGCAAGAAGAAGCAAATTGGATAACAAGTCGACCAGGTACATACTTCGAGCCATTGGATTATTCAGGTAAGGAAGGTAAAACTCGAGAAACCCTCAATTGAACAACCTCATATTCTTGAGTTGAAACCATTGCAAGGGCAATTGAAATATGTTTATTTGGGGAACCGAAAACAC
Organism: Hibiscus tridactylites; assembly: GCA_958450335.1. Taxonomy (NCBI): domain Eukaryota; kingdom Viridiplantae; phylum Streptophyta; class Magnoliopsida; order Malvales; family Malvaceae; genus Hibiscus; species Hibiscus tridactylites. The sequence goes on from OY288267.1 coordinate 73,502,032, forward strand.
ATTGCCCGTAATTATTTCTTCTAAGTTGCAGCATGAACAGGAAAAGAGGATGATTGACATGCTAACACTGCACAAAAAGGCAATAAAGTACACAATTGCCGACTTGAAGGGTATTAGCCTGGTGGTGTGTATGCACAAAATCCTTTTGACGGATGATCATAAACCGACGATTGAGGCACAAAGAAGACTTAACCTTGTTATGAAGGAAGTCGTGAGGAAGAAATCATCAAGTGGCTAGATGCCGGTATCATTTATCCTATCTCCGACAATACATGGGTAAGTCTGGTACATTGTGTACCAAAAAAGGGAGGTATAACTGTGGTAAGTAACGAAAACAATGAACTAATCTCATCTAGGACTGTGACCGGTTGGAAGTTAGATAAAGCTACTAGAAAGGATCACTTTCCTTTACCCTTTTATTGATCAAATGCTTGACCATCTTGCAAGTAAACCCCTTATTGTTTTCTTGATGGTTACTCAAGTTAAAATCAAATAGCCATAGCACCGGATTATTAGGCAAAGACCACTTTCAAAAGCCTGTATGGTACATATGCGATTCGAAGGATGTCGTTCGGATTATGTAATGCTCCAGAAACCTTCCAAAGATGCATGATGGCAATCTTCTCCGACATGGTTGAAGACTTCCTTGAAATCTTCATGGATTATTTTTCAGTATTTAGGGATAGTTTTGACAATTGCCTCGGCAATTTGGAGAAAGTGCTAACACGATGTGACGAGTTCGATTGAGTTAAAAATTGGGAAAAGTTCCATTTTATGGTAGATGAAGGTATAGTGCTCGGCCACAAGATCTCCTCCAAAGGAATTGAAGTCGACAGAGCCAAGGTGGAAGTGATCGAAAATATGCCACCACCAAATTCGATCAAAGGGATCCGAACCTTTCTCGGTCATGCAGGTTTTTATAGAAGGTTTATTTATTATTTTTCTAAAATTTTTAAATCATTGTGTAACTTGCTTGAACAGGATAAAGTTTTTTATTTTGATGAATCACGTGTCGTGGTATTTAAAACTCTAAAGGAACAACTTGCCTCGGCACCCATTGCCATTCCACCTGACTGGTCCCTACCTTTTGAACTCTTGTGTGACGCAAGTGATTTTGCGGTAGTTGTTATTTTAGGCCAACGAAAATGTAACATCTTCCATGTAATATACTATGCTAGTAAAACCCTTAACGGCGCTCAATTGAATTATAGCACAACAGAAAAGGAATTACTAGCAGTAGTTTTTGCATTTGACAAGTTTTGTTCCTATTTGATTGGCACTAAGGTAATTGTCCATACTAACCACTCGACAATTAAGTATTTGATTGCTGTAAAAGATGTCAAACCTCATTTAATTCGTTGGATTTTACTTATACAAGAGTTTGACATTGAAATTAAGGACAGGAAAAGAACGGAGAATCAAGTTGTGGATCACTTGTCAAGGCTAGAAGGTGGCAATAAGGATGATGACACTTGGGAGATCTATGATGCATTCTCGGATGAGCAATTGTTAGTTGCCTTGGCAACACCATGGTATGTTGATCTAGTCAATTTCTTAGTTAGCAGTATTATACCTTATGATCCTACTAATCAAGGAAAGAAGTGGTTCCAACATGATGCTAAGCATAATTATTGGGACGAGCCTCTTCTGCTTAAATAATATGCAGATCAGGTAATAAGGCGATGTGTTCCCGAAGAGGAACAACAAAATGTGCTCCGACAATGTCGTTCTTCATCCTATGGAGGACATTTTGGAGGTACTCGAACTACAATTAAAGTTTTGGAATCCGGCTTATATTGGCCCACACTTTACAAAGATGCCCAAGAATTCTACAAGCAGTGTGATCATCGTTAACGAATGGGCAATATTTCTAGGCGACACCAGATGCCACTACAGAACATCCTCGAAGTGGAGTTGTTCGACGTGTGGGGGATCGATTTCATAGGGCCTTTCCCATCCTCCTTCGGCAATCTATACATCTTACTTGTCGTCGACTATGTTTCTAAATGGGTTGAGGCAGTTGCAGTTCCTAGAAATGATTCCAAAACCGTACAGAGATTCTTGCAGAAAAATATATTTACATGATTTAGAATACCAAGGGCAATTATTAATGATGAAGGCAAGCACTTTAACAACAAACTTACTTCCAAGATCTTGCAACGCTTTTGAGTGTCACACAAAATTGCCACGGCATATCACCCATAGACGAACGGGCAAGCTGAAATCTCCAACCGAGAATAAAAGGGTATCCTTGACAAGGTTGTTAGTCCCTCTTGAAAGGATTGGTCATTAAGGTTAGACGAGGAACTTTGGACCTACCAAACTGCATTTGAGACACCCCTAGGTATGTCTCCTGTCCGACTTGTGTAACCCCCTCGTCCCGGTCTAGCCAACAGACCGAACCGAACGGGTCACACGGGAAAAACCGAAGTGAAACCTGTTAGGATCTAACTCCGATTAGCAACCCTATTTTTTTATTTAATTTATCTTGTCTATATGCTTTATTTGATCCTAAGTGAGAAAAGAAAACAACGAAAGAGTAAACACAAATACGAACCAAGCAGACTAGACAATAAAAGATAGGTTTTTAGCCATTTACTTCAGGCTGTATCGATACACCTAAGGACTGTATCGATACGCCTTTAACGATCAACTCCCCCCAAAGTCAACTTTGTGAAACCGTATCGATACCCTCCAAGGTTGGTATCGATACGCTCCCAACGGTCAACACTTCAAAGGCAACTTCAGAGGACCGTATTGATACACTCAGGCTCGTAATGATACCCTCAATTTCTCGTCAAATTCTCAGATTTACGGTAGCAAAAATGGTATCGGTACGCCTTCCCGTGTAACGATATGCTTGGCTTAAAAACATGAAGACCGTATCAATAAGGCCCCAACCGTATCGATACCCTTGACTCGACAGTGCAGAGTTTTGCTGGTTTAAGCCAAAAAGGAACACCATAACACCAACTTAAGACCTCTAAACATGCATACATACCTGAGCTAACGTAGAGCAATCAAGTGATACTCATTTAAGGCAATCAAACATGCAACAAGGCTCAATTCATCAAACAAGGTTTAAGAAGCAACCAAACATGCTTAACATCCACCGAAAATTTAAAAAGCCAAATCAAGCATATTTCAACATTTTAAACATGTTAGTAACATTAGCAATAGCAAAACATAAGAGTTTGGACACCAACTCCATAGCAACAAGTCTAGCATTCACATTGCATAAATATTATTACAACTAAGAAAACCATACTTTGAGCTAGCAAAGAACTCCAAGAACTCCTCCCCTACCCCGCTTGCCTCCGAAGCTACAAACGATCTGCATTGTTTGAAAAAGATAGCGTAAGCTTAAAAGCTTAGTGAGCGGAGCTCTAAAACACAACAACAACAATGCAACTCAAAACATATATATAGTTTTAAAGACTAAACCATTTAAAGAGGAAGTACGATAAATAGAAACATAGACAAAACATGGTATGCACATGCATAACCAATTCCGGTGGGACTACACATCACCATACACAACAACTAGCATATTTCTGTTGGGACTACACATCACCGTACTCATCTACTAGTCCTCTCCGGTGGGACTACACATCACCGTATTCAACAACAACTAACCATCACGTGAGGCTCGACAACAACTACGACAACACCACAACATTAAAAAGAGAGGCAAAAGCATTTCAAAATTCACACTACAACACAAATAAGCCCATAAGCCAGCAATTCACGAAACGAGACGAACATAAACAACTTACGCTCGGGTTTAGGTTGGCCTCTAAAGCTCCACCCAAACCCCAAGGAACCTCGTTGAGCAATTAAAGCTTCGAACAATTTCCACTCACCGGCCAACGTACGAAATATGGTCGAAATACCGTTCCAAGCTTCCTCAACTCCCAGTGTGACGTCCGAAGGACCCGAATCATTATCTGCTGCTTCTACCCAAATCAAAACAAGGGATTAATACATCTTTCAAAATTCAAACTTGCTGAAATCATTTCCATCAAAATCCGACAACAACTAGCCATCTATTTCTATTCCAAACTACACAAAACCATCTTTAAACCTACTCTAACTTCAAGTCAGCCATATCCCCATCAATTTACCATCCAAACCACGTTCGAACACTCTAAAAACATCAACCCAAAAACACTAAAGCATTAGGAACCCTTCTCCACCATTTTAAGCAAAAAACCCAAATACCCATTAGTTAAAAATACCCATTTCTCCAAAATCCGGGATTTTATGCTAAACCCAATATCTCAACACCATGTTACCCCAAAATATGATTTACAACTAACCCAAAACGTTGTTTTCATCGAAAAGCTTAAACCCTTCAAAAACCTCATTTTTTACTCAATGGAGAACTTAAGAAAATCTTAGGAACTTGAAAGAACAATGATAAAAACAAGACTAGAATAAAGAGGGGAGTAAAACCAAGTGCTTACCTCTTTGAATTCTCCAAAAATGATGAAGATTGATGGAAAAGGATGGTGGCTATGGCTTGGAAGAGTTTAACGTGAAAACATTGGGGAAGGAGGGATGGCAATTTTGAAATAATGTATTTTATTTTAACGCAAAACCTATCTCCAAAACCCATTTGACTACATTTTACCAAAATATCTCTTTTTCTTTTGAGACTTTAAATTTGGTTATTTAAAATGTTTTTCCTCCAAAACTTGTTTAACCCGAACCAGCTTAACCCAACGCCCAAACCCGAGTATCTTCCGGGCCCTAAACTCGGGCGTTACAACTCTCCCCCACTTAAGGAATTTTGTCCTCAAAATTACCTGACGAAAAGAGATACATAAACTATTTATCCATGTCTTCCTTCCTCTCCCACGTGGCCTCTTCCATACCTCAGTGTCTCCACAAAACCTTGACTAACTCGATAGACCTCCCACACAACACTTTACTGTCCATAGCAAGAATTTCAACCGGCTCTTCATCATACGACAAATTTGGGTTCAACTCGATCTCTCCCACTGGCATTACATGAGACGGATCCGATCTATACTTTCGGAGCATCGAAACATGGAACACATCATGAATCTTCTCTAACTTTGTCGGCAGTCTCAATCTATAAGCAACGGGACCAGTCCTCTCAATTACCTCATAAGGAACAATGAATCTCGGGCTTAACTTACCCTTCTTACCAAACCTCATCACCTTCTTCCAAGGTGAGACTTTCAAAAACACTTTGTCGCCCACGACATACTCTATCTCCTTTGTCTTCAAATCGGTATACCATTTCTGTTTGTCCGAATCCGCCTTCAAGCGATCACAAATCAGTTTTACCTTCTCAGTAGTGCTCTTAAGTAAGTCGGGCATAGGTACAAGCTTCTTCCCAGCCTCGACCTAAACAAACATGTGTTCTACACTTCCTACCATACAAAGCCTCATACGGTGCCATCTAAATACTAGCCTAATAACTGTTATTGTACACAAACTCTACTAATGGTAGGTGTTTCTCCCAAGAACCCTGAAAGTCGATGATGCAACATCTCAACATGTCCTCTAACACCTGAATAACTCTCTCTAACTAACCATCTGACTGCGGGTGATACGAAGTACTGAAGTTCAACCAAGACCCAAGGCGCGATGAAAACACTCCCAAAATCTGGCTGTAAACCTCGGATCTCGGTCCAATACAGTCGATTTCGGTACCCCATGCAACCTCACTATCTCACTGATGTATAGATCAGCTAACTTATCTAAGGTGTAGGTAGTATGAACATGTATGAAATGGGCACACTTAGTGAATCTGTCGACTATCACCCAAATCGAATTTTTCTTCGATGGAGTCAACGGTAATCCCGACACAAAGTCCATGGTAATACGTTCCCACTTCCATTCCAAAATATTCAACGGCTGTAACAAACCTGAAGGAAACTGATGCTTGGCCTTAACTCGCTAACAAACCATACACTTACTCACAAACTCGTCCACATCTTTCTTCAACCCAATCCAGTAGTACTCTTCCTTCAACCCACAGTACATCTTCGTACTACCCGGATGCATACGAAAAGGACTGTTATGTGCTTCATTCAAGATAATACGCCTAACTCGGCATCTTCTGGAACCACTATCCTATCCTTGAAACATAGGATCCCATTCTCGCCAAAGCAGAAATTTGTGGGTCAACCCTCGGCTATATCTTGCATGTGAGGTTCCAAAGATTTGTCTTGCAACTGTTTCTCTCGAATCAACTGAACCAACGAAGGTTTAACCTATAGCTCAGCTATCAAACCGCCATCCCTTGACACACTCAATCTCGCAAACATAGCTCGCAACTCAACTGCCACTTTTCTACTCAAAGCATCGGCCACTACGTTTGCCTTACTCGGATGGTACTGTATCGTAAGGTCATAGCCTTAAGAAGCTATATCCACCTACGTTGTCTAAGGTTCAGCTCTCTTTGAGTCATCAAGTATTTCAAATTCTTGTGATTGGTATAAACTATGCACTTCTCACCGTAAAGGTAGTGTCTCTAAATCTTCAAAGAAAACAGTACGGCAGATAACATTATGTCATGAGTGGGGTAATTCTTCTCGTTAACCTTCAATTGTCTCTAAGCGTAAGCTACAACCATACCCTCTTGCATAAGCACACAACCTAAACCTACATATGATGCATCACTATAAATCACAAACTCTTTCCCTGGTTTAGGCTGAATCAAAATATGAGCTTCGGTCAATGCTTTCTTCAACTTTTCGAACGCTTGCTCCCTTGCATCTGTGCACTCATACGGGACATTCTTCTAAAGCAACTTAGTCAAGGGTGCAACAATCTTTGAAAATCCCTCAACAAACCACCGGTAGTATCCGGCTAAACCTAGAAAACTATGGATTTCGGTCATTGACTTCGGTTGTTTCCAATCCATTATGGCTTCTTTCTTCTTGGGATCCACACTAATCCCATCGGCTGAGATCACATGACCTAAGAAGACTACCTCCTTAATCCAAAACTCACATTTACTCAACTTGGCATACAACTGATTTTCAAGAAAAGTCTGAAGCACTAGTCGCAAATGCGCATCATGCTCTTCCTCGGTCCTAAAGTACACTAAGATGTCATCTTTGAACACTACTGCAAACCTATCCATAAACTCGTGGAACACTCGATTCATCATGTCCATAAATGCAGCTTGGGCATTAGTCAACCCGAAAGGCATTACCAAGAACTCGTAGTGCCCATATCGTGTACGAAAGGTTGTCTTCGGTATGTCCACATCCTTTACCTTCAACTGATAGTAACCCGATCTCAAATCAATCTTCGAAAACACTGAAGCACCTCTCAATTGATCAAGCAAGTCATATATTCGCGGCAATGGATAATTGTTCTTCACTGTTACCTTGTTCAACTGTCTATAGTCTATACACTTCCTCATACTGTCGTCCTTTTTCTTCACAAACAAGACCGGAGCACCCCACGAGGAAATACTAGGCCTAATGAACCCTCTATCTGAAAGTTCCTGAAGTTGTGTCTTCAACTCTTTCGGTGCCATTCTATATGAAGCAATAGACACGGGTGCAGAATCTGAATACGTCTCAATAGTAAACTCAACTTCCCTATCTGGAGGCAAACCCGAAAACTATCGGGACCAAGAGGAACGGGAGGCCCATCCTGAGGTCCATTACCATCACCTCCAACATTCGCACCGACCTGAGGTACATTATCTCTGACATCCGCCCCATTACCATCGCGACCAAGAGGAACGGGAGGCACATCCTTGGGTGCCTGATCACCCGCTCTAGGTCATCCTCTCGGTCTTACCATAACGAAGATCAAATCTAAACAATAAACACATCACACACAAGAAAACATTGGATCAGCAAGGGCAAGGATCCAAGTCCTCGAGCTCTTTTTAATCAAAACGGTTTTCCAGTAACAATACCTAGCAATGCAACGCTCGACTACTCTTCATCCAACAACAAGAACGATAATACATGCTTTCACACACCGTGCAATGGCAAACAAACTAAACAAACCAACTTACCTGACTTACCTTCCCAGGAGACCTCGTAACCGAGGCTCTGATACCACCAAATGTAACCCCCTCATCCGGTCTAGCCAACAGAATGAACCGAACGAGTCACATAGGGAAAACCGAAGTGAAACTCGTTAGGATCTAACTCCGATTAGAAACCCTATTTATTTTCTTTAATTTATCTTGTCTATATGCTTTATTTGATCCTTTGTGAGAAAAGCAAACATCGAAAGAGCAAACACGGATACGAACCAAGCAGACCAGACAATAGAAGATAGGATTTAAGCCATTTACTTCAGGTCATATCGATACACCTAAAGACCGTATCGATGCACCTTTAACGGTCAACTCCCTCCAAAGTCAACTTTGTGAAACTGTATCGATACCCTCCATGGTCGGTATCAATACGCTCCTAACGGTCAACACTTCAAAGTCAACTTCAAAGGACCGTATCGATACACTCAGGTTCGTACCGATACCCTCAAATTCTCGTCAAATTCTCAAATTTCCAGTAGCAAAAATGGTATCGGTACGCCTTCTCATGTATCGATACGCTTGGCTTAAAAACATGAAGACTGTATTGATACGGACCCAACCGTATCGATACCCCTGACTCGATAGTGCAGAGTTTTGCTGGTTTAAGCCAAAAAGAAACACCATAACACAACCTTAAGACCTCTAAACATGCAACACTTTAACATGCAATAGCAAAACATGCTTAACATCCACCGAAAAGGTCAAAAGCCAAATCAAGCATACTTCAACACTTTAACATCATAGCAACATTAGCAATAGCAAAACATAAGAGTTTGGACACCAACTCCATAGCAACAAATCTAGCATTCCCATTGCCTAAGTATTATTACAACTAAGAAAACCATACTTTGAGATAGCCAAGAACTCCTCCCTTGCCCCGCTTGCCTCCGAAGCTACTAACAATCTGCATTGTTGGAAAAAGAGAGCGTGATCTTAAAAGCTTAGTGGGCGGAGGTCTAAAACACAACGACAGTGCAGCTCAAAACATATATATAGTTTTAAAGACTAAACCCTTTAAGAAGGAAGTATGATAAATAGAAACATAGACAAAACATGGTATGCACATGCATAACCAATTCCGGTGGGACTACACATCACCGTACACAACAACTAGCATATTTCTGGTGGGACTACACAACACCGTACTCATCTACTAGTCCTCTCCGGTGGGACTACACATCACCGTATTCAATAACAACTAACCATCATGTGTGGCTCGACAACAACTACGACAACACCACAACATTAAAAAGAGAGGCAAAAGCATTTCATAATTCATACAACAACACAAATAAGCTCATAAGCCAACAATTCATGAAACAAGAAGAACATAGACAACTTACGCTCGGGTTTAGGTTGGCCACTAAGGCTCCACCCAAACCCCAAGTAACCTCGGTGAGCAATTAAAGCTTCGAACAATTTCCACTCACCAGCTAACGTATGAAAGATGATCGAAATGCCGTTTCAAGCTTCCTCAACTCCCGGTGTGGCGTTCGAAGGAACATAATCGTTATTCGCTGCTTCCACTCAAATCAAAACAAGGGATTAATACACCTTTCAACATTCAAACTTGCTAAAATCATTTCCATCAAAATCTGACAACAACTAGCCATCTATTTCTATTCCAAACTATCCAAAACCATCTTCAAACCTACTCTAACTTCAAGCCAGCCATATCCCCATCAATTTACCATCAAAAACCACATTCAATCACTCTAAAAATATTGACCCAACAACACCAAAACATTAGGAACCCTTCTCCACCATTTTAAGCCAAAAATCCAAATACCCACTAGTCAAAAATACCCATTTCTCCAAAATCCGGGATTTTATGCTAAATCCAATATATCAACACCATGTTACCCCCAAAATACGATTTACAACTAACCCAAATCGTTATTTTCATCAAAAAGCTTAAACCCTTCAAAAACCCCATTTTTTACTCAATGGAGAACTTGAGAAAATCTTCAAAACTTGAAAGAAAAATGCTAAAAATAAGACTAGAGTAAAGAGGGGAATAAAACCAAGTGCTTACATCTTTGAAATCTCCAAAAATGATGAAGCTTGGTGAAAAGGGATAGTGGTTATGGCCTGGGAGAGTTTAGCGTGAAAACATTTGGGGAAGAAGGAGGGATGACAATTTGGAAATAATGTATTTTATTTTAACCCAAAACCTATCTCCAAAACCCATTTGACTACATTTTACCAAAATACCCCTTTTTCTTTTAAGACTTTAAAATTTTGTCATTTAAAAGGTTTTTCCTCCAAAACTTGTTTAACCCAAATCGGTTTAACCCAGCGCCCAAACTCGAGCATCTTTCGGGCCCCAAACCCGAGCGTTACAACTTGTCTATGGAAAAACTTGCCACTTACCAGTAGAGATCGAGCACAAAGCATATTGGGCTATCATAACCATGAACATGGATTGGGAGAGTGTTGGACAAAAGTGTTTGTTGGACCTAAATGAGATAGAAGAGTTTCATGCCTTATCTTACGATAATGCAAGAATCTACAAGGAGAAAATAAAGCATTGGCGTGACAAGAAGTTATTGCCACGACAATTCTTACCCAGGCAATTAATACTCCTCTTCAATTCTTGACTGAAATTCTTCACATAAAAATTGAGATCGAGGTGGTCTGGACCATTCGAGGTAGTAAAGTCATTCTCCCATAGTGTTGTGATAATCAAGTCCACCACTGACGGACATGAATTCAAAGTTAATGGACAAAGATTAAAGACTATATCGGCACCCATGTGGAGCACAACAAAGAAGTGGTCACTTTAGGAGATGTATGATCATGCTCTCCTTCCGTATTTTTATTTTTATTTTGTTTTTAATTTTAAACTTAATTTTTTTTATTTCGTATTTTTATTTCCAGTTATTTTAGGGCAGTTTTATTTATTGTTGGTACTTTTCTTTTTAGGATCTAGTAGTTTTCCTTGTTTTCGCATATCAAGACTCACAGCCACCATGCTAAGGAAATCCCCTGCACCGACCACTGCCCAGGCAACAACAATTGCTTAGGCAACTACGGATGCCTAGGCAAGTGAACCTGCCTTGGCAAACATAGATCAAATCGAAGAGATGTTCTGCCCCTTGACACACCGATGCTATTTGTAACCCCCTTAACCCGGTCTGGACGGTTGACCCGAATTAAGAAAGTCACACGGGGAAAACCAAAGTCAACCCGAAAGTCAACCTTGATTAACGACCCTTTTTTTTCCTTTTTAATCTTGTCTAGATGCACATTAGCCCTAATTGTGACCACACAAACACCATACTCAAAGATCACAAACATCAGAGATCAAACAGGGACCCAATTGAACAAATTACAACTTTAGGGACCAAATTGTAATTTCTGAAAACTTTAAGGACTTAACCAGATTTTAAGTTACCAACTTAGAATTAATCATGTTTCATGCTTCTCTGCCAAATTTCAGCCTAAACGGACATCCCGAACTCATACAATTGCACAAACAAGATTCAGGACCAAAATGCAAACATTTTGAAACATTTAACCGCCCATGTCAGCCCCCAACGGTCACCCGTTCCAAAACAGGCAAAGCCCGTTTCGAAACACGGGGCCGTTCCGCAACGCGTTCCGCAACGGGGGTCTGGCAGAATGCTTTCCGTTTCGGAACGGTGGCACCCGTTTCGGACGCCTGGGTTTATGCAGGGCACCCGTTCCGAAACGGTGTCATCTGTTCCGAAACGCCTAGCCCAGATTGCTGCATTTTGCTCACTCAAACACATCATTGACCATCCAATCATGCTCCAAAAGCCACCAAACTTTACCAACATGCAATTCAACATAAATGAGACATACTTGCATCAACAATTCAACAGAAACACAACATATAAGAAAATCCCCAAATCTATAGGCATGCTTCCTACACAAGCAACCATTTAGGCACAAACCTTCCAAATCAATCTCATATAAGCCAATTCATGTTCCAACAACATTAGCAACAACATTAAAACATTCCTGATCAAACATATACGATCACACACACATAAACCCGAGAGATTCTACCCCATTGCCTTTATTAACTATAGCTATTCACCAAGACATACGTCTCCATTGGAGTCCACCTTGAATCCCTTGCTCCTTGCTGTCCAAACTTCAAGAATCTGCATTGATGGACAAAAAGGAGCGTAAGCACATAATGCTTAGTGAGGAATGCTCAAACCAAAACACCATCAATGCAGCGGGTCATTAAACACTTTTAAAACAAACCCGATTTGTTTACCAAAGCCATGCTTGAAAACCATTTTCAACAACATGCTTAAAACCATGCATTGCACATACATGAAAACCAACCCTTAGCTTAGCAAGCTAAGAAAACCTTTTCAAAGAACAACTCACAATAATCAACCATTTAGCCAATCCATGCTTAAACACCTTATGCAAAGCTTAAAACAAAACCATGGAAAACACTCCCATTTCACCACATACCTTTCTTAAACTTGAAAGCCATTTCAAGCAAGAAACCTTTTAAACCATTTATTCAATCAATCCAACACATGCATTAAACCAAGGCAATATATAAACCACAACATTATCATCACAAACCTTTTAAAGCAAGTCTTAACAAGACTCCAATGCATTTAGGAGATTCCATGCACACATGCATCATTTACCAAATGATAATCAACACTTGTTCAACTTAACAAGTAAACATGCATTCACAAGCATTATACACTTTACATGCAACCATGCATCTTTCCCAAGCATCTCATGCCTCACATGCAATTATGCATCATTTCAAGCATCCCATGCTTCTTTACAATCAAGAATATCATATTGGCCTTCAAGTGATCAACCACATCCACTTTTCAACTCAACGTCCAATCGGATACGCGGATTCCGAGCGTTGTCCCTACGCTCCCTACACCCTACCAATCCAAGGTCTCCCAAATGGACTTTTAGCCACCATTTGACCTCAACATCCTAAGGTTCCCATGTATGGACTTTTAAACACCATACAACCTTAGCTTTTCCCCAAGGTTCCCATGTATGGACTTTTAACCACCATACAACCTTGACATGCACAAGATTCCCATGTATGGACTTTCAACACCATACAACCTTTGCATTCACCGATTGGTAGTTGTAGAACATCACTAACGAGATCCGGGACACCCTACACAAGATCCACACATGGACTTAACACTGCCATTGTGATCTCAACAAGCACAAGGTTCTCACATATGGACTTTTAACCACCATATAACCTTTGCTCAACCAATGTCCTCGAATGGGCAACACCTCCATTATGACCTCAATCATCTCGTTAGGATACTTGAAGGGAGTTTCCCGGTCCACTCTTGACCACTCCACCTCCAAGGCGACTTAATTCACGGTGCACCCAATCCTATAGCCGGCTAACTATATCCGATCAACAAACCAAGAACCACTTACATCACTTGCCAATATAACCATCTTACCACATTAGTCCAATGTTTCACATGCATAACCAATATGCAAAACCATTCCACATTAATCCAATGATTCACATGCATAACCAATATGCAAAACCATTCCACATTAATCCAATGATTCACATGCATAACCAATATGCAAAACCATCATTTATCATCATCAATTCACTGTTTTAAAGCATTACACAAAGCCATGAAACACCATGCAACACCATGCATCAAAACAACATTTTCAATGTATAAAAACCAAGGATCTCTTACCTTGAGCATCCTTCACATACGGCTTTCAAAACCAGCATTAAACCATGCTAAAATATGCTTACAAAACAGAATTAAACCATGCAAAACACATGCATCTCAATCATCAACCACATTTGCTTTTGAAACCAAATCACAACACAATTCAAGAGTGAAAATCCTTTTACTTACTCTTGAGCTTAGCAAAGTTGTTTAGACTTAAACTAAGCTCCCAAAACCTTCAAACCTTGGTTTAAAAGCTGAAAACCCAACTTCACTCACCGATAACCAAAACAAGGCTAGCCAACAAGCCTTCCAAGCATCCGAAACCTTCCGCAACACCTCTAAATCTCACGGATCAAACTCCCCTGTTTCAAGCACACAAAAACAGAACATTAATGCATCATTATGCATTAAGAACACCAGCAACAAGACTCAACTCGCTGCTCAACACAAATCCAACAATTCGGCTACCAAACACAACCGAAATCACCTCCAAACACTTCCAAAACTTAACCCAGCCAAGATCCATCATTTCTAACCATTTTTAAACATCATTTAACATCCAAAATGATTACAAACACATCCTTATACCTCCAGGTATAACAGATCACCAAAAACACTCCAAAAACAACCAAAAACTCAAGCCAAACTTAGGAAATTCAACCTATCCGGGATTGCATTGATTAAACCTCAACTTCTAATCAATTTAGCATTCATTTAACATCATTTTGACACTCCAAAACACTGCCCAAACAGATCACACGAAAATTTCACCAAAATCACCAAATCTTGCATTTTAAGCCAAAAATCAAGATTTCAATTGAAAAGCCATTAACAAAACATAAATCAAGGATTGAGAACTTAGGAATTTCATTAAAGAACTGATAGTTTAGAGGAGAAGGACGTTCTTACCTCCAAACTTGAATTTCTCCTTTTTAGAGCCAAAAAGCTTGATGAAACAACTTGCAAATTGAGAGGTTTTGTTGATGAGATGATTAGGAATCAAATGAGAGTTGAAATGAGAGATTTAGATGCCAAAATCAGAGAAGGAAATCTGGAGAATTGTGTTTGGGTTGAGAGAAAATGAGAGAAAAGGAAAATTGAGAGAAAATGGAAAGTTAGTTAAGAAATGGTAAAAATGGTTTCCCTCCACTTTCATAATCTTTAAAATCAGAATAAAGCCTTAAAATATCTTAGAAAAATCTGGAGAAATCCTTTTTGGAATAATAGCTCCTTAAAGATTCAAAGTTTCAATCCTTTATAAAACAGTCACCAAACTTTCAAAAATTACATTTTGGTCACTAGCCAAAATGTCAACCTTCCGAACCTCATTTTCCAAAATTGATTTCACATTTCACTTATATATATTAAAAGATGATTTTAGAACATTTTTCCATATTTTAAATGCAACCCGAACTAGGCTTTCCTAAATTCACTCTTATATATTCGATCAGCACTTTGACCGAACCGGTCAACGCCCAAAACTTCTGAGCCCAAAACCGGGGCGTTACAACTCTCCCCCCTTAAGAAATTTCGTCCTTGAAATTTCAACCGGCGAAAAGAGAACCACAACCTTCTCAAACCAACACACAACACAACAGCCTCAAACACCACTGATCACTTTCCACACAAAACCTCCACCATACACTGTTCACAAATCCAAACTCTCAAAGGTAACCACGACTTAACCTTCCACATAACCGGACTGTACACAATCCCAACATCAACCTGAAGAACTTCAGCTCTTACAGCAGACAACACTGTAACACACAACTCCCAAGACTTGTCTACACAGAGACAACCACCAAACCAATTCAGCCACTAGGCAACTTCTCTGCTTCTAAAACTCTTGCGACTCCCAAACCTCTTCCAAAGATTTTCCCAACAAGCAGAAATCTTTAAACATCAACTGGTTACCCAAACCCTTCAACGAAGCTGACAATCCTTCACATCTGCCACTAACATTACCATAACAACTCACCAGGACTACTCACCCAGATACCAAAAATTACATCCCAACCCCAACTTAAATTCGTCAGCCGTTCCACACACCAACAACTGACTTCAAACGGAACTTTCTTAACCACAACCAACCAACCACTTCTCACCAGAACCCAAACGACCAACAAAAGCCTTCGATCTTTCACAGTCCTTTCACTACAGACGTCAACCAGAACACTTGCATTACCAGAACATTACTTAACCCAAACACACATAACAGCTTCTGAACTCCTCAAAGGTTGCTAAGAACCAACACAACCCTTTCACAACAACTTAAAAGCTAAACTACCTCAACCCTTGGAAACACAACCTCAAAACTGCAACATCTCTAGCACCAAGGAACTACCACTTCCTTTTAGCTAAACAAACCACTTAACCGATACTAACCTCAACCGGTACCCTTCACCACCAAACCACTAAACTCTCTGAGCATCAAACACTATACTACTACCAACAGGCTATACCACTCTCACTATCACTAGCAACTAGTTTAACAAACTCCAACACTTCTAACTCTCACTCAGCACTAAACAACCTCTAAAAACCCATCATCCCACCTAATCCAACCACAACACTAACAGATTCGATTAGTTATTAGCGAGCGTGAACATCGTATGCATGATCACCTACATGCCCTATCAATGCCTGATGTACATGTATGCAAAACCTCTAGTGTCATGCCACATGTATGCATGGACCAACACATATATAATATAGCATATAACAATGATTTTAACTGTGCATGAATGCCAGTTCACACCCTCCAATAACATCCTCAAAATCCGTCTAAGAACAACCTCCTACCTCCCTTCTAACTTATCTAACTCCATCATACCAACAGCCATTAACCACAAGATACTCACTTAAGCCTTCTTCACATCAAAGATGTTCCCAAACAACTACCATTACCCCAAACATGCTAGCAACAAGACCAGACTTACCACGCAAGGAAAACCAACAGTGTAACGCCCCGGTTTTGGGCTCAGAAGTTTTGGCGTTGACCGGTTTAGTCAAAGTGCTGATCGAATATATAGGAGTGAATTTAGGAAAACCTAGTTCGGGTTGCATTAAAAATATGGAAAAATATTCTAAAATCATCTTTTAATATATAAAAGTGAACTGTGAAATCAATTTTGGAAAATGAGGTTCGGAAGGTTGACATTTTGGCTAGTGACCAAAATGTAATTTTTGAAAGTTGCGGGACAGTTTTATAAAGGATTGAAACTTTGAATCTTTAAGGAGCTATTATTCCAAAAAGGATTTCTCCAGATTTTTCTAAGATATTTTAAGTCTAAAATCTGATTTTAAAGATTTAGAAAAGAGAGGGAAATCATTTTAACCAAATCTTAACTAATTTTTCTATTTTCTCTCAAATTCTCTTTTCTCTCATTTTCTCTCTACCCAAACAAGATTTCCTCAGATTTCTTTCTCTGATTTTGACTTCTTAATCTCTCATTTCAACTCTCATTTGATTTCTAATCATCTCATCATCAAAACCTCTCAATTTACAAGTTGATTCATCAAGCATTTTGGCTCTAAAAGGGAGAAATTCGAGTTTGGAGGTAAGAACGTCCTTCTCCTCTAAACTATCAGTTCTTTACTGAAATTCCTAAGTTCTCAATCCTTGATTCATGTTTTATTAAAGGCTTTTCAATTGAGATCTTGATTTTTGGCTAAAATGCAAGATTTGGTGATTTTGGTGAAAATTTCGTGTGATCTGTTTAAGCAGGGTTTTGAGGTGTTAAAATGATGTTAAATGAATGCTAAAATGATTATAAGTTGAGGTTTAATCAATGCAATCCCGGATAGGTTGAATTTCCTAAGTTTGGCTTGAGTTTTTGGTTGTTTTTGGAGTGTTTTTGGTGATCTGTTATACCTGGAGGTATAAGGACGTGGTTGTGATCTTTTTGCATGTTAGTTGATGTATAAAAATGGTTAGAAGTGATGGATCTTGGCTGGGTTAAGTTTTGGAAGTGTTTGGAGATGATTTCGGTTGTGTTTGGTAGCCAAATTGTTAGATTTGTGATGAGCAGCGAGTTGTGATGATGTTGCTGGTGTTTTAATGCATAAGGATGCATTAATGTTCTGTTTTTATGTGCTTGAAACAGGGGAGGTTGATCCTTGAGTTTTGGAGGTGGTTTCGGAAGGTTTCGGAAGCTTGGAAAGCTTGTTGGCTAGGCTTGTTTGGTAATCGGTGAGTGAAATTGGATTTTCAGCTTTTAACCAAAGGTTGAAGGTTTTGGGAGCTTAGTTTAAGTCTAAACCACTTTGCTAAGCTCAAGTGTAAGTTTTCGGATTACTCTCTTTAAGTGGTGGCCATGTTTTGATGAAATGTGAAATGATGATTTTGCATGATTTGCTACTGTTTTGGGAAGCATGTTTGAGCATGTTAATTGCTGATGTTTTAGCATGATTTATGCTGATGTTTTAAGCCATGTGTTGAAGGTGTCTCTAGGTAAGAGTGCCTTGTTTTTATGCGTTGTTAAATGATGATTTAATGCTTTGAAATGCATGATGAAATGGCTTGATTTAAATGCTTTAAAACAGTGGATTACATGATGTATAAAGTGTGTATTGGCAAGTGATGGTTTGTAAAAGTGAAGGTCACTAAGGTGGTTAAAAGTCCTTGAGTGAGCCTTGTTATCTAAGATCATCAAGGTGGTTAAAAGTCCTTGGATGAATCTTGTTGCGGACACTAAGGTGGTTAAAAGTCCTTAGGTGCTCCTTTCCATGGTGGTTAAAAGTCCATGGGGCCAAGGTGTTTAAAAGTCCTTGGGGCCAAGGTGTTTAAAAGTCCTTGGGGTATTTCAAGCTACAGACACAAAGGTGGTTAAAAGTCCTTGTGTGGTCCATTCATGGTGTTTAAAAGTCCATGGCCAAGGTGTTTAAAAGTCCTTGGGGCCAAGGTGTTTAAAAGTCCTTGGGGAAAGTTGTTGAACTTGATTTCATAAATGAAATGTATCACTTGAGCCAATATGACATGTTTTTGTACATGAGATGCATGAGATGCATGATTTGATGTTTATGTTGAAGCATGAGATGCTAGTTTAAATGAAATGTGGAAGCATGTTATTGCTTGATTTAAAGTACGCTTTGAGCATGTGTAAAGGTTGTTTACAAGCATGAATTACAAATGGTTTTAAATGCATTATTGAAAGGTTTTTAAAGAGCGCTCCTCACTAAGCTTTGGCTTACGCTCTCTCGTTTTCTTGATTCAATAATGCAGAGCATTAGAGTGCATTGAGGGCAGCAAGAGGAGGCAAGCACACAAGTTCAAGTAAAGCTCAATGTATGGAAGGTTTTGTTAAACATTTTAGCTTTTGGTCGATTTGGCAATGGGGGACCAATGTATATGTTTTGGGAGGTGTTTAAGACTCCCTAAGTATGTTAAATGTTGCTGTGGTTGTTGGTTTTTGGTTTGATCTCTTATATGCTTGGCTATGAAGGTTTATGCATGAAAGGTAGCTTAAGTGGGAAGCATGTCATTTAAATTGGGGTTTTTCATGTGTGATGGTTATGAGTTGAATTGTTGGTGCATTTATGATCCCTGCATGTTGTATATCTATGTGGTATGATTTGGTGATGTTAATTTGAGGTTTGAAGCATGAATGGTATGAATTTCAAGTCGATTTCAGACAGAGGTATCGGTACTCGGGCTCGCGTATCGATACGCCTGAGCCAAATATGCTCTTTTCTGCCCAGGCGTATCGGTACGGTTGTGGGGGTATCGATACTCATCTGGGTGAAGTTTGAATACCGTATCGGTACAGGGGTTATCGTATCGATACCGTTGCTCGAGTTTGGTTACTGCCTTCCCCGCGTATCGATACGACAACAGGTGTATCGATACCTGACCGTTAAATTCAGTTAAAAGTATCTTTATATGTTTTGCTTTGTTTACGTTTTAGTCCTGAATCATGTTTGATCAATTGTATGAGCTTGGGATGTCCTTTTGAGCTGAAATTTCACAGAGAAGCATGAAACCTGACTAATTCCAAGATGGTAACTTTAATTTGAGCTAAGTCCCTTAATTTATCAGAATTTACTTTTTGGTCCCTAAAGTTGTAATTCGTTCAATTGGGTCCCTGTTTGATTTCTGATGTTTGTGATCTTTTGATATGATGTTTGTATGATCACACTTAAGGTTAATGTGCATCTAGACAAGATTAAAAAGAAAAAAAAAGGGTCGTTAATCAAGGTTGACTTTCGGGTTGACTTTGGTTTTCCCCGTGTAATCTTCGTAGTTCGGGTCAACCGTCTAGACCGGGCTAAGGGGGTTACATTTGGTGGTATCAGAGCTGAGTTCTCGAGTAATTGGGAATGTGTGAATACATGATTGAAGCATGGTTTGGTTTGTATGCTTGTTGAGTGAAAGCATGTTCAGTGTTATGATATGATGATGTGTATGTGATGCATATTGTGATGATGCATGATGAGGGTACCCATTGCCAAACAAAAGCTAAAAGGATGATGTTGTTTTTGAAAGAAATTGAGCTTGAATACTTGGAATTTGCTTACCTTGCTGGTCCTGACTTGTTTTATTTTGTATTGTTATGCATGGTAAAGTATGGCACCACGTAGAGAGTTAAGGAGTAGCGCGAGAGCTACGACCCCGGAAGGGAATGTGAATGATGAGCACACTGGTAGTGCTGTGATACCTCCTCCTCCACCTGGTGGTGGTGGTGCGGAGAGGGAAAGAGCTGGAGCTGGAGCTGAGGCAGCTGGTGCTGGAGCTGCAGGACCTGAGGCTGGTCAGGGGCAAGCGATACCTGACATGTCTGTGCTTGTACAAGCTATTGCGGGTGCGTTTCGAGCAGCAGTAGCTGGAGCTCAAGGAGCTGGGCATCAAGGAGATGCTGGTGCTAGACTACCCTTGGAACGTTTGCGCAGTCTTGGTGGGACTGAGTTTAGGGGTATGTCAGCTGAGAGGTCTGAAGCGTGGTTGGAGAGTACTAAGCGTGTCTTGGGACAAATGAGTTGCACTGACGTGCAGAAGCTGGGATGTGTGGTGTCACTGCTGCAAGGTGATGCTTATACGTGGTGGACGACCACAATCTCTGGGATGGCTGATGCTGATGTTACTTGGACGTTCTTTCAGCATGCGTTCAAGAGGAGATATCTGGGAGTTAGATATCTGGATGAAAAGAAGCGAGAATTCATGTCTCTGACCCAAGGGAACATGAGTGTGGCTGAGTATGAGGTACAGTTTGTACGTCTTAGCCAGTATGCACCTGAGTTGGTACCTGATGAGCGCGAAAGGTGCGAAAGGTTCCGTTATGGTTTGGTGACGGAGGTTAAAACTTATATGTTAGCTGCTGAGTACAATGATTTCGATGTGCTGGTTAGTCGGTCCAAGGACATTGAGATGAACCTGAGTTTGTCTGCTAAGGGTGCTGGAGCTAGTTCTGGGAAGAGAGCTGCTGAGTATAGTTCCGGTGGACGGAACAAGAGAGGGCGTGATCAGAGGTTTCAGTCCTCGTCTAAGAGAGGTGGAGGTGCACCTACTAGGGGTGGCAATGCTAGAGCTGACCCTAGTGCTTGTTGGATTTGTGGTTCCCGTGGTCACTTGAAGCGTGACTGTCCTCGTGCTGGGAGGGAGGTGCAAGCTCCTGTGTTAGCAGCTGGTTATGAGTGCTGGAACTGTGGTTCTGCTGATCATCTGAGACGCGATTGTCCGAGGATGGCTGGTGGTCAAGAGCGTGCTCCTGTTGTTGCAGCATCGCAGAGAGGTCGTGGGCGCGGCCGTGGTAATTTTCAGAGGCGAGAGGAAGGTGGGCGCGGTGTAGCTCATGTTGTGGCTATTCAACCTGAGGGTGGAGGCCAAGCGAGGGTGTATGCTCAGCGCGAAGGAAGGAATGATGCAGATGTGATTGCAGGTTTCTTTACTTTGCAATCCTTGTCATTGCTTTCTTTGATTGATTCTGGATCTACGCATTCATACATTCTTCGTGAGCATGCTGAGTTGCTTGGTTTGCCTGTTGAGTTTTTGGATGTTGGTGTTAGAGTCACTAGTTCTTTTGGTGAAACTGTTGTGACTCGTAAGCTTTATAAAAGGTGTCCTTTGGTTGTTCAAGAGCATGTCTTTCTTGTTGATCTTATGGAGTTGCCCTTTTATGGTTTTGATGTGATCCTTGGAATGGATTGGCTTGCTGAGCATCGTGCTGTTGTGGATTGTGAGTATAAGCGGGTTTCGCTTAGGCTTGCGGATGATTATGAAGTGGTGGTGGTTGGTGAGAATGTGAAGTTTCTTGCCAATGTTGTTTCTACCTTGGAGGCGAGCAGGATGCTGAGGCAAGGTTGTGAAGCTTTTCTGGCTTTTGTGATGAATCCTAGTTCGAAGGAGCTGAGGGTGCAGGATATCAGGGTTGTGAAGGAGTTTCCTGATGTTTTTCCTGAGGAGTTGCCTGGTTTACCTCCTAATCGCGAGGTGGAGTTTGGTATTGAGCTGTATGAGAATACCACTCCTGTGTCCATTACTCCCTATAGAATGGCACCTAAGGAGCTGAAGGAGCTGAAGACGCAGTTGCAAGAGTTGCTTGATCGTGGTTTCATCCGACCGAGTGTTTCGCCTTGGGGTGCTCCTGTCTTGTTTGTGAAGAAGAAAGATGGCACGATGAGGATGTGCATTGATTACCGTCAGCTGAACAAGTTGACTATCAAGAATCGGTATCCTTTGCCGAGGATTGATGATCTCTTTGATCAATTTCGGGGAGCTGCTGTGTTCTCTAAGATTGACTTGAGGTCAGGGTATTATCAATTGAAGGTGAAGGATGTGGATGTGCCTAAGACAGCTTTCAGGACAAGGTATGGGCATTATGAGTTCCTTGTGATGCCGTTTGGTTTGACAAATGCTCCTGCTGCTTTCATGGACATGATGAATTGTGTTTTTCATGAATACCTGGACAAGTTTGTCGTGGTGTTCATTGATGATATCCTTGTATACTCGCGTACTGAGGAAGAGCACGAAGAGCATTTGAGGGTTGTGTTGCAAGCTTTGTTGGAGAATCAGCTTTATGCTAAGTTGAGCAAGTGTGAGTTTTGGCTTAGAGAGGTTGTTTTTCTTGGTCATGTGGTCTCTGCTGAGGGGATTCGTGTTGATCCTCAGAAGATTGAAGCGGTGATGAGCTGGAAAGTTCCTAAGTCTGTTCAGGAGGTTCGTAGTTTCCTTGGTTTGGCAGGATACTACCGAAGGTTTGTGGATGGTTTTTCCAAGATTGCTGCTCCTTTGACGAAGTTGCTGCAGAAAGATGTTAGGTATGAGTGGACAGAAGCGAGACAGCAAGCTTTTGAGAAGCTGAAGTTGGCTTTGACGCAAGCTCCTATCTTGATTCAGCCTGAATCAGGGAAAGAGTTTGTAGTCTACAGTGATGCATCCTATGTTGGTTTGGGGTGTGTGCTGATGCAAGAGGGTAAGGTTGTGGCTTATGCGTCGCGGCAGTTGAAGGTGCATGAGCGCAATTATCCTACGCATGATATTGAGCTGGCTGCAGTGGTTTTTGCTCTGAAGATCTGGAGGCATTATCTGTATGGTGAGAAGTGTACTGTGTACACGGATCACAAGAGTTTGAGGTATCTGATGTCTCAGAAGGAGTTGAATCTCAGGCAGCGACGTTGGTTGGAGTTGCTCAAGGATTATGATCTGACGATAGAGTATCATCCTGGAAAGGCCAATGTTGTTGCGGATGCCTTGAGTAGGAAGGTAGCTGTTGAGTTGAGAGCTATGTTTGCTAGCTTGAGTATATCGCAGGATGGTGGTCTTGTTGCTGAGTTGCAGGTGAAACCTTCATTGGTTCAGTTGATCAAGGATAAGCAGTTGTTGGATGATTCCTTGGTGTCTCATGTTCAGGATATCGCGGAGGGTAGACCTTCGGATTTCTGTTTTAATGAGGATGGAGTGTTGTGTTTTGGTAATCGGATAGTAGTGCCTGCAGATGCTGAGTTGAGGCATGCTATTCTAGCTGAAGGTCATAGTAGTCCTTTTGCTATGCATCCTGGTAGTACAAAGATGTATCGCGATCTTCGTGATGAGTACTATTGGGTGGGCTTGAAGAAGGATGTGGCAGAGTTCGTGAGCAAGTGTTTGGTGTGTCAGCGAGTTAAGGCTGAACATCAGGTTCCTTCTGGTTTGTTGCAACCGTTGAAAATCCCTGAATGGAAGTGGGAGAGGGTTACCATGGATTTTGTATCTGGTTTGCCTTTGTCTCCGTCGAAGAAGAATTCTGTTTGGGTGATTGTGGATCGCCTGACGAAGTGTGCACATTTCTTGCCTGTGCATACTACGTTTTCCTTGGATAAGCTGGCAGAGCTGTACGTTGCTGAGGTTGTGAGAGGTTGAAGGCTGCTTCTGATCGGCAGAAGTCTTACGCGGATTTGAAGCGTAGGGAGATAGAGTTTGCGGTGGGTGATCGCGTGTTCTTGAAGGTTTCGCCTTGGAAGAAGGTGATGAGGTTTGGGCGGAAGGGTAAGCTGAGCCCTAGATACATTGGACCGTATGAGGTTGTTGAGCGTGTTGGTCCTGTTGCGTATCGGTTGAGGTTACCTCAGGAGCTGGAGAAGATTCATGATGTGTTCCATGTTTCTATGCTCCGGAGGTATCGATCTGATCCTTCGCATGTGTTGCCTGTGGAGGAGGTGGAATTGAATCCGGATTTGACCTATGATGAGGAACCGGTGAAGATTCTGGATTCAGATAGCAAGGTTCTTCGTGGCAAGACCATTGAGTTGGTGAAGGTGCTGTGGAAGCATCGCGGTGTTGAGGAAGCCACGTGGGAGCGGAAGGAGGATATGCTGAAGCAGTTTCCTTATCTCTTTCCTTCAGGTAAATTTCGAGGACGAAATTTCTTAAGGGGGGGAGAGTTGTAACGCCCCGGTTTTGGGCTCAGAAGTTTTGGCGTTGACCGGTTTAGTCAAAGTGCTGATCGAATATATAGGAGTGAATTTAGGAAAACCTAGTTCGGGTTGCATTAAAAATATGGAAAAATATTCTAAAATCATCTTTTAATATATAAAAGTGAACTGTGAAATCAATTTTGGAAAATGAGGTTCGGAAGGTTGACATTTTGGCTAGTGACCAAAATGTAATTTTTGAAAGTTGCGGGACAGTTTTATAAAGGATTGAAACTTTGAATCTTTAAGGAGCTATTATTCCAAAAAGGATTTCTCCAGATTTTTCTAAGATATTTTAAGTCTAAAATCTGATTTTAAAGATTTAGAAAAGAGAGGGAAATCATTTTAACCAAATCTTAACTAATTTTTCTATTTTCTCTCAAATTCTCTTTTCTCTCATTTTCTCTCTACCCAAACAAGATTTCCTCAGATTTCTTTCTCTGATTTTGACTTCTTAATCTCTCATTTCAACTCTCATTTGATTTCTAATCATCTCATCATCAAAACCTCTCAATTTACAAGTTGATTCATCAAGCATTTTGGCTCTAAAAGGGAGAAATTCGAGTTTGGAGGTAAGAACGTCCTTCTCCTCTAAACTATCAGTTCTTTACTGAAATTCCTAAGTTCTCAATCCTTGATTCATGTTTTATTAAAGGCTTTTCAATTGAGATCTTGATTTTTGGCTAAAATGCAAGATTTGGTGATTTTGGTGAAAATTTCGTGTGATCTGTTTAAGCAGGGTTTTGAGGTGTTAAAATGATGTTAAATGAATGCTAAAATGATTATAAGTTGAGGTTTAATCAATGCAATCCCGGATAGGTTGAATTTCCTAAGTTTGGCTTGAGTTTTTGGTTGTTTTTGGAGTGTTTTTGGTGATCTGTTATACCTGGAGGTATAAGGACGTGGTTGTGATCTTTTTGCATGTTAGTTGATGTATAAAAATGGTTAGAAGTGATGGATCTTGGCTGGGTTAAGTTTTGGAAGTGTTTGGAGATGATTTCGGTTGTGTTTGGTAGCCAAATTGTTAGATTTGTGATGAGCAGCGAGTTGTGATGATGTTGCTGGTGTTTTAATGCATAAGGATGCATTAATGTTCTGTTTTTATGTGCTTGAAACAGGGGAGGTTGATCCTTGAGTTTTGGAGGTGGTTTCGGAAGGTTTCGGAAGCTTGGAAAGCTTGTTGGCTAGGCTTGTTTGGTAATCGGTGAGTGAAATTGGATTTTCAGCTTTTAACCAAAGGTTGAAGGTTTTGGGAGCTTAGTTTAAGTCTAAACAACTTTGCTAAGCTCAAGTGTAAGTTTTCGGATTACTCTCTTTAAGTGGTGGCCATGTTTTGATGAAATGTGAAATGATGATTTTGCATGATTTGCTACTGTTTTGGGAAGCATGTTTGAGCATGTTAATTGCTGATGTTTTAGCATGATTTATGCTGATGTTTTAAGCCATGTGTTGAAGGTGTCTCTAGGTAAGAGTGCCTTGTTTTTATGCGTTGTTAAATGATGATTTAATGCTTTGAAATGCATGATGAAATGGCTTGATTTAAATGCTTTAAAACAGTGGATTACATGATGTATAAAGTGTGTATTGGCAAGTGATGGTTTGTAAAAGTGAAGGTCACTAAGGTGGTTAAAAGTCCTTGAGTGAGCCTTGTTATCTAAGATCATCAAGGTGGTTAAAAGTCCTTGGATGAATCTTGTTGCGGACACTAAGGTGGTTAAAAGTCCTTAGGTGCTCCTTTCCATGGTGGTTAAAAGTCCATGGGGCCAAGGTGTTTAAAAGTCCTTGGGGCCAAGGTGTTTAAAAGTCCTTGGGGTATTTCAAGCTACGGACACAAAGGTGGTTAAAAGTCGTTGTGTGGTCCATTCATGGTGTTTAAAAGTCCATGGCCAAGGTGTTTAAAAGTCCTTGGGGCCAAGGTGTTTAAAAGTCCTTGGGGAAAGTTGTTGAACTTGATTTCATAAATGAAATGTATCACTTGAGCCAATATGACATGTTTTTGTACATGAGATGCATGAGATGCATGATTTGATGTTTATGTTGAAGCATGAGATGCTAGTTTAAATGAAATGTGGAAGCATGTTATTGCTTGATTTAAAGTACGCTTTGAGCATGTGTAAAGGTTGTTTACAAGCATGAATTACAAATGGTTTTAAATGCATTATTGAAAGGTTTTTAAAGAGCGCTCCTCACTAAGCTTTGGCTTACGCTCTCTCGTTTTCTTGATTCAATAATGCAGAGCATTAGAGTGCATTGAGGGCAGCAAGAGGAGGCAAGCACACAAGTTCAAGTAAAGCTCAATGTATGGAAGGTTTTGTTAAACATTTTAGCTTTTGGTCGATTTGGCAATGGGGGACCAATGTATATGTTTTGGGAGGTGTTTAAGACTCCCTAAGTATGTTAAATGTTGCTGTGGTTGTTGGTTTTTGGTTTGATCTCTTATATGCTTGGCTATGAAGGTTTATGCATGAAAGGTAGCTTAAGTGGGAAGCATGTCATTTAAATTGGGGTTTTTCATGTGTGATGGTTATGAGTTGAATTGTTGGTGCATTTATGATCCCTGCATGTTGTATATCTATGTGGTATGATTTGGTGATGTTAATTTGAGGTTTGAAGCATGAATGGTATGAATTTCAAGTCGATTTCAGACAGAGGTATCGGTACTCGGGCTCGCGTATCGATACGCCTGAGCCAAATATGCTCTTTTCTGCCCAGGCGTATCGGTACGGTTGTGGGGGTATCGATACTCATCTGGGTGAAGTTTGAATACCGTATCGGTACAGGGGTTATCGTATCGATACCGTTGCTCGAGTTTGGTTACTGCCTTCCCCGCGTATCGATACGACAACAGGTGTATCGATACCTGACCGTTAAATTCAGTTAAAAGTATCTTTATATGTTTTGCTTTGTTTACGTTTTAGTCCTGAATCATGTTTGATCAATTGTATGAGCTTGGGATGTCCTTTTGAGCTGAAATTTCACAGAGAAGCATGAAACCTGACTAATTCCAAGATGGTAACTTTAATTTGAGCTAAGTCCCTTAATTTATCAGAATTTACTTTTTGGTCCCTAAAGTTGTAATTCGTTCAATTGGGTCCCTGTTTGATTTCTGATGTTTGTGATCTTTTGATATGATGTTTGTATGATCACACTTAAGGTTAATGTGCATCTAGACAAGATTAAAAAGAAAAAAAAAGGGTCGTTAATCAAGGTTGACTTTCGGGTTGACTTTGGTTTTCCCCGTGTAATCTTCGTAGTTCGGGTCAACCGTCTAGACCGGGCTAAGGGGGTTACAAACAGAAACCAAACCAAGGTAACAAAAGCAAAGATCACTTAACAAGGTTACCTGGAAGCACAACACCACCCTGAAGCTTCATCAGACGAGCTCTCTTCCTTGCGGAACCATCATCCTCCTGCCGCACCATTGCAGCACCAGCTAACACACCAGGGTCACCACCAACTCCTTGCGGTAAAGAACCTTGGCTGTTCCGAGCCAAACAATCACGTCTCATGTGTCCAGCAGACCCACACTTCCAGCAACTCTCCTTTCCCACACTCTTCACAATTTCCTGCTCTTTCTGCCACCTCTGAACCTTGCCTCGGCCGTGCCCACGACCTTTCTGAGACCCTTTGGCTATCACTGAAGCTGACTTCACTCCATGTGGACAATCACGCTTAATATGCACTTTAGAACCACAATTCTAGCAAACACCTGCGCCCCAACAACCTCCAACATGGCGCCTTTCACAACGGTCACATACCGGTGGCTGAACTTCCACTCCTTGCCCAAGCAACACTTGCCCCGCAACAGCACTACCCGCGCCTTGCTTAACCCTTGGAAATTCCCTTCCAAGATACCTCCCATAAAAGGCCGATACAAAGAAATCCCAATCAATATCAGGAATATGTGACGCCACAGCCACAGATGTCCACCAGGCACACGCATCTTCCAACATCAGAGAAACAACACTCCCCAGCTTACAGGCATAATCACAGCCTTCCCGATCCAAGATCAGAATCACACTGGCCAACCAGGCCTCAAACATCTCCGGTGTAGAACCATGATACTCCACAGCACCCAAATCAAGCAAACGCTGCTTCGGCAAACCCTCACATCCCCCAGCCAGCACATCCACTAACTTTACCTCTATCATAGCCTGAGATGTTCCCAACACCTCCTGAACAACAGATAATGAACTTTTCATCACAGAACCAGTTTCTTTCCCTTGCCTTACCACTTCAACACTAGGCACAGAAGACTGAGACAAAACACCTCTACAAAAGGGTGAATTCCATGCCTTAACAACCTGCCCCAAGGCAGCAACCATCTTACCCAACTGCCATTCTTTCATCGACTTTGCCATACCACTAACAACAACAAACATACAATCACAACAAGCAAACAAACCAGTTAGACCAACATTAAGCAAGGATTCAAACTCCAACTCCAAAATAACACAATAGCTATATTAATAAGGCAATGGGTATCCCGAATCCTCCCCTTTACATGACATAACAGTCAGCACAACATGGATATCACAACATCAAGCATATCAAACAATACACTTTGATCATGCTTACACCAAACAGCATTCACTTGCAACAGCATATTATCAACATAACATATTCATTACAAGTTCATCAAGCATATCACCAGATCACAGCATTAGCATAAAACCACATAAACTCGACTAAGATTCATAACCACAAAACATGCTTGCATTCATCAGCAACATGCTCAGAAACATCAACAATTTGCTCAGAAACACGTGTTTCAACCAACTTTCAACCACACATCAAGGTAAACATCAAACACACATCACAACAACTTACCGTTTTCCCCAACCTTCGCAACTCAGCTCTGATACCACCAAATGTAACCCCCTTAACCCGGTCTGGACGGTTGACCCGAATTAAGAAAGTCACACGGGGAAAACCAAAGTCAACCCGAAAGTCAACCTTGATTAACGACCTTTTTTTTTCCTTTTTAATCTTGTCTAGATGCACATTAGCCCTAATTGTGACCACACAAACACCATACTCAAAGATCACAAACATCAGAGATCAAACAGGGACCCAATTGAACAAATTACAACTTTAGGGACCAAATTGTAATTTCTGAAAACTTTAAGGACTTAACCAGATTTTAAGTTACCAACTTAGAATTAATCATGTTTCATGCTTCTCTGCCAATTTTCAGCCTAAACGGACATCCCGAACTCATACAATTGCACAAACAAGATTCATGACCAAAATGCAAACATTTTGAAACATTTAACCGCCCATGTCAGCCCCCAACGGTCACCCGTTCCGAAACTGGCAAAGCCCGTTTCGAAACACGGGGCCGTTCCGCAACGCGTTCCGCAACGAGGGTCTGGCAGAATGCTTTCCGTTTCGGAACGGTGGCACCCGTTTCGGACGCCTGGGTTTATGCAGGGCACCCGTTCCGAAACGGTGTCATCTGTTCCGAAACGCCTAGCCCAGATTGCTGCATTTTGCTCACTCAAACACATCATTGACCATCCAATCATTCTCCAAAAGCCACCAAACTTTACCAACATGCAATTCAACATAAATGAGACATACTTGCATCAACAATTCAACAGAAACACAACATATAAGAAAAGCCCCAAATTTATAGGCATGCTTCCTACACAAGCAACCATTTAGGCACAAACCTTCCAAATCAATCTCATATAAGCCAATTCATGTTCCAACAACATTAGTAACAACATTAAAACATTCTTGATCAAACATATACGATCACACACACATAAACCCGAGAGATTCTACCCTATTGCCTTTATTAACTATAGCTATTCACCAAGACATACGTCTCCATTGGAGTCCACCTTGAATCCCTTGCTCCTTGCTGTCCAAACTTCAAGAATCTGCATTGATGGACAAAAAGGAGCGTAAGCACATAATGCTTAGTGAGGAATGCTCAAACCAAAACACCATCAATGCAGCGGGTCATTAAACACTTTTAAAACAAACCCGATTTGTTTACCAAAGCCATGCTTGAAAACCATTTTCAACAACATGCTTAAAACCATGCATTGCACATACATGAAAACCAACCCTTAGCTTAGCAAGCTAAGAAAACCTTTTCAAAGAACAACTCACAATAATCAACCATTTAGCCAATCCATGCTTAAACACCTTATGCAAAGCTTAAAACAAAACCATGGAAAACACTCCCATTTCACCACATACCTTTCTTAAACTTGAAAGCCATTTCAAGCAAGAAACCTTTTAAACCATTTATTCAATCAATCCAACACATGCATTAAACCAAGGCAATATATAAACCACAACATTATCATCACAAGCCTTTTAAAGCAAGTCTTAACAAGACTCCAATGCATTTAGGAGATTCCATGCACACATGCATCATTTACCAAATGATAATCAACACTTGTTCAACTTAACAAGTAAACATGCATTCACAAGCATTATACACTTTACATGCAACCATGCATCTTTCCCAAGAATCTCATGCCTCACATGCAATTATGCATCATTTCAAGCATCCCATGCTTCTTTACAATCAAGAATATCATATTGGCCTTCAAGTGATCAACCACATCCACTTTTCAACTCAACATCCAATCGGATACGCGGATTCCGAGCGTTGTCCCTACGCTCCCTACACCCTACCAATCCAAGGTCTCCCAAATGGACTTTTAGCCACCATTTGACCTCAACATCCTAAGGTTCCCATGTATGGACTTTTAAACACCATACAACCTTAGCTTTTCCCCAAGGTTCCAATGTATGGACTTTTAACCACCATACAACCTTGACATGCACAAGATTCCCATGTATGGACTTTCAACACCATACAACCTTTGCATTCACCGATTGGTAGTTGTAGAACATCACTAACGAGATCCGGGACACCCTACACAAGATCCACACATGGACTTAACACTGCCATTGTGATCTCAACAAGCACAAGGTTCTCACATATGGACTTTTAACCACCATATAACCTTTGCTCAACCAAGGTCCTCAAATGGGCAACACCTCCATTATGACCTCAATCATCTCGTTAGGATACTTGAAGGGAGTTTCCCGGTCCACTCTTGACCACTCCACCTCCAAGGCGACTTAATTCACGGTGCACCCAACCCTATAGCCGGCTAACTATATCCGATCAACAAACCAAGAACCACTTACATCACTTGCCAATATAACCATATTACCACATTAGTCCAATGTTTCACATGCATAACCAATATGCAAAACCATTCCACATTAATCCAATGATTCACATGCATAACCAATATGCAAAACCATTCCACATTAATCCAATGATTCACATGCATAACCAATATGCAAAACCATCATTTATCATCATCAATTCACTATTTTAAAGCATTACACAAAGCCATGAAACACCATGCAACACCATGCATCAAAACCACATTTTCAATGTATAAAAACCAAGGATCTCTTACCTTGAGCATCCTTCACATACGGCTTTCAAAACCAGCATTAAACCATGCTAAAATATGCTTACAAAACAGAATTAAACCATGCAAAACACATGCATCTCAATCATCAACCACATTTGCTTTTGAAACCAAATCACAACACAATTCAAGAGTGAAAATCCTTTTACTTACTCTTGAGCTTAGCAAAGTTGTTTAGACTTAAACTAAGCTCCCAAAACCTTCAAACCTTGGTTTAAAAGCTGAAAACCCAACTTCACTCACCGATAACCAAAACAAGGCTAGCCAACAAGCCTTCCAAGCATCCGAAACCTTCCGCAACACCTCTAAAGCTCACGGATCAAACTCCCCTGTTTCAAGCACACAAAAACAGAACATTAATGCATCATTATGCATTAAGAACACCAGCAACAAGACTCAACTCGCTGCTCAACACAAATCCAACAATTCGGCTACCAAACACAACCGAAATCACCTCCAAACACTTCCAAAACTTAACCTAGACAAGATCCATAATTTCTAACCATTTTTAAACATCATTTAACATCCAAAATGATTACAAACACATCCTTATACCTCCAGGTATAACAGATCACCAAAAACACTCCAGAAACAACCAAAAACTCAAGCCAAACTTAGGAAATTCAACCTATCCGGGATTGCATTGATTAAACCTCAACTTCTAATCAATTTAGCATTCATTTAACATCATTTTGACACTCCAAAACACTGCCCAAACAGATCACACGAAAATTTTACCAAAATCACCAAATCTTGCATTTTAAGCAAAAAATCAAGATTTCAATTGAAAAGCCATTAACAAAACATAAATCAAGGATTGAGAACTTAGGAATTTCAGTAAAGAACTGATAGTTTAGAGGAGAAGGACGTTCTTACCTCCAAACTTGAATTTCTCCTTTTTAGAGCCAAAAAGCTTGATGAAACAACTTGCAAATTGAGAGGTTTTGTTGATGAGATGATTAGGAATCAAATGAGAGTTGAAATGAGAGATTTAGATGCCAAAATCAGAGAAGGAAATCTGGAGAATTGTGTTTGGGTTGAGAGAAAATGAGAGAAAAGGAAAATTGAGAGAAAATGGAAAGTTAGTTAAGAAATGGTAAAAATGGTTTCCCTCCACTTTCATAATCTTTAAAATCAGAATAAAGCCTTAAAATATCTTAGAAAAATCTGGAGAAATCCTTTTTGGAATAATAGCTCCTTAAAGATTCAAAGTTTCAATCCTTTATAAAACAGTCACCAAACTTTCAAAAATTACATTTTGGTCACTAGCCAAAATGTCAACCTTCCGAACCTCATTTTCCAAAATTGATTTCACAGTTCACTTATATATATTAAAAGATGATTTTAGAACATTTTTCCATATTTTTAATGCAACCTGAACTAGGCTTTCCTAAATTCACTCTTATATATTCGATCAGCACTTTGACCGAACCGGTCAACGCCCAAAACTTCTGAGCCCAAAACCGGGGCGTTACACTATTCATGCGGTACCAGCCACACACATTTAACCACCGTGGACCAAAAAACGATCAAGCAACAGGCCGAAAAGAAACTCATCATTCGAGGTGACGACCCTTCCAACTAACCCATTTGCATTTTAGTTTATTTTTCTATAATTGCATGCATTGCGGATAATGTTTCTCTCGAGTTTGGGGGTGTTTGTTTCTAGTTAGTTTCATGCTTAATTGCATTCATCTTTAGTAATCGCATATAGGTTGCATATGTTACTTGCCATGCCTTTGATTAGATTTAATTGCTTAAGACTTGTTGAATATCCAATGATGAATTTATGTCACTGCACTTAGTTGAAAGAACCTTTAATTTTAGGATTGCATGAAAAGAACTTAGAATCTTTCTATGATGCTTAATATCATTGACACGTTTGTGACTTTTTGATTCATAGAAACTTAGTGAACTTAGGTTTCTTAAAATTTGGGTAAATTAAAATTGAAAATTAAAAGTTAATTTCTTGCTAGAGATGCCTGAAACCGGCTCTAGTAGTTTATGCACATTAAAGAATCGCTAGAGGTGCCCGAAAATGGCTCTAGTCAACTACATTAAAATAAGAAATTGTTGAATTGCTAGAGGTGCCCGAAGTTGGCTCTAGTGAAAACAAAAATAAATACCTCGATAATTAAATTGTTAAAAACCTATTGTTCATATAGAATCTTGAAAATCAACTTGTATACAACTACGCACGCACATTGTCACGAGCATTATAGTTTGGTTTCGAGTAATTTTTGTGCCATCCAAAAAATTAAAAGTTTATCATACTTTGTGCCACGGTTCTGAGGATTAAATTCAAGTTTGAAGCATGTCTTTGACGATTAAAGTTTTGGCAGGTAATTGTTAGTTTGCGTTGCTTGAGGACAAGCAATAGTTCGAGTTTGAGGGTGTGTTAAGTGTTCAAAAGTACTAATCTTATTACCTTTTTACTCATATTATTGTTAGACTTAAACTTATTTTATGTAACCCCCTTAGCTCGACCTAGACGCCCGACCCGAACTAGGAAGATTACACGGGGAAAACTGAAGTCAACTCGTAAAAGTCAACCCCGATTAATGACCCTTTTTTTTATTATCTTTTCTATATGCACATTATTAACCTATATGATTAGTAAAGAGATTAGGCGAAACGGCACGGTGATCGGAGTTCAGTTAGGGGTTCAATTGCATTCATTTGACTTTTAGGGACTAATTCATAAATTTTAGGAATTACAAGGACTATCTAGGTTTTAAAGTTACCAAACAAAAATTAGTCATAAATCATGCCAGCATGTCAACTCTCATCTCAAACGGACCATCCAAACTCAACTAATTGAACAATCGTTACTCAGGAACCAAAACATAAGAAATAGGAACTCAGAAAATTTCAAATTCAACTTCCAATGGTCAATTGTTTCGGAACAGAGAACCTTGTATCGGAACGGCCGTTCCGGAACAAGAGTGACCGTTTAGATACGCGGGGGATTTCCGAAACCTCAAGAAACCTGTTTCGATACGTTGGTTCACAGTGGCGAAATGTTCCGGAACGTGCCTTTCTGTTCCGAGACACCATAGTCATTACATGCCTTCTTCCTGAAATGGACAAGGGTGTTCCGAAATGCCTAGGCTTGCAACTTTCCAAATTGCTGGTTTTTAACAAGTTTTCATCTCTGAAACAATTTCGTCACTTGTTCCAACTCACATACAACATGGATAAACATCAACGATCACCCATAGGAAGCACAAGTTATAACAATTCATCATTCTTGCAAGCTATAGGACTATAGGCATGCTTCCTAGATGTCAAAACAACAAAAAGGCTAAAAACCATATTTAAGCTCAAACCAACACTCAAAGGCCATTTACAAATTCGGATAAGCAAACCAAACATGCTCTAGATATTTAACATCACCAAATATAACCAAGAGTAGAAATATCTCCCATTGCCTCTTATTACACTAAGGTAAACTGCATACATTGCTTAGACAAAAATGCTTGGATTCCACTTGCTCTTGGACTGCCTTGATTGCTCAATTCTTTGCATCGATAAAACAAATGAGCGTAAGCATAAAGCTTAGTGAGGATCACTAAAATCAAAAATTCATCAATGCATTTTATAAAACCAACATATCATCATTTACAAGCTCTTGCCTTCCTTTAAAACATGCTCTTTAAAGCCTCAATGCACTTTTAAAACCACATGCTCATAGCATCATTAAAAACTAGAGAAAAATCCTTTGCTCATGCTTAAACCAACATCACATGCATTCAAGCATAGTTCACAAGCATAGCATGCTTAATCATTAATCATCAACATTATATTGGCTCGCAAGCGATCAATCTCAAACCATATCAAAACCAACACAAATGACAGAATCGGATACGCGTATTACAAGCGTTGTCTCACACGCTTCATACATTCTACCGGACTACACAAGGTGGAGATATATGGCACAATCACAACCCCTCAACACCCGCGATGGAGATTAAGGGCACAATCACAACCCCTCAACATCACTCATCGGTAGTTGTATAGTTCCACTAACGAGAGTACGTGACACATACCACAAGACTCGCACACGAGATTGAACAATCCACCATTGTGATTTTAGCCTTAATCGTTAGGGTACTTGGATGGAGATTACGGCACAATCACAACCCCTCGACATTATTCACGATGTACACAATCTTATAGCCGGGTAACTATATCCGATTTAAGTAACCACAAACCATTTCCATCACTTGCCAATATAATCATTTAACATCATTATCCCACTGTTTTACAAGCATAAATCACAATTCCATTTTCACAGGCATAAACATGCTTAAACTCAAGTGCATACATCTCATAAAACCAAGGATCACCTACCAAGTGCATCTTTAACAAAATGGCATTAAACACTAGCATTATCAATGCTCAAAACATGCTTTAAGACAGCAAATTAAACCACATTTAATTCAAGTGCATTTTCCAACAAAAACATAGCACATTCCGAGAGAGACTTTTGAATCACTTACTCTTAGGCTTAGCTAAGCGTTTCAAACTCACACTAAGCTCCCAAGACCACGCTCAAAGTGTTACAAAGCTGGAAAATTCATTTCCACTCACCGATAAACGAAACCTTGTTTGCCGACGCGAAGATCACCCTTCTGAAGCCTCCACAAATGCTTCGTTTGTTTCCGGATCAAGATCCCCTATTTTTAGATCACCAAAACAGAGATCCAAATGTATTAAAATGCATTTCAACACCAGCAACTAAACACAAACTCGTTGCTCACAAAAACTGCACCAATTTACCCATCCAAAACAACCGAAAACTCAATCGATTGCTTCCTAAACCATGCCCAGCCAACATACATCACCTTCAACCATTTACAAGCATCAGAACACTTCCAAAAACAACCTAAACCCATCCTTATACATCCAGCAGGCATAACCCAAATGTTTCACCTCAAAAACCCAACTAAAACCATCAAGAAACTCAAGGATCTCAAGGATTTCGGGATCTATATTATCAAAACCCTTTTAAACATAATAATCAACTCAAAATTCAATTAAAACCAATCCAAAACAGAGCTCATCAATACCTATCCGAAAATCAAGATTTAAAACATAATTTTGCAAGATTTCGATCTCAAATCAAAATTATAATAAAAACTCAAACAAAAACAACATTTAGAAGCCAAAGATCTTGGGAATTTCAATAAAGAACCTAGATTAAAGGTTGAGAACGGGATTTACCTCCAATCCTTGCCTTCCTTAATGATTGACAAGTTTTTCCTTCACAAAGCTTGAAGAATTTGAAGAGAACTCTTGAAATTTGTTTAGAAATCAAAGGGAGAGTGTTTGGGAGAAAAGAAATCTAGAGAAAAGAGTTGGAAAATGGTTTTGCTGAAATGAAAGTTAGTTACGTGAAATGAAAATCTCAATTTCCCAATTAACCAATTTTAATTAAATAAAATCATTTCTATTTTAATTATCTAAAAATCATATTAAAACACATGTCAATTTAAGGAAGGTGTAATTGCACCATAGCTCCCTAAAGATTCTATGATTTTGACTCCTTTTTGAAATTTTGCAATTTCCCACAGTTTTGAAACTTTACATTTTGGTCACTACCCAAAATGTACTACTTCTGAAACTCTTTTTGTAAAATTGATTTGACCAATCTATTAAACATGATTTTAGAGGATTTTAGCAATTTTTACCATATTTTTATCCTTTACCGATCCTTGATCTCCTTAAACAACCTGACACGATTCGAACCGTTTTCGACCGGTCCGATCCGATGTCTAAAACATCTAGGCCCAAAACCAGGGCGTTACAATTCTCCCCCACTTAGGAAATTTCATCCTCGAAATTTTACCTAAAGGAAAAAGGTGCGGAAATTGCTTCAGCATGTCCGCCTTGCTTTCCCAAGTGGCCTTCGCAACTCCTCGGTGTTGCCACAACACCTTCACAAGCTCCATCGTCTTGCCACGAAGAACTTTTCTGCTCGCATCCGGGATCCTCATCGGTTGACAGATTCGTATTCAACTCTACCTCCTCAACAGGAATTACATGCGAAGGGTCCGATCTATACCTCCGCAACATCGAGACATGAAACACATCATGAATCTTCTCCAGCTCGGGAGGCAAACTCAACCGATATGCCACAGGACCAATACGATCCACAACCTCATATGGTCCAATAAACCTCGGGCTAAGCTTACTCTTACGCCCAAATATCATCATCTTCTTCCAAGCTGATACTTTCAAGAATAATTGTTCACCAACCGCGAACTCAATCTACTTACGCTTCAGATTTGCGTAAGACTTTTGTCGATCCGATGCTACCTTCAAACGCTCACAAATGAGATTCACCTTCTCGGTTGTTCCTTTTAACATAGTCGGCATCAAAATCAACTTTTGCCCAGCTTCTGCCCAACAAAGAGGGGTTTTACACTTTCTCCCATACAAAGCCTTGTATAGAGCCATTTGAATACTTGCCTGATAACTATCGTTATACGCAAACTCAACCAATGGCAAGTGCTTCTCCCAAGAACCCTAAAACTCTATAACGCATCATCTCAACATGTCCTCAAGCACCTGGATCACACATTACGACTGTCCATCCGTCTGAGGATGATAAGAAGTACTGAAATTCAACCGTGTACCCAAGGCTTGATGCAAACATTCCCAAAACCGCGATGTAAAACTCGTATCCCTATCCGACACTATGGACTTTGCACCCCGTGCAACCGCACAATCTCAGCAATATACAACTCTGCCAACTTATCCAAGGTATACGTAGTATGCACAGGCAAGAAATGTGCACACTTCGTAAAACGATTAACAATCACCCAAACTGAATTCTTCCTCGACGGTGACAAAGGCAAACCAGACACAAAATCCATGGTAATCCTTTCCCACTTCCATTCTGGAATTCTCAAAGGTTGCAACAACCCCGAAGGTACCTGATGTTCAGCCTTCACTCGCTGACACACCATGCACTTACTAACGAATTCGGAAACATCCTTTTTCAACCACACTCAGTAGTACTCATCTTTCAAATCACGATACATCTTTGTACTACCAGGATGCATAGCGAAAGGGCTACTGTGAGCTTCAGTCAGAATTGTGCACCTCAACTCAACATCATCTGGCACCACTATTTGACTCCCAAAACACAAAACATCATCACCATTAAAACTGAAATTTGAAGCCTTACCCTCCGCAATATCCTGAACATGAGGGACAAGAGAATCATCTAGCAACTGCTTGTCCTTGATCAACTGGATCAGGGATAGTTTCACTTGCAATTCAACAACAAGACCACCATTTTGCGATATGCTCAATCGAGAAAACATCGCCCTCAACTCCATAACCACTTTCCTGCTCAAAGCATCAGCCACAACATTGGCCATTCCCGGATGATACTCGATCAACAGATCATAATCCTTAAGCAACACCACCCAACGACGTTGCCTAAGATTCAACTCTTTCTTAGACATAAGATACTTTAAGCTCTTATGATCCATGAACACCACACACTTCTCGCCCTACAGATAATGCCTCTAAATCTTCAAGGCAAACACAACAGCCGCAAGCTCAAGATCGTCAGTAGAGTAGTTATGCTCACGCACTTTCAACTGCCTAGATGCATAGGCTACTACCTTACCCTCCTGCATCAACACACAACCCAAACCAACAATGGACGCATCACTATAGACCACAAACTCCTTACCAGACTCAGGTTGAATCAAGACAGGAGCTTGCGTTAAAGCTTCCTTCAACTTCTCAAAATCTTGATGCCTCGCATCCGTCCACTCAAAGCGAACATTCTTCTGCAACAAATTGGTCAAAGGTGCAGAAATCTTCGAGAAACCCTCGACAAACCTACGGTAATATCCAGCCAAACCAAGAAAACTTTGCACCTACATCACCGACTTAGGCACCTTCCAGCTCATCACTGCCTCAACCTTATGTGGATCAACACAAATACCCTCAACCGATACAACATCCCAAGGAAGTCCACTTCCTTAAGCCAAAACTCACACTAACTTAGCTTGGCATACAACTAGTTCTCCAACAATGCTTGCAAAACTATTCTCAAGTGTCTATCATGATCCTCCTTGGTACGAGAGTACACAAGGATATCATTGATGAACACTACCACAAACTAATACACGAACTCATGGAACACACGATTCATCATGTCCATGAAAGCAGCGGGTGCGTTGGTCAAACCAAACGGCATCACCAAGAACTCGTAATGCCCGAACCTTGTCCGAAAAGTTGTCTTAGGTACATCGACATCTTTCACCTTCAACTGATAATACCCTGACCTCAAATCTATCTTAGAAAACACCGAGGCTCCTCAAAACTGATCAAAGAGATCATCAATCCTTGACAAAGGATACTTATTCTTAATCGTCAAGTTCTTTAGTTGCCGATAATCTATACACATCTGCACTGTCCCGTCTTTCTTCTTTACAAACAAGACCGGTGCACCCCAAGGTGATACACTCGGTCGGATGAACCCTCGATCCAGCAACTCCATAAGCTATGTTTTCAACTCTTTCAGC
This sequence comes from Hibiscus tridactylites, assembly GCA_958450335.1. Taxonomy (NCBI): domain Eukaryota; kingdom Viridiplantae; phylum Streptophyta; class Magnoliopsida; order Malvales; family Malvaceae; genus Hibiscus; species Hibiscus tridactylites. The sequence goes on from OY288267.1 coordinate 73,542,674, forward strand.
TCTTTGGGTGTCATGCGATAGAAAGCAATGGACACCGGAGTTGTATTCTCATACAACTCGATACCAAACACAACTTCTCTGTTTGGCGGTAACCCACGCAACTCTTCTGGAAAGACACCCGGAAAGTCACAAACAGTTCTGATGTCCTGCACACGCACATCCTTTGTGCCATGATTCATCACATATGCAAGATAAGCATCACATCCCAACCTTAGCATACAGCTTTCTTCTAAAGTCGAAATAAAATTAGAGAAGAATTTCACATTCTCGCCTACTATCACCACTTCATAATCATCGGCAAGCTTTAACGTGATTCGCTTAACATCAAAGTCAACCACCGCTCTATGCTCGGACAACCAATTCATGCCAAGGATCACATCAAAACCATAAAAGGGCAACTCCATCAAATCCACAAGAAAAACATGACCCTGAAAAGATAAGGGACACCTCCGGTACAACTTCCTAGTGACTACAATCTCACCAAAAGAACTAATCATTTGCATTCCTACTTCAAGCAACTCAACATGTATATCAAGCAAATGCGCATGCTCACTTAGGATATAAGAATGCGTGGATCCAGAATCAATCAAAGCCAACAATGATAAAGACTTGAGAACAAAGGTACTTGCGATGACGTCGGTATCATTGCGCTCTTCGCGCTGAGCATAGACCCTCGTAGGACCGCCTCCCTCGGGCTGAACTACTACAACATTAGAAATGCCTCTCTGCCCATCATCTCTCCTCTAGAAATTCCCTCAGCCGCGCCCACGGCCTCTTTGAGGTGCAGCCACAGCAGATGCATGTCCCTGGCCTCCACCAGCCAAAAGAGGACACTCGCGCCTCATATGATCTGTTGAACCACAGTTCTAGCAAGAATTCCATGTTACCACAACAAGAGCATGTACATCTCTAGTTGCACGTGGACAATCTCGCCTCAGATGGTCCATCGATCCACAGGTCCAACACGTGTGCTGTTCAAACCTCACTCAACCTCCCTAAGCCTGACCACCCCGTTCTGGAGCACCCCGCCTCACCTCAGGCTGATGTCTCCTATCACGACCTCTTTAGTTCCATCCACCACCTGAATTATACTTAGTTACTCTCTTTCTAGAGCTAGAACCACCTCCACGAGATGACAAGCCCAGATTCTGCTCGATGCCCTTAGCTCGACATACAAGCGCATCAAAATCTGTGTAGTCAGTAGCCAACATATAAGTCTTGACTTCCTACACCAGCCCATACTGGAAGCGATCACAGCGATGCCTCTCACTCGGCATCAACTTAGGGCATACTGGCTCAGCCGTACGAACTGGACCTCGTACTCAATTACAGAAAGATTTCCTTGAACAAGCGACATAAACTCACGCTTCTTTTCATCCAAGTATCTCACTCCTAGATACTTCCTCTTAAAAGAACCAATGAAAAAATCACAATCTACCACATTGGGTTCCATTCCAGCCGTGATAGTCGTCCATCAACTATAAGCATCACCCTGGAACAAAGAAACATCACATCCCAGCTTGCGCACATCATTACATCCCATCTGATCCATGATACAAATCGTGCTAGCCAACCAGGCTTCCGACGCCACAGGAGACATTCCATAGAACTCAACAGCTCCTAAACTCCTCAGTCTTTCCAAAGGCAAACCCACCTGCCCAGCTGCATGGGCCTAAACATGCGCTCCGGCTACCACAGCTTGAAACGCTCTGGTGATCGCCTGAACCAATGGCGTTAGATCACCCAATCCTGGACCAGCTTGTCCTTGTTGCTCCGGCTCACCACCCCAGGTGGTGGCAGAGGAGGCAAGTTTCCATGTAACGCCCCGGTTTTGGGCTTAGTAGTTTTGTGCGTTGACCGGTTTGGTCAAAGTGTTGTTCGAATCTAAAAAGGTGAAATTAGGAAAGCCTAGTTCGGGTTGCATTAAAAATATGGAAAAATGTTCTAAAATCATCTTTTAATATAATTAAGTGAACTGTGAAATCAATTTTGGAAAATGAGTTTTGGAAGGGTGACATTTTGGCTAGTGACCAAAATGTAATTTTTGAAAGTTTGGTGACTGTTTTCGAAAGGGTTGAAACTTTGAATCTTTAAGGATCTATTAATCCAAAAGTAGTTTCTCCAGATTTTTCTAAGATATTTTGAGATTTATTCTGATTTTAAAATATGTCAAAAGAGGAGGGAAAGCCATTTTGGCTATTTTGTTAACTAACTTTCCAATTTTCTTTCTCTCATTTTCTCTCAACCCAAACACCTTCTTTCCAGAGAATTGTTTCTGATTTTCTCACCTAAATCTCTCCTTTCAACTCTCTTTTGATTCCTAATCAACATATCTACAAAACCTCATCATTTGCTACTTGATTCATCAAGGTTTTTGATTCCAAAAAGAGGAGAAACTCAAGTTTGGAGGTAAGAACGTCCTTCTCCTCTAAACTATCAGTTCTTTACTGAAATTCCTAAGTTTTCAATCCTTAATTGATGTTTTATTAAAGGCTTTTAAGATGAGAAATGGATCTTGGCTTATAATGCAAGATTTGGTGATTTTTGATGATTTTCGTTTGATCTGATTAATCTGTGATTTGAGATGTGTTTTTGATGATATTTGAACTCTAAATTGATAAGGAATTGAGTTTTGATTAATGCAATCCCGGATAGGTTGAGTTTCCTAAGTTTAGCTTGTGTTTCTTGGTTGTTTTGAGGTGATCTTGTGGATCTGGTGTTGCTGGAGGTATAAGGATGTTAATAGGCTCTTTTTAGATGTTAAATGATGTTAAAGGATGTTTGGTGTTGATGGTTTATGGCTGGGCTTTGTTGAGAAGTGGTTTGGATGCATTTTTGGTTGTGTTTGGTAGCCGAAAATGGAGTGTGGATGAGAGCAGCGAGTTTAGGTGCTTTCATTGAAGCAATTAATGCATGATGATGCATTAATCCTCTGCTTTGATGTGTTAAAACAGGGGAGGCATCTTTGGATCCAAGAGTTGTTGATCCGGAAGCTTGATTTGGTGCTTCGGCAAGAGGCGAAGTGGAATCGGTGAGTGAAATTGGGTTTTCGGCTTTGAAACCAATGTCTTGGGAGCTTAGTTTAAGTCTAAACAACTTTGCTAAGCTCAAGCGTAAGTTTTCGGAAATACTCTCTAGTGGTGGCCATGATTTTGTTGTGATGCAATGTGGTTTATTGCATGATTTAAATACTGTTTTGAAAGCATGATTTAGCATGGTATTTGCTGTTGTTGTAAGCCATATGTTGAAGGAAGCTCAAGGTAAGAGTTCCTTGTTTTTGTACATTGATAAAATGTGGTTTGATGCTTTTAAATGCATGATGAATATGGCTTGGTTTAATGCTTTAAAACAGTGGATAAATTGATGATAATGGTGTATATTGGCAAGTGATGTTTTGAAAAGGGTAAGGTCACTAAGGTGGTTAAAAGTCCTTGAGTGAGCCTTGTTTACTTAAGAACATCAAGGTGGTTAAAAGTCATTGGATGATTCTTGCTACGGACACAAAGGTGGTTAAAAGTCCTTGTGTGATCCTTTCCATGGTGTTTAAAAGTCCATGGGGCCATGGTGTTTAAAGGTCCATGGGGCCAAGGTGTTTAAAAGTCCTTGGGGCCAAGGTGTTTAAAAGTCCTTGGGGTGAAACTTGATACGGACACAAAGGTGGTTAAAAGTCCTTGTGTGGTCCTTTCCATGGTGGTTAAAAGTCCATGGGCCAAGGTGTTTAAAAGTCCTTGGGGCCAAGGTGTTTAAAAGTCCTTGGGGTGAAAGTTGATGAACTTGTTTTTAAAGAAATGGAACTTATCACTTGTGGCCAATATGACATGTTATTATATGAAGCATGAGATGCTTGTTTAAAGTATGCTTTTGAGCATGTGCAAATGTTGATTTGAAGCATGATTTATAAATGTTTTATAAATGCATTATTGAATGGTTTTATGAGCATTCCTCACTAAGCTTTTGCTTACGCTCTCTTTCGTTTTCTTAATTCAATAATGCAGAACATTAGAGTACCTTGAGGGCAGCAAGAAGGGCAAGCAATCAAGTGAAAGTAAAGCTCAAAGTATGGAAGGTTTCTTAAGTACATTTTTAGCTTTTGGTAATTTGGCAATGGGGGACCTATGGGTATGTTTTGGGAGAGGTTTTGAACTCCCTAAGTATGTTGAATGTTGATGAGAATGATGGTTTTAGTGTTTGGCCTTTATATGCTTGAATTGGAAGTTTATGCTTGTATGGCTTGCTTGTGTAGGAAGCATGCCTATAGATTTGGGGCTTTTCGTATATGATGTTGTTTTGATGAATTGTTGATGCAAGTATGTCCCAAATATGTTGAATTGCATGCTGGTAAAGTTTGGTGGCAATTGGAGCATGAATGGATGTTTAATTGCATGTTTAAGTATGCATTTTGGGGCAATCTGTGCAGGGTGTTTCGGAACAGTGCCACCCGTTTCGGAACAGGTGCCTTAAACAAGCCCAGGCGTCCGAAACGGGAGAGACCGTTCCGAAACGGTTTGGCTATTGCCAGCCCGTGTTGCGGTACGCGTTGCGGAACGGCCCCGCGTTTCGAAACGGGCCCTGCCTGTTTCGGAACGGGTGACCGTTAGGGGCTGACATTGGCAGTTAAATGTTTTGAATTGTTTGCATTTTGGTCCTGAATCTTGTTTGTGCAATTGTATGAGTTTGGGATGTCCGTTTGAGCTGAAATTTCACAGAGAAGCATGAAACCTGACTAATTACAAGCTGGTAACTTTAATTTGGGTTAAGTCCTCATATTTATCAGAAATTACAATTTGGTCCCTAAAGTTGTAATTTGTTCAATTGGGTCCCTGTTTGATCTCTGATGTTCATGATCTTTGAGTACGCTGTTGTATGATCATATCTAAGGATTAATATGCATCTAGACAAGATTAAAAGGAAAAAAAAGGGTCGTTAATCAAGGTTGACTTTCGGGTTGACTTTGGTTTTCCCCGTGTGACTTTCTTAATTCGGGTCAACCGTCTAGGCCGGGTTAAGGGGGTAACATTCCACCAGGAGTAACATCATCCCCTTGGTTACCCTGGTCGCCCTGCTCAGCCGCAGGCACTACCGTGTTCGACCTAAGCTCTCTTCTTGGACCTATAGTGATATTTTAACAAGGCATGAAAACAAAACAAATCAAACCAAGATTTAGGCCAGCCTCAAGCAAGGATCCAAGTTCACAAAAACATTTAACTAGTGTAATAAGGCAATGGGCACCTAATTTCCCTCAAGTATAACATAGCATACAATAACAATTCATAATCAACATGATTACATCATCCGAAATCAGCACGCATCCTTATCACATCATCATCATAAAATCATATCTAACTCACATATGATTCATAACAATCAAGCATGGCATAAGCTCCAACAATCAACCAAAACCAAGCTTTTACAAACAACATACATCAAAATATGCCAATTTCACTTACCATCAAACCCAATTCTTTCGTAACCTGGCTCTGATACGAACAAATGTAACGGCTATTTTCCCAACTAACCTTTAAATACAGGCGTTTTGATACGGGCCTATAGCATTTCGATACGGGTTTCGAAACGGCAGGGGGGTGTTCCAAAACGGGTGCCCTGATAGACTGCAACGGCTCTTTCTACATAGAGAGTGTTTCGAAATGGGTTCGAACGTTTCGAAACGGGAAGCTGCAGAACTGCATTTATGGTTGGAATTAAAGCCCTTAACGGCTCCAATATGATCCTAACGGCTAATAACGGCTACAAACTCATTTGGGAGTATAAAAGGGACCTCCAAGCATCAAGAGAAGGTTAATGCTCATATTGTCAAACATCAAATGATCAAAAAGTGTCTTAGTGCTTAAATTGTCAATTCTTGTATAGACAAACACTAGTGAGCCAAAATTGTCAAATTTGCTCAAGTGTTTTAGGTTTTGGGTGAGTGCTTAATTGTGCAAACAAACACCTATTAGAGGGTTTTAAGTTTGCTTTTTATTATCTCTTTGTAAAGAGGGTTTCAATTAAGGCTTTGGGTAGAAAGCTTGATTGGTTGTAAGGGTTTCCTCCTAAGCCTAGAAAAGGGGACGAATCAATAGTGGATTGATTGAGAAATCCTTAGTGGGGAGCTAAGGTAGTGGATGTAGACCTTGGTTAGAAGGTTGAACCACTATAATTCATTGTGTCATTTCCATTTTAGCTTCCTTAACCCTTCCACCCAAAAATCCATCTCTCCACCACTTGGTGAGCTAAATTGGTTGATCGAATCGAGCCCCTAAAAACCCAAAAATTGGGATCAGAGCTTGGCTCAATCGAAGGGGATTCACATCCTATTGAGAAGATCCAGCAAGCTCGATCACTTTTTCATCAACCGGCTCAATGGCACATTCAATCGACAAACCACCTTTCTTTGACGGAACTCACTATGCCCATTGGAAGACAAAGATGAAGTTCTTCATCAAATCAAGAGATTACAAGCTATGGGATGTAGTTGAAGATGGTCCGTTTGTGCCTCAAAAAAGTAAAGCGGAATGGAGTGCCGATGATCGCAAGAAGATGGAGCTTAATTGCAAAGCCTTGCACATCTTGTTTTGTGCTTTTGGCCCAACCATCTATGAGAAGATGTATTCTTGTGAGAGTGCCAAGGAGGTATGGGACAAGCTTGAAGTCACATACGAGGGGACCGATGAAGTCAAGGAGACCAAGATTGGGCTCCTAACCTTAGAGTATGAGAACTTCAAAATGGATCTGGAAGAAAACATCGAGAAGATGTTTGATAGGTTCTCCACTATCACCAATGGTCTCAAAGGCTATGGAGAAGCTATCCCGGAGGAAAAGCTTGTTCGAAAGCTCATCTACTAACTTCCCGAGTCTTGGGACTCAAAGAGGACCGCCATCATCGAAGCCAAAAATTTGAAGACTTTGAAGCTTGATGAACTCATGGGGTCTCTCCTTACTCATCAAATCATGAAGAAGAACAAGGAGGATGAGAAGAAAAGGGAAGAAATTAGAGCTATGGGAGAGAAGAAAATCAAAGGGCTTGGCATCAATGCAAGTGCCATGGCTCTCAAATCCTCCGCTTGCCATCATGTCTACTTAAGTGAAGAGGAGGATGAAGATGAAGAGATAGTTCATCTCTTCAAAAAGTGTGCCCCGTTCATGAAGAAAGCCTTGAGAGAGCTTGAACAAGAACCTAAGAGAAAGGAGAGGGCAAGCACTTCAAGCCATAAGAAGAAGGGACATGTGGCTACTTGGAGTGATGAGGACTCCACCGACGATGAACAAGTCAACCTTTGCCTTATGGCCATCGAAGAAGATTCAATGGTAACTTCTAATTCATCTACTTCACGTTCTTATTCCTTTGATGAATTACAAGATGCTTATGATGATTTGGTTTTAGATTTTAAAAGCCACATTTTGAAAAACAATAAATTGATTTCAAAGTTAAAAATTCAAAATGATTTGCTTTCTAAAACCAAACTTGAACTTGTAGCAAAACTTGAAGAGTTTGAATTAAAATGTTTTGATTTACAAAAATTGCTTCAAAATGTTCAAGAAGAAAAGGATTTGATTTCCAAAGAGCTTGAAAAGAAAAACAATTTTAGAAAATCAAATTTCTATGTTAGACAATCTAGTGCCCCTAGATTTATAAAAGGTAAATGTTTTAGAAGTGTTTGGGTCCCAAAAGGACTAACCACTTCAATTAAAAAGGATGACATTGAAAAATGGATTCCTAAGGGGACTAAAATTTGTGCTACTAACGTTCATGGATCCAAAGCAATTTGGATGCCAAAAATTACTTGATTGTCTATTGCTAGGTGTGATGGAGATGTTCAACAAGTCAAACATTGAGGGGGAGCTCCATACACACAAGGAAGAGCACTTGAAGAAGGAAGGCTTCACATCCTACCTTGAGTTCAAGTGTTGGTAAAAATCTAGTTGTTTTAGCACTTAGTTGTTTTATTTTTAGTTTATTCAACTAGATGATCATAAAAGTTGGACTAACATGTTTAATGATGCTTTGAGTAAGGGGGAGCCATTTTTAAACCAAATTCTTATTTTTGTCAAAATTGTTACCTCTATTATCATTTTAAACTTAATGTTTTAAATTCTTTTTGATATAACAAAAAGGGGGAGAAATGGTTTGAAAAATTGAATTTTCAAATGAATAAGGGGGAGCTTTATTTGAATTAAAATTTTTAAGCTCTTATTCACATTTTTAAAGATTAAGGGGGAGAATCCCAAACAATTTTTCAAGTGAGTTTTATTATATCAAAAAAGGGAAGATTGTAGAACTAATGTTTTGATATAATAATTGAAAAATGTTTTGGACTGATTAAAAAAGTATTTAAAACATTTCCAAAGTCCAAACAACTTGAAATTATGTTTAGAGAAGTTTTTAAAAAGAGTTTTTCATGCTTTTCAAAGCCAAACTTCACAAAAATGTCTAGGTATTTCGAAACACCTTAAGGCGTTTCGAAACAGGGGATTACAGTAGCAAAAACGTTTCGAAACTTGTTTTGAAACGGGTTTTTCATGGACAGAATTTTTGCCCAGCGTTTCGAAACGGGCTATGCCGTTTCGATACGCCTACGCGGCATTGACCACAACGGTCATAAACCCCAATGGCTATTTTCCCAACTAACTTTTAAATGCAGGCGTTTCGATACGGGCCTATAGCGTTTCGATACGGGTTTCGAAACGGCAAGGGGGTGTTCTGAAATGGGTGCCCTGACAGACTGCAACGGCTCTTTCTACATAGAGAGTGTTTAGAAACGGGTTCGAACGTTTTGAAACGGGAAGCTGCAGAACTGCATTTATGGTGGGAATTAAAGTCCTCAACGGCTCCAATATGATCCTAACGGCTAGTAACGGCTACAAACTCATTTGGGAGTATAAAAGGGACCTCCAAGCATCAAGAGAAGGTTAATGCTCATATTTTCAAACATCAAATGATCAAAAAGTGTCTTAGTGCTTAAATTGTCAATTCTTGTATAGAAAACACTAGTGAGCCAAAATTGTCAAATTTGCTCAAGTGTTTTAGGTTTTGGGTGAGTGCTTAATTGTGCAAACAAACACCTATTAGAGGGTTTTAAGTTTGCTTTTTATTATCTCTTTGTAAAGAGGGTTTCAATCAAGGCTTTGGGTAGAAAGCTTGATTTGTTGTAAGGGTTTCCTCCTAAGCCTAGAAAAGGGGACGAATCAATAGTGGGTTGATTGAGAAATCCTTAGTGGGGAGCTAAGGTAGTGGATGTAGACCTTGGTTAGAAGGTTGAACCACTATAATTCATTGTGTCATTTCCATTTTAGCTTCCTTAACCCTTCCACCCAAAAATCCACCTCTCCACCACTTGGTGAGCTAAATTGGTTGATCGAATCGAGCCCCTAAAAACCCAACAAGGTCAAAGGGAGATTAAATTCTAAGAGTTTTAGGAGATGTTTTTGGAGGAATAAAAATATATTAAAAGAGAATTATCTCTTCTGTAAAGCCTTGGTTTTGGGCCTAGATGTTTTAGGATAAAATTATGATAAAAATTTATAAAATCCTCTAAAAATATAATTAAGAGGTTGGGAAAGTCAATTTTACAAAAAGGGTTTTGGAAAATGTAAATTTCAGTAGTGACCAAATTGTAAAGTTTCAAAACTGGGAAAAGTGTGATTTTTAAGGTGGAAGCTAAAATATTAGAATCTTTAGGAGACTTTAAGTCAATTTGACCTTTCTTCAATATTACATGTGATTTAAAAGTGTTTTTAATTAAATGATTTTTAATTAGATTTTTATATTAATTAACTAAAAGATAGTTAATGGGATTTTCATTTACATAACTACCAATTCCCTCTCATTTTCAGCCAAACACCATTATCTCTCACCTTTTTCCAGAATTCTTCCTCTCAAAAACTCTCTCAACATTTCCTAAATCATTTCAAGAGATCTTCCTTAATTCTTCAAGATTTTTGCAAGGAAAACTTGTCATCTATTGAAGGAAGCAAGAATTGGAGGTAAATCTCGTTCTCAACCTCTAATCTAAGTTCTTTATTGAAATTCCCAAGATATTTGGCTTCTAAATACTATTCTTGGGTGAGTTTTCAATACAGTTTTGATTGGAGATCAAAATATTATGAAATTATGGATAAAATCTTGATTTTCGGACTTGATGAGTTGGGCTCTGTTTTGTGTTGATTTTAATTGATTTATAAGTTGGTTTATATGTCAAAATGATGTGTTAATAACTTAGATCCCGAAATCCTTGAGATCCTTGAGTTTCTTGGTAGTTTTAAGTGCGATTTTGGGGTGATATGGTGGAATCTTTATTGTTGGAGGTATGAGGATGAGTTAGGATGTTTATTAGATGTGTTTTGATGTTGATAATTGTTAGGAAGTGATGTATGATGGCTGGGGTTGGTTTAGGAAGCAATCGATTGAGTTTTCAGTTGTTTTGGAAGGGTATATTGGTGTAGTTTGAGTGGGCAACGAGTTTCTGAATTGTTGCTGGTGTTAGAATGCATTTTAATGCATTTAGATCTCTGTTTTGATGATATGAAAACATGGGATCTTGATCCAGAAGCGAACGAGGTGATTTTGGAGGCTCCGGAGGTGTAATTTATGTGTCGGCGAACGAGGCTTCGAGTATCGGTGAGTGGAAATGCAATTTCCTGCATTGTAACACTTTGAGTGTGATCTTGGGAGCTTAGTGTAAGTTTGATACACTTAGCTAAGCTCAAGAGTAAGTAGATCGGAAATCTCTCTTGGAAATATGTTATGTTTTAATAAAAATGCACTTGAGGAAAATGTGGTTTTGTTTACTGTTTTAAGCATGTTTAAGCATGATTTAAATGCTGGATTTTAATGCCATGATGTTAAGGATGCACTAGGTAAGTGATTTTTGGTTTTTTATATGACTATGCATATGATGTTAAGCATGTTATGCTTGTGGAAATGGCATTATGGTTATGCTTGTAAAACAGTGGATTATTGTTGATAGATGATTATATTGGCAAGTGATGAAAATGGTTTTTGGTTACTTTAATCGGATATAATTAGCCGGCTATAGGATTGGGTGCACCATGAATAAAGTCGCCTTGGATGTCGAGAGGTTGTGGTTGTGTCGTAATCTCCATCCAAGTACCCTAACGATTGAGGTTAAGATCACAACGGTGAATGGTTAGTCCCATGTGTGAGTCTTGTGTATGTGTCCCATACTCTCGTTAGTGGAATTATACAACTACCGATGAGTGATGTTGAGGGGTTGTGATTGTGCCATTTGTCTCCACCTTGTGTAGTCTGATAGTTTGTATGAAGCGTGAGGGACAACGCATGTAATCCGCGTATCTGATTGTGTCTTGTGTTGAAATGGTTTATGGATTATCACTTGAAAGCCAATATAATGTAAATGAATAAAGTGAAGCATGAGATGCTTGTATATGATGCAAGGTTGTATGAGATAGTTGTGTATGATGCAAGAATGCATGAGATACTTGGTAAAGCATGAGCAATGATTTAATTGTTGTTTAAATGTTGCATATGAGTATGTGTTTATAAAATGCATTGATGTCTTGAGAAGGCATGATTTATGAAAAGGCATGTGATGGAAGTGGTGGATTTGCAAGTCATGTTAAATTCATTGATGAATGTTGTTTAGCGAGCCTCACTAAGCTTTATGCTTACGCTCTTTTGTTTCATCAATGCAGAGAATTGAACATTTGAAGGCGGCCTAAAAGCAAGATGAATCCAAGGCTTACTTAAAGAGATGTATGTGGTTCACCCTTAGTGTAATAAGTGGCAATGGGTGGGATTTATACTTTGGAATGTTTGAGGATGTTTTCCTTTACTTTGAGCATGTTAGATTGCCTATACTTGAGTTCTAAATGGACTTTGGTGTTTGGATTTTGATTTGTATGATGTTATAGCTTGTTATGGTTTAGTTGAACTATGGAGCATGTCTTTAGTGCCTTTACTTACATGTTAGTTGTCATTTTTAAGCTATTGCCTCGATATGATGATTGTTGATATGTATCCATATTGTATGCATGTTGTTGCATGTTTCGGGAATATTTTGTATGTGCTAAAGCATGAAAAACCAGCAAAGTCTGCTGTTACAGGGCAAGGCGTATCGGAACGCCCTTGCCTGTTTCGGAACAGGGGCCCGAAATGGCCTTAAGGTTTCGGAACGGATGAAGGTGTATCGAAACGCTTTGGCTACTGGAAGCGGGTGTTTCGATACGGGTCTCGGAACGTACCTGAGTATCGAAACGGTCAACCCTGTTTCAAAACGGCCGTTTTGGTACATGGCCATCCGTATCGAAACACTTGGCCGTTGGATTTGAATTTTGAGTCATTCTGAGTTTATGTTTCTTACAATTTGGTCCTTAAATGTTGGTTGCCTAAATTAGTAAGTTTGAATGATCTGTTTGAGTTATTTTTGACATGATGGCATCTTATGTGATTAATTGAGGTTTGGTAACTTTAAAATGATGAAAGTCCGTGTAATTTATGAAATTTATAGTTTAGTCCCTAAAAGCCAAATGTACGCAATTGAACCCCTAATCGAATTCCGATCGCTGTGCCATTTTCACCTAATAACTTTGTTGAACTCATAGGTTAATAATATGCATCTAGAGAAGATAAAAAGAAAAAAAGGGTCGTAAATCAAGGTTGACTTTCGGGTTGACTTTGGTTTTCCCCGTGTAATCTTCGTAGTTCGGGTTAAACGTCTATACCGGGCTAAGGGGGTTACATTTGTTGGTAACTGAGCATGGTTACGAAAGAATTGGGAATGTTGGTATGTGAAATTGATATGTATTGAAGTATGATGTTTTAAAAGCATGCTATTGGTATGATTTTGAACCTTATGCCATGCTTGATTGATGTGAATTGCATAAGGAATGAATATAATTGTATGGTGATGAGGTTATGTAGATATGTGCTGATTTTGGGATGATGAAAAGTATGTGAGCATGATGTTTCATGTATGCTATGCTCTGTGGGGAAAATTGGGTGCCCATTTCCCTATTACACTAATCAAATGTTTTGTAAACTTGGATTCTTGCTTGCAGCTGGCCTAAATGGTTTGATTTATTTTTGTTGTTGTGTTTTGTTAAAGAGATCACAATGGGACCTAGAAGGGAGTTGAGGTCCAATATGATATTGCCTGCAGCTGGGCAGGGTAACCAGGCTGAGCAAGGGGCTGATGTCCCTCCTAGTGGAGATCTACCTTCTCCGCCACCACCTGGAGGTGGGGAGCAGGTGCAACAAGGACAAGCTGGTCTTGGTTTGGGTGATTTGGCGCCACTGGTTGAGGTGATCACCGGAGCGTTTTAGGCTGCTGTTGCCGGAGTGCATGTGCATGCCCCTGCAGCTGGGCAGGTTGGCTTAGCTTTGGAAAGGTTGAGGAGCTTAGGAGTCGTGGAGTTTTATGGTATGTCACCTGAGGCATCCGAGGCTTGGTTAGCTAGCACGATCCGTATTATGGATCAGATGGGCTGTAACGAGGTGCGCAAGCTGGGACGCGCAGTTTCCTTGCTACAAGGCGATGCCTATAGCTGGTGGACGACTACCACAGCTGGTATGGAACCCAATGAGGTTGATTGGGAGTTCTTTAGAGGTGCCTTCAGGAGAAAGTATCTAGGTGTGAGATACTTGGATGAGAAGAAACGGGAGTTTATGTCGCTTGTTGATGGAAACCTTTCGGTGGCTGAGTACGAGGTCCAGCTCGTACGCCTAAGCCAGTATACTCCTGAGTTGGTACCTAGTGAGAGGCATCGATGTGATCATTTCCGGTACGGTTTGGTACAAGAAGTTAATACGTACATGCTAGCTGCAGATTACACTGATTTTGATGTGCTTGTTTGTCGAGCAAAGGACATCGAGCAGAACATGGGTTTGTCTTCTAGAGGTGTTGGTTCTAGCTCTGGGAAGATAGCTGCTGAGTATAGTTTCGGTGGTGGACGGAAAAAAGAGGTCGTGATAGGAGACATCAGCCTGAGGGAAGGTTTGGTGTTCCAGGTCGAGGTGGATAGGCTCAGGGAGGTCGTGTGAGATCTGAGCAGCATACATGCTGGACATGTGGTTTAAGGGACCATTTGAGGCGATATTCTCCTCAAGCTTCTAGGGAGGTTCAGGCTCCTGTTGTAGTGACAGGGAACTCTTGTTGGAATTGTGGTTTGGCAGATCATATGAAGAGGGAGTGTCCTTTGTTGGCTGGTGGTGGCCAAGGACGTGCTCCTATGGTGGCTGCACCTCAGAGAGGCCGTGGGCGCGGCCGTGGGAACTTTTAGAGGAGAGATGAGGGGAAAAGAGGTATTGCTCACGTTGTAGTCGTTCGACCTGAGGGAGGTGGACCAGCGAGGGTGTATGCTCAGCGCAAGGAACGCAACGATACCGATGTGATCGCAAGTACCTTTGCTCTCCAGTCTTTATCTTTGCTAGCTTTGGTTGATTCTGGATCCACGCATTCTTATATCTTGAGTGAGCATGCACATTTGCTTGATATATCTGTTGAGTTGCTTGAGGTAGGAATGCAAGTGACTAGTTCTTTTGGTGAGACTGTAGTCACTAGGAAGTTGTATAAGAGATGCCCCTTGTCTGTGCAAGGTCATGTTTTTCTTGTGGATCTGATGGAATTGCCTTTCTATGGATTTGACGCAATCCTTGGTATGGATTGGTTGACGGAGCATAGGGTAGTGGTTGACTTTGATGTTAAGCGAGTCACCTTAAAGTTGGCCGATGATTATGAGGTTGTAGTCGTAGGCGAGAATGTGAAATTCTTGTCGAATGTGATTTCGCCTTTGGAAGTAAATTGTATGATGAGGTTGGGTTGCGAGGCTTACCTTGCTTACGTGATGAATCCTGGCACCAAGGATGTGCGTGTGCAGGACATTCAATTTGTTCGCGATTTTCGGGTGTCTTTCTGGAGGAATTGCCTGGGTTGCCACCAAACAGAGAAGTTGAGTTTGGTATAGAGTTGTACGAGAACACAACTCCGGTGTCTATTGCTCCTTATCGCATGGAACCCAAAGAGTTAAAAGAGTTGAAAACACAATTGTAGGAGTTGTTGGATCGAGGTTTCATTCGGCCAAGTGTGTCACCTTGGGGTGCACCGGTCTTGTTTGTGAAGAAGAAAGATGGGACGATGAGAATGTGTATAGATTATCGGCAACTGAACAAGTTGATGATTAAGAACAAGTATCCCTTGCCAAGAATCGATGATCTCTTTGATCAGTTCCGGGGAGCCTCAATGTTTTCTAAGATAGACTTGAGATCAGGGTATTATCAGTTAAAGGTGAAGGATGTGGACGTACCTAAAACATCTTTTCGGACGAGGTACGGGCATTATGAATTTTTTTGTGATGCCGTTTGGTTTAACCAATGCGCCTTCTGCTTTCATGGACATGATGAATCGTGTATTCTATGAATTCTTGGATTAGTTTGTGGTGGTGTTCATCGATGATATCCTTGTGTATTCGCGTACCGAGGAGGATCACAATAGGCAGTTGAGGATTGTTTTGCAAGCGTTGCTGGAGAATCAGTTGTATGACAAGCTGAGTAAGTGTGAGTTTTGGCTTAGGGAAGTGGTCTTCCTTGGACATGTTGTGTCAGCTGAGGGCATTTGCGTTGATCCGCAAAAGGTACAGGCTGTTATGAGTTGGAAAGTGCCTAATTCAGTGACGGAGGTACGGAGTTTCCTTGGATTGGCTGGGCACTACCGTAGATTTTTCGAGGGTTTCTCAAAGATAGCAGCACCTTTGACCAAGTTGTTGCAAAAGAATGTTTGCTTTGAGTGGACGGAGGCAAGGCAACAAGCTTTTGAAAAGTTGAAAGAAGTTTTGACGCAAGCTCCTGTTTTGATTCAACATGAGTTTGGTAAGGAGTTTGTGGTCTATAGTGATGCGTCCAATGTTGGTTTGGGATGCGTGTTGATGCAGGAGGGTAAGGCGATGGCCTATGCATCTAGACAGTTGAAGGTGCATGAGCGTAACTACCCTACTCATGATCTTGAGCTTGTGGTTGTGGTGTTTGCCTTGAAAATTTGGAGGCATTACCTGTACAGTGAAAAGTGTGTTGTGTTCACGGATCATAAGAGCTTGAAATACCTTATGTCTCATAAGGAGTTGAATCTTAGGCAACGACGTTGGGTGGAGTTGCTTAAGGATTATGATCTGACGATCGAGTATAACCCGAGTAAGGCTAATGTTGTAGCCGATGCTTTGAGCCGGAAAGTGGCTGTAGAATTGAGAGCGATGTTTGCTCGTTTGAGCATATCGCATGATGGTGGTCTTGTGGCGGAGTTGCAAGTGAAACCATCCTTGATACAGTTGATTAAAGATAAGTAGTTGCTCGATGATTCTCTTGTTTCCCAAGTTCAGGACATTGTTGAGGGCAGACCTTCGGAATTCAGCTTTAGTGATGATGGTGTTCTGTGCTTTGGGAGTCGAATAGTGATGCCAGATAATGCTGAGTTAAGGCACACTATTCTGACTGAAGCTCATAGTAGTCCTTTTGCTATGCACCCTCGTAGTACCAAGATGTATCATGACCTGAAAGATGAGTACTACTGGGTAGGGTTGAAAAAGGATATGGCTGAGTTCGTTAGTAAGTGCATGGTGTGTCAGCGAGTGAAGGCTGAGCATCAGGTTACTTCTGGATTGTTGCAGTCTTTGAGAATTCCAGAATAGAAGTGGGAGAGAATCACCATGGATTTTGTGTCTGGTTTGCCTTTGTCATGGACAAAGAAGAATTCAGTTTGGGTGATTATGGATCGGCTTACGAAGTGTGCGCATTTTCTGCCTGTGCATACTACGTATACCTTGGATAAGTTGGCGAGCTGTACATAGCTGAGATTTTGCGGTCGCACGGTATTCCAAAGTCCATTATGTTTGAGAGAGATCCGAGGTTTACAGCGCGATTTTGGGAATGTTTGCATCAAGCCTTGGGTACACGGTTGAATTTCAGTACTTCTTATCATCCGTAGACGAATGGATAGTTAGAACGTGTGATTCAAGTGCTTGAGGACATGTTGAGATGCTGTGTGATAGATTTTCAGAGTTCTTGGGAGAAGCACTTGTCGTTGGTTGAGTTTGCGTATAATAACAATTACCAGGCAAGTATCCAAATGGCTCCCTACGAGGTTTTGTATGGGAGAAGATGTAGAACCCCTCTCTATTGGGTAGAAGCTGGGCAAAAGTTGATTTCAATGCCAGCTATGCTTAAGAAAACCACTAATAAGGTGAAGCTCATTTGTGAGCGGTTAAAAGCAGCATCGGATAGGCAAAAGTCTTACGCGGACTTGAAGCGTAAGGAAATTGAGTTCGCGGTTGGCGAACGTGTGTTCTTTAAAGTGTCGCCTTGGAAGAAGGTGATGAGATTTGGGCGTAAGGGTAAGCTTAACCCAAGGTTTATTGGACCTTACGAGATTGTGGAGCGTATTGGTCCTGTGGCATATCGGTTGAGATTGCCCACAGAGTTGGAGAGGATACATGATGTGTTTCATGTCTCCATGTTACGGAAGTACAGATCGGATCCTTCGCATGTGATGCCTGTTAAGGAAATAGAGTTGAATCCGGATTTACCGTATGATGAGGAACCAATGAAGGTTCTGGACGTGAGTAGCAAGGTTCCTCGTTGCAAGACGATATAACTTGTGAAGGTGTTGTGGCGACACCGAGGAGTTGAGGAGGCCACGTGGGAAAGCAAGGCGGACATGCTGATGCAGTTTCCGCATCTCTTTCCATCAGATAAGAATTTCGAGAACAAAATTTCCTAAGTGGGGGAGAGTTGTAACGCCCTGGTTTTGGGCCTAGATGTTTTAGACATCGGATCGGACCGGTCGAGAACGGTTCGAATCGCGTAAGGTGATTTTAGGAAATCAAGGATCGGGATAGGATAAAATTGTGATAAAAATTGCTAAAATCCTCTAAAAATATAATTAAGAGGTTGGGCAAGTCAATTTTACAAAAAGAGTTTTGGAAAATGGACATTTTGAGCAGTGACCAAATTGTAAAGTTTCAAAACTGGGAAAATATGATTTTTAAGGTGGAAGCCAAAATATTAGAATCTTTAGGGGGCTGTTAAGTCAATTTGACATTTCTTTAATATGACATGCGATTTAAAAGGGTTTTTAATTAAATGATTTTTAATTGGATTTTTATATTAATTAACTAAAAGGTAGTTAATGGGATTTTCATTTACGTAACTACCAATTCCCTCTCATTTTCAGCCAAACACCATTTTCTCTCATCTTTTTTTAGAATTCTTCCTCTCAAAAACTCTCCCAACATTTCCTAAATCATTTTCAAGAGATCTTCCTTAATTCTTCAAGATTTTTGCAAGGAAAACTTGTCATCTATTGAAGGAAGCAAGGATTGGGAGTAAATCTCGTTCTCAACCTCTAATCTAAGTTCTTTATTGAAATTCCCAAGATATTTGGCTTCTAAATACTATTCTTGAGTGACTTTTCAATATAGTTTTGATTGGAGATCAAAATCTTGTGAAATTGTGGATGAAATCTTGATTTTCGGACTTGATGAGTTGGGTTCTATTTTGTGTTGATTTTAATTGATTTATAAGTTGGTTTATATGTTAAAATGTTGTGTTAATAACTTAGATCCCGAAATCCTTGATATCCTTGAGTTTCTTGGTAGTTTTAAGTGAGATTTTGGGGTGAAATGGTGGAATCTTGATTGCTGGAGGTATAAGGATGAGTTAGGATGTTTATTAGATGTGTTTTGATATTGATAATTGTTAGGAAGTGATGTATGATGGTTGGGCTTGGTTTAGGAAGCAATCGATTGAGTTTTGAGTTGTTTTGGAAGGCTATTTTGGTGTAGTTTGAGTGGGCAACGAGTTTCTGAATTGTTGATGGTGTTCGAATGCATTTTAATGCATTTAGATCTCTATTTTGATGATGTGAAAATAGTGGATCTTGATCCAGAAGCGAACGAGGTGATTTTGGAGGCTCCGGAGGTGTAATTTCTGTGTCGGCGAACGAGGCTTCGACTATCGGTGTGTGGAAATGCAATTTCCTGCATTGTAACGCTTTGAGCGTGATCTTGGGAGCTTAGTGTAAGTTTGATACACTTAGCTAAGCTCAGGAGTAAGTAGTTCGGAAATCTCTCTTGGAAATGTGCTATGTTTTGATGAAAATGCACTTGACGAAAATGTGGTTTTGTTTCTCATTTATCCAAAAAAAATGTGGTTTTGTTTACTGTTTTAAGCATGATTTTAATGCTGGATTTTAATGCCATGATGTTAAGGATGCACTAGGTAAGTGATCCTTGGTATTTCATATGACTATTGTCACGGTCCGTTTGCGTGATAGGCAAGACCGTGACGAGATGCTTGCTGGCTGTGCTTAAAGTCGGGATGCGGGATAGCATTAAGGGTGTAGTACGTGCCGTACAGCCGATCGGTCCTGGGGGCCGAGCGTGCTGGTTAGGCACCACACTGGTCGGGAGTTGTCCCCGCTTCCCTGATGAGCCCATGGGAGGGCGAAACCAGTAAGCATCGAATGGAAAAGGCTTAGCCCCGGGCTTATGGGAGCCCTGGGTTGCCGCACGGGGGAGTTGTCCCTGCGTGAAGACTCTGACCCCGTGACAGATGGTATCAGAGCAGGTCGTGTGCTAGTTGTGAGCTTACCAAGCGCTCCATGTGCTGCGCGTAGCGGGTCAAGTGGACGAGCGTTAGACTCACACCCGAGTGAAGTGGTGTCCGCGAGTGGGACCTCTAGAAAGAGACTGAGACGAGGTAGGGTAGGCAGGAAGCTACAGCGAAAGTTCGCCAAGCACTCGCAGAACCTCGGTAATGAGGGCGAGCAGGCAGGGAATTGCACACTCGATCTGGGTTGGTTCCCCATTGATGTGGGAACGAGATTTCTCCCCATGCACGAGGGCGTGCATGAATTGAGTGGGGGAGATTGTCACGGTCCGTTTGCGTGATAGGCAAGACCGTGACGAGATGCTTGCTGGCTGTGCTTAAAGTCGGGATGCGGGATAGCATTAAGGGTGTAGTACGTGCCGTACAGCCGATCGGTCCTGGGGGCCGAGCGTGCTGGTTAGGCACCACACTGGTCGGGAGCTGTCCCCGCTTCCCTGATGAGCCCATGGGAGGGCGAAACCAGTAAGCATCGAATGGAAAAGGCTTAGCCCCGGGCTTATGGGAGCCCTGGGTTGCCGCACGGGGGAGTTGTCCCTGCGTGAAGACTCTGACCCCGTGACACTATGCATATGATGTTAAGCATGTTATGCTTGTGGAAATGGCATTGTGGTTATGCTTGTAAAACAGTGGATTATTGTTGATAAATGATTATATTGGAAAGTGATGAAAATGGTTTTTGGTTACTTTAATCGGATATAGTTAGCCAGCTATAGGATTGGGTGCACCGTAAATAAAGACGCCTTGGATGTCGAGGGGTTGTGATTGTGTCGTAATCTCTATCCAAGTACCCTAACGATTGAGGTTAAGATCACAACGGTGAATGGTTAGTCCCGTGTGTGAGTCTTGTGTATGTGTCCCATACTCTCGTTAGTGGAATTATACAACTACCGATGAGTGATGTTGAGCGGTTGTGATTGTGACATTAATCTCCCTCACGGGTGTTGAGGGGTTGTGATTGTGCCATTTGTCTCCACCTTGTGTAATCTGGTAGTTTGTATGAAGCGTGAGGGACAACGCTTGTAATCCGTGTATCCGATTGTGTCTTGTGTTGAAATGGTTTATGGATTATCAGTTGAAACCCAATATAATGTAAATAAATAAAGTGAAGCATAAGATGCTTGTATATGATCCAAGGTTGCATGAGATAATTGTGTATGATGCAAGAATGCATGAGATACTTGGTAAAGCATGAGCAATGGTTTAATTGCTATTTAAGATGTTGCATATGAGCATGTGTTTATAAAATGCATTGATGTCTTGAGAAGACATGATTTATGAAAAGGCATATGATGGAAGTGGTGGATTTGCAAGTCATGTTAACTGCATTGATGAATGTTGTTTAGCGAGCCTCACTAAGCTTTATGCTTACGCTCTTTTGTTTCATCAATGAAGAGAATTGAACATTTGAAGGCAGCCCAAAAGCAATAGGAATCCAAGGCTTTGTTAAAAAGATGTATGTGGTTTACCCTTAGTGTAATAAGTGGCAATGGGTGGGATTTATACTTTGGAATGTTTGAGGATGTTTTCCTTTACTTTGAGCATGTTAGATTGCCTATACTTGAGTTGTAAATGGCCTTTGGTGTTTGGATTTTGATTTGTATGATGTTATAGCTTGTTATGGTTTTGTTGAACTAGGGAGCATGCCTTTAGTGCCTTTACTTACATGTTAGTTGTCATGTTTAAGCTATTGCCTCGATATGATGATTGTTGATATGTATCCATGTTGTATGCATGTTGTGGAATGCCTCGAGAATGTTTTGTATGTGTTAAAGCAAACCAGCAAAGTCTGCTGTTACAGGGCAAGGCGTATCGGAACGCCCTTGCCTGTTTCGGAACAGGGGCCTGAAATGGCCTTAAGGTTTTAGAACGGATGAAGGTGTATGGAAACGCTTTGGCTACCGGAAGGGGGTGTTTCGATACAGGTCTCGGAACGCACCCGAGTATCGAAACGGTCAACCCTGTTTCGAAACAACCATTTCGGTACAGGGCCATCCGTATCGAAACACTTGGCCGTTGGATTTGAATTTTGAGCCGTTTTGAGTTGATTTTTGACATGATGGCATGTTATGTGATTAATTGAGGTTTGGAAACTTTAAAATGATGAAAGTCCCTGTAATTTATGAAATTTACAGTTTAGTCTCTAAAAGTCAAATGTACGCAATTGAACGCCTAATCGAACTCCGATCATTGTGTCGTTTTCACCTAATCGCTTTGCTGAACTCATAGGTTAATAATATGCATCTAGAGAAGATAAAAAGGAAAAAAAGGTCGTAAATCAAGGTTGACTTTTGGGTTGACTTTGATTTTCCCCGTGTAATCTTTGTAGTTCGGGTTAAACGTCTAGACTAGGCTAAGGGGGTTACATCTTTAATGCTATTTAACTCCAATTTAACTTCCTCCTCAAGAAAGACTTTGACCTAGCTATCTACTATATAAAGAAGACCTAGCCGCAACTTCAAAGACATGTATGATAGAGAGAGAGAGAGAATTCAAGAGAGAGGTTGCTCGACATCAACGTCTTCTTTTCCTTCTTATTCAATTAGATTCATGCTTGGGATATTTTATTTTGAGTTTATATTGAACCCAACCATGAACTAAACTATTTTGGCTTGGGTTATTGTGTTTTTGTGGTTGTGAGAACGTTTGAGTTTGTTTAGGTATTTGAGTTTGCAATTTTAATTCAAGGTTTATTCATTCTTGGTTCTTAATTTTGTTTGTGAGTGAATTAGGAGAGGATCTCGTGAATTTATTCATTTATCTAATATTGGGAGAGTTAGATTCAAGAAACGAATGAACATGGTCTTTATTCAATCAATCGATAGTGAAGACTAATTCGACTTAGGGATAAGTTGCGAATTTCAATGGCTAAAAGGAGCGCAAGATCGGTTGTTTTCCACCCTTGGTTCACATATGGATGTATTATCAAGGCATGCACAATTAACTAGTGTTTCGAATTAGTGATAAGGAGAAACCATTGAAGAACGCTTCGCCGAACCTTGAAGTTTGTCGCCCAGTTGCCTAGGCAATTTGATTGTTGTTAGGTTTCAAGGCAATTGAGTTGCTCTTGCACTCAATTACCAAGACGATCCATTCAACTACCACTCCACGACTCACGATAACACGACCTATTCTCTCTTATTTGATTACATTTCTCTTTTATTTAATTACTCTTTATTTTACTTGTTAATTAGAACTCCTACAATGACCAAATTGTGTTTTTGTTTTTAGTGCGAGAAATTAGATTCTCGAAGTAGCATCAATCCCTGTGGATACAATATCTTTCTATACTATAACTTGCGACGTGTACACTTGCACAAATTACGAATCACTTATTACGCGCAACAACATTGATGGTTGAATCAGTGGTTGAAGTAGAGGAATTTAGGGATTTAAGGTTAGGTTGGAGTTTTTATAGAAATTAAATATTGTTGGGTTAATTAATATTTTTTATTTTCTCATTTTTTGATTTTAATTTTTGTAAACGATCAATAATGCCACGTGAAAAAAAATGTCTGTTACGAAAGAACCTTAAATGAGTCACGAAATAAAATGTTAAGCAATTATACATTACTCCTTATCAACTACTTATTTATGACGTGTTTCCAAATATGTGTAACTCCTAAAAACTTTCAATTACATAAATGTTTTTAAACATATATCTATAAATTGTACATATGTTCATATCCAACACTCACAGCATGTCGTGCGGCACTTGAAAAGGGAACACATCCCAGTCAAGTCAGCCTTACTCGAGTCCAACTCTAGGGACTTTTACTCGGAAGCGTCGTCTCATGATCCATCAGGTAACACACCTATCCACGATGGTAGCCCGCAGGGCCTAGCGAATTCTAGGAGCCAACCCCTAGGCTCCGGACAGGGTGCGATATGGGGCCCTCTGGCCCCAAACCGTCCCAAAGGCAGCACCTGAGGGAAACATCGTGCCATCCGCTTGGCCCCGATGCCCATACACCTAGGCCCCACTCGAGCCTAGGAGAAGGTCACTTACACCATGGCCGCTCGGCTGCTAGCACATGGCGAGGGGATGGTTGAGCAAAAAAAATATCATTAATTTAATTGCAGAGCAACGAGCAAACAAACTCGACCTGGATAGATGCGATGTGCCTTGTTTATTTTGCTCAGAAAATTTACTTCTCGGTTCACACTTTGGTAAGCAAATCCTAAACTCGGTATTAAAGCATGGTACCTTCTCTTTTAACTTAAAACGATTATGGGTGCTAATTGAGCTGGGTAGCTCGCAAATAGCTCGACTGGATCAAAATTCGGTCAATGTTTGACTCAAATTGATGCGACTCGAGATCTTAACAAGTTGAGTCGAGTAAGGCCTAACTTAATTCGATAAGTTCGTGAGCAGCTCGTTATTTTATAAATTTTTTATGACTTTTTGGTGGTTAAAGTTTAAATGCTAATTGAATATTCTAAAAAATTCAGTGACTTGCTAAATAATTTACCCATAAATTATTTAATTTCAAATTTTCAAAGTGTTTTGCATTTTCTCAGAATTCAAAAAGTTAATTTTTATTAATAATAAATTAAGTATAATATTAGTTTTTTCTTTATTAATAAAAAAATTAATTTCTTTTATTATTACATTTTGTATAAAGTAGAAAAGGTTTTTTTATCGTGTGTTGTTCATCGAAGATTGTTGAGAAACTAAAAAATGTCTCACACATAAATATTGACTTTATCTCTAACTCGATCATGACAAGTTCGTTTATTCATCTTCTCAGTACTCGCATTTTTTTCTTCTGACTTTTATGTTTATATTAAGCTCTAATAGCATCACTAAATTTTATTTATACTTAAAAATACATGGTAAAAATTTTGGCAAGCTTAACGAGTCGATTCGAGCAACAAGTTTTTTTAACAAGCATGAATCGAGTAAAATTTTATCCAGTTTAATAAGCAATGAGTCGAATCATGTAACGAAATTTTTTAACAAATACAAATTAAATATTATTTAACTCGTGATAGACTCGTTCAATGAACCCCTTAAAAATAGTAAAGAAATGAACAATGTGGAGCATAGTCCTGAAATAGATATACATTAAGTAGAAAACACTCAAATTCCCTGTGACGGGAGTTGCGTCCGGATTGCATCTTCTTAACTTTCTTGGCAATGGAAACTGAAATTCCTGCTGCTTTAAACTTTACATTTATGACCTGCACATGCAACACCTGTTGTAGTAGCAATTAATAACATTGTTTTGACTTCGGTTTTCTTTAAGCAACAACTGTGTGCTTGATGACTTGAGGCCCCATATTAAATTTCTCAACAAACTTGCCGGTATATTTATAATCATATTCTTACTTTTCTAAAACAATATATATATATATATATTCATATTCTTGCTTTATGTTTAGGTGTCGAGAACTACCACATTAATACAAAATTTGCTTTAACATGTGCTTATAGTAATCAATTAAGAATATGTTATTCAATTACAATTGATGCATACCTTCAGGGCCGTCCTTGGCCACTCCGTCTTATCCAAGGCTCATACTCAAATATTTTAATTAGATACTTGAATTAAGTTTAAAGAATTTTGAGGGATAGATCCAGTTATACAGTAAAACTCTTTAAGTTTTACATATTTTTTGAATTGTTGGAAGAGTGAAACAGATGAATGAGATTAACAGTAGAATATGTGAAGATTATCACTTGGGAAAAAAAAGTAAGAAGTTAATCTCAACCATTCATTTCTCTCATCCAACGATAAAAAAAACCTATAAAACTTAAAGAGTTTTACATTGTGTAAGTTGATCTTAACCCATAAAACTCAATTACTTTTACATAATTTTTGGACCGTTGGATGATGATAATTAATGGCTCGGATTATTTTCTTTTCTTTTTTTCTCAAGTGATAATCTTCACATTTGTTATTGTTAATCTCATCCATCCATTTCATTGATCCAATGACTATGAATTAGTGTACAACTCAATGAGTTTTACATCATATAACTTGATTCTATCATCTCTCTCTCTCTCTATGAAATATGCAAATTGAGTAAAGCTTTTAAGGTTGGGAATTAAAGTAAAGTTGGCTGCATGGCGCCCACATTATTATTATTATTATTATTATTATTATTATTATTATTATTATTATTATTATTATTATTATTATTATTATTATTATTATTATTATTATTGAATAATTTGTTATTAATTTTTTATAACCGTTTGAACTATTTTTTAAAAAAAAGGTACAGTTAGTTTGTAATTAGTATATGTTTTAGTAGGTTTTAGAATAATTATTAAAGTTTTAATGATAATTTATTTTTTTATTTTTAACAAGAACAAAAATTTCAAAAAGACCTATAAATAATTCTTGTATTGTTATTGTTCTTCGCATATGAATTTCTCCTCAAATTTTCCTCTTTGTTAAATTATGTTTTCAATATTTATTATTAGAGGCCCATTTTTTCAATGCTTGTTATTATAGACCTACTCTTAAGTTTTATTTTTTTAATAGTTGTTATCAGGGACAAAGATTTAAATAACGGTCCGCAACCGCGACAATGATTGTTATATAATAATAGTCACATCGTATGAAATCACAATGTTCACAACTGTTATGTCCGTGAAGTGGTCGAGAATGGGACCGCAATCGTAATTTAAATTTCTAATTAGGGGACATATTTTTTATTCTTTTAAAGTTTATTATACATAGCAATCTCTTATCATTTTTATCTTTCGCGTTTATTTTATTAATAATAAATTTATATTTTACTTATTCAATAATATCATTTTTAAAATTAAAATAACAAACCAAATGGATAAGTGAACAGTTAGATGAAGACAAAAAATTGATAATTAGTGGGTTGTATTAGCTATACATTAATTGCAGACGGGTAGCGGTTAAGCGAACAACTAGACCTACTTGCTACGTACAATTAGACGTTAGTGGAGATTTTAATTAAAGGAAATTTGGGGGTTGGGTATTTTGAACATCAACATCCAGATCATAGTAAATGAAACCACCAACCCTTCATTAATACAATTGTCTTCAGAATTGACTTCTACAATTTTTTTGTGTGTTTTTTAAGCAAGGTCGATAACGCTAAAAATTTAAAAAAATGATAGTAGAGAAGAAAGAAAAGAGAGAGGCTAGAATTTTTAGTGGTTCATCGATTATTTTTTGTGTGTGTTTGTGTTTTTTTTAATAGATATCATATGAAAATGATATCAAGTGATAAAGTTTGGTTAGATTTTGTCTGCTTAAAAAATGATATAATGAAACTAGTGAATGACATGTTGGAACATTAATCATGCAACGCAATGGCAATTTTGTACTTTTAAACATGTTAATTTTTTGGGTGAGTCTAACGTGCAACATGTCGAGGTGCAGTTAAAAGATGACAAGTTTTGATACTCGTCTAAAAAGTTAAACATTAGATTTTTTAGTAACATTTAGGTTGGTTTTTCTTGTTTTTTTATAAGTATCGATACTTGTCTAAATTCACGAAAAAATCAATTTAAAATATTATTAAAATGCCTAACATTTTAAGTTTTTGGACAAATTTAAAAAATTACCGTATTTTAGCCGTACTCTAGACTTACCGCACCCCACACCTACCCTAATTTCTTGGACCAACATGTTTTTGAGCTGGACATGGTTCTATATATATTCCCATCGAAAGTAGCAAGCCCTTCAATGGGAGAGCTAACCCAAAGATGTCCAACCAAACCGCTACCGTTGTCCCCAAACTATCCATTGAAGCAATTCAGACAGTAACTCCGATCAGGATAACTGAACCACGACAGACACGACAAGTGTTGGCAGGTGATGTTGTTGGTCCTGGGATTTTCCAAAGGTGTTTGAACATGGTCCAATATTACAGAAAGGAAAGAGAAGATGATTCAGGTTGGCTACTTGCTGGGTGGATCAAGGAAACACTTGGGATAGCTTTAATGGAGCAACCAATGATTTCTGGACGTCTTCGGAAAGGGGAGAAAAACGAAGGCAAACTGGAGATCGTTTCCAATGATTGCGGCATTAGACTCATCGAGGCAAGTATTGGAATCAATCTGTCTGAGTTTCTTGAAACGAAACAAAGGGAGGATGTTGAAGCTCAGCTTGTTTTCTGGAAAGATATTGATGAACAAAATCCACAGTTCTCCCCACTCTTTTATGTTCAGGTACCAGAAAAATAACTAGAAATCGTCAAGAATATATAGTACAGGGACCATCTATACAATTTGACCTGAGATCTATGACCCTGAATTCTTCTTTACTTCACAGGTTACTAATTTCGAGTGCGGTGGATATTCAATTGGGATTAGCTGCAGTATTCTTCTGACAGATGTTTTGTTAAAGAAAGAGTTCCTCAAGGCATGGGTTGATATTCACAATAAAGTTATCAACGAGAATAATAAGCAAAAGCTCCCATTGTTCTACCTTCCTGGTCTGAAAAGAACCACTGGTTCATCTCTTGACATAATCACCTCAAGTTCAAGCAAAAACTCATGCAAAACCTTGATCTTCAAGATCAATGCCGGAACCGAGACATCGGGGAGTGAATGGTGTAGAAAGATGGCGTTAGCTTGTCTCGAGGAAGCCGAGAACAACCTAGGAAGTGTCACAGGTGGTGAGTTCTCTTTGTTTTTGACTGAATCGTTTGATGCCATCAAAGTTGAAAGCTGCTCAAAACAAGGGTTGTTTGATTCGGAGATGGAGTTCAATCGTGCCAAATGGGATGATTTGGGGACAAGTGAAGTTAATTTCGGAGATGGGAATAAGCCTGCGCTTGTTTCGTATTGGCTTACATCCATTTCCGGTGGGTTTGTCATTGTTATTCCATCGCTTGAGGAAGGCACATGCACACTCAATGTCATTGTCACAATTCCTAATCACAAGAGTGGGTAAAGATGAGTTTAACTTTACCCTTTTTTGCTTGAATTGCCAATGCTAATAATTGTTCACTTTGATTTCTCATTAAACAACTTGTTTCCTTTCTTTCTTTACTTTACACAACTGAAACCATGTATCTATTTAATTCAAAACATAACTTTTATGGTATTCCCTAATGTGGTACAGGAAGAAAATACCTACACAGACTAATGAATAAGATGTTTGAAGTTACCCCTTTCACATATAAACTAAGTGATGCTTTATGCTTGTGTGGAGTGTTTTTTCCATATTCACCATCTTCATAAACCATATGCTTTCGTAATTTCCTTTATCCAAGTTACCCTAGTTTTTATCTATTTAATATCGTATTAATGATATGTTCGTCCAAACAATGTAGGTGTATTTCCCTTTGGGGACATTTTACCTTATTGAATATTGACCCATATATGCCAATGAAAATGTATGGCTTAATTACAAAAAAAAAATTATTTGTGGGGCTGATTTGGTTAAGTTGTTGATATTCATAAATACAGACGTTTGTCATTAAAACAAACCCCTTTTTTTCCTTTTTAATGTGATTTTCTACCAAACCAAAAATAGATTTTATAGTTTTTGTGGTGCAAAAGTTTGTTTGAAAATAAAAGGCTTAAAGGTTAAATTGGGATAAAAATCTCCAGCCCCTTTTCGGTGCCCTTTCTTATGCACACTTAAAAACACTGAAAAATTAAATTTCAAACCATAATCCTAAATTCTAAATGCTGAATCATACACCATATACCTAGACCTGGCAAACTTGACCCGAGACCCGAAACCCGAACTGAATTACCCGAACCGAAACCCGATTTTGACCCGAACATGATGATCTGATGTTGACCCGAAACCCGAAATAAACCGAACCGAACCGAACCGAAATTTTTTGTTGAACCGAAATGGACCCGAACCGAAATGGACCCGAACCGAATGGGCTCGAACCGAATGCTACCCGAACTGAAAGCTGAACCGAATATCGACCTGATTTTAACCCGATTTTGACCCGATTTTAACCCGAATATCTATTTAAACCCTAAACCATAAACCCTAAACCCTAAACCCGAATAGGGGTCAATTTTGGCTAAAAATTAAATCTTAGAAATTAAAATGAACAAAAATATCATTATATTAAATTAATAGACTAAATTACATAGATTAGTTAATTTCGACTAAAATTAAATTTTTAGAGACTAAATATCACTACGGGGAGGGAATTTCTATATCCGAAGTCTAAACCGTGGGGATACTTGTGACTAAATTAAATTAAACTAAAACTTAAAGTTGACTAAAATGTAACATTTTAAATGCAACGTGACCTAAAAAGTAATTAATCTCTAGCTTAAAAAATTGGTGGCTTATTTCCCTCCAAAATTTTGTCTTTTCTCTCTCTATTTTTTCTAATTGTCTTTTTCTTTTTTTTCAATCTAGCTTAAAAAATGGGTGGCTTATTTCCCTCCAAATTTTTGTCTTTTCCCTCTTTATTTTTACCAATTGTCTTTCTCTTTTTTCTTTTTTTTTTAAATTTAATTGAGTTTTAATTTAGATTAATTTAATTGAAAATTCACATTTAGTTTTAGAATTATTTTAATTATGTCTGTGATTTATGCTTTTAGATTTTAGTTAGCTCAATTAGATTCTAAGTTTAATAAATTAATTCATTTCAGAAATTATTATTATTATTATTATTATTATAATTATTATTATTATTATTATTATTATTATTATTATTATTATTATTATTATTATTATTATTATTATTATTATTATTATTATTATTATTATTATTATTATTATTACATATAATAAACTTTGATTTAATATAATTATACAAAGAAATTGATGTGGATACATGAAGCTTTGATTTAAATATTTAATCAAATTCAAATGCATAGATTAACAAGTTGAATCAGAATTAATCTCATACATCAATAACTCTAAACTAAACTATAAATACTAAACCTCAAACCTTTAACCCAACTCAAATCGAATTGACCCGAAAATTTAAATGTTGACACGACCCGAAATCGACCCGAAATCGACTCGATTTTGACCCGACCCGAAAGCGACCGGAACCACCCGATTTTGACCCGACCCGAAAACAACCGATCCGATTTTGACCCGATCCAATACCCGAACCGAATCCGACTCAACACAGACCCGAATTAGACCCGAACCCGAACCGAACTGACCCGAACCGAATCTAAACCTATTCTAGATAAACCTGAAATGACCCGTACCGAACCCGAACCGAATGACCCGATTGCCACCTCTACATATACCCTAAAAAATACACCCTACCATAAATTCCTTAAACCTTAACCTTAAACCAAAAATCTATTTTTAGTGTGGGGCACCGAAAAGGGATAGAGGATTATTATTCGTCAAATTGGCCCTCAACGAAAAATCAAAAAACCAATTAAGCCCTTATGAAATTTTTTTAGCTAATTTAGCCCTCAAAATTCAAATTGCACCCAATTTAGCCCCTCCGTTACGTTGGTCGCGTTAACCGTCAATGCCCTTTAACGTTCAAATATAGAACGACACATGACACACTCTGAAAATGCCACATCATCAAAATCAATCTTTAAAAAAATTCTAAAAAACTATACAACATCTCAACATATCCTCCACGCCCTGGATCACACGTTCAAACTGACCATCCGACTGGGGATGATATGAAGTACTAAAATTCAACCGTTTACCCAAAGCTCTATACAAACACTCCAAAAACCTCACCGTAAACTGTGGATCTCTATCCGAAACTATAGTCTTGGGCACTCCGTGCAAACGCACAATCTCCACGATATACAAATCTGCCAACTTATCCAAGGTATACGTCGTATGCACTGACACAAAATGTGTGCACTTTATAAACCAATAAATAATCACCCAAATGGAATCCTTCCTGGTTTGCGTTAATGGCAACCCAGATAAAAAATTCATGGTGATTCTCTCCCATTTCTATTCCGGAATCCTCAACGGTTGCAACAATTCAGAAGGAAACTATTGTTCAGCCTTAACACGCTGACACACCATACACTTAGCAACAAAATCAATCACATCTTTCTTTAAACCAACCCAATAGTACTATTCTTTCAAGCCTCAATACATCTTAGTACTACCGGGATGCATAGGAAAAGACTACTATGCACTTCGGTCAAAATGGTACGCCTCAACTCATCATCATTAGGCACCACTATCTGATCTTTGAAACACAATATTCCATCATCATTAAAATGAAAATCCGTCGGATTTTCATCCATGATATCCTTAACACACGTCACCAACTTCTCATCATAAGGTTGTTTATCCTTTATCAACTGCAACAAAGATGGCTTCACTTTTAACTCGGCCGGGAGACCACCATCTTGCGTCACACTCAACCGTGCAAACATTGCTTTTAACTCTACCACAACCTTACTACTCAAGGCATCTTCCACAACATTAGCCTTACCCTGGTGATACTCAATCATCAAATCGTAATCCTTAAGCAACTCTAACCATCTATGCTGCCTAAGATTCAAATCCTTTTGAGTCATCAAATATTTCAAACTCTTGTGATCTGTGTACACAATACACTTCTCACCATAAAGATAATGCCTCCAAAACTTTAAGGCAAACACTACCACGACAAGCTCAAGATCATGGGTAGGATAATTGCACTCGTGCACCTTCAATTATCTAGATGCATAAACCACAACTTTTCCTTCTTGCATCAACACACAACCCAAACCAACGTATGATGCATCACTATACACAACAAACTCCTTACCCGACTCAGGCTGATGCGTCGCCGGCATAAAGGTCGTGCGATCCGTCGAGTTATCATGAATCATCAGAGCAACGGGCAAAGCCTGCGTCGACCTTTTATCTAATAAATGCATCCCTTCTAAACGTCGGGGGTTGTTGCACCTATTAGCTCTAGAATTACTATGGTTATCCGAGTAGCAAATACCATCAAACAAACTGTAACTGATTTAATGAGCCATTCGCGGTTTCACAGTCTGAATTAGTTCATACTTACACATGCATGGCTTAATCTTTGAGACAAGCATATGACTACTGGCAGGATCAACCAGGTAGCATTCCTTCGCGACGTCCGCCCTGCACGGTCCTCGTCCCACTGCCTGGGCAGGGGAGAGACCATAACAAGGCAAGATCATCGATCGTGTCGAGGGACAAAATGCAAAAGGGTCAAGCGATCGGGGCCTTGACCCTACGCTCACGCGATTTTCCGCATCCGAAAGCACGATCGAGCGCCGATACACCGACATGATCGAATCATCTTGATCGACACAATCGGGGCATCGGGCACGACTAAGGCCCGCCGAGTAGCCGCAAGGCCACTTGACGGACTAGGGATGACAATACATCCGAAATTCCGTCGATTTGGGTACACAACACAGGATCCCTGAAGCCCCCCTTGGGCACAACAGCCACAATGGGAGGATATTAAAGAGGAGTGCGGCTCGACAGTTCAATGCACGTAGCACAGAGCCTGCCGACACACACAACCAGATCACCACTCACATGCCCATTGCGTAAAAGCAGCAGCATCCACACCCACCGGTCCACGACTCACACGAACGATGACTCGTTTGAAGAGCGGAGGAAACAATGAGCGAGGGCACACCACAACCGCTAGGCATGAGAATACCCACCGCGACTGAACCCGAGAGAAGGCAACCAGTGGGGATGCAATCCTCGGGTTCTAAAAGGGCGCGACAACCAGTTGGGTCACCGTATTTAAGGAGTGGCTAAAAAAGGCTTTTTTGTGGGGCTGGGTTGGGGGCTGAGCCACCATGGCCTCAATCTCGTCAAATGCATGAACATTAGATGGTCTACTCGTACCCCCCAGTGGGCCGTTTCCTCAAAAGGACTTGGTATTGGGGTGACGGGGTCTCGGCAAGTAGCACAGAGCCAACAAGATCATGCGGCGACAAAACCAAAGCCTCTAGTGGTTTGCCTCATTCAGGGTCACGGTGGGCACCAAAATGAATCAGCATGGCCAGGGCATGAAGTTGCAAAGCTATGCGTAAGCCACTCCTAGAGAACCTTGCCCGATATAGGCAACTTGGTAGCGGAGTTGTTTTTTTCGGCTTAGCATAGACATCCACTCGTCCGAGCCCTCGACAAGCCATGTCGGGCAGGGAATCGGTTCTGATTCCCCCCAGCCCCATCCGTTCCATTAATCCGAATTCTCCCGACAAGCCCACGAATGGAACGATGGATGGGGCTTAACACCGCTGACGCCTAGGCGCCCACCTTGCACCCTAGGGTGCTGAGGCCCGGACCCCTTAGGGGGGAACCGGGGGGGTCGCGGACCACTCCCCTTAAAGAGCTAAAAAAATATTCCAGCATTGCTCCCAGTAGACATTGTCATGTCTGAAATGGGGACACTTTCTCTCAGCACCCTGATGGTGGCCACCCAAGGGCCTAGGACCTCCCGATGGTGTGCGGGGATTCCGCACCCTAGTGTCGGCTTCCTCCCGATGGTGTGCGGGGATTCTGCACCCTAGTGTCGGTATCCTCTCGATGGTGTGCGAGGCTCCCGCACCCAAGGGCCTTGTTCACCCGATGGTGTGCGAGGCTTCTGCACCCAAGGGCCTAGGACCTCCCGATGGTGTGCGAGGCTCCTGCACCCAAGGGCCTAGGACCTCCCGATAGTGTGCGAGGCTCCTACACCCAAGGGCCTAGGATAGGAGCTTGCGTCAAAGCTTCCTTCAACTTCTCGAAAGCTCGTTGTTTATCCTATGTCCACTCAAAATGAACATTCTTTTGCAATAACTTGTTCACAGGAGCAGCAACCCTCGAAAAACCATCCACGAACCTACGATAATAACCAGTCAACCCAAGAAAACTACGAACTTCCGACACAAATTTAGGTGGTTTCCAACCCATCACTACCTCAATCTTATGTAGATCAACCATAATTCCTTCGGCTAACACAACATGTCTGAGAAAAACAAATTCCCTAAGACAAAACTCAAATTTCTCAACTTAGCGTACAACTGGTTATCCAACAAAACTTGAAGCACAATTCGCAAATATCTATCATAATCCTCCTCGGTACGAGAGTACACAAGGATATGTTCAATAAACACAACCACTAACTAATCCAAAAACTCATGGAATACTCGGTTCATCATGTCCATGAACGTAGTAGGGAATTAGTCAAACCAAACAAAATCACCAAGAACTCATAATGCTCGTACCTTGTACAAAAACTAGTTTTAGGCACATCCACATCCTTTACCTTCGACTTATTGTACCCGGACCTCAAATCAATTTTAGAAAACACCGAGTCACCTCTAAATTGGTCAAACAGATCATCAATCCTCGGCAAATGATACTTATTCTGAATCGTCAACTTGTTCAATTGCCGATAATCAATGCACATCCTCATCGTGCTATCGTTCTTTTTCACAAACAACACAGGCGCACCCCAAGGTGAAAAACTAGGCCTAATAAACCCTCGATGAAGCAACTCCTGAAGTAGTGTCTTCAATCCTTTCAACTCTTTTGGAGCCATACGTTAGGGAGCAATAAACACTAGAGCTGTATTTTCATACAACTCAATGCCAAACTCAACCTCTATTTCGGTGGCAAACTAGGCAATTCCTCCAGAAAGACACTCGTATACTCACATAATGTACGTACGTCCTGAACACGCACCTCCTTCGATCCCTGATTCATAACATAGGCCAAGAAAGCCTCACAACTCGATTTCATCAAATGACTCTCTTCTAGAGATGAAACAACATTAGACAATAATTTAACATTCTCACCCACAGTTACCACTTTGTAATCATCAGCAAGTTTCTGGGTAACTCACTTGGTTTCAAAATCAACCACAACCCTATGCTCTGACAACAAATCCATACCCAGGATTACATCAAAACCGTGAAACGACAACCCTGTCAAATCAAACGTAAACACATGACCTTGGACAGTTAAAGGACATCTCCTAAACAACCTTCTTATAACAATTGTTTCACTAAAAGAACTAGTTACTTGCAGTCCCACATTTAACACCTCAGTCGGCATATCAAACAAATGCGCATGCTCACGCAAAATATATGATTGCGTAGAACCAGAATCAATAAAAGATAGCAATGGCAAAGACTGCAAAGTAAATGTACCTACAATCACATCGGTGTCATTACGTCCCTCGTTATGTGCGTACAACCTCGCAGGACCACCACCCACAGGTTGAATCGCAACAGTATGAGCAATTGTCCCCGAACCATCATCCTTACATTGGAAATGCCCACGACCACGACCACGTCCTCGTTATGGTACAATTGTAGGTGCCCTATCCTGACCACCACCAGCCAACAATGGACAATCGCGTATCAAATGATCAGCCAAACCACAACTTCAATAAGAGTTAGCCGCCACAACATTGGGAGCCTTTCCCTCACAAGCTAAACGTGAACAGTATCGCCTCAAGTGCTCACGCGACTCGCACACCCAACAAGTGTTAAAAGTTGGTCTAGCCTGAGCACCCTGACACTGCGATCCATGCCCAGAACTACCTCCACCACGCCTCGCATCAGGACGATACTTCTTGTCACATTGCCTCTTATACTGACCACCACTGTAGCTAGAGTCTGCAACTCTCTTACTCGATCCAAAGCCACTCACATGAGATGATAAACCCAAGTTCTACTCAATATCTTTTGCCCGTGTAACCAACACGTCAAAATCGGTATAGTCAAAAGCCAACATAAGAGTTTTAACATCATGTACCAATCCGTAACAGAATCGATCACAACGATGCCTCTCGTCCAGTACTAACTTAGGAGTATACTAGCTCAATCGAACAAACTGTACCTCGTACTCAGCCACAAACATACTGCCTTGCACTAGAGCCATAAACCCACGCTTCCTTTCATCCAAGTATCTAACTCCTAGATACTTCTTCTTAAAGGCGGCTCGAAAGAAATCCTATGTCACATCACCAAGTTCCATACCCATGATCACAGTAGTCCACCAGCTATACACGTCTCCTTGAAATAGAGATACAACACAACCCAACATACGGGCGTCATTACACCCTATTTGACCCAAAATTTTATCCGTGCTAGCCATCCACTCCTCGGATACTACGGGTGCCAACCCTCGAAACTCGACTCCAAGACTATGCAAACACTCCAACGGCAAACCCGTTTGTTCAGTAGCAGGCGCAGACACTTACACTCCAGCAACAACAACCTGAAATGATCCAGTCATCGTTTAAACTAAAGGCATCAGATCACCCAACACTGGCCCAACTAGCGCAAGGGGTACTTGTTCTACATTCTCAGGTGGATTAGGCGGAGGAGGGGGTAAGCCTCCTGGAGGTACATCATTCTCCTGATTTCCCTACCCTCCGGCAGCAGTAATCGTACCAGACCTCAACTATCTCGTCGGTCCCGTCATGCTAAAATATCTGAGGCATGGTAATTTCAACAAAACAAAACAATCGGGCCAACATCAAGCAAGGATCCAAGACTTCAATTTCAAATCAAAACATTTTGGACTATAGTAATAAGACAATGGTTTCCCCAAATCAAACCCCACATGGCAAATAACAATCAATGTATATATAACAATCACCGTGTATAGCAAACAACAACATTGAACAATCACAAACTTACCTCCCAATTATCGCAAACCTAGCTTTAATACCACCAAATGTAACCCCTTCGACCTGGCTTAGACGCCACACCGAATCGAGTGAGCTACATTAGGTTTGCCGAAGCAAACCGAAAAGAATTAACTCGAAACACATCCATTTTTCTTTATCTTATATAGATGCATTATTATATCCTAAGGTGCACATGTTGGCAGCGGTTCAAATCTCACTCAAATCAGACATCAATAGGGCATTCAATTACAAGCACGAACATTAAGGGACCAAATTGCAATTCTAGCAAACTACAAGAACTTATCTTCTTTTTATGTTACCAACCTTTAATTAATCAGGTTTCATGTGTGCATGTCAAATATCAACTCTATTCGAACATCCAATCACCACCACAACATTCAGGGACTAAAACGTAAGAAGGAAAAACTTTAGATTAAGCCAATTAACCAAATTAACGGCTAACCGTATCAGTACACTATGGCTTGTATTGGTACGGTTTTGTTATTTCATATACCTCAAATTCCAGTAGTCAAAACCCGTACCGATATGCCCTCGTGTACCGAAACTCTTTGCCATATATACTCGTACTGAAATGGGTCCCCGTGTATCGAAACACCTTGCCATTTACACATGACCCGTACCGAAACGAGACCCTGCGTGCCGAAACACTAAGCCTAATTTGGCTTACCCGTACCGATACGATAGGTCTCGTACCGATATGCTTGGACCTGAAATGTCCAGTTTTGTTGGTTTAACATACCTAAGAGCAATCCAAATCACTTTAACATTCTTCTAACATATATCTAACATATTCAAGGATCAAACCTCAACCAAGCATACCAAAATCAACATCAATTCATAGCAACATACGTAAGTAGGTAAACTATAGGCATGCTTCCTATAAACCAAGCCAAGCAAAGCTCAAAAACCAAACCAAAGCAATTACCAACCATTAAAGGCCTTTTACAAGTCTAAAACAACAACTCAAACATGCTCAAACATAGAGTTTAACATACATCTCCCAAATTAACAACAGAACTCCTATTGCCCTTATTACTTATAGTCTAATTCAAAAACATACTTTCAAGTACCGAAGTCTTTTACGAATCCCTTGCTCCCTTACTGCCTTCGAGCTTTTAATTCTCTGCATTGATGGACAAAGAGAGCGTAATTACACAAGGCTTAGTGAGGAGTGTTCAAAACAAAACACCATCAATGCAATCTAAAACCATTTTCTCAAACACATTGAAAAGACCATTTCAATCTATTTATAAAAACATCATGCCTTGAAACCATGCACTTAACACTTTCAAAAACTAGCATATTAGACCATATGCAACATGTATCAAATACCTTCTCTTGCATATCAAACCATATGCAAAGCTTAAAGAGAAAACATGTATAAATCACATTATACAACATAAGCTTTTTTATGATACATCAACAATTATATTGGCTTACAAGTGATCATTAACCAAGTTCCATTTCCACAATAGTTCATATCGGATACACGAATTCAACAAGTGTTCTTATAACACTTCAAGCCATCTCAACCGGAATAGAGATACAATCACAATTGCAGTACCATTACAACCGGGTACAATCACAACCCACGGGGACACCAACCCCAACCATCAGTTAGA
Organism: Hibiscus tridactylites; assembly: GCA_958450335.1. Lineage (NCBI taxonomy): Eukaryota > Viridiplantae > Streptophyta > Magnoliopsida > Malvales > Malvaceae > Hibiscus > Hibiscus tridactylites. The sequence goes on from OY288267.1 coordinate 73,581,479, forward strand.
TGCTTAACCCACTAATAAGAACTTACGAGACACCAACTCCTCGACCGTTAGGGTACTTGGATGGATTTACGGGACACCAACCCCCTCGACATCCAAGGTGACTTATTTATAGTGCACTCAATACTATGGACGACCAACTATATCCGATAACATTTTAAACCATATCACTTGCCAATATAATTCAATATTAAACATTAACCCACTGTTTTTATATGCATCAATACAAAACAACTTTTCTAAAGCAACAAACAATGCCTTTAAACAAGTATAAAATACATGCTTACATGGATCACTTACCATGTGCATCCATCATCTTCTCATGATTAAAAACAATATATCACATACTTAAAAACATGCATAAACAGTAAGTATCATGTAACCAACACCTAAGTGCATAAAACCATTTCATAATAGCACGAGCGAGAGAGAAAATCCACTTATACTTACTTCCAAACTTAGACTATCGTTTCAAGCTCAATCGAAGTTCTCAAAACCATCTTCAAACCTTTTTAAAGCCGTAGGTTTCGTTCCCACTCACCGACATGCGAAACTTTAATTTGCCGACACGAATTAAGCGTTTGAAGCCTCCAACGCTTCACCGGTAGCTGTAGAGCGTTTTAGTGTTCTCTAAATATGAGCGCAAGTTCACACTCATTTCAAGTAATAGTATATAAGATATCATCTCCCACAGGGACTGGACAGCTTGACTCAATTCGTTGTTCCTGCACAGGAAAAGTAAATTGCACAAATAAGTTGGCTTGTTTAAGAGGAAAAACAAAATAAAAACACAAGTAAATAAGAGGGAAGAAATCATATTGATAGAATGGGCAAGGTTATGCTGCTGCTTAGTGTGAAACTGCGTTGTATGGGACAAGTTGCTTTGCGCTGCAAACTTTGCTGCCTCGATGGGGGATGGCAGTTAGGCTGATGAGACGCACTCGCTGCTTCGGCAGGGGAATGTACTCGTGTCTCGGTGGCAAACAAGGTAGAACTACAAGGCTCGGCAGAACACTTCAAAAGTGATTCCGCTTATGTCTATGTCAAAATGTTGTTGATGCCCACTGCAGATAATACCAGTCACGGCATGAATCGTGCAAAGACAACAATGTTAATTCATCCTCTTTTAGTCGCCTTAAACCCTAACCTATGTCTAGACTAGATTGATCAACACCGTCTATAGATGAGATCGTACTTACTCCTTTTGTGAGTTCGACTCTCTCGATACCAAACAAATAGATCGTAATCAACTAATCTTTCACCTTAATTGAAAACTATGAAGAACATAGAATAAGCAAACCTTGAAGCTTTATTGCAAAAACAAACTTAAAATCCTAAACAACCGTTCTCATGCTAATTACAAATTAACCCAAACCCAAAAAAGAAATTTAGAACATAATGGCGGCAAGAAAACCTAAACTATGCCTAAGGGAAAACCTAAGTTGTTTTGAAGTAAAAATACATTGAGTATATATAGGCATTAGCTAGGTCTAGTCCTTCTTAGAGTAGAAGTCTTCAAAGTAGCTTTTGCATTAAATGCAACCTTAAATTCTGACTTCCTTGAGTTGAATATGGACTTCTTCATGTTGCCTTGCTCCGAAAGTAATCTCACATTCCTCATTCGACGGCTCTGCCTACTGCTACAATCTTCGAAAAATTGAGTGGACATCATCGTCAAGATCAGGATTTTCCGCTCTACAGATCACACTCTAGTTCTCCAATTCCTCAGTTTGCTGTCTTGGGCGGCCAGTAGGGCGGCAGCAGCTACTCGGCATTTGATGTCTCTGTCTAGAACTGCATCAGTACAACTCCTCAGTTTGCAGCCTCAACATCATGTCCTCAGCTCCTCTCTCTTTCTGTTAGCCTCTAGTACCTGAAACTAAAACTAAAACTAAACTAAAACAATACCTTTTCTTTACCAAATAACATAAAATCAATACAAAGCATGACAGAGTAAAGAAAACTGTAAAATGCAATGCATGAACCTAATTATACCTAAGGTGTACTAAAAATAGCAATAATATGAGATGGAATGCGCATGAAATATAGAGCTTATAAACACTTTACACACCCTTAAACTCGAACTATTGTTTGTCCTCAAGCAATGCAACCTAAACATACTTGCCCTGTAAACTAATCAAAAAGAAAAAATTTTGTTTTAAACTTGATTTAACACCTCAAGGCCGTGGCACCTGTCATTAAATTAGTGAGAGGGGAATAACATGGATTACCTCAGAACTAAACTATAATATGCCAGTGAAGTGTGTGCAAAAACTGTGAACAAGCTGAATATGAAGAACATTCTAAGTAAACAAAGATGTTGTCATGATATAAAAGGTCTGAAATTAAGTTAGGAGCAAACTAAAAAACCTCGAACCCATGGATTACAGTCATCCCTTGAAGACTTTCATTCACTCATGCTAATTTGTCCATCACATCAAAATTTTAAGATTCATGGACTTTAATAGCAGCGGAGTGTCCTCGCACATGATTCTTCCTAGAGCCGGTTTCGGGCACCTCTAGGGATAGACAACATAAAATTTTTCTTTTGCCTGTCTTGGCAGTGCTTTTGTTTTTTTCTATTTGTTGCCTACCGCGGCAGGCGGCAGCTTCCTGCAACCATTGTTAGAATTTTACAAATAATTCAAGTAGGCAATGTTTACCAGAAATTCTAACAAATTCAACAAGTAACAGAAGTATTTTTAGTTTTTGGCATCTATAGAAAAATTCTAAGTTTACTTCATGCTTTTCCCCAAAATTAAGTTCTTTTTAAATTGGTGCGAAAATTTAAAGTCGGCTATCCTATCACAGGCACAAGTTCTAACAAAAAAATTCTTTTCAATTAATTTTTCTAAGGCAAGTACATTATGCAATCTAATATGCAATAAAGTATGCCTAAACATGATGAGTGCTAACCCCCAAACTCGAGATGGGCATTGCCCTCAATGCACAAAACAAAAAATAAAAATAGAAAAAATAAAACATAGAAGGAAAAAATACAATTGATATATAAAAACAGAAAAATAAAAGAAAGAGAAGAAAAGAAAAAAAACTAGAAGTTGGCAGATAGTTGGGAGGAGGCTTGGGTTTTTGCTGCTGAGGAGGAGGAGGATTGGATGATAAGGCGGCGACCGGCAGATGCCCGGGCGACAGACTTGGCTGGTGAGACCTTTGCTGTCCGCGGCGGCTGGACTCTCTTGGGAGTAGGGTGAGGCTCTTCTTGATGTTCTGCAAGAGGAGCGGCAGGAGGGGTTTCGCTCTCTTCTAATTACGTATCTTCGTCCTCTGGCTCGGCGGCTATGATGTGTCGCTTCCTCTTCCTTGTTCCTTCCTTCATTGGTGCTGCCGGAGGATCAATCGCCATTGGGGCTAGTACTTCTGCTATTGTTGCTGGTGGCTGCTGCTCAACCTCTTCTAATGATGAGGTGTTTGCCACTGTTTCCACTGTGCAGATGGGGGAATGATGTTGCTGATGCCGCTCGAGTGAGTTTGCCACCGTGTTGGAAGCGGAGGTGGCGGAATATGATGGGTAGTGCATCAGAGACGACATCTGGCGGCGGAAGGCGGCATGACGGGCAGCTTGTTGGGTCACGTCGGCACGCCCCGTGGCGTAGCGGAACAATTAATCCGACGTAATCCAGCCAAGACCCATGTACAGGAATGAATCCGGAGTGAAAATATGAAGAGTTACCTTTTAAAACCCTGGAAACTAGAAAACCGACGGTATGTCGGAATAACCACGTCAAGTAAAACCAGAATCGTCACAGGTTCACAACGACCTCTACGGAGTCCACCCGAACAAAACGAACAAAGTTTCCTCCTCCCTAACACTTATGGATAAATTTCGACAGGTTTGAACACCTTCCAGGGAGAAGTCGAAATCCCTCTAGGGGTTCCTAAGGGAGTTTGAAATCGACCAGGGGTTCTACCGGGACTTGGACTCGAACTAGGAATCGCCATGAATTTGCCAGGGGGCAAGAGAAACACCAGAAAAATATCGAATAACTTCTCAGAAGAAATTTGGGACTTGTCGAAAATTCCAGAGGGGAATTCCCAGGGATATGTCGAAATTTGCAAGGAGGAATAGGGATGATTTGGTTGCTAGCCCTTGTCCCTTTAAATAGTATTCAGTGACTTAATTCTAGTTGAATTCCTTAAATCCAAGTTCAACCAAAATTCATAGAATCTAATTCTACTTGAAATTGGTTTATATTAAATATACATTATATGTAATAATATTAAATGAAATATATATATTAATTATGTAGAATCTTATTCTACATAAAACATGGATTTAAATATACATTATATTTAACCCAAATATATATATTTTTATTATATAAAATCTCATTCTATCTTTACTTGGATTTAAATATATTTAAATATATATTTTTAATTATGTGGAATCTAATTCTACATAAACTTGGAATTAAATATACATTATATAAATTCCAAATATATATTTAAATTTCTAGAATCTTATTCTATAATATTTAAGTCTCTAAATATTTTCCATACTCTAAATAATATTTGATAAATACAATATTTATCCAATATTATTCCCATTTGAGGGAGTTGTCGATTTCCCCTATCCCATAGGGGATTTTTAGCAACCTCCCTAAAATAGGGAGTATGGTTTCCAATTTTTGTTCGTTTCATTCGAAGGGTGTGACCCTTGTAGGTTCATGCAACGTTAGCAGCAAAATTAGAACTGTTCTAATTTTACAAACAATGTGTGGCATCTAGCAATACATCATTGCTACCTAAGTTGCATGAAGTCATGGTTTGACTTTCCTAATTCCTGAATAAACTTCCTTTATGTATTTCATCCTTTTGTCCTTTATATCTTAGATGAACACAAGTCATGGGTTAGTCACACTTGCGTTGTCCATCTAATGTTTCTTGATGTCTTGAGTAGATTATGATAAACGAATCTCTATGTTATCTCATATCATAATATTCGAGCATGGCCATGCATTTTCTAATCTCACTCAATCAAGTGGCCGAAGATATTTCTCCCATTATGTAGGAGGGACAAATCCTTTCTTGATCAACCATATTTCACTACATAGGTCATCATGTATCCAATCATTAGTCTTTATAATGTAGTCAGTTACGACACACGTTTGACTATGTCAAAATACGTAAATCTTTATGTTGAAATCATGTTGATCTCAAGTCTGAGGATTATACATATGTTTATCATGAGAAAGTTGTGACTGTCACATAATTACCCAAGAAACATGCTCATAGCGGGTCAATCCAGTATGTTGTTCTCTAACAAATACTTATGTGTTGATTTTGACATCTCTATGTCAATGACAACGCTTGTCATCAACCACATATTAGTCTTTATATATTATCATTGTCCATACCCGTAATAATATTCGACTAAGGATCCTATTTAACAATAATCGTATTATTGTATGGACATTATTATCCAATGGTTAGTTTGATGCACAGAAACATACCAAATGATAATAACGGCAATGCCATTACTTGATAAATCCAGTAAAATAGTATGTCTATTCAATCATCATATGATTGGTCTTTGGGCATACTCCAACACAGTTGTGGCTGAGGGTGTTCCTTGTGCGAGGGCAGCTGCGGCGACAAGATCTGTAGGGTAGGGTGGCAAGGTAGGGCTGTCATCTGGGTATTTCTACAGGAGATAGGCCACAAAGGCCTCTTGGACCTCCCCACATACTTCATGAAGGTCAACTGCTGATGTTTGATCCTTTTGTTGTTGTCGATGAGGGTATGCAACAGAGTGTGGACTTTAGTACTGCCGGGGGCAGCTGGAGTGGATGGTTGGGCGGTAGAGGGCTGGCTGGGGGTGATGGGCTCTGTCTCCGGGGCCTGCATCATCTGCAGGCGGACTTTCCTAGTCCACCCCTCCTTAGCGATCGTCATCTCATCCTTGGGGTCAATTGGGACGTTGAAGTTGGCACAAAGGCTGGTGATGAGTGACGGGAAGTATAGCCTACCCTTCGTCTTGAGGAAGCAGTTGTGGATTTCCTTGCATATGATCTCCCTAACGTTGATGGGTTAGTTTATCATAATACTGTGAATGAGTGCGAGGCGCGGCTGATCGACAGTTGAGTTGTGGGAGGTGGGCAGCAAACGCCTTTTGATGAAGGTTATCCATAGCATAGGCTCGGGCAGCAGGTGGCGGTGTTGGACAAAGCCGCCGTGCTTTCCTGCTAACCACGACGTGTTGGGCTTGCACGACTTGGCCTTGATTATGTCGTAGTCGGCAGCCGTCAGTGGCTGCCTCCACTCCTCTTGAGGGTTGTCGTCCATCTCTAGGTCGTAGAAGTTGTTGATGATGGCAGCGTTTAACTTGGCAGGCTCCCCTCGGATATATATGAACGGTAGCTCTGGGCGGGGGTGATGGGCATAGAATTCCCTGACCATCGTGATGGTTGCTACCTCCGGCTGTCGTGTGAATATCTCCCACCCTTTGTTGTATATTTTCTTGAACAGGGCGGGCTCTAGACCAAAATCTCATGTCTGCTTGGAGTAATGGAAACCTTGCTCCACCCAAATTGCTTGCTTGGCAAACTGAGTTCTGTATCGCTTTTCATCATCACGGGAGAAGAAACGTTGGAAGGTGGGTTTGGATGCTGATGTAGAAGCCATGTATGAGCCAGTTGAAATTTAACTGAAACTTGAAAAAGAAGGTAATTAGCTAGAGAGCAGTGGATGCAAAAATAAGATAGCAAGGAGGTGAAAGTAAAGTGAGTGAATGAGGTGAGAAAGGTTTAAATAGAAGTTGTCAAGAGATGTCGGGCGGCATTAAATGTTCAACGGTCAAGTTGTCTCGCACACGTTACAAGATTTCTGCCCGTTATTTCTATAGTCGTTGGTAGCTAGCCCGTTAGCGGGCAACTAGCTGTTATGCATTGTCTGCGCTGGGCCACCCTTTGCTGTCTTGGCGGGATGGTGGGCGGGCTACTTGTTGGGCTTTCTTCTTGATCCAGCTCTTTTATTCCTAAAGCCTGAAATAAAAATAAAGATAATTAAATACTAAAAATAAATTCTGAAAAAATAAAGATGTGAAAAATAAATTTAACTAGTTTAAAATCTAAACCTAATAAAAATGAATTACAATAAATTAAATTCTATTCCTAAAACATAAAAATAAAAATAAAGAAAATAAAGATAAAAAATAATTAAGTTATGTTGGGAGTGCATTTGGGTGCATCTCCCAGACATAACCACTCAATGAGGTGGTGTTTCTTGTCTTTCCCTCTTGGGGGTCCTCTTGTTCCTTAAGGTGGTGTACTACTGGTCTTTCAGCCTGCTCTTTGGTCTGTCGTTACAGTTGCTGCCTTGGCATGTCTATGTGCTGATTTTGGCGGCATGAGCATCAGGGCATCCTTCCTTTTCCTTTTTTGGGGGTTGCACCACATTTAATTTGATGTTCTGATTGTCTACCCTCATGGTCAGCTTCCCATGTTTCACTTCTATTAGAGTTCTGCCCGTGGCCAAAAATGGTCTCCCTATGATGATAGGGCGTTTTCATCGGCCTCACAGTCTAAGATGAGAGAATCAGCTGGAATAATAAGGTTGCCCACTCAAACTAGGATGTCTTTGATCTTGCCCTCCAGTTGTACAAAGGAATGATCAGCAAGTTTCAACATAATGGAGGTAGGTTTTGCTTGCTCAATTCTTAGTTTGTCGAAGACTGCCTTGGGCATCAAGTTTATGCTGGCTCCTAAGTCGCACAGGGCTTTTGTTTCGTGCTTGTTGCCTATTTTGCATGGTATAACAAAGTTGTTTGGATCTGTTTGCTTGGGCGGCAACTTGTTATGTAGCATGGCTATGTAGTCTTCTGTTACAACAACTGTTTCAAATCCCCCAATTCTCTTCCTCCTAGAAACTATGTCTCTGAGGTATTTGGCATAGTTGGGCATGTTATGAATGGCTTATGTGAGAGGTATGTTTATCTGTACCTACTTTAGAATATCTAAGAATTTCCAAAAATTGGTGCTCCTATTTCGGTTGCTTTAACCTTTAGGGGGAAGGTGCTGGTAGGCGGATGTCCTTTATACGTTCTTTGCATAGAAACTTTATCTGTGGAGGATCATCCGTTTCAGGACTGCTATCAGGCTCAGCTGTCGGGGAGGCTAGTGTGGATGTTGTCGTGGCAGGTAGTTCTTTCTGTGCTAGTTGTTTCTCTTCTCGCTTTTCCACTTTGGGCTCATTCAACTGTTTCCCACTCCTGGTTGATATGGCTTTGCACTGCTCATATGTGAGCTTAGTTGCTGCCTCTGTACTGCTGGATGTTGCACCCATTGTCTTGCAGCTATAGAACGTAATGAACTGCCCAAATTGGGCTTCCAGGTTCTTTATCACATCCTCCTGGTTGTTCATCCTCATCTCTATCCTGTGCATAAACGAATCCGTTTTATCAATGAATTTATTAGTACGAACAATAAATTCACAAGTGTTAAACATAAAAGTTTGAAGAGTTGCTTCTAGTGAATTATTGTTTTGTGGCTGCTGAGCTTGCTGTCTGGACTGGTTTTACTGGTAGCCTCCCTGTTGTTGTGGATTGGCAGCAGTTTTAGGATTGCTTCAGGAGAAGTTTGGATGATTCTTCCAACCAGGGTTGTACATATTCGTGTTGGGCCTATTGTTCCTCTTGTATCCTCCCATGAAATTGGCAGATGCAGTACATTCAGAGGAACCGTGGTTGCCCACACACTCATCACAGAATGGCTCTACAACCTTGGCCTCATAGATTTTCCTAGTGGGTTTCACCATGTTCATGACCAGCTTTGTCAGCTTGTCGAGGCGGGCATTGAAAGATTCTGAGGCTTCCACTTCATTCACAATTGTTGGCCGCCTAACGCCGCCTCGGCGGGCTGTTGGGTACTTATAGTCATTCTCTGGCGGTCTGTCGAGGATGATTCCGTTGGCTGAGGCATCAATCATCATCCGAGTTGGGTAGTTCACCCCGTTGTAGAACATAGACACATGTGTCCAAGCCGGAAAACCATGGAGCGGGCTGTTGTTAAGCATCTATTGGTACCGCTCCCATGCTTCATACACTGGCTCATCATCCCCTTGTCGGAAGGCTGTGATCTCGTTTCTTAATTTGTTTGTGACATTGAATGGGTTAAAACGATCCAGAAAATCCTTACACAGCTCTGTCCATGTGTTGAATGACCCTGTTGGCTGGTTGTTCAACCACTGCTTTGCCCTATCCCTTAGTGAATAGGGGAATAATCTCAGCCTTAGCACGTCTTGATGTACTCCATGTATTTTGAAAGCTCTGCATATGTCCAGAATCCTCTTAAGTGCTGCCGAGCATCTTCTGCGGCAGTCCCACCAAATTTCCCCAATGTGTTAATCATGTTGAACATCACGGGCTTCAGCTCAAAGTGATCCGCCTCAATCTCAGGTTCTGTCACTGTAGGATCGAACCCTCTGAAATCATGTTCTAAGTAGTCCCTGGTGGTTCGAATGTACTGTGGCTGCCTGGGCGGAATAGGGGCAGCTGCCTTGGTGGAACTTGTTGTTGTTCTCTGGGTGACGAGTCTTGCTGCCCATCCCTGCCGTTCTGAGCATTGTTGGCAGGGTTTTTGTTTATTACTTTCATGCGTTCCTCTACTTTTCTCTCTTCTTTAGTTTTCCCAAGGGCTGTTCTGATCTTCTTTTTGAGTTCTCTTGCTCTTCGTTCGACATCGTCTACATAAACGATTTCGCCTTTAAGGTTTGCCCTGGTCATGCACTTAGCAAAGGAAACTGTAAAATCTCTTTTTTTTCGATTAAAAATAAAATTAATAAAAACTGAAAATGAAATGCAAATAAAGGTGCAGAAATTTAAAAACGAATTTCGCTGACATAGACATAAGCAGAGTCACTTTCGAAGCGTTCTATCGAGCCTTGTAGTTATGCCGAGTTTGTCGTCGAGACACAGTTCCATTACCCTGCCGAGGCAGCGAGAGGGTCTCTACAATCTACCTGTCATCCCCGGACGAGGCAGCAAAGTCGGGCAGCACAAAACAACTTGTCCTATTCAACGCAGTTTCACCCTAAGCTGCAGCATAACCCTGCCCATCCTATCAACCTGATTTCTTCTCTTTTAATTACTTGTGTTTTTATTTTACTTTTCTTCTCAACAAACAAATTAATTGTGCATTTACTATTCCTTATGCATGAACAACAATTCGAATCAAACTATCCAATCCCTGTGGGAGACGATATTTTTTATATTATAACTTGACAAGAGTGCGCACTTGCGCTCATAAATAGAGAACACTCAAACGCTCTACAAGTTTTTGGCGCCATTCCCGGGGATTGGTAACAGCGAAATTCATCTTTAATTTTTGCACTTTTATTTCTTTGCATTTTATTTTTTTATTTTTAATCGAAAAAAGAATTTTACGATTTCCTTTGCTAGTGTATCACCAGGGCAAATCCAAAAGGAGAAATCCTTTATTACGACGATATCGAACGAAGAGCAAGAGAGCTCAAAAAGGAAATTAGAGTAGCCCTAGGGAAAACTAAAGAAGAATGAAAAATAGAGGTAAACATGGAAAACGACAACCATGCCAACAATGTTGTGAACGGAAGGGATGGGCAGCAAGTCCTGCCGCCCAGAGAACAGCAAGATCCACCAAGGAAGCAACCCCATTTTCCACCCAGGGAACCACAATATCTTTGAACCACCAGGGATTATCTGGAACATAACTTTAAATGGTTCGATCTAATATTGACAGAACCTGAGATTGAAGCGGATCACTTCGAGCTGAAGCTCGTTATGTTTAACATGATCAATACGTTAGGGAAATTTGGAGGGACTGCCACCGAAGATACTCGACAGCACTTAAGAGGATTCTTGGACATCTGTAGGGCATTCAAAATACACAGAGTCCATCAACACGTGCTGAGGCTGAGATTATTTCCCTATTCACTGAAGGATAGGGCAAAACAATGGTTAAACAACCATCCAATAGGTTCGTTCAACACATGGACAGAGCTGTGCAAGGATTTTCTGGACCGTTTCAGCCCATCCAATGTCACAGAGAGACTGCGAAACGAAATAACAGCCTTCCAATAAGGGGATGATGAGTCGATGTATGAAGCATGGGAGCGGTACCAACAGATGTTGAACAACTGCCTGCTACATGGTTTCTCGGCTTGGAAACATGTACCAATGTTCTATAACGGGGTGAACTACCCAACACAGATAATGATTGATGCCTCAACCAACAGAATCATACTCGACAGACCACCAGAGGAGGCACTACGGATCCCGAACCAAGCCGCCAAGAACGACTACAAATACCCAACAGCCCACGAAGGCGGCGTTAGGCGGCCAGCTGCTGTGAATGAAGTACAAGTCTCAAAATCCATCAATGCTCGCCTCAACAAGCTGACAGAGCTGGTCATGAGCATAATGAAACTCGCTGGGAAAGTCTCTGAGGCCAAGCCTGTAGAGCCATTCTGTGATGAGTGTGGAGGCTCCATGATTCCTCTGAATGCACCGCGTTTGCCAACTTTATGGGAGGATACGAGAGGAACAACAGGCATGCCCAGAACACATACAACCCTGGAAGGAAGAACCATCCCCACTTCTCCTGGACCAACCCAAAGACTGCTGCAAACCCACAACAGCAACAATGAGGCTACCAACAAAACCTGTCCAGACAGCAGGCTCAGCAGCCGCACAACAATAATTCACTAGAAGCAACTCATCATACTTTTATGTCTAGAACTAGTGATTTTATTGTTCGCACTAATAAATTTATTGATAAAACTGAGTCTTTCATGGACATGACGAAGATGAAGATGAACAACCAAGAGGCTGCGATTAAAAACCTAGAGACCCAATTTGGGCAGTTCATAGAAATCTTTAGTAGCAGAACAATGGGAGTAGCATCCGGCAGCGCAGAAGCAACGACCAAGCCCACTTATGAGAAATGCAAAGCCATATCTACCAAAAAGGGGAAGGTGTTGGGTGAACCAAGGGAAAAACAACTAGAAACACAGCCATCATTGAAAGACCTGCCTGCCGCGGCATCATCAACACCAGTCGCCTCGGCAGCTGGATCTAACAGCGGTCCTGAAGCAGATGATCCTCCACAGATAAAGTTCCCTTGCAAAGAACGTATAGAGGACATCTGCCTGCCAGCACCTTTCCCCCAAAGGCTTAAGTAACAGAAGCAAGAGCACCAGTTTAGGAGATTCCTAGATATTTTAAAGCAGGTGCACATAAACATCCCTCTAATAGAAGCAATTCAAAACATGCCCAACTATGACAAATACCTCAGGGACATGGTTTCTAAAAGGAAGAGGATTAGGGAATTCGAAAGAGTTGATGTAATAGAGGAGTGCATGGCCATGCTGTACAACAAACTACCGCCCAAGCAAACAAATCTGAGCAGCTTTGTTATTCCATGCAGAAAAGGTAGCAAGCATAAAACAAAAGCCCTGTGCGACTTGGGAGCCATCATCAACTTAATGCCTAAGGTAGTCTTCGATAAATTAGGAATTGGGCTAGCCAAACCTACCTCCATCATGCTGAAACTTGATGATCACTCTTTTGTACAATCGGAGGGCAAAATTGAAGACAATCTTAGTGAAGGTGGGCAACCTTATTCTTCCAGCTGATTTCCTTATCCTAGACTGTGAGGCCGATGAAAAACTCCTATTATCCTTGGGCTACCATTCTTGGACATGGGCAGAACGTTAAAAGATGTGGAACATGGTGGGCTGACCATGAGGGTAGACAATCAAAGCATAAAGTTAAACGTGTTACAACCCTTAGGAAAGGAAAAAGAAGGATGCCCAGATGCTCAGGCCGCCAAAATCAGCATAGAGACAGGCCAAGGCAACAGCTGTCGCGACAGACCAAAGGGCAGGCTGAAGGACCCAACAACACATCACTTGCAAGAACAAGAGGACCCCCATTAGGGAAGGACAAGCTAAACTACCTCAGAAAGTGGTTATGTCTGGGAGATGCACCCAAATGCACTCCCGACATAACTTAATTTTATTTTTATATTTTCTTTATTTTTATTTTGTACATTAGGATTAGAGTTTAATTTATTGTAATTTATTTTTAGGATTAGATTAATTTCCACATTTTTTTTAATTGCAAAACTTATTTTAGTATTTAATTTATCTTTATTTTTATTTTAGGATTGGGAATAAAAGAGCCGGATCAAGAAGAAGGCTCAGCAAGGAGCCCACCCACCTTCCCACCGTGACAGCCCAGGGCAGCCCAGCGCAGAAAACGCATAACGGCTAGTTGACCGCTAACGGCTAGCTGCCAACGGCTAGAAAAGTAACGGGCATAAATCCCGTAACGTGCGCCAGATAAGTGGACCGTTACACATTTAATGCTGCCACGACACCTCTCAACAACTTCTATTTAAACCCTTCTCACCCCATTCATTCACTTTACCTTCACCTTCTTGCTATCTTATTCTTGTATCCACTGCTCTCACATTATTTTGCTTTCAAGTTTCAGTAAACTCCAACAGTCTTACACATGGCTTCAACATCGACACCCAAACACACCTTCCAACGCTTCTTCTCTCGCAAAGATGAAAAGAGATACCGAACCCAGTTCGCCAAACAAGCCATGTGGGAGGAGTAAGGCTTTCACTATACAAAGCAAACAAGAGATCTCGACCTAGAACCTAATCTGTTTGAAACCATACACATCAAGGGATGGGAAATATTCGCACGGCAGCCGGAGATAGCCAACATCACCATGGTCAGGGAGTTCTGTGCCCATCATCCCTGCCCTGAGATGGCGTTCGTGTTCGTCTGAGGGGAACCCGTCAAGCTCAAGACTACCATAATCAACAGTTTCTATGGTTTGGATAAGAACGACAACCCTCACGAGAAGTGGAGGCAGTCACTGACGGCTGTCGATTATAAGAAACTCAAGGCCAAGTTGTGCAAGCCCAACACACCGTGGATGGCAGAGAAGCATGGCAGTTCTATCTAATGTCGCCACCTGCTGCCCGAGGCTATGCTATGTAACACGTTTATCAAGAGGCATCTGTCGCCCACCTCTCACAACTCCACTGTCGATAGGCTGCGCCTCGCCCTAATCCATATCATTCTGATGAACCGGCTAATTAACGTGGGAGAAATCATATGTAAGGAGATCCACAACTGCTTCAGAAAGATGAAGGGTAGGTTATACTTTCCATCACTCATCACTGGCCTAGATTTAGCTGCCGCAGCGGCCCCAGCACAAGGAACACCATTAGCCGCCGATGCCCGTCATGCCACTTTTCACCGCCAAATGCCATCTCCGATGCACTACCCGTCATACTCAGCCACCTCCGCCTCCAACACGGTGGCAGACTCCTCTAAGAGGCGTCAACAACATCATTCACCTGCCTACACGGCGGCAACAGTGGCAAACACTTCCTCATCAGAGGAGACTAAGTAGTGGTCGTCAGCATCAACAGCAGCAGTAGCAGCCATCACAATGGCGATAGACCCTCCGACAGCACCAACAGAGGAAGGAACAAGGAAGAGGAAGCGGGACATCATAGCCGTCGAGCCAGTAGACGACAAAACTGAGTCAAAAGAGAGTGAAGCACCTCTTGCCGAACCTCAGGAAGAACCTCATCCCATTCCAAAAGGAGTCAAGCCGTCGCGGACAGCCAAGGTCTCCCCTGCCAAGTCTGCTGCCCGGATATCTGTCGGCCACCTCTTAATCATCCAATCATCCTCCTCATCCTCAACATCAAAGACTCAAGCCTCTTCTCAACCCTCAGCCAATTTCTAGTTTTTTTTCTTCTTTCTCTTTATTCTCTTTTATGATTAATTTTTTGTTTTTATCACTTGGATTTATTTTTCTGTTTTTTTATTATTTTTCTGTTTTTTTTTTGTCTTGTGCATTGAGAGAAATGCCCATATCAAGATTGGGGGGATAGTAGCTCACATATTTTTTCTAGGCATACTTAGTAGCATATATGTTGCATTGTACTTGCCTTAATATTAATCGAAAGAGAAAAATTGTTATGACATGTGCCTATGATTGTAACCCCCTTAGCCCGGCCTAGACGGTTGACCCGAACTACGAAGATTACACGGGGAAAACCAAAGTCAACCCGAAAGTCAACCTTGATTAACGACCCTTTTTTTCTTTTTAAACTTGTCTAGATGAACATTAAACCTAGGCATACTCTTGAGATAAGCATACTCAAAAATCACAGCAATCGGAAAACAATAAGGGACCCAATTGCACAAAATACGAATTTAGGGACCAATTTGTAAATTCTGAAAATTAAAAGGACTTTACCAATTTTTAAGTTACCATTATGAAATTAGTCATGTTTCATGCCTCTCTGCCAAATTTCATCTCAAACGGACATCTCAAACTCAAGCAATTGCACATACAAGAATTAGGACTAAAACGTAAAGCTTGCAAACCTCAAAACTATTCAAATTTTAAGCCCAACGGTCAAGTGTTCCGAAACGGGTCTAGGCCGTTCAGGAACACCCCTTGGCAGTAGCCAAAGTGTTCAGAAACGGGCTAGGCCGTTCAGGAACACCCAAGCCAAAACAAGGGCCTGTTTCGAAACAGGAAAGGGTGTTTCGAAACACCCTGCCCAGAAACAGCAGATAGGCCTGTTTAAACACCTTTAAACCCCATCAAACATGCTCCAAACCATTCCACATTAAATCAACAACATGCCAAGCATCATACCTACCAATTTGCATCAAAATCTAAATACAAAACCACCCCTAGGTGCACCCACTCATTCAACACATCCAACACTCAATCATGCTTTTAAAACAAGAAGCATAGCATAACGATTTAAGAATAAGAAGATTCAAACGTTGCAAGCGTTAAACCTCATAGTTCAAAATCATAAACCAAACTTGTCCAACATACACAATCTCATTAAACATCAACATAAGAGATTCTCCCCCCCCATTGCCTTTATTATCTATAGCTATTAACCGAGACATACATCTCAAGTGGAGCTCTCCTTGAATCCCTTGCTTCTCGATGTCCCAACTTCAAATATCTGCATTGATGGACAAAAAGGAGCGTAAACACATAATGCTTAGCGAGGAATGCTCAAAACCAAAACACCATCAATGCAGCGAGTCATAAAACCTCTTTTAAAAGTAAACACAATTCGATAAACCAAAGCAACGTTTGAAAACCCTTTTTATCAACATGCTTTAAGTCATGCATTGCTCAAACATGAAAACCAACCCTTAGCTTAGAAAAGCTAAGTAATTCACTTCAAAGCACAACCTTGCAAAACCATCAATTTAACCATTCCATGCATGAACATCATATGCAAAGTTAAATACAAGATCCTTGGAAAACACTTCCACTTCACATCATACTTTTCTCATACATTGAAAATCATTTCAAGCAAGAAACCTTTAGAAACCACTTACTCAATCAATCTATCTCATGCATTAAACAAATGCAACATATGAACCACAAAATCAACATTTGCATTACATGCCTTTTAAAACAAGTCTTCGCAAGACTTCAGTGCACTAAAGAAATTTCATGCACACATGCACCATTCCCATTAGAAAATAAACTCTTGTTCAAGCTAACAAGTAAACATGCATTCATAAAACATTACACACTTCTCATGCAACCAAGCATCATTTCAAGCATCTCATGCTTCATCATATTCAAGAACATTATATTGGCTCCCAAGTGATAATCCACAAACCATCATAACGCAAGACACAATCGGATACGCGGATTACAAGCATTGTCCCCACACTTCATACACACTACCAATCTCAAGGTCCCCAAATGGAATTTTAACCACCATTATGACCTTACCATACACAAGGTCCTCATATGGACTTTTAACCACCATATGACCGTAACATTCACAAGGTCCTCAAATGGAATTTTAACCACCATTACGACCTTACCATCACCCATTGGTAGTTGTATAACATCACTAACGAGATCCCGGGACATACAACACAAGATCCACACATGGACTTTATACCACCATTGTGATCTTAACAAACACAAGGTCCTCAAATGGAATTTTAACCACCATTATGACCTTAACATACACAAGGTCCTCAAATGGAATTTTAACCACCATTATGACCTTAACACAAGACCCACCCATGGAATTTTAACCACCATGGTGTTCTTAACCATCTCGTTAGTGTACTTGGATGGAGTTACCGGTACAATCACAACCACTCCACATCCAAGGCGACTTTATTCACGGTGCACCCAATCCTATAGCCGGCTAACTATATCCGATTAAAGTAACCAAGAACCACTTACATCACTTGCCAATATAACCATCTTACCACATTAATCCATTGTTTTACAAGCATAACCAAAATGCCAAAACCACCAATTACCATCATCAATCCACTGTTTTTGAAGCATTACACAAAGCCATTAAACAACATGCAACACTATGCAATAATTCCACAATTCCAATGTACAAAACCAAGGATCTCTTACCTTGAGCATCCTTCACACATGGCTTTCAAAACCAGCATTAAACCATGCTAAAATATGCTTTCAAAACAGAATTTAAAACATGCAAGTCACATGCATTGCATCCAACAATCACAAGTGCTTTAAAAACCAATTCATAATACAACCAAGAGAGAAATTCCATTTACTTACTCTTGAGCTTAGCTAAGTTGTTTAGACTTAAACTAAGCTCCCAAAACCTTCAAACCTTGGTTTTAAAGCCGAAAACCCAACTTCACTCACCGATACACAAAACAAGGCTAGCCAACAAGCCTTCCAAGCATCCGAAGCCTTCAACGTCACCTCTATTGCTCACGGATCATTCTCCCATGTTTCAAGCACATAACAACAGAGGATTAATGCATCATAATGCATTAAAAACACCAGCAACACACCTAAACTCGCTGCTCTTTGCAAATCCAACATTTCGGCTACCAAACACAACCGAAATCACCTCCAAACACTTCCAAGACTTAACCCAGTCAAGATCCATCACTTCTAACCATTTATAAACATCAATTAACATCCAAAATGATCCCAACCACGTCCTTATATCTCCAGCACTAACAAAACACCAAGATCACCCCAAAAACCACCATTTTCACAAGTAAAAACTTAGGAAAATCAACCTATTCGGGATTGCATTAATCAAACCTCAATTATACATCATTTAGTCATCCAAATTACATCAAAAAGACATCTCAAAACAGAGCCCAATCAATTATTACGAATTTCTTCAAAATTAAATCCAAATCTTGCATTTTAAGCCAAAATCAAGATCTCAACATCAAAACCTTTAATAAAACTCAAATCAAGGATTGAGAACTTGGGAATTTCAGTAAAGAACTGAGAATTTAGAGGAGAAGGACGTTCATACCTCTAAACTTGAGTTTCTCCCTTTTTGGAACCAAGATTCTTGAAAATTCAATAAGCTAATGCCAAGGTTTTGTTGTAGAATTGATTAGAAATCAAATGAGGATTGAAATCTCATCTTTAGTTATCATAATCAGAGGAAATTTTGCTGGAGAAATGTGTTTGGGTTGAGAGAAAAGTTGAGAGAAAAGAAAATGGAAATTTAGAGAAAAGTTAGTTACAAATGCCAAAATATCTTTTCCCTCCTTTTTACACTTAATTAAAACCATTAATTAAATTGATTAATATTAAGAAAAATCTGGAGAAACTCTTTTGGGTAGATAGCTCCTTAAAGATTCAAAGTTTCAATCCTTTTTAAAACAGTCACCCAGTTTTCAAAAATTACATTTTGGTCACTAACCCAAAATGTCACTCTTCCAAACCTCATTTTGTAAAATTGATTTCACCTTTCTCTTATATATAATAAAAGAGGATTTTAAGACATTTTTCCATATTTTTAATGCAACCCGAACTAGGCTTTCCTAAAAATCACCTTTTATATTCGAACCGCACTCTGACCGACCCGGTCCAAACCTAAAACTTCTAAGCCCAAAATTGGGGTGTTACAATGATAATTAGCTGATTAATTATTTCGCACCAATAAATAAATTGAACTTAATTCTGGGAATAGCATGAAAAATGACTTAGAATTGTTTTTTATTGCCAAAACTGTCAATCAATTCTATTACTTGCTGAATTTGCTAGAATATCTAATGAACACTACCCGCTTGTTTTTAGTGTTCTTTGCAAAGTTCTAACAATGGTTGCAGGTGGCCGTCGAGGTAAAAAATAGAAACAAGAAAATGCAGCACTGCCACGGCAGCAAAGAAAAAACAAAGAAACATTGTTGTTTTTCCCTAGAGGTGCCCAAAACAGACTCTAGGAAGAATCATGTGCGAGGACACTCTGATGCTATCAAAGTCCATGAATCTGAAAATCTTAAAGTGACGGACAAATTAGCATGAGTGAATGAAAGTCTTCACATGATGACTCTACTTTATGGGTTCAGGGTTTTGTAGTTTGCTCATATCTTAATTTCAGACCTAGAAGAGTAGTTGTGATAAGCTGAAGCCCTCATTTCCATGATTATTTAAATTTTGCTTAACTGTGTTGTCTCGGCAGCAACCTTATACATCATAACAACATCTTTGTTTATCTAGTTATTCTGCATATTCAACATGTACACAGTTCTGCACACACTGCACTGGCATTAGAAATTAATTCTGAATTATTTTCTTGCTATTTTCCCTTCACTAATCTAATTTAGGTGCCACAGCCTTGAGGTGAGAAATCAAGTTGAAAATAGGTTTTTCAATCTGGTTAATAAAATGGCAAGTATGTTTAGGTTGCATTGCTTGAGGACAAGCAATAGTTCGAGTTTGGGGTGTGTAAAGTGTCCACAAGTTCTATATTTCATGCACATTCCATCTCATATTATTGTTTTTAGTACATTCTAGGCATAATTAGGATAATGCATTGCATTTTACAGTATTTTTTTACTTTGCCATGCTTTTATAGATTATTTGTTATTTGGTGAAGAAAAGGTATTGTTTTAGTGTAATTTTAGTTTCAGGTACTAGAGGCTAACATAGGGAAATAAGAGCTGAGGATATGATGCTGAGCCAGCAGACCAAGGAGTTGTACTGATGCAGTTCCAAACAAAAACAACAACTGTCGAGTAGCTACCGCCGCTTTACTTGCCGCCCAAGATAGCAGACTATGAAGTTGGAGAACCGGAGTGCGATCTGTAGAGCATAAAATCCTAATTCTATCGATGATGTCCACTTAATTTTCCGACGTCTGTAGTAGCTGGCAGAGCCGCCAAAGAAGAATCTTGAGATTACTTACGGAGCAAGGCAACGTGATAAAGCCCACATTCAACTCAAAGAAGTCGGAGTTTAAAGCCACATTTAATGTAAAAAGCTACTTTGAAGGACTAGACCTAGCTAATGCCTATATATACCCATTGTAATTCTATTTCAAAACAAGTAAGGTTTTCCTTAGGCATGGTTTAGGTTTTCTTGCCGCCAACATGTTCTAAAATTCTCCTTGGGTTTGGGTTATGTTGTAATTAGTGTGAGAACGATTGTTTAGGATTTCAAGTTCGTTTTTGCAAATAAAATTACAAGATTTACTTATTCCATGTTCTTCATAGTTTTCAATTAAGACGAAAGATTAGTTGAATTCTATCCATTTGTTCAGTACCGAGAGAGTCGAACTCATGAAAAGAGTAAGTACGATTTCATCTATAGACGATGCGATCAATCCGACCTAAACATAGGTTAAAGGTTTAAGGCGGCCAAAAGAGGACGAGTTAACATTGTTGTCTTTACACGATTCACGCTGCGATTGGTATTATCTGCAGTGGGCATCAACAGCACTGTGACTTAGACATAAGCGGAGTCACTTTCGAAGCGTTCTGTTGAGCCTTGTAGTTTTGCCGAGTTTTTCGCCGAGACACAGTTCCATTCCCCTGCCAAGGCAGCGAGAGGGCCTCTGCAGTCTACCTGTCATCCTCGGCTGAGGAAACAAAGTCTGGCAGCGCAAAACAACTTGTCCTATTCAACACAGTTTCACACTAAGCTACAGCATAACCCTGCCCATCCTATCAACATGATTTCTTCTCTTTTAATTACTTGTGTTTTTATTTTATTTTTCTTCTCAACAAACAAATTAATTGTGCATTTTCTTTTCCTTGTGCATGAACAACAATTTGAATCAAGCTGTCCAATCCCTGTGGGAGACGATATCTTTTATACTATAACTTGACAAGAGTGTGCACTTGCGCTCATAAATAGAGAACACACAAACGATCTACAGTTGTTTTGAAGTAAAAATAGATTGAGTATATATAGGCATTAGCTAGGTCTAGTCCTTCTTAGAGTAGAAGTATTCAAAGTAGCTTTTGCATTAAATGCAACCTTAAATTCTAACTTCCTTGAGTTGAATATGGACTTCTTCACGTTGCCTTGCTCCGTAAGTAATCTCACATTCCTCCTTCGACAGCTCTGCCTGCTGCTATAGTCTTTGAAAAATTGAGTGGACAGTATCGTTAAGAACATGATTTTCTGCTCTACAGATCGCACTCCAGTTCTCCAATTCCTCAGTTTGTTGTCTTGGGCGGCAGGTAGGGCGGCGGCAGCCACTACCTCTGTTTGGAACTAACTCACTACAGCTCCTCAATTTACTGCCTCAACATCAATACAAAGCATGGCATAGTAAAGAATACTGTAAAATGCAATGCATGAATCTAATTATGCCTAAGATGTACTCAAAAACAACAATAATATGAGATGAAATGTGCATGAAATATAGCACTTATGGACACTTTACAGTAGCCAACGGATATACCTCCCTTGTTTTAACCACATTAAAACAGAGGATTAATGCATCATAATGCATTAAAAATCTCGTCAAGCAATTCCTCAACATTGCCTTGCTAAAAGCTATCAAACGCTCATCCGAAACAACCAAAAATAACATCGATTGACCTCCAAACTTAATCCAGCCAAAACCTAATACTTTCAACCATCAATTAACATCAAAATACATCTAAAAACCATCTCATAACATCCTTATACCTCCAACAACTGTTAAACCACCACAACTCCTCAAAACAACAAAATTATCAACCTAAATAATTAGAGATTCTTCTAGTTTCGGGATTCTAATGTTAAAACCATCTTCTCAAAATTATGAAAAAATAAAATCATTATTAGAATCAATCAAAAACCCATCAAAATAGATCCAATCTGAAAATCACATAAATCCCTCTATTAGACCTTAATTTAATAAATTACCCAATTAAATCATAAAACCTCATTAGAAACTTATTTAAAGAATTAAGAACTTGGGAATTTCAATAAAGAACCTTGATTAGAGGAGAAGAATGAAGATTTCCTCTAATTCCTTGCTTCTCCCTTAATTGGCAACATTGGATTGAAATCTTCAAGAAAGCAAATGAAGCTTGTTGTAGAAATCCAAGGAAATCATTTAGAAATCAAATTTGGATGAAAAGGAATAAATCTCTAGATATTTTAGAAGAGAAAAACCGGTTTGGCTGATAAGAAAGTAGAGAGAAAAGTTGAGAGTCAAAGGAAGTTACGTAAGAAAATATTTTGTTTAACTAAACTCTTTTATTAAAATCATTCTCATCCTTAATTATCATTTAATTAAAACATTTATTAAAAAATACTAAATTAAGGGAAATAGATGATTAAAATAAAATAGCTCATTAAAGATTTAAAGTTTTGACTCTTTACAATACAATCCCCAAAACAGTTTTGTCAAAATTATATTTTAGTCACTAGTCCAAAATATTACATTTCCGAATTGTATTTCCCAAAATTTATTTCACCATCAATAATTATACATATTAAATAAGGATTTTTAACTCTTTTTCAATATTTTTATCTCATATAAAAATATTCAATCTCAAATCCGATTCGAATCTCTAACTCGGTCCACCGGACCGTCTAATTAACCCACAAACCGCTAGACCCAAAACCGAGGCGTTACACTATAAAATCCTTTTTCACTTCATTTTTTCTCTTTTCTTCTTCCTCCTCCTTTCTTCTTCATTTTTTTCATCTCCATATGCCTAGATTTCGACTAAGTTGCACAGATACAGATACGGGGACGGGGACAAAAAACGGCAATTTTCAAAATTAGAGGGTACGGGTACGGCGAGGGTACGGCAAATATAAAATAAAATTTAATATATATAATAAAAAATATTAAAATCTATAATACAATAAGGACTAAAATTATAATTATATTAAACAATAATTATAATTGTAGTTATTTAAATCCACTTCTAATAATTTTAAATTACTTTTTAACACTTAGATTAAGAGATTACTAAAATTAAATGACTAAATTGAACGAAAATTTAACTTTACATTCTAAATAAAGAGAAAATGAATGACTAAAATAATAAAATTAAAAGATGACATAGCTGAAATATATATTTATCCATTCCTATTTAAAGCTTGGGTGATTAAACTTAAAACAGGTTACAAAAACAATACACAGCTAATATCCCACATCCTTAAGATACATAAAGCAAGGAGAGAAAGCAGCCTATAAATAGGCATTTATCGGATTGAATTTTTAATTTAATTATCCTTGAGCTTTTTAAGTTCGGATAAGTTTAATAGTTTTTAAAACCTTGCTCACAAAGAAGATGGAGGTTTTATTTTCTATTTTTTAAGTAAATATATTCGGATACGTCCTCGGGACGTCCCCCAGCCGTCCCCGCATTGTCCCCGTGACGGGGACGTATTGGGGACGCGGGACGCCACCTTAGGGCCGTCCCCGTGCTTCATAGGATTTCGACCACCACTCATTACGACCGACCACCACGTTGGTCGTCGCCGACGACAAGTGATGAGTCGCAAAATTTCGTTCCAAACTTATTTCGACCCCCCCCCCCCCCAAAACTTGAATTTGATGTCTATTTAACAAGAAAACACCCTAAACTCCATGAATCTAATGTTGAATGGTTCGATTTTTTTCTGATCTATATCGGCTGTCGTCAGATGAAGCCCGAAAAAAGATATATTGCTTCTCGGTCTAAAAGGGTCCTCTCCACCGTTGGGATGTTTAAAATAATGGAATTTCATCCATTTTTGTTTTTCAATTTTTTACTCTACAATTTTGATTTTGATTTTTTATAAATAGTTTGATATTTTGTTTTCATTGTTTTACTTATCGCAATTATTTTGTTTGGAATTTTAAGAATCTAAAGGTGAGAGCATGATGTTTGTTTGGGGTTTTGGGAAGGTAGAAGGTAGTGATATTTGTTTGGTGTTTCGGAAAGCTAAGAGGGCGGTGATGTTTAATTGGGGTTTGGGAAGGTAAGGTTGTGGCAGTGAGGGTTTGGGGATGGGAGACAATGAAGTTTTGGGGAGGAGAGGGTGATGCCGGTGAGATTTGGGGTTTGAGTATGAAATTAGGGTTTGATAGTTTGAGATTAGGATTTGAGAGTATAATTTAAGGATTTTATATTTTATTCTAAATCTTACATGTCAATTAAATATTAATAAAAATTTTACGTCACAACTAAATATTAATAAAATAAGCCACAACATTAGGCTGTTAATGTGAAAATGGGTGAGTGAGCAAAAACGTTCAATGTTTAAAGTTCAATGGGCAAAATGAAAGTTTTTAAAGTTGAGTGACCAAAATAGAAATGAGAAGAAAGTTCAGTGATGAACCGTATATTTTACCCTTATTTAAATATGTTCGTAAGTAATACAAAGTTACTCACACTCAATTTAACTTCAATTTTCATTTAGATCTCAAACTTTTAATTTAATGAAATCACATAATTTAACTTTTATCATTAATAAATTAAGTCATTTATACTAACATCATTAGATAATTCTAATGAAAAAACTAAAATTGATACTTTTACTAGACACATCTTTCATAGATCATCATTATATAATGTTTAATTGACTGTTCAAATATTTTTGTTAGAATTTATATGAAGTTTATTTATTTTACTTAAATGAAATGTTTGAACAATTTCTCACAAAGAATAATTTAAACTATCAATTTACCGTTATGTGATAATGATACATGAAAAATGTTAAGTAAAAGTGTTCATTTCAATTTTTGCACACTAAAATAGGGCATGCACATGAGTACCATTCTTGAGAAATGTCCCAATTTAGCATACACATGAGCACAAAAGGAAATGTCCCAATTTAGCATGATATTTTTTATTAGTTTAAAAGTGATTGAAAACATACAAAAGTTTTCACCGTGTCTTAATTTTTTTTGTTGACAAATCAAAACAAAATAATTTTTTTCATACTAAAATCGAACAAACAAATGAGTATCATTCTTGAAAGCAATCTTTTTCCTACTCTTCAGAGACAAATAACCATCAAAACAAACTCTCATCCTCATGATTCACTTCTAACCCAGAGAGACTGCTTTTACATTGTACTTAGGGGTGAGAATTGGGTGGAGAATATCTAAAAATTGTGGAGATCCGAATCGATGAGATGGAGAATAGCTGAAATTTTCACCCATAGGATGGAGACGGAAGAAGTTTCATCACCGAAGCTCAAATGGAGATGAGGACGGGGATTGCTATATCTGAACCGTAGGGATAACTGAACCGTAACTGTATAAATAATTGTGGGGATCCCAAAAAATATCCTCAAGGATCCCGATATTTTACTAGATTTTTAAAAAATATATACTTAATTATCTATATACCCCTAATATATATCTTAATAAAAAACCCTAACTATATTATTATCACTTCAACCTTCTTCAAACCTAGCCACACTCAAATTTCTTAACATGTTTGTATCTTAGATTTTAGATATAAGCTAAAACCCTTGTCTAAATCTTCCCCCCAACACAACACCCTTTCAGTCTTCATCATCTTGTAATTGTTTCTAATCGAAGTATGCAAACTTTATATTTTGAACTAAATTCATCATTTATTTTAGACAGTAGAATAAAAAAGGGGGAAAGAAGAATTATTTAATATGATATCATGCACGTGACTTTATAGGTGGGCATCAACCAAGGGGGAAAGAAGAGTTATTTAATATGAGGCATTCTTATGTTCATAATGTGATTGAGCGAAGTATTAGTGTGTTGAAAAAAAAAAGATTTGCTATACTAAGAGATATGCCCAAATGTCCTCTTAAAAAACAACGACACATACCGAAAACGTGTTGTAATGTGCATAGTTTTATTAGATTGGAAGCTGAAAATGATGAATAATTTGAAGAGGGTAAAAGAAAAAATGAACAAGAATTTGATGACACAGAAACAACTTCTTCTGGCGCAAATGAGAAGCATATCACATTTGATATATCAAAAATTGCTGAAATGACTCAAGTTAGAGACAAAATTGCTACATCATTATGGATTAATTATAAGCATAATTGAAAATAAAAAATAGTCATTAAGAATTGGTAATAATTATTTTTAGTGTAACACATTTTATATTGTTCTTTATAAAGAATAAATATTATTTTTTATTGAGTTTAAAATTTTAATCTGATTAATTATATTTACTTATTATAATAATACTTCAATAATAATATTTTAATTTAATTACTTGTTTATATTATTTTAAAAAATTAGGTACCAAACACATTTTCACTGTTTTCATTTTTGAAAACAAATTTTTATTTATATTAACCAAACATGTTTTCTATTTTTAGAAAAATAAAAATAAAACTGTATTTGAAAATGAGAATAGAAAATGAAAATAGAAATTATTTTCAAGAACCAAACGGATACTAAGTGTTGCACGAAAAAAGATGAGAATTTTGGGTTTATGAGTTATTTTGAATTAAGAAATAATTGATAATATATATATATATATTATAAACTAAAATTGTTATTATTGTTATGAATATTTATTTATGTGGATGTCTATCATGATAAGGACTTTATCAAGGAGATTTGACTTATTTTATCATTAGGATTATTATTTACATTAATTAGAGTTTAATGTATTATGTACTTCTTATGCCTATAAATAGATGGTTTATTGAATGCATTGTACACAAGTCAATATTTGAGAATAATACAAATCTTCCTTTTTCTCTCATCTTTTTGTTCTTTTATTCTTGTTCGTTGTTTATCGTTATTTTATTCACAACACGTTATCAGCACGAGTCTCTTCAACCGAAACTTATATTTTAGAAGAAAATTTTGGTGGTTGTGATTGACTACGCACATGTTTTTGAGATGATGATATTTTCAAAGAATTCTTTTCGTTATACTAACTTATAATCGACACTATGCTAATTGAAATTATGGCATCAGCGTGAAGCTAACATAAAGTTTACTTTTATCTTATTGTTTATTTACTATTTTTTTTACATTAATCATTAGTCAACAATTTCCCATTTTTATTAAAGCATAATACAAATGAAAGATGTAAGGAATCTTATTGAAAACTCATTGGTTTTGTAGTTTGATTGAAAAATTTCCGCATTGGTGTAATGATACTAAATTTAAAATTCATATATTACAGTATGTATCCAAAAATACTACTTTAAAAGTAGGTTATGATTTTGATAAGTAAAAGACTTAAATTTTATTATTATTATTATTATTATTATTATTATTATTATTATTATTATTATTATTATTATTATTATTATTATTATTATTATATCATTTAATGTTTTATATTCTATATTGGATTTATTTATCTGTGTTTTGAGTTTTACATGTGTTTAAACGGTTTGAAAAGAAACATGACATAAAGAGATTATGAGATGTTGTCTCAGTTATTTGTTATGTCTTTATCGTCTCGAGAGAAAATTAATATCGATAAATTCTAATTTTATTTTTATTCTTTAATTATTATTTTAAATTACGATAAATTATAGTGATTTTGCTCAAAAGCTATATTTCTTCTACGTCGAAAAACTCGAGTATGGACTTCTCCCAAGGTCAGATTACAAAAATTCATCTTGACAAGATTTTTTGTGGGAAGCATTCCCTGAATGCAAGCATGATTTTTATTCCATGTGATTATCAATGATTAGGATATGATAATAAAAACACTATATTTTCACGCAAAAAATGTTGTCCTCAGACAATATCGTGAAAATGATTTTAAAGGCCCACTGGCTCTACTCCATTCTCTGAAGTGAATGTGAAATTTTATAATGAAAAGAATAAATGCCACATTTAGTAGTTGTGGTCATGGTCGAGACCATAGACATACACATTATGGTCATTTTAAGAATACTTCTTCTCACCTGTAGTGAGGTTATAAGGATGACAATAGTGATAAAGTTCATTCTAAGAAAGTAAAATTCTTTTTATTATCAATTCGATGTTATAAACCATTGGTCTCGTACTTATCATACATTGAAAAATTAACAATCATTGAATGATAAAGGAAAGAAAATAAAAGAAAATATTGTTTGCGAAAATGACGAAGATGATATTGGTCCAACTCATTTGGACATTGTTGATTTCCTTACAACCCTTGAAGGAATAAATCATCTTCTAATTATTCTCGTAACCTTGAAGAGAATTACTTATTCCTTTTAATTTACTTTGCTTTATGTTTATTTACTTTACACATTAATTATTTACGCTTTATATATTAATTTAATTCCTAAAGTATGTTTTTTTAATTAGTTAATATGTTCTCTATTATGTTGGTTTAATCAAAATATATTGGCTAGACATCTCGTTCTGCGAGGCTACTGGTCTCAAAAGAGATTTTTAAAGGACCTTATGAACTGGTTTAACAATGTCGCGTATGAGGATTAGATCTTTTTTCTTTGTTAGTTTGTATATATATTATGATATTTATTTATTTTGTTTCACATGATTACTTATCAAATATAATCTGTGGTGACAATTTATGCTTAGCAGAACCATAAGATATATTTTCCCATTTAATGCAAGGGTTAATGTGAGTACTATATCTCAAAGTACTAAAAATATTGATGCTCCGGAAGAGCAATAAGTTCTTGAGAGAAAGCCCATTTTGAAAAGTACAATATTGTGAATATTGTAATAATTACCGCTAATGGTAATGATATTGTCACCTCTAGAAGTGGAAATTTTAAGAGAGCAATATGAGTTCGCAAAATAATCATTCAGGAATTATAAATAACATATGTTATAAATTGGCATTTTAAATAAGTCAATGTGGATATAAGTTCTGGTAGCCAAAAGTTAGTTGAAAGCTCTAGAAGAGCTATATATTGCTACCAAAAGATAATTTCATTGAAAACTCCGGAAGAGCTAAATATATTCTCATTTAAAGGAACATTTTTTGGTGGACAGTGTATTATCAAGTTTTAAAGAAACTTGTATTTCAAAATTTGTACCACACATGTACAACTGAGATTGAATCTGTAACACCACTCGCCCGGGTTAGGAGCGGAGAGCATTACGACGAGGAAACAAAACGAAGAAACAAGAAATTTTCGAGCCAGTTAAAACTTTTTTTCTAATTAACTTATCCCTATTGGATAAGTTACTTAGCTAGCAAGTTATCAATTCAACTCATTGCAACATTTAAGATTCATTTAACTATTCATTTATTACCTAAAGCCTTATGACTCATTCATCAGCTAGAATCAAGTTATCTATGTATCATTACTTACTAGGCTTAGACAAAATTCAAGTTTAATCATCCATTAGATACAATCACAATGATCGCTAGATCCATAACTTAACACACTTATTTATATAATTCTAGTCCATTCATTTGCAAGACAAAGATATAGTATTTAGAAAGATCATTATTCATATACATCATATGCCACAAAGGTCATTACAATACTTGACCAAGTTTATACATACATATTCTCTAACTAATTCAAATGCATGTCAAGCTATGTGCCACCAACTAGGAGGATTCAAATAAGCATATAATTGTACTTCAAGTCTTGCTTATCTTGCTTCGGGTCCAAGAAAGATAGCTTCGGGGTCAAGGTACTAGTCGGGATAGCTTTAACCTAAGGTCTGGGAAGAATGCAAACAAGTGATAAGTACTTTTGAGGTACTTAGTGAGGTAGTATCTAGAATCTATCAGTTTTAATCAAGTTTCAAGTGTCATGTATGATCATTGCTTAACAACGTCAAGTCATCCAAGTAACCCAACCTATCTAGTTACTAAGCCTATTCAAATTCCCAATCAAATCAAGGCTCAAGTACTGTAATTCAAACAAGCTAGATACCACAAGGAATTAGACATAAATCAAGTAAATTCAATGTTTAAGATTCAAGGTCCATTACAAGGACTCATATTGCCCACATAAGTCGAATTAGTTTGTCCAATTAGGACTCCAAGGTCTTTCGAATGATTTACTTCAAAGACAAGAAAACATTCAAAAATATCATATATACAAGCAAGACTCATTCTCATTAAACTTCTAGTCTTGATTACCTAAAATGATCATCTAAGCATGATTTTCCAATAGGGTTCTTTAATTCATTCGATGGGTTAATTAAAAAGTAAGAACCATTGTACTCAACTCAGTCAAGTTATATACAACTTAATTGTCCAATTGATCACTTAGTTACATTTAATCTCCTAAGTTTCATTCAAGTTCTTAAGTTATGTAGTAATTCATGCTAAAATTCACTACACTAATTACATTCTGTAACCCCCTTAGCCCGGCCTAGACGGTTGACCCGAACTACGAAGATTACACGGGGAAAACCAAAGTCAACCCGAAAGTCAACCTTGATTAACGACCATTTTTTTCTCTTTTTAGTCTTATCTAGATGCACATTAACCTTAAGCGTACTCTTGAGAAACACATACATGAAAAGCATAGCGATCGAATTACAATAAGGGACTCAATTGCACAAAATACAAATGTTAGGGACCAAATTGTAAATTCTGGAAATTTGAAGGTCTTAACGAATTTTTAAGTTACCAATATCAAATTAATCATATTACATGCTTCCCTGCCAAATTTCACCTTAATCAGACATCTCGAACTCATGCAATTGCAAATACAATTTTCAGGACTAAAACGTAAAGCTTGCAAACCTTAAAACCATTCAAATCAGTGCCCAACGGTCACCTGTTTCGAAACACGGGTTTGTTTCAAGACCTGTTTCGAAACAGGCCTTCTAGTGGCCAAACCGTTTCGATACAGTCATCAGCCGTTTCGAAACACCAGTGCCATTACAAGCCCCCATTTCGAAACGCCTATGAGTGTATCGATACGGGTTGCCCAGAAACTGCAGAAATTGCTGGTTTAACATGCATTTAACCTTTTAACACAACCTAATGACTTCCTAATCATACCAACAAGTCAAAATACATATAAGATACATGTTTGCAACATCAAAACACGTTCATGGCATCAATCAAAGAATTCCACGAGTCTATAGGCATGCATCCTAGTGTTCAAAACCAAGAAACCAACAAATCACCAAATCAAGCACCAAAATGGCCATTTACAAATCCAAATCAACATAGGCATCATGCCACAATTAGGGAGTCCAAAACATCCCCCAAAACAACATCCTAGGTTCCCATTGCCAAATATCAAAAACTAATAGTGTTGTGAAAACATCACCATACATGAGCTTAGCTTTCCCTTGGATTCTTAGTCTCCTTGTTGCCCTCAAACACTTCAATTATCTGCATTATTGGTTCAAGAGAGAGAGCGTAAGCAAAAATGCTTAGTGAGGCATGCTCTAAAAAAACAACACAATAATGCTTTTATAAAATTCTTTTAGCAAAACCTTCCATCACAATAATCATCATTATTCATGCAACCTTGCATACATAACAAGCATCTCATGCTTCATTTGAATCAACATGTCATATTGGCTTTCAAGTGATAATCCATAACCATTTACAACACAAAACACAATCGGATACCCGGATTACAAGCGTTGTCTCATACGCTTCATACACACTACCGAACACACATGGTGGAGTTTACCGGTACAATCACCACCCTTCAACACCCGTGATGGAGTTTAACGGTACAATCACAACCCCTCAACATCACTCATCGGTATTTGTATAAGACCACTAACGAGAACACGGGACACACAACACAAGATCCACACATGGACTTTTAACCACCATTGTGATCTTACCTTTCTCGTTAGTGTACTTGGATGGAGTTTACGGTACAATCTCAACCCCTCAACATCCAAGGCGACTTAATTCATGGTGCACCCAATCTTGTAGTCGGCTAACTATATCCGATTAAAGTGCTTTAAAACCAACACATCACTTGCCAACATACATCATTTATCATCAATAATCCACTGTTTTAAAGCATTAATCAAAGCCATTAAACCATCATGCATCACTATGCATCAAAACCACATTTACAAATATCAAACCAAGGATCTCTTACCTTGAGCATCCTTCAACACATGGCTTTCAAAACCAGCATTAATCATGCTAAAACATGCTTTCAAAACAGAATTTAAACATACAAATTAAATACAATGCATCCAACCACCTCATGGTTCATCCAAGAGAGAGAGTTTTCCCGAAAACTTACTCTTGAGCTTAGTTAAGTTTCTTAGACTTAAACTAAGCTCCCAAAACCTTCAAACATTCGCTACAAAGCTGGAAATCCAACTTCACTCACCAATTCCGTTTCGCAAGCTTGCCGAAACGCCGATCAAGCCTCCAGATCAACACATCAAGTATCCGAAGATGTCTCCCACATCAAGGCAGAGGATTAATGCATCATCATGCATTAAAATCTTCAGCCATCACACCTAAACTCGTTGCTCCAACCAATTCTAACATTTCGGCTACCAAACACAACCAAAATCACCTCCAAACTCTTCCACAACATTACCCAGCCAAGATCCATCACTTCTAACCATTTCTAAACATCAATTAACATCCAAAATGAACCTAAACTCGTCCTTATACCTCCAGCTATAACAGAACACCAAGATCACCCCAAAAACCACCATTTTCATAAGCAAAAACTTAGGAAATTCAACCTATTCGGGATTGCATTGATAAAACCTCATTTACACATCATTAGACATCCAAAATACATTTAATAATCATCTCAAAACAGAGCCCAAACAATCACCACGAAATTCTTCAAGATTTCCTCCAAATCTTGAGTTTTAAGCCAAAATCAAGTTCATATCATTAAAACCTTTTGTAAAACTTAAATTAAGGATTGATAACTTGGGAATTTCAGTAAAGAACTGAGTATTTAGAGAAGAACAACCTTACCTCTAAATGTTGATTTCTCCTTGATTAAAGCCAATTTTCTTGAAATCCAATAAGCAAATCAAAAGGATTTGATGTAGAAAGGATTAGGAATTAATTGATGATTGAAACCTCATCAATTGGAATGAAAATCAATAAAAATGTTGCTGGAGAAAAGTGTTTGGATGAGGGAATTTTGAGAGAAAATGAGATGAGAAAGTTTTAGGAAAAGTTAGTTATGATTTAATCAAAAGGTAGTTTCTCTCCTCATCTAATTAATTAAAACATTAATTAGATCACTTAAATTTAAGAAAAATCTGGAGAAATCTTTCTTGGGTAAATTAGCTCCTTAAAGATTCAAAGTTTCAATCCTTACAAAACAGTCACCACTGAACTTTTCAAAAATCGCATTTTAGTCACTATTTTAAAATGTTGTATTTCCAAACCTTATTTTGTAAAATTGATTTCACCACTCTCTTATATATAAATTAAAAGAGGATTTTTAGATATTTTCCATATTTTTAAAGCATTCCGAACTAGGCTTTCCCTAAAACCACCTTTTATATTCGAACCGAAAATTAGACCGGCCCGATTCAGACCCTAAACTTCTAAGCCCAAAATTAGGGTGTTACAACTCCCCCCTTAAGAAATTTCGTCCTCGAAATTTACCTGGAGGAAAGAGGTACGGAAACTGCTTCCTCATGTCATCCTTTCTTTCCCACGTGGCTTCCTCAACACCACAATGCTTCCACAACACCTTTACCAAATCAATGGTCTTGCCTCGAAGAACTTTACTGTCTGAATCCAGAATTTCCACCGGCTCCTCATCATAGGTCAAGTCTGGATTCAACTCCACTTCCTCCACAGGCATAACATGCAAAGGATCCGATCTATACCTCCGAAGCATAGAGACATGAAACACATCATGAATCTTTTCCAACTCTTGCGGGAAACTCAGCTTGTAAGCAACAGGACCCACTCGTTCAATCACCTCGTATGGTCCAATGTACCTAGGGCTCAACTTACCCTTTCGACCAAACCTCATCACCTTTTTCCAAGGCGAAACCTTCAAAAACACACGGTCACCTACCGCAAACTCAATCTCCTTACACTTCAAATCCGCGTAAGATTTATGTCGATCAGAAGCTGCCTTCAATCGCTCACAAATGAGCTTCACCTTCTCGGTGGTTCCTTTCAACAAAGCTGGCATTGAAAACAACTTCTGACCTGTTTCAGCCCAACAAAGAGGAGTTCTGCATTTCCTCCCGTACAAGGCTTCATAAGGTGCCATTTGAATACTAGCCTGGTAGCTATTGTTATAAGCAAACTCCACCAAAGGCAAATGCTTCCCCCAAGAGCCTTGAAACTCAATCACACAACACCTCAACATATCTTCCAGCACTTGGATAACACGCTCAAACTGTCCATATGACTGTGGATGATAAGAAGTACTGAAATTCAGCCGTGTACCCAAAGATTGATGCAAACATTCCCAGAAACGCGATGTAAACCTCAGATCTCTATCCGAAACAATAGACTTTGGCACACCATGCAGCCGCACAATCTCAGCAATGTACAACTCTGCAAGCTTGTCCAAAGTGTACGTAGTATGCACAGGCAAGAAATGAGCACACTTCGTAAGGCGATCCACAATCACCCACACCGAATTCTTCTTCGATGGCGACAAAGGAAAACCAGACACAAAGTCCATGGTAATCCTTTCCCACTTCCACTCAGGAATCCTCAACGGTTGCAACAACCCAGAAGGAAATTGATGCTCAGCCTTAACTCGCTGACAAACCATGCACTTACTCACATACTCAGCAACATCTTTCTTTAAACCCACCCAATAGTACTCATCCTTCAGATCACGATACATCTTTGTACTACCAGGGTGCATAGCAAAATGACTACTATGAGCTTCAGCCAGAATAGCACGCCTCAACTCAGCATCATTGGGCACTACTATCCGACTTCCAAAACATAGAACTCCATCATCATTAAAACAGAAATCCGATGGTCTATCCTCAGCAATATCCTGAACATGTGGCACCAAGGAATCATCCAACAACTGCCTATCCTTTATCAACTGAACCAAAGATGGTTTCACTTGCAATTCAGCCACAAGACCTCCATCTCGCGAAATACTTAAGCTGGAAAACATAGCCCTCAACTCCACTGCCACTTTCCTACTCAAGGGATCCGCTACAACATTAGCTTTTCTCGGATGGTACTCGATCGTCAGATCATAATCTTTAAGCAACTCCACCCAACGCTGTTGCCTAAGATTCAACTCTTTCTGAGACATCAGATACTTCACACTTTTGTGATCTGTGTACACAGTACACTTCTCACCATACAGGTAATGTCTCCAAATTTTCAAAGCAAAAACCACCGCAACCAACTCAATATCATGCATTGGATAATTGCGCTCATGCACCTTCAACTGGCGCGATGCATAAGCCACCACCTTACCCTCTTGCATCAACACACACCCCAAACCAACATAGGATGCATCACTATACACCACAAACTCTTTCCCTGATTCAGGTTGAACCAAGATAGGAGCTTGCGTCAAAGCTGCCTTAAGCTTCTCAAAAGCCTGTTGTCTCGCATCTGTCCACTCATACTTGACATCCTTCTGCAACAACTTCGTTAAAGGTGCAGCAATCTTTGAAAATACATCCACGAACCTCCGATAGTATCCCGCCAAACCAAGGAAACTACGGACTTCATGAACAGACTTAGGAGGCTTCCAATTCACCACTGCCTCAATCTTCTGAGGATCAACACGAATCCCCTCAGCAGAAATTGTTGAGTGTGTAAAAGTTCTATTATTTACACCCTTTTTAACCCATATTTCTGCTGCATTCAAGCATCATTTCATTGCATTTAGGTTAGTTTACAGCAAAACATCACAAATATATAAAAGGCACAAATTCTACTAAAAATGGTTGTTTTTGGCAGGTTGCCGCCGTCGTAGACGGAGAAGGCAGGCGCATGGTAGATAAGCAGAAGAGCTGAACTGGACAAGCAGACGAAGAGGACGATGCTGCCATGGAGCTGCTGTGACAGTAGAGGACGACAGCAACTTAGTGGAGGAAAAACAAAGTGGACCGCGATAGATAGAGAAAATTCTGCTTGTCTATCGTGTGAAAACCTTATATTTTTCCAAGCCCCGGATCAAAAGATATGTCAAGCCCAAAGCTCAAGGAGAGAAAATCCCAAGAAACAAGGAGGACGGCTGAAAAGTAGGATCCTTGAAGATTAAGTCTTTATTAGAATCATACTTTTAATTAAAGTTGTAATCCTTGTTAATTTAGATAACTTGAGCCCAAAGCTTATATAAGGGCATGTATTTTAACCTAGGGCATATATCATATCCCATAGTCGATTACCCCATAACCGACAACCAAAAACCCCTAGCCATTTACCCGCCGCCGACATGTTCTAAATCCCCCCTAGGGCCACGGGTTGATTTGTAAAGTAGTTGCAAGGGTTGTTTTGTTTTAGGAATTTTCAGTTCAATAAAATAAACTTCAAGTTCTCTTATTTTGGTTATTAATATCTTGCAAGAGCATCGAGAGAGCATTGTGAGGTTATCTATTTACTTGGCATCGGGAGAGTTAAGTATACGAAAGAAATAAGAGCAAGTTCTCTAGTTTATAGTTGAACTATCTCGTGCCTAGGTATAGGGCGAGGTTAAGTGGCTAAAGAAGAATTCATACACATCGGTGTTCATCCTTCGATTCACGCCGGGAGGTATCATCAAGACGTGATCATCGACAGACTTGGACCTAGGGATAGGCCAAGGCAGATCTGGGATTCTTGCCAAACTTGAAAGTACCGAGTTGAGCGTTTGCTGCCGCGACGACCAACGGACTGCTGCCGCGACAGGTGCTGCCGGGACAGGCGCGATGACAGAACTGGATTTCCTAAACTCTGCAATACCTGCACTACTGAGCAATTCAATACCAACCCATTCTCTCTATCTTGATATCTTTACTCTTTTATTTACGTTTACTTTATTTTTTTCGTGACAACTCTCAAATATTTTCTTTACTTTCGTGCAGTGAATTAAGGTGAAGCTATTAGCCCAATCCCTATGGAGACGATATCCGATACTTCGTATCACTTTACTACTTGCGTCGTGTATACTTGCACTACCATTGCGATAGACTATTTTACACGCAACAAGTTTTTGGCTCCGTTGCTGGGGATTGGCAACATAACTCTACCTTTCTTTTATTGCACTTTTCGTTTTTATTTTTATTTTTCTGTTTTTTCGTTGGTACATTCAACTCTTGCGTTTCACAAGGTTTTCTTGTTTATGCGCAGATCGAATCGAGGTAAAGATCCTGAGTATCCATTAGATCCGGAAGTTGAACGTTCCTTCAATCTCAAGAAACAACTTCGTCACCTTCTAGCCAGGAACGAGTACCTTGAAGAACAGCTAGAGAAGATGGCCCACGTTGGAGACGACCCGCCTGCTGGCGATGTCATACCGCCTGCCGGTAACCCTGCCGCCGCCGGACGATGGTCCTGTCGTGACTACACGTTGAACGATCATGTAGAGTTGGAGACCACGCTGCCGGATATTGATGTTGATAACTTCGAGCTTAAACCTGTCATGTTTAGTATGATCAACAATGTCGGGCAGTTTAGTGGTGCTGTTACTGAAGATGCTAGGGAGCATCTCAAAACGTTCCAGGAGATCTGTGGTTCGTTTAGACTGCCAGGAGTTAATCCAGAGATACTGAGGCTTCGGTTATTTCCTCATTCATTGAGGGACAGAGCAAAAACTTGGTGGAATAAACTTACGCCGGGTTCAATTAGAACTTGGGCAGATTTGTCTCGTGAATTTTTATCTCGTTTTAATCCTTCGCATTTATCTGAGCGATTACGTAACGAAATTGCTACTTTTCAACAGGAAGATGACGAGCCAATGCACGAGGCCTGGGACAGATTTACTACTCTTCTACGGAACTGCCCAATGCATGGATTCCCCGTCTGGAATCAAGTAACTAAGTTTTATAATGCCGCCAACTTACAAACTCGTATTCGAATTGATTCAACAGCAAACGGACTATTATTGGATAAAGATCCGGACGAGGCAATGCAAGTATTGAAAAATCTGGCCAAGAATGAGGAGCAGTTTCCGACAGCAAGAAGAGGGGGTAAACGGGTACTAGCTGTCAAGGATTATGAGGCCGACAGCACGATGAAATCACAGGTAGCATTCCTTACTAAAGCAATGAAAAAGCTGTTGAATGAAGATGCACAACATGGATTTGCTGTTGAGGAGGTATGTGAAATCTGTGAGGGAAATCATAGTTCGGATGAGTGTCCTATACAGTTGGAAGAAGGGAAATATGTTGGAAACTACAAGCCGAATTACAATTCCAACAACTATAATCCCAATTGGAGGAAGGATCCCAAGTTTTCTTGGAGTAATCCTAATAATGCCCTTAATCCTCAAGCACACAATCAGAATCAGGGAGGACCTAGATTGTTGACACGACAGCAACTGCCGCCGCACCTGCCGTCATAACTGCCGCCGCAACAGCAACAGCAGCCACCAACTGCCACGAGCAGTATATTGGAACAGACTCTGGCCACTTTTATGTCTCAGACAGGTACTTATATTGAGAATATGAATCAGTTTGTCAAGAAGACAGAGAATTTCATGGATAAAACAGAGATGAGGATGACGAATCATGAGGCTACTCTGAAATCTCTGGAGACACAAATAGGTCAGATGTCCCAACATATTAAGCCGAGGCAGACTGGAGGATTTCCTAGTAATACTGAAAATGCTAGGCAGCCCACACATGAGCAGTGTAAGGTTATTACTACTAGGAGTGGGAAGAAACTACCAGGGCCGGAAAAGGAAGCTGAAACAGTAAAGGAACCAGCCTTAGACAAACCTACCGAGGAAGCTGCCCCGACAGGTGACAAACAGACTGCTGCCGATGAGCCTGTCACGACAGCAGAAGCGACAGAGGAGAAAAACGAAGATTTTCATCCTCAGATTCGTATGCAGTGGGAAGGACGTATTGCTGATTATCGTCCCCCACCTCCATTCCCTCAACGGATACAGCAAGCTAAGCAAGAATCGTAACTTAAAAAGATTTATGATATTTGTAAGCAGGTTCATATTAATATTTCGCTATTAGATGCCGTTAGGGAGATGCCCGGTTATGCCAAATTTCTCAAGGATGTCATGTCAAAGAAATCTAAACTTGGGGAATTTGAAACGGTAAAGATGACAGAGGGTTGTATGAGTATTCTTCATCGGCAGCCACCCCAGAAAAAGAAGGATCCGGGGAGCTTCATCATACCTTGTGTAATTGGAAATAAATTTGTAGGTAAGGCACTTTGTGATCTTGGTGCCAGTGTTAATTTAATGCCAAAATCTGTTTTTCAGAAATTAGGTATTGGAAAGGCGCGGCCCACGACAGTAACTCTGCAGCTGGCAGACCGCTCTTATGTTCATCCGGAAGGAAAAATCGAAGATATTCTGGTAAGAGTGGATAAATTTATTTTTCCTGCTGACTTTCTTGTTTTAGATTGTGAGGCAGATGAAAACGCACCAATCATCCTTGGGCGACCCTTCTTAGCCACGGGAAGATCACTGATTGATGTGGAGAAAGGAGAACTCACCATGCGAGTGAACGATCAAGAGATTAAGTTGAATGTTCTCCAAGCGATGAAACATGCTGATGCAGACGAGGAATGCAAGGCTATCACTGATGTTACCCTTGATCAACCCTGCATCAGGTCGGGCTGTCACGATATTAAATTTGGACACTGCCGCGGCAGCCACTTACAGGCCTGTCACGACATCACCGACGACAGCAACTCCTCTGAATCCGATACATCTGATACTGAAGATCAAGAGGAGGTAAACTGGTTAGGCAATCGTCCAGGTAAGTTATTCGAACCTTTAAATTATACTTCGGATAACCATTTAATCCAAAAGCCATCTACTGTTGAACCACCTGCCTTAGAAATGAAGCCCCTGCCAGGGCAGCTAAAATATGCTTTTCTTGGTTCAAATGATACGTTGTCCGTAATCATCTCTTCTAAGCTGCCACAGGAATAGGAACGGCAGCTAATAGGCATGTTGCGACAGCACAAGAAGGCAATTGGATGGACGATAGCTGACATTCAAGGCATTAGTCCGGCGTTATGCATGCACAAAATCCTCTTAGAGGAAGATCATAAGCCGACTATAGATGCCCAAAGGCGGCTTAACCATGCAATGAAGGAGGTGGTTCGTAAAGAGATAATCAAATGGTTAGATGCTGGTATTATTTACGCCATCTTCGACAGCAAATGGGTGAGCCCGGTGCAATGCGTTCCCAAGAAAGGAGGAATGACCGTGGTGACCAACGAAAACAATGAGTTAATCCCAACCAGGACTGTGACCGGTTGGAGGGTTTGTATGGACTATCGGAAGCTTAACAAAGCTACCCGAAAAGACCACTTTCCTTTACCCTTTATTGATCAAATGCTTGATAGATTAGCGGGTAAACCTTACTATTGTTTTCTTGATGGTTATTCAGGTTATAATCAAATTGCAATCGCACCGGAGGATCAAGAAAAGACGACTTTCACATGCCCCTACGGAACGTACGCCTTTAGGAGAATGCCATTTGGATTATGTAAAGCACTCGCCACCTTCCAAATGTGCATGATGGCCATATTCTCCGACATGGTGGAGGACTTCCTCGAAATTTTCATGGATGATTTTTCAGTCTTTGGGGACAATTTTGAGAGCTGCCTAGGCAATCTACAAAAGGTACTTGAAAGATGTGAAAAAGCAAATCTAGTCCTAAACTGGGAAAATGCCACTTTATGGTGGATGAGGGGATAGTCCTTGGCCATAAGATTAGCTGCCGTGGGATAGAAGTCGACAGGGCTAAGATAGAAGTAATCGAGAAGCTGCCGCCACCGACCACAGTCAAGGGCATTAGAAGTTTCTTGGGACATGCTGGTTTTTATCGGAGATTTATTGCAAATTTCTCAAAAATCACCAAGCCCCTATGCCATCTTTTGGAGCAACCGACCCTTTGACTTTAATGACGAATGTACTAAAGCATTCAAGGTTCTTAAGGAAAAACTGGTAACAGCCCCAATAGTACAGCCGCCAGACTGGACACAGCCATTTGAGATTATGTGTGATGCTAGTGACTATGCTGTCGGGGCAGCACTTGGGCAACTGAGAGATAAGCTATTTCATGTCATATAATATGCTAGCAAGACACTGAATGACGCCCAAGTGAACTACACCACCACAGAAAAGGAGTTATTAGTTGTGGTGTTCTCCATTGACAAGTTTCGTTCTTACATACTTGGAACGAAAGTAATAGTGCACACAGACCATTCTGGCCTTAAATATATGTTCGCGAAAAAGGATGCAAAGCCTAGATTGATACGGTGGATCCTCCTACTGCAAGAATTCGACCTTGAAATCAAGGACAAAAAAGGGACAGAAAATCAGGTGGCAGATCACTTGTCAAGGTTGGAGACGGGACAGAGTCTGCCAATAGATGAGTCAAACATACTGGAGACCTTCCCAGATGAGCAGCTCTTTGCTGCCGCAATCGCTGCCGCAACAGCCATGGCGGCAGGTAAGTCTTCTGAACTCCCCTGGTATGCTGATTTCGTTAATTTTATAGTTAGCGGAATACTTCCTTCTGATCTTAATTATCAAGCGAGGAAGAGGTTCCAAAATGATGTTAAGCATTATTATTGGGACGAACCTCTTCTTTTCAAAATGTGTGCAGATCAGGTTATAAGGAGGTGTGTACCACAAGAAGAGCAAGAAGACATTCTTCATCACTGCCAT
Organism: Hibiscus tridactylites; assembly: GCA_958450335.1. Taxonomy (NCBI): domain Eukaryota; kingdom Viridiplantae; phylum Streptophyta; class Magnoliopsida; order Malvales; family Malvaceae; genus Hibiscus; species Hibiscus tridactylites. Next base: position 73,623,401 of record OY288267.1, read on the forward strand.
GCTTCACAATATGGAGGTCACTTAGGAGGTAATAAAACTGCTGCCAAGGTGCTGCAGTCAGGGTTTTATTGGCCGTCACTGTACAAAGATGCACAACTCTTTTACAAGAACTGTGACAGGTGCCAACGGACAGGAAACATCTCAAGGAGAAACGAGATGCCGCTGCAGAACATTTTAGAAGTCGAAATCTTCGACGTTTGGGGGATTGATTTTATGGGACCTTTTCCATCTTTATGTGGAAATCTATACATCCTCCTAGCAGTAGATTATGTCTCTAAGTGGGTAGAAGCTATCGCCACTCAAAAGAATGATGCCAAGATAGTCCAAAAGTTTTTACACAAAAACATCTTTTCTAGGTTTGGCATCCCTAAGGCGATTATCAGTGATGAAGGGAGACATTTTGACAATAGGGTTATTGCTGCCGCCTTGAAGAAATATGGTGTCAAGCATCGGATCGCGACAACGTACCACCCACAGACCAATGGACAAGCTGAGATATCCAATAAGGAAGTTAAGAACATTCTTGAGAAGATGGTTAAACCAACTAGGAAAGATTGGTCTTTACTTCTAAATGATGCATTATGGGCATATAGGACAGCTTTTAAGACTCCATTAGGCATGTCTCCATACCGATTGATTTATGGGAAAACCTATCATCTGCCTGTCGAGATAGAGCACAGAGCATATTGGGCAATCAAGGCAGTGAATTTGGACTTGGACAAGGCAGGCCAGAAAAGGCTGTTAGATTTGAACGAGATTGAAGAAATACGGACAATGGCCTACGACAATGCAAGAATTTACAAGGAGAAAACTAAGAAGTGGCATGACAGGAAGTTGCTGCCACGACAGTTCTGCCCAGGGCAGCTTGTGTTGTTGTTCAATTCTAGACTGAAACTCTTCCCAGGGAAGCTAAAATCTAGATGGTCTGGCCCGTTCCAAGTTGTACAAGTTTTTCCCCATGGTGCCATCACAATCTGATCATTAAAAGACGGTCACCAATTCAAAGTCAACGGACAGCGCCTTAAGCATTATCAGGGGACTGAAGCCCCAGGAATACAGGAAGTGGTTACCTTAGGAGATGCCCCACAAGGCATCCCTAATTTAACCTAAATTTTAGTTTTATTTATTTTTATTATTTATTATTTATTAGGAAATAAGGTTTATTTTATTCGAATAATGTTTTTTTTTTGTTTTTTTTATGTCTATTGTTTTTAGGAAATAAAGGAGGCAAGAAGAATAGGAGAAGTGACTCAAGCCCACCATCCATCCATCAGCCCAACAGAGCCCAATATTGAAGCCTGCCGTTCCAGCTGCCGCCGCAGACACGGAAAAGACAGGCTGTCCCCAGACTGTCACGGCAGACGCAGAAACGTGTGACAGACGCGTAACAGACGCATAAATGCGTGTCAGACGCGTCAGACACGCTAAAGCTCAATAGTCGCCCCGTTATTCACGCCTGCCGTTACAGCTTCAACGGGCAGCAACTCCTCCTCTATAAAACCCCGTTTCATTTTCATTTCACTCACTTCTGTTTTTCTTACTTGCTCTCTCCGTTAGTTTTTCTTTGTTTTCTTTACTTTCAAACAACCCTTGAAACTAACATGTCTTCCAGAAGAACCCGCCGCAGTGCTGCTTCAACCTCTTCACCGGCAGCACCCACCCCGCAGTCCTTCGCAACTAAAGACCTCTGGGAAGAACGAGGCTTTATTTACGCTCGAAAGGCCGTTAATATGGGCCTCAAACCATTCATCGCAAGGGCGATTAAGGCTCTCTTGTGGGAGCAATTTGCAGAGCAACCAGAAGAAATGAATGAAACGCTGGTGAGGGAATTCTATGCTGCCATTGACAACAGGACGGCAACAACAGTGATTGTCCGAGGGACAGAAGTGCCATTCACAGCAGAGCGCATCAACAATTTCTATGGCCTATACTTCGGCCCCAACGACGATGCTCACCAGCAGTTCCTGGACACCCTAGACAACGCTGCCTTCGATGCTGTCATGGCAGAAGTGACAGAAGAAGGAACTGAATGGAACACGAGTAAGAAAAATCCCAATACCGTAAGAAGGGGGCAGCTGCTACCAGAAGCCAAATTATGGAACGCTTTCATCAAGAAGCGGATTCTGCCGTCCTCCCATCACACCACAATGGACCAGCAGAGGCTAGCCCTAATCCACTCAATCATGAACAAACGGCCCATAAATGTGGGACGCTACATGAGGGAGAGCATCTTGGACTACACCCACAGATCAACGGCCCTCCTCTGCCTGCCCTTCCTTATTACATCCCTCTGTCGCTGCTCTGCCGTACCGGAAGCCACCACTGATCGCCTAGTGAAGGGACGGGGCTGGACAGACAAGAATATTATCAGCCTCATGGAGCTGACAGTAGCAACCCCCATCTCTTCCGTCAACCCTAATGCACCCCAGCAGAATCATCAGAGGCGCCCAACACTGAACCTGCCGCAGCAGCTGCTCCGACAGACCCATCCACTCAAATCATTGCTGCCATTCAGAGGATGGAGGATAGACAGCTGGGTCTAATGACTTTCATCAAGGATTTTGCCGCATCCGCGGTAAATTTCATTCACCATACTTTAAATTATCCTGATGTTGTCTTTCCCACCTTCCCTGCCCACTATTTCACCGTCCCCACCCCTGCCCACACACCTACACCTGCTGCCACACCTCGTACACAATCTGCTACCTCCACCCCATCACCTGCCCCGACGGCAGCCGGCAGCCCTCAGGCCGACACATCCGCCCGAGGAACAAAGCGACCGCCCTCGGATGACATTGCTGCCTTCGTGGCTGGTTTTTCTTCTTCCTCCGTATGGGCAGAGAGCGAGACAGAACCCTCTATTCGGAGGAACCTGGAGAAAGAATTCACACCTGTCAAGAGGCAGAAAAGGATGGCCAAAAAGAAAACCCTGCCCAAGGCCAGCAGCAGTTGGGACAGCGGCAGCAGCTCCGACATCCAGGTTGTAGAGCAACCACAGCAGCCTGCCCCAAAGCCCAGAATCCGCCGCCAAATCCGCCTCGGCAGCAGCAGTGAAGACAGTACTTAGTACATCTTAATGGAGTCTTATCTATATTTCTTCTTATTGCTGTCTACCTTATCTATATTTCGTGATGTACTGCCTTCATTTTTATTTTGTCATTTGCATTGAGGGCAATGCAACCCTCGAGTTTGGGGGTGGCAACCCTCCATTTTAATGGAGTCTTAGTACATCTTAATTAATTGATGTGTCTTATTTATTTTTCTCTTAAAAAATCAGAAAAAACTGAAAATTTTGGCTTAAAACTGTGATTTAAACTTACCTGTCGTGACAGCTCTATCGTGGCAGCATCTTTAGGATAGTTTAAGGAGAAGTTTAGAACCTTTCTATAGTTCTGAAAACTTAAACACCATTGTGACTGTTATACTGCTTAGATTTCTTTTAGCCAAACTAGAATAGGAAGCTTAGTACTTGAATAGCCCCTAGAGGTGCCTAACACTGGCTCTAGGAAAGAAGTTTAGCAAAAGAAACTCAAAAACCTAGAGGTGCCCGAAACTGGCTCTAGGAAGCTAACTAGAGGTGCCTAAAACTGGCTCTAGTAAAACTTTAGAGAAATCGAGTCAAAAGAAAGAAATCAAAGAAGCATGAAAATGTGCATTCAAAAAAATAAACTTTGGCATAAAAATTCGAGTTAAGAGTTGAATATTCTAGTGAAACTAAGAGAGTCTTAGCATATAACTGTTCACAAGCATGCACACACTGCACGAGGACTATAGTGAGATTCCGGACATATCCTAAATTATCCGACTGGTTGCTGCCGTCACAGGGAACGAACGACGGGTAAGGGAAAGTTCACTGTTTGAAAGCCAAAACAAAAATATTTCATTTTTCTTTTGAGTCTTAGTTGCTTGAGGACAAGCAAAAACTTGAGTTTGGGGGTGTGTTGAGTGTGTAAAAGTTCTATTATTTACACCCTTTTTAACCCATATTTCTGCTGCATTCAAGCATCATTTCATTGCATTTAGGTTAGTTTACAGCAAAACATCACAAATATATAAAAGGCACAGATTCTACTAAAAATGGCTGTTTTTGGCAGGTTGCCGCCGTCGTAGACGGAGAAGGCAGGCGCAGGGTAGATAAGCAGAAGAGCTGAACTGGACAAGCAGACGAAGAGGACGATGCTGCTATGGAGCTGCCGTGACAGCAGAGGGCGACAGCAAGTTGTGGAGGAAAAACAAAGTGGACTGCGATAGATAGAGAAAATTCTGCTCGTCTGTCGTGTGAAAACCTTATATTTTTCCAAGCCCCGGATCAAAAGATATGTCAAGCCCAAAGCTCAAGGAGAGAAAATCCAAAGAAACAAGGAGGACGGCTGAAAAGTAGTATCCTTGAAGATTAAGTCTTTATTAGAATCATACTTTTAATTAAAGTTGTAATCCTTGTTAATTTAGATAACTTGAGCCCAAAGCTTATATAAGGGCATGTATTTTAACCTAGGGCATATATCATATCCCATAGCCGATTACCCCATAACCGACAACCAAAAACCCCTAGCCGTTTACCCGCCGCCGACATGTTCTAAATCCCCCCTAGGGCCACGGGTTGATTTGTAAAGTAGTTGCAACGGTTGTTTTGTTTTAGGAATTTTCAGTTCAATAAAATAAACTTCAAGTTCTCTTATTTTGGTTATTAATATCTTGCAAGAGCATCGGGAGAGCATTGTGAGGTTATCTATTTACTTGGCATCGGGAGAGTTAAGTATACGAAAGAAATAAGAGCAAGTTCTCTAGTTTATAGTTGAACTATCTCGTGCCTAGCGATAGGGCGAGGTTAAGTGGCTAAAGAAGAATTCATACACATCGGTGTTCATCCTTCGATTCACGCCGGGAGGTATCATCAAGACGTGATCATCGACAGACTTGGACCTAGGGATAGGCCAAGGCAGATCTGGGATTCTTGCCAAACTTGAAAGTACCGAGTTGAGCGTTCGCTGCCGCGACGACCAACGGACTGCTGCCGCGACAGGTGCTGCCGCGACAGGCGCGACGACAGAACTGGATTTCCTAAACTCTGCAATACCTGCACTACTGAGCAATTCAATACCAGCCCATTCTCTCTATCTTGATATCTTTACTCTTTTATTTACGTTTACTTTATTATTTTCGTGACAACTCTCAAATATTTTCTTTACTTTCGTGCAGTGAATTAAGGTGAAGCTATTAGCCCAATCCCTGTGGAGACGATATCCGATACTTCGTATCACTTTACTACTTGCGTCGTGTATACTTGCACTACCATTGCGATAGACTATTTTACACGCAACAGAAACCACATGTTTAAGGAACACAACTTCTCTAAGCCAGAATTCACACTTGCTCAGCTTAGCATAAAGCTGATTCTCCAACAAAGCCTGCAACACAATTCTCAAATGCCCTTCATGCTCCTCCTCAGTACGAGAGTACACCAGGATATCATCAATGAACACCACAACAAACTTGTCCAAGTATTCATGGAACACTCTATTCATCGTGTCCATAAAAGCTGCAGGAGCATTCGTCAAACCAAACGGCATCACAAGGAACTCATAATGCCCATACCTCGTTCTGAAGGCTGTCTTTGGCACATCCACATCCTTCACCTTGAGCTGGTAATACCCTGACCTTAAGTCAATATTAGAGAACACTGCCGCTCCCCGAAATTGATCAAAAAGATCATCAATCCTCGGTAAAGGATACCGATTCTTGATAGTCAACTTGTTCAGCTGACGATAATCGATGCACATCCTCATAGTGCCATCCTTTTTCTTCACAAACAAGACCGGTGCACCCCAAGGTGACACACTCGGCCGAATGAAACAACGATCAAGCAACTCCTGAAGTTGCGTTTTCAGCTCCTTCAACTCCTTAGGTGCCATTCGATAAGGAGTAATGGACACTGGAGTTGTGTTTTCATACAACTCAATTCCAAACTCCACCTCTCGATTAGGAGGCAATCCAGGTAACTCCTCCGGAAACATACCAGGAAACTCTTGCACAGTCCTGATATCTTGAACCCGCAACTCCTTAGAGCTAGGATTCATCACAAAGGCCAGATAAGCTTCACACCCTTGTCTCAACATCTGGCTCGTTTCCAATGTAGACACCACATTGGCAAGAAACTTCACATTCTCACCAACCACCACTCCCTCATAATCATCCGCAAGCTTCAACGAAACTCGCTTGTTCTCAAAATCCACCACAGCTCGATGTTCAAAAGCCAATCCATACCAAGGATTATATCAAAACCATAGAATGGCAATTCCATGAGATCAACATGAAAAACATGATTTTGCACTACCAAAGGACTTCTTCTATACAACTTCCGTGTCACAACGGTCTCACCAAAGGAACTAGTTACACGCATACCAACATCCAAAGACTCAACAGGCAAACCAAGCAATTGAGCATGTTCACGCAATATGTATGAGTGTGTAGATCCAGAATCAATCAAGGAAAGTAATGACAAGGATTGCAAAGTAAAGGTACATGCGATCACATCCGTGTCATTTCTCCCCTCTCGCTGAGCATACACTCGAGCCTGGCCACCACCCTCAGGTTGGACAGCCACCACATGTGCCACATTCCTCCCACCATCATCTCTGCGCTGGAAGTTACCACGGCCGCACCCACGACCTCTCTGTGGTGCAACAACCCCAGGAGCACGTCCCTGACCACCACCGGCCAACAAAGAACACTCCCTCCTCATGTGGTCTGCCGAACCACAATTCCAGCACGAATTACCGGTCACTGCCACAGGAGCCTGAACCTCCCTCGCTGCTCGAGGACAATCACGCCTTAAATGACCACGCGATCCACACGTTCAGCACGTGTTCTGATCAGCTCTCATCCTGTTTCCCTGAATAGGCGCACCATGCCCTCCATTACCACGCCTAGCAGAAGACTAATACCTCTTATCTCGTCCTCTCTTGTTCCGTCCACCACCGGAACTATACTCAGCAGCTCTTTTGCCCGAGCTAGAACCAACACCTCTAGAAGACAAACCCAGGTTCTGCTCAATGTCCTTTGCCCTACTCACCAGCACATCAAAATCTGTATACTCAGCTGCAAGCATAAAGGTCTTCACATCCGACATCAAACCATACCGGAAACGTTCACACCTCTCCCGCTCATCCGGGATAAGCTCAGGTGCGTACTGGCTAATGCGGACAAACTGGATCTCATACTCAGCCACCGTCATGCTTCCTTGTGTAAGAGACGTGAATTCTTTTTTCTTCTCATCTAGGTATCGCACACCTAGATACTTTCACTTGAACGCGTTCAGAAAGAACGTCCAAGTCACATCAACTTCCTCCATCCCGGAGACTGTGGTCGTCCACCAAGTATACGCATCATCATGTAACAGCGATACCACACATCCTAACTTCTGCACATCATTGCAGTTCATTTGTCCCAATATTCTCTTGGTGCTTTCCAACCAAGATTCAGAACCCTCAGGAGATAAACCTCTGAACTCAGTCCCTCCCAGACTGCGAAGACGTTCCAAAGGTAATCTCACACCAGCATCTCCCTGATGCACAGCTCCGTGAGCTCCAGCTACTGCTGCCTGAAAGGCTCCAGCAATAGCCTGAATCAAAACTATCATGTCAGGAGCAGGCTGCCCCTGCACACCATCAGGTCCAGCGACCCCAGCACCAGCACCAACACCAGCACCATCACCTCCAGCACCACCACCACCGGGCGGTCCACCACCAGGAGGAGGAGGTATATCCACAACATTATCAGCATTGTCCTCATTCTCGTTCTGAGCCATAGCTCGCGTATTAATTCTTGTCTCTCTACGAGGTCCCATTCACTAAAACAATGCACTGACACAATACAATAAACATAATTAGGCTCAACAAGGTAAGTAATCCAAGTACTCAAGCTCATTTTCCAAAAAAACAATTCCTTTCACTAGTTTTGATATGGCAATGGGTTCCTCTAACAAGCTTCAACACAGCATAGCATCACAATTGTAACATACTTTACAATTCACACATCATACTTTCATTTAAAAGGCATATCATGCAGTCACACATATTTCACCCACATAACCATTCCCATTTACACGAGAACTCAGCTATGATACCACCAAATGTAACCCCCTTAGCCCGGCCTAAACGGTTGACCCGAACTACGAAGATTACCCGGGGAAAACCAAAGTCAACCCGAAAGTCAACCTTGATTAACGACCATTTTTTCTCTTTTTAGTCTTATCTAGATGCACATTAACCTTAAGCGTACTCTTGAGAAACACATACATGAAAAGCACAGCGATCAAATTACAATAAGGGACTCAATTGCACAAAATACAAATGTTAGGGACCAAATTGTAAATTCTGGATTTTTGAAGGTCTTAACGAATTTTTAAGTTACCAATATCAAATTAATCATATTACATGCTTCCCTGCCAAATTTCACCTTAATCAGACATCTCAAACTCATGAAATTGCAAATAAAATTTTCAGGACTAAAACGTAAAGCTTGCAAACCTTAAAACCATTCAAATCACTGCACAACGATCACCTGTTTCGAAACGGGGTTGACCGTTCCAAAACACGGGTTCGTTTCGAGACCTGTTTCGAAACAGGGCCTTCTAGTGGCCAAACCGTTTCGATACGGTCATCAGCCATTTCGAAACATCAGTGCCATTACAAGCCCCCGTTTCGAAACGCCTATGAGTGTATCGATACGGATTGCCCAGAAACTGCAGAAATTGCTGGTTTAACATGCATTTAACCATTCCAACACAACCTAATGACTTCCTAATCATACCAACAAGTCAACATACATATAAGATACATGTTTGCAACATCAAAACACGTTCATGGCATCAATCAAAGAATTCTACGAGTCTATAGGCATGCATCCTAGTGTTCAAAACCAAGCAACCAACAAATCACCAAATCAAGCACCAAAATGGCCATTTACAAATCCAAATCAACATAGGCATCATGCCACAATTAGGGAGTCCAAAACATCTCCCAAAACTACATCCTAGGTTCCAACTGCCAAATATCAAAAACTAATAGTGTTGTGAAAACATCACCATACATGAGCTTAGCTTTCCCTTGGATTCTTAGTCTCCTTGTTGCCCTCAAACACTTCAATTATCTGCATTATTGGTTCAAGAGAGAGAGCGTAAGCACAAATGCTTAGTGAGGCATGCTTTAAAGAAACAACACAATAATGCTTTTATAAAACTCTTTTAGCAAAACCTTCCATCACAATAATCATCATTATTCATGCAACCTTGCATACATAACAAGCATCTCATGCTTCATGTCATATTGGATTTCAAGTGATAATCCATAACCATTTACAACACAAAACACAATCGGATACGCGGATTACAAGCGTTGTCCCATACGCTTCATACACACTACCGAACACACATGGTGGAGTTTACCGGTACAATCACAACCCCTCAACACCCATGATGGAGTTTAACGGTACAATCACAACCCCTCAACATCACTCATCGGTAGTTGTATAAGACCACTAACGAGAACACGGGACACACAACACAAGATCCACACATGGACTTTTAACCACCATTGTGATCTTACCTTTCTCGTTAGTGTACTTGGATGGAGTTTACGGTACAATCTCAACCCCTCAACATCCAAGGCGACTTAATTCACGATGCACCCAATCCTATAGCCGGCTAACTATATCTGATTCAAGTACTTTAAAACCAACACATCACTTGCCAACATACATAATTTATCATCAATAATCCACTGTTTTAAAGCATTAATCAAAGCCATTAAACCATCATGCATCACTATGCATCAAAACCACATTTACAAATATCAAACCAAGGATCTCTTACCTTGAGCATCCTTCAACGCATGGCTTTCAAAACCAGCATTAATCATGCTAAAACATGCTTTAAAAACAGAATTTAAACATGCAAATTAAATACAATGCATCCAACCACCTCATGGTTCATCCAAGAGAGATAGTTTTCTCGAAAACTTACTCTTGAGCTTAGTTAAGCTGCTTAGACTTAAACTAAGCTCCCAAAACCTTCAAACATTCGTTACAAAGCTGGAAATCCAACTTCACTCACCAATTCCGTTTCGCAAGCTTACCGAAACGCCGATCAAGCCTCCAGATCAACACCACAAGTATCCGAAGATGTCTCCCCTGTTTTAATCACATCAAGGCAGAGGATTAATGCATCATCATGCATTAAAATCTTCATCCATCACACCTAAACTCGCTGCTCCAACCAATTCTAACATTTCGGCTACCAAACACAACCAAAATCACCTCCAAACTCTTCCACAACATTACCCAGCCAAGATCCATCACTTCTAACCATTTCTAAACATCAATTAACATCCAAAATGAACCTAAACTCGTCCTTATACCTCCAGCTATAACAGAACACCAAGATCACCCCAAAAAACACCATTTTCATAAGCAAAAACTTAGGAAATTCAACCTATTCGGGATTGCATTGATAAAACCTCATTTACACATCATTAGACATCCAAAATACATTTAATAATCATCTCAAAACAAAGCCCAAACAATCACCACGAAATTCTTCAAGATTTCCTCCAAATCTTGAGTTTTAAGCCAAAATCAAGTTCATATCATTAAAACCTTTTGTAAAACTTAAATTAAGGATTGATAACTTGGGAATTTCAGTAAAGAACTGAGTATTTAGAGGAGAAGAACAACCTTACCTCTAAATGTTGATTTCTCCTTGATTAGAGCCAATTTTCTTGAAATCCAATAAGCAAATCAAAAGAATTTGATGTAGAAAGGATTAGGAATTAATTGATGATTGAAACCTCATCAATTGGAATGAAAATCAATAGAAATGTTGTTGGAGAAAAGTGTTTGGATGAGGGAATTTTGAGAGAAAATGAGATGAGAAAGTTTTAGGAAAAGTTAGTTATGATTTAATCAAAAGGTAGTTTCTCTCCTCATCTAATTAATTAAAACATTAATTAAATCACTTAAATTTAAGAAAAATCTGGAGAAATCTTTCTTGGGTAAATTAGCTCCTTAAAGATTCAAAGTTTCAATCCTTACAAAACAGTCACCACTGAACTTTTCAAAAATCGCATTTTAGTCACTATTTCAAAATGTTGTATTTCCAAACCTTATTTTGTAAAATTGATTTCACCACTCTCTTATATATATTAAAAGAGGATTTGTAGATATTTTTCCATATTTTTAAAGCATCCCGAACTAGGCTTTCCCTAAAACCACCTTTTATATTCGAACCGAAAATCAGACCGGCCCGGTTCAGACCCTAAACTTCTAAGCCCAAAATTGGGGTGTTACACATTCACTTATTCATTCAATCATGGTAACATTACTAGTACTTAACATACATAAATCTGACAGCACATTCATTTTTATAGATTAACCTATATGATTTCAATTGTTTATCCTTCTATTCATTTAAAATAGGGCAGTAACTACTGTCCCAAACTGTTTCCAAAACAATTTACAAAACTGTCTAGATCATCAATACAACTAGTACCAGTGTAACCCCCTAAACTCGACCTAGAAGAAATAGTCGAATGTAGGAAGTCACAATTGAAAACTTTTCCCTCAAGAATTCCAATTTTAAAAATTATACTTTAATTAAAATAAAATAACATTAATTTAGTAATAAATATAAATATCATAATAAATATTTGAATGATTATATAAAATCTATGAATTAAAATAACATTAAATGAATGCTAAAAATAATCCCAAAACATAAATAATCTAAAATTACATCTATGTCCCAAAATAATAAATAGAAATATGATTAAACTAAAATAGTTTCGTATTGTATAATAAAATAACCGGATAAAATCTGAGATTCTCCAAGTACCACGTCGCCTAAGTTCGAAGATATCTGTAAGAGGAAACTATGGGGGAGTAAGTTAAAGAGCTTAGTGTGTCTCTAAAGTGCAGGAAATCACAAACTCAGTTTCACAACAATAAATTTTCACAAAAATATTTAAAAGACACAAAGTAAGTTTAAACACGATTTTAGGAAATTACAATGCAATGCACCCATACTCCATAGTCACCAAAAAGAGAAGGTTCCCCAGAACCTCTCACTACATAGTCATCAACGCAAGTGGTATAAACCACTGAACTTCCTCCGTACAATCCCAACCCGTGATAACACAGTAAAAAAATATCACAGTTTTCACAGTCTCAACACAGTTCGATGATAAATCAGGGATTCACGGTTCATTTGTTTTAAATCACAATTTTATTCACAGTCTGAAAATAGTATGCACGAAAAACATAATGTAAAATCACGGCACAATTGAAAATCATTCGAGCGTGAAATCACATTCACAAAAACAAAGTATGTAGTACGGAAAGAGAACACACAAAAATAATTTATTTATAGCACCAGAAGAAACACACCTTAGCCGCAATAGCTCTAACATCAGGAAGAGTGGCCCTCACACACAAATTTAATATAAGGTTCGGCTGGATCGAAACATGAGTAACACATATATGGATCGTGGCTAACAATCGAGTAATGGAAGCATACAAGTGAATTAAAGGAGATTGAAAAGATACTCGATATTGGATCTGGAGCAGCCGAACAATATTGATAGCATAGAGGTTTTACAACTCGAAAAATGGGTGTTAAAGTTTCGATGGTGACATAGAGAAAATAAATGGAATTGGACGATGGTTGTTCTAGGGCATTTAATCAAAGAACCAATATATATATATATAGGTGGTTTGGGAAAAAATAATAATATAAAAGAATTATAATTATAAAAGGAAGAAAACACTAGTAGCCGAAATTGATATGGATTTAAAAACAAAAATGGGTTAATCACCCAACAAGTCCCCAAACTTCTTATTTGTTTAATAAAGTCGCAAAATTGATTAAAGATCATTTAACTCCCAAAATTCTCAATTTAGCCATAAGAATTAAAATTAGAATTTTGAATTAAAATTCAAAAATAAAAAGGTTTTGAATTCAGGGATTTTAAAATTATATTTCTAAATTAGGGATTTTTCAAATCTAGGGTTTACAATTTGGGCGTAATTTTTAGGGTGTTACAACCAGCCAGTATGAGCATTGGTCGCTTAAACACTTATAATTTTTATTCCCTACATAGGAATTCTGAATCATTTATATCGTTAGAAAGCTTATTTAACCCTCCTTACAACCATTTAGACCTTTCATTTTAATGTCTTTCCAATTAATACAATTTCTAATTCAAAGGTAAGGAAATTACATTTCTGGACAGTTTGCACTTCTCGGAGGTTTCCATTTCCATATTTTAGCTCACAAAACAGAATTCAATTCTATTATCTTCTAATGAAAATAGACTTGCTAATGTTCATTCTATATAAATTCTAGCCCTTAATTCGACCTACGCAATTTATTGTGATTGTTCAAAGTTGCTGCCTAGAACAGAACTTTCTGGGTAGATTTCACTATACTTGATTTTAGTTTCATTATTCACTTAGACCATACTTCTAACATTAATGTTCATCATATACACATATTCCTACTAATATAGCCAGTCTAATTTACCCATCTATTTCCATTATCAAGGTTGGTTAACAAGTTTACCACATAATTCGTTGTCATTATCAAGTTGATTAACAAGTTTACCATTAAACACATTAAGCATATATGTCATTCATTAATCCAAATTTATTATATAATAATTAATCACAAGGCCCAACAATCAAGTTGTTATGTCCCATTATGGTTCATTTTAATCCATTGATTTAACAAGTTAATCCTCTTTAACTAAATCTAGATCATTTCATATCGAATTAATGAACAACTTAAACTCTTGTCTTATTCGATTGACTTCAAGGTGGCTTATATTATATAACATTATTCTATATCTATTTCCTTTAGATTAAATCCAATTATTTAGACTCCTATTTCTGTTCAAATTTAGGCATACTTATAAACATGATCTTAGTTTCAACACGAACTAGATCATTTTTTAGAACCGAGCAATTTCAACAAGCCAAGCAAATCAAGCAATTCAATCAAATCAAACAATCAAGTACGCTAAGAAAGTAGCAATTTCAAGTTCTATCTAGTTAAGTCTTAATCCATTTTATCATGTTTTAGATCATTCTCCATGATCTATTCAAATCGTTTAAACTTAACAAGTTCAAGCAATTACATTCAAGGTCTTATACCATACTAACCAAGCAAAGAATACATAAGCTCAAAAAATCCAGAATTCATTTCAAGACTCACAAAGAACACATAAAACAAGTAACCAATTACAAAGGCTAGATGATCAAACAAGTAAGGTTTACCAAGAATCAGATAAATGAGTACAAGGATCATCAATCTCTCATTCGAATGGGATCATTTTTAATGTAACTTATCTTTCAAACATTGAGCTAATCAAGTTAGCATTTACATCATTTCAATTCGTATGATTTCATTTTACTAGTAGTTCTATAACGAGTATCAAGATGCTCACTCATTATTCATATGACATGTCTTATTTCAATCTTGTTAATTTGTTTTACCTTGGTAGATAGTAGGACTAGGTAATCAGGTCTCAATACGTACAAAGTACCAAATCAAAAGAAGGAACAAAGCAAATATTTAGAGGATGGACAAATGCATCAAGGTCAATAGGTGTCAACAACACCAAAACAGAGAGTACACGTAGTACTTAAATCAGATGAGCTCTAGACTCTAAAGTATGCTGTTGGGATTTATGGTGCTCGATTCCTTCAACAGTTCTTGCTCGCCAAGTGTGGAGAAGTTGGATAATTGGGTGATTTTGTGGGAATAGAAAGATAGGCAATTGACACAAGGATTTATAGTGGTTCAACCTTCTAACCAAGGTCTACATCCACTACCTTAGCTTCCCACTAAGGATTTCCAAAACAAATTCACTAAGAATTTCGTCCCCTTTTCTCGGATTAGGAGGAAACCGTTACACCGATCAAGCTTTCTACCCAAAGCTTGATCAAACACTCTCTTACACAAGAAAGACTTAGCAAACTAGAAATCCCTCTAGAAGGTATATGTTTGCACAATTAAAGCTCTCACCCAAAACCTAAACACATGAGAAAATTTTACAATTAGGCTCACAAGTGTTGTCTATACAATAAATTGAACAATAAAGCCCTAAGACAAATTCTTGATCATAGTGTTGTTGACAATTGAAGCATTTACCATCTCTTAATGCTTGGAGGTCTCTTTTATACTCCTAATTGAGGTTGTAGCTGTTGAGAACCGTTGGGGTTGGATTAGAGTCGTTGGAGCATTTATTTCCCACCATAAATGCAGTTCTGCAGCTTGGTGTATCGATGCCCTTCAAACCGTATCGATACGGTCCCGATAAGGAAGTAGTCGTTGTGCACTTCAGCTGGTGCGTACCGATACGCTTGCCTAGCGTATCGGTACGATCCTGCAGTTTAAAAGACCGTTGGGAAATTTGACCGTTGGGGGTAGTTAGGTGTATTGGTACGCGATACAACTATATCGGTAAGCGACTAGCCGTTGGGCTATTTTAAATCACACCGTATCGATACGGCTAAGAGTATCGATATGGATTTTGGATACTGGAAAATTTCTGTAGTTAAAACCCTAGGGCGTATCGGTACGGGACCAGACCGTATCGGTACGGGTACTTGAAAAGCTCGGTTTTGACTACTTTAAATGCACTTTAAATCATTCCAAAGCCTTGTAAAACCCTTAAACATGTTTTCAAGTTGTTTTCGACTAAAAACATATTTTAGACTCTTTTCAATTTAGTCCAAAACATTTTTCAAATATTATATCAAAACACTTAGTTCTTCAATCTCCCCCTTTTTGATATAATAAAACCAACTTGAAAAATAGTTTGGGATTCTCTCCCCCTTTGTATTTTAAAATTTGAATAAGAGACTTAAAATTTAAATTAGATTAAAGCTCCCTCTTATTCTCTTAAAAAACTTGAAAAATCAATTTTTCAAACCATTTCTCCCCCTTTTTGTTATATAAAAAAGAATTTAAAATGGCATTGGGCTCAAAATAACTTAGAAGGTAAAAAGAAAATTGACACCATTAAAAATTTGGTTTGAAAATTGGCTCCCCTTACTCAAAGCATCAAACAATGTTAGTCCAACACATGATAATCTAGTTGAATTAAAATAAATCAAATTAAACAAACAATAGCAACTAGATTTTACCAACACTTGAATCCAATGGAGGATGTGAAGCCTTCCTCTTCAAGTGTCTTTCTTTGTGTGCATGGAGCTCCCCCTCAATATTTGACTTGTTCATCAATCCCCATCACATCTATCATAAGACAATCAAGTAATTTTTTGTATCCAAATTGCTTTGGATCCATAGACATTTGTAGCACATAATTTTGTCCTCTTAGGAATCCATTTTTCAATCTCTTCCTTTTTAGTTGAAGTACTTAGTCCTTTTGGGACCTAAATACTTCTAAAACATTTACCGTTCACAAATCTATGGGCACTAGATTGTCTTACATAAAAATTTGATTTTCCTAAATTATTTTTCTTTTGGAGTTCATTGAAAATCAAATCTTTTTCTTTCTTGAGATCATCAACTTCTTTTTGATGATCTTTTCCCATCGTTTGAAGCAATTTTTGTAAGTCTAAAACTTTAAGCTCAAAATCTTTAAGTTTTGCTTCAAACTCTAAATTGGTTTTAGAAAGCAAATCATTTTCAATTTTTAACTTTGAAATCAATTTCTTGTTTTTCGAAAATGAAGGCTTGATTTCAAAAACCAATTCATCATAGGCTTCTTGTAACTCATCAAAAGAATATTAATTTGAACTAGATGAGTTAGAAGTTACCTCCCCCTCATTGAGGGCCATGAAGCATAGGTGGGCTACCTCATCATCGGTGGAGTCTTCATCACTCCATGTAGCCACATATGCTTTCTTTGAAGATGGTCCATTTTTGTTGGACTTGTGGAAATCCTTCATCTTCTTCTTCGATTCATACTTGGATTTATCCATTTCGCTCTTCATGAACAGAGTGAATTTCTTGAAGAGATAGGCCATCTCTTCATCTTTGCTTTCTTCCTCACTTAGTTCTATATGATGGCATGTGGAGGACTTGAGAGCAACGACACTTGCGTTGATGCCTAACTTCGTGATCTTCTTCTTCCCCATCTTTCTTAGATCTTCCTTCTTCTTCTCCTCTTCTTTGTCTTTCTTCATAGTTTGAGTGACCCCATGAGTTCATCAAGCTTCAAGGTCTTCAAATTATTAGCTTCGATGATGGCGGTCCTCTTTGAGTCCCGTGACTCGGGAAGAGAATAGATAAGCTTTCGGACAAGCTTTCCTTTCGGAATGACTTCTCCATAACCCTTGAGTCCATTAGTGATGGTGGAGAATCGGTGGAACATCTTCTCGATGTCCTCTTCTGGATCCATTTTAAAGTTTTCATATTCTAGGTTGAGGAGGTCAATCTTGGTCTCCTTTACTTCGTTTGTCCCCTCATATATAACTTCGAGCTTGTCCCAAACTTCCTTGGCACTCTCGCAAGAAGACACCTTCTCGTATATGTTGAGGCTAAGTGCAAAAAAAAGGAAGTGCAAAGCCTTGAAATTTAGCTCCATCTTCTTACGATCATCAGCACTCCACTCCGCCTTGCTTCTTTGTGGTAAAAACGGGTCATCTTCTATGATATCCCAAAGCTTGAAGTCTTTCGATTTGATAAAGAACATCATTCTCGTCTTCCAATAAGCATAATTGGTCTCGTCGAAGAAGGGCGGTTTGTCGATGGATTGCGCCATTGAGCCGGTTGTTTGAAAAGTTGATCGAGCTTTCCGGATCGCCTCAATAGGATGTTAATCCTCTTCAATTGAGCCAAGCTCTGATACAAATTTTTGGGATTTATGGTGCTCGATTCCTTCAATCGTTCTTGCTCGCCAAGTGTGGAGAAGTTAGATAATTGGGTGATTTTGTGAGAATAGAAAGATAGGCAATTGACACAAGGATTTATAGTGGTTCAACCTTCTAACCAAGGTCTACATCCACTACCTTAGCTTCCCACTAAATATTTCCGAAACAAATTCACTAAGAATTTCGTCCCCTTTTCTCGGATTAGGAGGAAACTATTACACCGATCAAGCTTTCTACCCAAAGCTTGATCAAACACTCTCTTACACAAGAAAGACTTAGCAAACTAGAATTCCCTCTAGAAGGTATATTTTTGCACAATTAAAGCTCTCACCCAAAACCTAAACACTTGAGCAAATTTGACAATTAGGCTCACAAGTGTTGTCTATACAATAAATTGAACAATAAAGCCCTAAAACAAATTCTTGATCATAGTGTTGTTGATAATTGAAGCATTTACCATCTCTTGATGCTTGAAGGTCCCTTTTATACTCCTAATTGAGTTTGTAGCCGTTGAGGACCGCTAGAGTTGGATTAGAGCCATTGGAGCCTTTATTTCCCACCATAAATGCAGTTCTGCAGCTTGGTGTATCGATACCCTTCAAACCGCATCGATACGGTCCCGATAAGAATGTAGCCATTGTGCACTTCAGTTGGTGTGTATCGATACGCTTGCCTAGCGTATCGGTACGATCATGCAGTTTAAAAGACCGTTGGGAAATTTAACCATTGGGGGTAGTTAGGCGTATCGGTACGTGATACAACCGTATCGGTACGCGACTAGCCGTTGGGTTGTTTTAAATCACACCGTATCGATACGTCTAAGCGTATCAGTAGGAGTTTTGGCTACTGGAAAATTTTTGTAGTTAAAACCCTAGGGCGTATCGGTACGGTACCAGACCGTATCGGTGCGGGTACTTGAAAACCTCGGTTTTGACTACTTTAAATGCACTTTAAATCATTCCAAAACCTTGTAAAACCCTTAAACATGTTTTCAAGTTGTTTTTGACTAAAAACATATTTTAAATTCTTTTCAATTTAGTCCAAAACATTTTTCAAATATTATAACAAAGCACTTAGTTCTTCATATGTCGTTCTATCTAAGACCAACTAGCAACCAAGGTCTTGTTGAATCTTTTATTTGCAAACAATGCTCATCAAGTGATTAAGCAACAATCATTTCAAGATCAATTCCCTTTATAAGCATTTAAGTCATATAACTCTTAGTCAATTTCTCGGGTGATCAAACAAATCACAAACATTGCATATTACCATTCAAGTACCATTATATTCGAATCAATCAAACATTGCACCATAACATTCAACATTATATCAATTGAATTAATCTAGCATTGTACCATTGCATTCAAACATCATACCAATCGAATTAATCAAGCATTTCAAGTGGATACATTCCATTTTCCATTATCAAGTCATGTACATTTTACCAAGGTTCCAATTAGGCATTCTTCCCTTAATCATTTACTAAGTAGAAATTAGATTCTTTTAATGGCATACTTACTTGAATAAATAAGTAGACATGCAAGGGTGGTTAGGACCTAAGTCCCAACCCTAAGAATAGCTACACTCACCTTGTATCCCGAAGTTACGGGATACTCGAATCTTCATTCTCATCCCGGTACTTATCCATCATTTCTATTATTTACTTAATCTAGTATTCATACAACATAAGTATGTATTAAAATCATATCAAATTCAATTCACACATTGTATTACAAGCACTAAATTGTTTTCCAGATTTTAGCAGTTTGTACACCCTTTAGTAATTTGTCCATATCTTTTAATATGCATACTAAAATTTCAATTAGTTTATGCCTTTAAATATGTAATTCAATTATCTATTGAACCATGTATGGTTCATCGTTTTAGCTTTTTTAGATCAGTATAGTTTTACAATTGAAGTCGGGTTAAATTACAGTCTTGAAACTGCCTAGATTGCAATTTTAGTCCATTTTCAAGGGTTAATTCACCTAAGACTCTTATTAATTCATTTTAGCAATTTAGACCCTTATTTCCCTTGTTTGTAATCTGTTATTTCAAGCTGGGCTTTGTCCCTAATCAGTTCATTTAAATCCTCAATTTAACAATTATTCCAGAACAGTCCAATTTCTACTTTCTTAGCATATAAGTCCATTTATCAATTCCAATGTGAGTATATATTAAATTTCAATCTATCAAGCTATCAAATTATCATTCCTCTGTTATTTAGATATCATTTCCAGTCCCCAATTTGTTCATTTTGATACTGGAATTTCACATTTATTTCAAAACAGTCCTATTTCACCAATAAGCTTCTAAAGTGACCAGTTTTGATTCCAATCAATTTTTCCAACATTTTAACATCATTTTGATCAATCCAAGACTTCTAATCACTATTAAATTTTATTTACAACAACATCTTCTTGCATGAATTTTCCCAATTCAGATCGTATCAATACCTAGTTTACAGATTTCAACAACAAATTTACTAGGATAAATCTAAGCTCAATTACATCATTCAGTTATTTATTTCTCATTCTAATTTCATTTAATCTTTAAACCAACATAAATTTAAGATTAAACACATAATTTAAACATGAATTTTCAGATTCCAATCTCGCACAAACAATCAATTTAATCAGATTTAACAAGAACAAAATCGGGTAACAAGAAAACACTTACATGGACATCTCTTTAGCATGCATGAATTAAAATCATCCTACCAAGCTTTAATATCTAAATCGGTGATCTTAAGCTTTCAAAATCTTCTTGACTAAGCTTTCTCTCTCTCTCTCTCTCTCATTATTTTCTTCCTCTCTTAATTTCTCTTTAATTCCGGTGGTGTTGTGTAAGGAAGGAGGAAGACAACATGTTTGCTTTATTGTGTGTTGGCCAAGTGTCCCACTACCTTTTTTGGTGGTGGTGACACTTGGTTTTGCTTATGACTATGCTTAATTATTATTTTAATAATTAAAATTAAATTATAATTTCTTTAATTAATGTTTATAATCTTTAATTACTAATTACATAACTTTCGATCCTTACAATTTAGTCCTAAATCCATTGTTTTCACTTTTCTTTTCAATTAAATTTCAATTTCTACTAGGCTAGGTTTTGGGGTATTATAGAATCATATGTTTTGATATATATACACACACACATGTATATATAGTTGGCGTGATCGATTAGACCATCTTGATCAATAATAATGCGAAAGCTATTGAGATTTATATGCACATTTATTAAAAGAATATGCAGTTCTTGTGGTGCTTGTTCTCAAAAGAATTGATTAAATTCTATTTACTAAAAGAACATGAAATTCTTGTGTTTCTTGTTCTCAAAGAAAATGATTACGATCCCACTTACTAAAAGAACTTGAAGTTCTTGTACTAAAGTTGAGACTGCATGTCTTGCATATATGGATGAAATATGGGCTCATTTATCCACAAATGTGGAAAGTTTTATATGATTTTAGTAGATGCATCTACATTGTTTTATCAACTTACAACCAGAAGTTTGTGAGATTGATTAGAAAAAATATTTAGATTATGCAGTTAGACTATTCGTCTTATAAAAGCTTGTGGATTTATATTTTAGGCTATGTTGGTTGAAATAACTGTTACAAAGCCTATTGATTATGAAAAATATAGTTTAGCAAAATTTTAATTGGATGCCTCCTCTTTAATAGCTAAACTATGAGAACAAAATTATATGTACGGTATTTCACATATAGCAACACTTATACGCATCAAGCCAACGAGTTATGATAAACTCTCCATTATGATTTGACTTTTGGTCAGAAGTTATATTTCTCATTCTAGAATTTTTGAATGTGCGACATATAGTTGAATTGCTCCACCACACCACACAAAATGAGTATATAAAAAGAGTTGAGAATATATATTGAGTACGAGCCTCCTTTTATGTTTAAATTCTTAAACATTAATTGGAGCATCATTTATGACATAGCTTTTTCTCAACATCAAGGGAGATAATAATTAGTTGGATAAAAGAAAATAAATTATCTTTATCTAGATCCTCGTATATGAACCAGAAGTTCATAAGACAATTCATGTTATTACATGTCAACTGCCAGGCATATTTAGTGACCCAATAAAAGTAACTAAGTGCATATACCAGCTGAAATGCTCTAAGTTTGAATTACATGTTAGAGCGAATGGATGTAAATCATGTATGAAGCATGAAAATTGGTTCCAATGATCAAAATTCTCGTAAATAGAAAATAGTATGAGATGGTCATATATTGGAGGCGGGTGCTCCTGAAGAGACCCAAGACATAACTAATAATAAAACTCTTGAAGAGTTTCAAGTACCTGAAATAAAGATTGAAATCTTGAAGTGATCTCGATGAGTTATGTCACTACGAGAATGGAACCAGAAAAATTGTCGACAACGATTTTACAAACAATTTTATATAAAATACTTATATCGAACTAAAGAAAGAAAATGAGGATCTTGTGTAGAAATCTATAGATATTGAAATTATTGGCCAATATAAAAAGACGCTTTGAACTTCCAAAAGAGAAGTATTTGGACCAACAGTCCAAACACCTAAAGTTGTAATGCAAGTGAGGCACAAATAAGTAGTCGTAAATACGACTTGAATTATGATTTATGAAGAGTTTTAATTACTTCATGGTAGATGCAATTACTTTGGCAGTTATGAAATATTTTATATGCGTCTAACTATTTTGTGGATCCATATTTATCCTTGAAGGGTTTAAAATGCTAGAATCATTTGGAAATTTCTAAGGAAATTTATTTAGATATATCCCCATGATTATTTATATTTTGGCATATTTGGTATAATCGCCTTAGTGAGTACTAATTGAGGAAATACTGTAAGAATGATCATATTTCCTTATGCTTTTTATAAAAAGAGTTTGGATCAAGATTCATTATTATAATTTAAATATTATTAGAACTCTTGAAGAACTTTCAAAGTATTTGGTTATTTAAGGAAAGGATTTAAGAAAAATAATATTGGGATGTGGTTTTGTTTCGACCTAAAGATCGAACATTAAAATATGTGTTTTTGTTTATGAATGGACACATGCTGAAAGAATCTTAAAGAAGATTCAGTATGAATAAAGCATATCTATTGAGTATCCTTATGATTGCAAGATTATTGGGTGTAAATAAGTTTATCTTCGAAAGAAAGATAAATAAATAATTCTTCTTGATGCACCATATATTAGTTGGTCAAGAAATATCAACGGATATACAAAGACCATTACCTTTAGATCTTCAAACATTCGCCGATACCTTCTCAAATCTTGTAAAAATAATTGTTATGCACGAGGCAATCCAAAAATATTTTTGGCTTAGACCATTGACCCAACATATCCAAAAAAAATGTGGATTTACTTCACAAGATATGATACAAAGCTATCTTGTGTGGAGATAATGCAAGATGTATATCCCAATTTGAAAGGTGGATACATCATGGAACATATTACTCCAAAGTTTCATCTCTCACGATCTTTAGAAAAATACTATTCAATATTGAATTATGAAGATTCAAAGATATTCTTTAGTGTTTTCATGAGGGGGAGTAAATACGTGTTGCGCTTTTTTCCCCTTAACCGAAGTTTTGTCCCAATGGGTTTTCCTCGTAAAGTTTTTAATGAGGCAACATGTTATGCGTATCAAAGATGTGTGTACTCTTTTTCCTTCACTAATGAAATTTTTTCCCACTGAGTTTTTATCTTAGTAAGGTTTTAACGAGGCACGTTATCTTCATAGACATCCAAGGGGGAGTGTTATAAATATTTATCTATGTGGATGTCTATCATGATAAGGACTTTATCAATGAGATTTGACTTACATTTTATTATGAATATTATCTAAATTAATTAGAGTTTAATGTATTATGCACTTCTTATGCCTATAAATAGATGATTTATTGAAGGCATTGTACACAAGTCAATATTTGAGAATAATACAAATCTCCAAATTTCTCTCATCTCTTTGTTATTTTATTCTTATTCATCATTCTTCGTTATTTTATTCACAACAATTATGTAACGCCCTGGGTTTGGGCCTAGATGTTTTAGACGTTGAATCGGGTCGGTCGGGAATGGTTGGAATCTTTAAGGTTAGTTTAGGGAACACCTAGTTCGGGATGTTTTAAAAATATGGAAAATATCTAAAAATTCTCATTTATTATATAAATGATTCTGGTGAAAACAATTTTACAAAATGTGATTTGAAAATATTATATTTTGGTATAGT
Organism: Hibiscus tridactylites; assembly: GCA_958450335.1. Classification (NCBI taxonomy): domain Eukaryota; kingdom Viridiplantae; phylum Streptophyta; class Magnoliopsida; order Malvales; family Malvaceae; genus Hibiscus; species Hibiscus tridactylites. The sequence continues at coordinate 73,647,545 of OY288267.1, forward strand.
GACCAAAATGCAGTTTTTGCAAAAGTTGACTAGTGACTATTTTGAAAATGATTGAAACTAATTTTACCAAATGTTTTTATCAGATTTCTCTTTAATTTGGGAGATTTTAATAATGATTTAATTAAAGAAATAAAATGGAATTAAAAAGGAAATCAAAGTTGACTTTTTCATAACTACTTTCACAATAGTTTTATCTTTTCATTTTCTCTCAACTTCCAATCATCCAAACACTTTTATCTCATAAATTTTCATTGTGTTGCTAAGATTTTAACTTCCAAAAGATTTCTTATCTTTGTTTCAACAAATCCTTTTGATTTTTGCTTTGGATTTCAAGAAAATTTGCCCAAATTGAAGAGAGATCAACCATTAGAGGTAAGCTTCGACCTTCTCCTCTAATGATCAGTTCTTTACTGAAGTGCCAAAGTTATCAATCCTTTGTTAATGGTTTTTTCAGTTGTTTTAATGTTATAAACATGAAATAGTTGTTAAATTTAAGATTCTTGATGAGATCTTGGTGATTTTCGTATTTATATGTTAGGCTCTGTTTTGAGGTTGATTTTTACATGTTTTGGATGTTATTTGATGTTGAGAACAATGTTTTAACAAATAAATCCCGAATAGGTTTGGGTTCCTAAGTTTAAGATGTTAGATTTGTGGTTTTTGAGATGTTTTTGATGATTTGTTGTTGCTGGAGGTATAAGGTCGTGCTTATGTTGCTTTTTGATGTTAATTGATGTTTAGAAAAGGTTAGAATTGATAGATCTTGGCTGGGCTTTATTTGGTGAATGTTTGGTGATGTTTTCGGTTATTTCGGATAGCCAAAATGCTTGTTTTGAGTAGAGTAGCGGGTTGGTTTGAGTGGCTGGTGATTTTAATGCATGGTGATGCATTAATCCTCTGCTCTTATGTGCTAAAACAGGGGAGAGTGATCCGGAAGCAATCAAGTTGGCGTTGGAGGCTTCGGTCGCTTGGTTGGCTCGTCGGCTAGCGTAGTGTTGCGTATCGGTGAGTGAGAACATGTTTTTCAGCTTTGGAATGATTTTGAAAAGAGGTTTGGGAACTTAAATCTAGGCTTGAAATGCCGATTTAAGTTCGGAAGTAAGTGAAGTAGATTTCTCTCTCGGTTTGTGCTATTATTTTTTTGAAAATATTAAAATGGATTTTGATGTGCTTGGCTTGGCAATATGGTTTGATTTGCTGTTTGAGCATGGTTTTTAAGCATGAGAGTTGGTTATCAAACTTGGTTTGGTGAAGGAAGCATGAAATTAATGATCCTTGAGAGTATGTGGTGTTAATTTGTGTTTTAAAGGCATGGTTTAACATTTTGGCCTTGATGGTGTTGCATGCTTTGGAAATAGTAGATGTTTTAATGATTTTAATATGATATATTGGCATAAATGATGAGAAGATTACAAGATATAATTGGTCGACCAATAGGATGTAGAGTGCACTATAAACTAAAAATCCGTATGTGCTCTTGGGATTCATTCTAAAGAGAGAGGTCGATGTTGTAAATTCCATCGGATAGGACTTGGTTAAAGACCAAGCATTATGGCAACAAATGTTATCACCATGAGAAACCGATGATGTGCATTCCATCGGAGTAGGACTTGGTGAAATACCCAAGCTTTATAAGGAGATAGAGTCCGATGATATGAGATTCCATCAGGGTAGGTCTTGGTGAAATACCCAAGCTTTGTGGAGAAGGTAGATACTGCCATGAGAGTCCGGTGGCGAGATCCCGCCGGGGTAGGACTTGACCTCGAGTCAAGCTATCCGCATATCCGTGTAAAATATAATATGAAAATGCCAATATATGAGAATGAAGTGTGATTCACATGTACCAATGCTTGAAATGTTTTTATGCTATGAGAAATGCATATGAGATTTTGAGATTATGAAATGCTTTTTGTATAACAAGCATGTGTGGCATTGCCATGAGTTTTGCATTGGTTGAATGCATGAGATAGGTAGATGGTACATGTGGTTTACAAATGGTGATTTGCTTCGAAATGATTTTCAAGCATGAGAAAGAAAGAGCATGATGTAGAAATGGTTTCCGAGAAAAATGGTTTAAACTTTGCATAAAGCGTTTATGCATGAGAAGGTTTAAATGGAAGTAATTACAATGATGATGTTTAAGATTGAGATACATGTTGCACTTGAGTTTTAATGCTGGTTTATATGTTGAGCGATGCATGATTTAAGGCAATGATGTTTTCAAATGATGTTTTCAAACAAAACATTAGTTTATAAAAATGTGATTTCAAATAAAAAGATGTTTTATGGTTTCGATGCATTGATGGTGTTTTGGTTTTGAGCATTCCTCGCTAAGCATTATGTGCTTACGCTCATTTTTGTTCATCGATGCAAATAGTTGAATTTGGGACAGCAAGAAGCAAGGGATTCAAGAAGAACTCCACTTGGAAAGTATGTTTTGTTTTCTAGCTATAGATAATAAAGGCAATGGGGGAAAATCCTTCACTTTGTTGTGTGATGAGGTTGATTACCTAGAACAAGTTTGGTTTATGTTTTGAGACTTGTATATGGCCATTATGTGGTGTTTGGATCCTCAATTTGCATTTTAGTTTTGCTATGGTTTATGTTTTAAAAGCATGCTTGATTAATTAGTGACTCTCCATGAATTGCCATGCTTGTTGTTTATGCCGTGGATGTTTTTTTATACATAAGTGTTGGTATGTTGGTTATTATATGTATGAATGTTTAAGACATGATTAGATGATGTCAAAAGTGTTTTTGGGGCTATTTCTTGAGCATTTCTAGTATGGGTATCGATACTCGGGCAAGTGTATCGAAACCCTTAAGCTAAAATGTTGTGGGTGTATTGATACGCCTGTGCAAACTTTGAAGGGTGTATCGATACCCTTAAGCTAAAATGGTTCATGTGTATTGATACACCTGTGCAATTTTAGTAGGTGTATCGATACACGAGGGAAGTGTATCGATACCATTTCTCAACTTTGGCTACTGCCATTTTGCGTATCGATACGAGCTAAGGTGTATCGATACGGGTATTTGAAATTCAGTTAAAAGAATCTTTTTAAATTTGGAAATGTTGCATTTTGGTCCCTGAATGTTGTGTATGCAATTGAATGAGTTTGGATGATCCGTTTGAGCTGAAATTTGGCATGTTGGCATGTTACATGACTAAATGAAGATTGATAACTTTAAAATCTTGAAAGTCCCTTTATTTTATGGAAATTACAGTCCAGTCCCTAAAAGTCAAATGAATGCAATTAAACCCCTAATTGAATTTCGATCGTTGTGCCGTTTTCACCTAATCGCTTTGCTGAACATATAGGGTAATAATGTTCATCTAGAGAAGATAAAAGAAATAAAAAGGGGTCGTTAATCGAGGTTGACTTTAACGAGTTGACTTTGATTTTCCCCGTGTAATCCTTTTAGTTCGGGTCGGGCGTCTAGGTCGGGCTAAGGGGGTTACAAATTATATCATATTATGTTATTATTAATGGTTAGTGACAAAAAAAACTCAAAGTATAATCCCAGTAAAAAAATATTTTAAGAGACCTAAATTCAATTTGCTTTGTTTAAAATAAAAAAAAAAAGCCTTTACCCCAAATATAATCGAAGCCCATCAGCTCAAAAGACTCCTTACCTGGGCCTTTATGCAAACTTCAACAACTTCCAAACCCAATATGTACTACATTTGTTGTAGACAGAGAAAATATATACTACCTCGTTATCTATGTTTTAGCTGCAGAGAGGCAGGGAGAACTGAGAAGAGAAGGAGACACAATCCTTAGCTTCTTCAAATCAAACAGAAGAGAAAATGACAAAAGTTCCCATGTGAAACAGAGTTTGCTAGAAGAGGAGGAGGAGAGAGTTTTCTAAACGATAGTCATGGAGAGTAATATCGAAAACAGTGACGCTAAAACGATGGCAACAACCAATCAAAGAAAGGTATTTCAAGGAATCAGATTGGAGAATCCATTTACCTTGAAAGTGGGTCAAGTATTTACTGGCTTTGGCATTGGTTGTGGTATTGGTATAGGCGTGGGTCGACCTATAAACCTTGGTACTGTTACTTGAGCTCTCTTTGCATATACACATTTCATTTATTTTAGCACATTTTTTATGCAAATATGAAAAAATTGAATTGTGGGGATGGACTGGGGTGGTTTGTTTGGTTCCAAGAATGATGGTGTTCGTCCCAATTTGCTTCCTTAGGAACTTTGTATGTATCAGTTCGTTTATCACTTCTTTTTTATTTGTTTTGTTAAACAAATAAGCTAATGGCTAGTGTTTGGAATGGGGAACGAATGGATTAGGGAAAAGCCTAAGCCTTTTTGATTGATGAACATCTTCTAATCGTAATATGCACTATATTATTGTTAACTGACATAAATTTCGCTTGTGTTTGCATTCTTTCAAGGATATTTTATTAACCTGTGCTATATACCAGGTGGGATACCTATGGTGGGCGAAGTTATGAGCGCAACTAGAGGAGCAACTGATGTGTTTTCTGGTGTTAGCAGACATGTAAATAGTGCTGTAAGTCAAATATACAACTTTCATACTCTTGTTGAGATCTTTTGTCGTTTAATTTTGTTTGTTTTTCATTTCACAATTTTCATGTCTTTTTTTTTTCTAATGTATTTAGTTAAGGAAGTTTGGAGCTAAGAACATTGAAGCAGGTGTTGGATGTGGAGTTGGTCTTGGCCACGGCTTTGGCATCGGTATGCAATAATGTTGAAACTAAATAACTCAATAAGTGTTACTATATTGATGCATTTTTACAGGTAGTTTATCTTATAAATTTCTTGTGAAGTTTAAGTCCCACTGTTATTGAACATTGCAAGCATATGCTCCAAGGTGCTGGTATGTTTGATTAAATATTTCAAGATTAGATGAACTACTGATTATTTCCTCTCTATTCCTTTGTTAGTTACTTCATGTTATTCTTTGCACAAATGTGTTATGTTAAAGCGTATGGTCCAAATAAATTTCAGGACCAGATTGTTTATTTTTGTCACTTGCTTATAAATGATCATAGAAAAATGGCTCATTGTGGTGGTAGTTATTCTAGCTCAGAAGATATATATCTTTTTGTAGAGACATGAAAATGCTTGGTCTTTCCTCTTATTTTGAATTTTAAGCTTCCACACAAGGAATATTGTCATCAAGCCTGCTATGCTTCTACTTTATGCCTTAAAATATGTATCCTTACGTCGAAATACAAGTAATATTGTACTTTAATGCTCTGTCTATGATGTAAATTAAATTTTTCTTTATGACCACAAAAAGTTGTTTGTATTGCAGGACTTGCTGTTAAGCCTGGAGTATTGCATCAACTTCAGTGTTGTGTTACAGTATGTATAATATCTCATAATATCTCTTTTTTTTCCCGCTTTACTTGTAACTAAGTTTTTATCTTAAATTTATAGCAAGGGATGACAAAATTGATGAACAAGTTCGGAATAGCTCCCAATTTGCCTTTCAGTGAAGGTGCTTTTCCCGAATCCTTTCAAAGTGGTTTGACCAGAACAAATGAACCCTCTGTCCAGGGCCTGCATGGAAACTTGAAACAAGTGGCGTCAAAGCCACCACTTTCCAAATCCCAAGGCTTGTCTCAGCCTGTAAATATGAGCAGAGGTTCAGCTAATGAGAAGTTTTCTTCAGAAACTCTCAATGAGATATCTTTTGGTAGTCGAACAGAAAAGGTTCTTAATAGCTTTTTGCAAAGTCCGTTGTTGAAGGAAGATGAAACTAGCCTAAGTGACCTGGTATGCAAAGATACATATATGCTTGTGCATATGACTTTGTAATCCGCCGCTTGAGAGTTTTTCCATTTCATATCAGCATTCCAGCATTGAATTTGCATGTAGAATGTCAATTTTATAAAATCTTATGGGATGTCTATGGGTTAAACTTGTGAAATATTAGCCTTGAGATTAGCTCATTTTCTACACTTTATGGGAGAGAAAAATCATTTCACTCCTGCTACCAATGCTGGGGATGAAAGCTGTCAAACAGAACATGCTTTAGCGTGCACAAGTAGATTTTTTGCTCTGATTTTGGTCACCGGTGATAGAAATGGGCAGCAGCATTAATTCACTTGGGTTTGGTTGTTTTGTAGGCTGGGCGGTTGCGATCTGAAAACAACATGCTTCAACTGGTAATGCTCCTTAGTTATTACTTTATCCACCTGATCTTAAGTCATTTTTTTCTGATGTTTTTGCAAAGATTATTGATCATTTAGATATTGGCTGAGAGCAATGGTAATCAGATGTAAAAAAAAAAAACACCTGTGTCAGATTTTATCGGTTGCCATCTTCCAAATTTGTGTCAAAAGGATTTATTAATGATAAATGTTGCAAGGTTTTCAAGATTCGTACGGAGTACGGACTCTCATCCATAATAGCACATTTTTCATGTTCTTAGTCATCTCTTTACGTTAGGACTGTGGTAGATCGTACTGAAACTTACATTTTCATTTAGGTGCTGAAACATCAGCGAATGATCGAGGAGCTTATGGAGGAGAATCAGAAGCTTCGCCAGATACTCGTTGAAGACCTGAAAATACCACCCTGCAAGCTCCAAGCCAGTTACTCAAATAAAATGAAATCTCCATGTTTGGAATGCTTCTATTGCCGAAGGAAACAAAGGAGAAGTAGATGATGACAAAGTATGATAAGTAAACCAAAGACCATTCAAATGCTAATGCCAAAGTTCTTATTTGATAACATTTCCGACAGAATTTTAAGTTCTGGCGAGGTGCTCCAACCTGATAATACTGAAGTGGTGTTAACCATCAAGTGTGGCCAGAGGAAAGGGATACTGAAGTAAATCAAATCCCTCAAATACTAACTTAACAAGCTGATTAAACAATAGACATGGTTACACCAAACAGATGATAGAGCTACTTAAACTAAAATTCAGAGGAATTTAGTCATTTTTTAGATTCTGCTCTTTTAATGACACCATTTTTCCCGTTGATGTGCAGTTCTTTGTAGATTATTTATTTATTTAGAAAAGATGAGGTTTCTCATTTTTATCTAAATTGCAGATTATTTATTTATTTAGAAAAGATGAGGTTTCTAGAAACAGGCGAAGTGATTACCTATATACGTCCAATGCATGCACGCTTCCATTCTTTATTTAAATGATATGTAAAGGATCTTGTTTTTCTAAAACAGGATTCTCATAGGATGCAACGGCAACGGAAGAACGAGTGTGGTTGTTCTTCATAGTTCTGGTAAGTCTGGATTTTCTTAAATCTTTGTCAGTGAAATAAGTAGACTCAGAGGTATAATAGTTCCGGTAAACATGTGGACTCACGGAAATGGACCCTGACTAAGCCTTGCTTGACTCTTGAGCTTTAATCGGAGCGGGTCATGTTGTCATTTGCTGCCAATGGCCTAATTAAATAAAGTCAAGGGCGTTGCTTGGTGAAAACAACGTTTCCTTGTTACGGATCTAGGATTATAATAAGAACTTCGCTGCAATTAAACAAAACGAAAATTGGTGTTAGCTGTAATTATGACAAAAATTGAAAGAAAAAAAAAACGAAAGGAAAACAAAGAGAAGAAATCTGAAAATCGACATATTCTTCAAGGGAAAACAACGAACAAATTTGAAGGAAGAACTCGAACAATATTCTAAACGATCCAGAACCTTATAACGATTTGTTCAACGCGTACTTGAATCCATTGAATATAACGATTCAAGAACCCAAAGTATCCGGCAATTTGACAAAGTTAGAACAAGTTTAAGAATGGCAAGAAGTTCTAAAAAGAATGGTTTTGAGAAAATTCTCACAGTGATTTTTATTCAGCAAAAAGTCTAACATTTTACATTAAAATGTCACAAATATATAGCCAAAGGAAGGGGCTGGCTGAATTTGAATGTGTGGCCATAATTTGAAAGAAACAAATATAAAAAAAGTAAGTTACAGCTCCTTTTGGGCGGCACTTGTTTTCAGCCACAATTTTAAATTAAACACATGATAAATGTGTTAAATATTCAAAATGGGACGTGTAGAACTAATGTTTTGATATAATAATTGAAAAATGTTTTGGACTGATTTAAAAAGTATTTAAAACATTTCCAAAGTCCAAACAACTTGAAATAATATTTAAGGAATTTTTCAAAAGGGTTTTTCATGTTTTCAAAGGCCAATTTTCTCAAAACTGACCAAGTGTTTCGAAACACCTTAGGGCGTTTCGAAACAGGTGCCTCCAGTGGCCAAAACGTTTCGATACACGTATCGAAACGGGGCCAGCGTTTCGAAACAGGCTAGGCCGTTTCGATACGCCCACGTGGCACTGACCACAACGGTCATAAACCCCAACGGCTCTTTCCCAACTAACTTTTAAATGCAGGTCGTTTCGATACGGGCTTATAGCGTTCCGATACGCGTTCCGAAACGGCAAGGGGGTGTTCCGAAACGGGTACCCTGACAGACTGCAACGGCTCTTTCTATATTGAGGGTGTTTCGAAACGGCTTCGAGCGTTTCGAAACGGGGAGCTGCAGAACTGCATTTATGGAGGGAATTAAAGGCTCCAATGACTCTATTTCAACCCCAACGGTCCTAAACGGATATAAACTCAATTGGGAGTATAAAAGGGACCTCCAAGCATCAAGAGAAGACTAATGCTTCAATTGTCAATCAACAAATGATCAAGATATTGTCTTAGTGCCTTAAGTGTCAATTCTTGTATAGACAAACACTAGTGAGCCAAAATTGTCAAATTTGCTCAAGTGTTTTAGGTTTTGGGTGAGTGCTTCATTGTGCAAACAAACACCTATTAGAGGGTTTAAGTTTGCTTCATTTATCTCCTTGTAAAAGAGGGGTTTTGATCAAGGCTTGGGTAGAAGCTTGATCGGTTGTAAGGGTTTCCTCCTAATCCTAAAAAAGGGGACGAATCAATTAGTGGATTGATTGTGAAATCCTTAGTGGGAAGCTAAGGTAGTGGATGTAGGTGCTTGTTAGAAGGCCGAACCACTATAAATCATTGTGTCTTTAATCTTTTTAGCTTCCTAAACCCTTCCACCCAAATATCCACCTCTCCACCACTTGGTGAGCATAATTGGTTGATCGAATCGAGCTCCACATAACCCAACAATTGGTATCAGAGCTTGGCTCAATCAAAGGGGATTAACATCCTATTGAGAAGATCCAGCAAGCTCAATCACTATTTCATCAACCGGCTCAAATGGCGCAATCCATAGACAAACCGCCCTTCTTCGACGGAACCCACTATGCCCATTGGAAGACAAAGATGAAGTTCTTCATCAAATCAAGAGATTACAAGCTATGGGATGTAGTTGAAGATGGTCCGTTCGTGCCTAAAAGAAGCAAAGCGGAGTGGAGTGCCGACGATCGCAAGAAGATGGAGCTTAATTGCAAAGCCTTGCACATCTTGTTTTGTGCATTTGGTCCATCCATCTATGAGAAGATGTCTTCTTGTGAGAGTGCCAAGGAGGTATGGGACAAGCTTGAAGTCACATACGAGGGGACAAACGAAGTCAAGGAGACCAAGATTGGGCTCCTAACCTTGGAGTATGAGAACTTCAAAATGGATCCGGAAGAGAACATCGAGAAGATGTTTGATAGATTCTCCACCATCACCAACGGTCTTAAAGGTTTTGGAGAAGCCATCCCGGAAGAAAAGCTTGTTCGAAAGCTCATCTACTCACTTCCCGAGTCTTGGGACTCAAAGAGGACCGCCATCATCGAAGCCAAAAATTTGAAGACTTTGAAGCTTGATGAACTCATGGGGTCTCTCCTTACTCATCAAATCATGAAGAAGAAAAAAGAGGATGAGAAGAAGAGGGAAGAAATTAGAGCTATGGGAGAGAAGAAAATCAAAGGGCTTGGCATCAATGCTAGTGCCATGGCTCTCAAATCCTCCACTTGCCATCATGTCTACTCAAGTGAAGAGGAGGAGGAAGATGAAGAGATAGTTCATCTCTTCAAAAAGTGTGCCCCTTTCATGAAGAAAGCTTTGAGAGAGCTTGAACGAGAACCTAAAAGAAAGGAGAGGGCAAGAACTTCAAGCCATAAGAAGAAGGCACAATTGGCTACTTGGAGTGATGAGGACTCCACCGACGATGAACAAGCCAACCTTTGCCTTATGGCCATCGAAGAAGATTCAAGGGTAACTTCTAATTCATCTACTTCATGTTCTTATACTTTCGATGAATTACAAGATGCCTATGATGATTTGGTTTTAGATTTTAAAAGCCACATTTTGAAAAACAATAAATTGATTTCAAAGTTAAAAATTCAAAATGATTTGCTTTCTAAAACCAAACTTGAACTTGAAGCAAAACTTGAAGAATTTGAATTAAAATGTCTTGATTTACAAAAATTGCTTCAAAATGTTCAAGTAGAAAAAGATTTGATTTCCAAAGAGCTTGAAAAGAAAAACAATTTTGGAAAATCAAATTTTTATGTTAGACAATCTAGTGCCCCTAGATTTATAAATGGTAAATGTTTTAGAAGTGTTTGGGTCCCAAAAGGACTTAATACTTCAACTAAAAAGGATGAAATTGAAAAATGGATTCCTAAGGGGACTAAATTTTGTGCAACTAACGTTTATGGATCCAAAGCAATTTGGATACCAAAAGTTACTTGATTGTCTATTGTAGGTGTGATGGAGATGTTCAACAAGTCAAACATTGAGGGGGAGCTCCATACACACAAAGAAGAACACTTGGAGAAGGAAGGCTTCACATCCTCCCTTAAATTCAAGTGTTAGTAAAATTCTAGTTGTTTTTGCTTTTATTTGTTTATTTTAATTTAAATTCAACTAGATGATCATATATGTTGGACTAACATTTTGATGATGCTTTAAGTAAGGGGGAGCCATTTTTAAAACCAAAATTCATATTTTTGTCAAATTTTACCTCTATTGTTATTTTTGAACTTCATGTTTTAAATCTTTTTGATATAACAAAAAGGGGGAGAAATGGTTTGAAAAATTGAATTTTCAAATGAATAAGGGGGAGCCTTATGTGAATTAAAATTTTAATCTCTTATTCACTTTTTAAAGTTAAAGGGGGAGAATTCCAAACAATTTTTCAAGTGGTTTTATTATATCAAAAAAGGGGGAGATTGTAGAACTAATGTTTTGATATAATAATTGAAAAATGTTTTGGACTGATTAAAAAGGTATTTAAAACATTTCCAAAGTCCAAACAACTTGAAATAATATTTAAGGAATTTTTCAAAAGGGTTTTTCATGTTTTCAAAGGCCAATTTTCTCAAAACTGACTAAGTGTTTCGAAACACCTTAGGGCGTTTCGAAACAGGTGCCTCCAGTGGCCAAAACGTTTCGATACACGTATCGAAACGGGGCCAGCGTTTCGAAACAGGCTAGGCCGTTTCGATACGCCCACGTGGCACTGACCACAACGGTCATAAACCCCAACGGCTCTTTCCCAACTAACTTTTAAATGCAGGTCGTTTCGATACGGGCTTATAGCGTTCCGATACGCGTTCCGAAACGGCAAGGGGGTGTTCCGAAACGGGTACCCTGACAGACTGCAACGGCTCTTTCTATATTGAGGGTGTTTCGAAACGGGGAGCTGCAGAACTGCATTTATGGAGGGAATTAAAGGCTCCAACGACTCTATTTCAACCCCAACGGTCCTAAACGGCTATAAACTCAATTGGGAGTATAAAAGGGACCTCCAAGCATCAAGAGAAGACTAATTCTTCAATTGTCAATCAACAAATGATCAAGATATTGTCTTAGTGCCTTAAGTGTCAATTCTTGTATAGACAAACACTAGTGAGCCAAAATTGTCAAATTTGCTCAAGTGTTTTAGGTTTTGGGTGAGTGCTTCATTGTGCAAACAAACACCTATTAGAGGGTTTAAGTTTGCTTCATTTATCTCCTTGTAAAAGAGGGTTTTGATCAAGGCTTGGGTAGAAGCTTGATCGGTTGTAAGGGTTTCCTCCTAATCCTAAAAAAAGGGGACGAATCAATTAGTGGGTTGATTGTGAAATCCTTAGTGGGAAGCTAAGGTAGTGGATGTAGGTGCTTGTTAGAAGGTCGAACCACTATAAATCATTGTGTCTTTAATCTTTTTAGCTTCCTAAACCCTTCCACCCAAATATCCACCTCTCCACCACTTGGTGAGCATAATTGGTTGATCGAATCGAGCTCCACACAACCCAACATGACGCCACTTTAAGGGGGAAAAGGCTGATGCAATCTGCCACATGCTTGGTGTGTGTGGAGCATGCCAAGGCTGCCCAAGCATGTCAAGCACACGTGTGGATGGTGTCACATGCTTAGGGCACCTTCCTTTGCTGTAGGACAGGTTTTAGCTGTTTTAGGTCACTTGAGCTAGAGTTGAACTAGCTGAGCTGAGGTCGAGCTAGCTGGAGTTGAGTTGAGCTGAAACGAGCTAGCTGAGAGTGTTATGAGCTGAGTTGAGCTGGGAGGTAAGCCTCTGGGCTGCCTCGAGCTGCATACACTACCTTGAGCTGACATCAAGCTAACATGATTGTCCTGAACTGTTGTAGTGCCATGTACATGCATGAAAAACAACACAACTTCTATCAAATCCTTGAAACACATTGTAACATAAGTATTTAAGCTGTGAACACTTGCACATTTATTTAATTACACACAAATGAAATCAAAACATCACTAACATATCCAAACCAATCTAAAAACATACTTAGCATAATATGTACATAACAAACACCCATATATAAGTAATATAGCTTAAAGATGTTATATATCAGCATGTAACAAGTGAAAAAGCAAACTTCCCTGAAAGTTTGAAGTTGCATTCATTGGGTGGCATAAACGTGCTCACATCAGTGTTGTTAATTTGACTTAGCATATCTTTGTTTATTTTACTGTTAATTTGTTGTTTAATGAATAAAGTCAAGGTGCGTATGAGTTTTGTTATTAGTTTTAGCAGAACGTGGTCGTTTTGCGACCTGTAGGGTTTAAGAGACTGATTCATCGAATAAAATGAATTGTCTTTGTCTTTCTTAAAATTTTTGCTTCTGCTTCTTCCTTTTGATTTTTCTATTTTCTTCCTCAAAAAAATATTATTCTTCTTTTAGTTCGACATATTATAAAGGTATTATAGCTATGTTCGATCTTGTACGATGGTTGATGGCGTATTAACCCGTAACCAGACGACGCAGTTGGCGTTGGTGGTGCAGACGACACAAATGGAGCTTACCTAGCTACCTCAGTGGCAACAAGAGACTAATCAACTGCAAAATGAGATGAGTTGAGATGTCTCTCAATTTAAACTCGATACTTCTCGGTTTGATAGCAAAATGGAGGATCGATTGAACGACATGAGAGTTGCAATTTTGGGTGACCTTCAGAAGATGATTTCTAAAGCATTGGGGAAAAACATTGAACTTGCGATAGTGGTAGTTTAGACTAAATGGGGTTCAAGTGTTCCAAGCCAGAATCAAAGGCTATTGGGTTCTCATGGTGTTCCAGGGTAGACACCAGAGCTATTGGGTTCCCAACAAAATCTGAGGGCTAACAATAGTAATTCCAACGAGAATCAAACAAATGTGGTGATGTTCAAACTATCCCTATAGAGGTTCAATCACAAAGACGTAACTTTACTTATAAATAGATGTGTCCAAGATTTGATGAGACTGATTTCAAAGGTTGGATGTCGAAGTTGGAACAATATTTTGAAGCAAAATCTGTTCTGGAATGGGTAAAGACTAGATGGGTTATGCTTCATCTTGAGGGGAAGGCCTTACAATGACATCGACTAGTGACACAGAATCATGGAGATTTGAGTCATCTGACTTGTAGGTAGTATTTGAGACTGTTACAAGATTGGTTCGCTCCCAAGGGATTTGATGATCCTTTTTCAGACTTGGTGGATCTTAGACAACATGAATCAGTCAACCATTACTATGAAGAATTTGTGCAGTTGCTCAACCAGTTAAACCTGCCTGATAAATATGTTTTGACTATTTTCAAAAATTATCATAGACTAGAGATTAGCCAATTTTTAGAATTATTACAACCCAAGACTCTTATGGATGCTTTCAATATGGCCAAGCACATAAAGAATATTTTCTTCCCTACATAGAAGAGAAATTACCAGCCTCCTCCAAGGTTTCTTTACCTTCGACTATAAGGAGTGTTTTCAGTGCTACAAACGCTTCAGGACATTCTTATGGCTTTAGGAGAATGTCCCTGAGTTTTCCAAGTTCTAATTTCGTGAATAGGCATGTAAACGAACTGAACGAACACGAACGAGGGTGTGTTGATGTTCGTTCATTTAACTTTAACCGAACAAATTAACGAACACGAACATAAACAAACACAAAACTTCTTGTTCTTATTCGTTCATTAAGGAATGTAGCTTGTTCGTGTTCGTTCATGTTTTTTTATCGGCAAAAGAGTATGATTTTATTAATAAGTATCATACAATGCCATCACACTCCATGGCCTCATTAAAAACCTTCCTACACCTAAATGGAGGAAAAGAGTACCGATGAGTATAAGATAAAGAACAAACGCTAAAAATAATCTAACAAACACGAAAAAACTAAAGCAAGAAACCAAAAAACAAAACATTCACGATAGCATGCAAAACCAAGATGTACGATCAACACCACCCTCGCCAAAGAGACATCCAAGCAATTCGCTTCTTGATAAAAACATGAATACATGAGCTCAACAATAATCCCCCTCGGATGCAATTTCCAAGCCAAAAGATGTCGTCAAGCACCAACAAAAAATGGTCCGATGTTACGTGTTTCCATACTATTCGATCCTTACACTTTGAACAAACCACACCACACCACTCTATCAACACAAAGGAAAACACGCACCACAACCAATGAATAATTCCACCATACCTCATTGTAGATTACCACACCACATATCGCCTAACAAACTCGCTTGATCCCCTCCCACACACGGTACGTATACTCCTACTATACCACAAAAACAGACATCAAAGAACCAATCAAATCCGTCTCCTCTCTCGAATGGCAAAAACATCCGAAGAAGACGTAAACACATAAACAAAATCATTCGTAAACCATATCTTATTCACCAAACAATCACTTGATGTCTTTAATTTAGTCGCATATAAAATGACCATCGCACACCTTTGTTGTTGCAAAAAGCATTGAACCAATTTACACTTCAACGTTAACCCAATCCGTCTCACATTCCACGACCACAAACTCAATGGTCTTCATAATTATTGTTGTTCTCGCGCTTCAATCATACACGCGATATCCTTTACAATGTCTTGCTCGTTTCTAATTGTTTTCACCCCAATCGGTTTACCCAATTTCAATGTTTCCTCCGCTTCTCTTATAATAATTCGTTTACGGTTATAGAAGTCCGAATCTGACAAAGAGCCATTAGCAATTACCTCTGATGATTTTTGGTTTTTCTTCGGACGACCTCTGCCCTTTTTTACCAGCTTTGCTTCAGCCTCACCTCGCTCACCAGGCGATAAAAAACTCAATTCGATTTCTGAAACCTGTCGTAACCTTCTAAACTCTCCATTGTATTCAATTGTTTGAGCCTTATTAGCCCTAGGAATTTCTATCCTTGACCCATCAACATGTGGGCTCAATTCATCAGCTACAGTTCTTCGACAACTAGTTCAGCACACGGTACTCCCATATTGTTTGGAAAAACATCCACCACAGCATCACTCGGTAAAACATCCAGAATTAGCTGACTTTCCCCTTCACGATAGACAAAGCTTACATCTTCATCTGCCATCCAACTTGCCGTGCTCATGACACGCCAATCCTCCCTCTTGTTCTCATTCCATATACGATCAATTTGGCTCGAACCCAGAGCTGAATAAGAGAAAGAATTGGGTACCACTGTATCATTTGCTGACCTCCCACTTATAGACACCTTAACCGAGCTGGACATATTCATGTTCAAATCCTCAGTACTCATTGTATTTTCCGAGCAGTTCACCGCCTCACAACTACAATCACACTTAGGGTCAATCGCTTCCTCAATTTATGTAACGCGAATTGTTAAGACGTTATCATTAAAGTGCAAGTCCATTACTTCATCTATGTGTGAAATCCAGTCGGTTTCGATCTGAAATCGACATCGTTCAAATGTTAAAGGCGCCAAAGTCTCAATGTCAATCCGTACGAGTTCGCCCCAAATTGCTGCAATATTCTAAAAAGTTTCTTCAGACCATCCATGAATAGGAATTCCACTTACTGAAAGCCATACCCTTCGATTCGGTAAAAATGATGTAGGGGGACCATTCAATTAAATTTTCAAACCAAGTTTCTAGACGCCTAGTCTCCAAAATTCTTTTCCTCGTTTCTTTATCTTCAAACATGAATAATACAAGAGAGCTCGTAACTCGCATCAACGTAAAACCTGTCAATTTCGCCTTTCTAATCTCATTTGCAAGATTCGTTATTTGAGGGTTGACGAAAAAAACCCTAAACGCAATTCTGTAAAATTTCCCATTTATCGGCATCAACAACCCCATCCACGCATTTGCGTTTCTCTTCCACTCTAGATTGCTCTTTCGCTGTGATCCGATCATCACCATCCTCATCCTTGTTAAGTCGCCTCACTAGATTCCTTTTGGAACTGTTCGTATGATCATATTCATCCCACTGTTTCTGGATCTCCTTGTTCATCCTTGAATCAGTGTTATCACGTTTTCTTCTCCAAAACGTATCCATAGTCTCCCTTTGCGCCATCATTACCTTTAATTTGTATCCGTAAAGCTAAAATCCATGAAAACGCTCTATGATTCAATCCGCATCTGCCTTTGACACCAAACGTACAAATCCGAATCTGGTTCCATCTCTCGCTCTCTTTCTTGGTACAAACACATCCACAACCACTCTACGTCTGTCGAAAACTTGCCGAACGCCTTGCCAGTGTAGTTGCTCTGGCAAGTTTGATACAAAAACCGTCCAAACTCTTTGAATCTGATTTCCCGAGCTCGTTTTCCTCACCACTATGGTTGCATGCGCGCCTCTAATTCTTACTTGAAATTTCAATTGTGCACACAGTTTTATTCAGAAATATTCACAAACACATGGTGTGCACACATCAAATCCAATCTATTTCACTTCTCATGCAAAATATGAATGCAAGCGTTGATACACAAGGTTTCGTAGTTTCCAAGTGCAAACCAGAGGCAGTGAATCGCGTTGCTGATTGATGTTGCGGTACTATGCAGGACACGTAGACATATTGCTTTCTCTTTCTCTGTAAACGAACGTAAACGAACATATATAATTTGTTAAATATTTAATATTTTTTGTTAGTTCGATTAATTCAGTTAATGAACCGATTTTAAACCAAATTAATCGATAATTGAAATTTGAAAAAACTCTTAATCATTAGCTGAAACCTAAAATTATCTAATAGATTAACCAATTTGGTTTTGGTTCGGTCAGTTAGTTCGGTTTAACCAAATAATGAACTCCCCTAGACATATGTGAATAAATTTAAATGAACATAAACGAACATAAATGAACATAAACAAATGGATTACTGAACGTTCACGAACATAAATGAACGAACAACCCCTTTGTTCATGCTCGTTCATTTAATTAAACGGACAAAAAATCTTGTTCATGTTCGTTCATTTAATAAATAAACAAACATAAACGAACTTCCCGCCGAACGGTTCTCTGAACGTTCGGTTAGTTCACAGCCCTATTCGTGAAACCTACATACATGTGGGGTAACAGAGGAACTGGAAAAAAATTTGACTAAAATAGATGGGAGGAAAAGAGGATTTTGTTTCTGGTGTTCAACAAAATACCCCTAAACACAAGTGTGCCAAGTCTCAACTATTTCAAATAGCCATTGAAGGGGTTGAAAGGAAGAGGGCAAGTTTTTTTTGGGACTATGAGGAAACAGGGGAACCTATAGAGAGTCCTTAGAGTGAGGGGCCTATTTTATTTCTGTAAGAGATGTGGGGTATGTTGAATTGGGAAACAATGAGACTGAAGATATCCATGGGAGTAACAAAACTTATATCCTTAGTAGATTCAAGGAGTACACATAATTTTATTAGCTTAGTAATGGCCAAAAGACTGGACCTGTGGATATTGAAGAGATATTCGATAGATCCTCCGTCATCGTCAATGGACCAAGATTAGACTCCTAAATCTTAGCTATGAAAACTTCAAGATGGAACCGAATGAAAACATCACCAAAATGTTCGATAGATTCTCCGTCATCGTCAATGGACTCAAAGGTTATGGGGAAGTCATTCTAGAAGACAAGTTTGTTTGGAAGTTTATCTATTCTCTTCCCGAGTCATGGGACGGAAAGAAGACCTCCATCATAGAAGTTAAAGATCTTAAGACCGTGAAGCATGATGCTCTTATGGGGTCTCTTCTCACTCATGAGATTATGAAGAAAGAAAGAGAAGAAGATGGAGAAGATGGAAGTGGAGAAGAAGAAGATAGGAATTGCTCTCAAAGCTTCACATGAGAAGAGCTATTTTAGTGAGGAAGAAGATGAAGAAATGGCTATGCTAGCCAATAAATTCACTCGGTTCATGAAATCTAACCTGGGAAGAAAGTTCCACCGGAAGGAGGGTTTCAAGAACAAGAACAAAGAGGAAGAGAAAGATCAAATAGTTTGCTATAATTGAAAGAAGAAGGAACATATCAAGTTCGATTGTCCCCAACTCAAGAAAAAGAGCTTCGGGAAGAAGAAGAAGCTCAAGGATCATCTTGCTACTTGGAGTGATGAGGACTCATCCGATGAGAAGGAGCAAAAAGTAGCCAAC
Organism: Hibiscus tridactylites; assembly: GCA_958450335.1. NCBI lineage: Eukaryota > Viridiplantae > Streptophyta > Magnoliopsida > Malvales > Malvaceae > Hibiscus > Hibiscus tridactylites. The sequence continues at coordinate 73,666,308 of OY288267.1, forward strand.
CTTTGTCTCATGGCACTAGAGGAGGATCCTAAGGTAACCTTAAACGTATCTATCTTTGTTTTTACATTTGATGAGCTTCAAGAAGCTTATGATGAGTTGCAAGAGGTTTATGACGAATTAGTTTTGAAATATAAAAGACCACTTTTGAAAAATAAGAAAAGGATTTCCGATTTGAAAAATCAAAATGATTCTTTATCCAAAGCTAATCTGGAATTTGAAAGAAATGTTATGGAGTTGCAAACAAAAGAAAATGGTTTTTAAAAGAAAAATCAAGAGTTGCATAACCTACTTTTCAAAGTTCATGATGATCATCAAAAGGAAATGGGTGATCTCAAAGCTTCTTTGAATAAAGTTGGAAATTCTCGTTCTGAAAAAGGAACTCCTTCAAAACCCAACTATGGAAAAAGAAACTTTGGTGGCTACAAATAAAGAGGCTTCCAAAGGACCTCTAACGGTAAGATGATTAGAAGTGTTTGGGTTCCTAAGGAACTTGTCACTTCTAATGATATTAGTGCTATTGCTTCTTAGATTCCCAAGGGAACCAAGATTTTAGAAGGTAATACTCATGGACCTAAAATGATTTGGGTACCAAAAATCAAGACATGATTCTTTGTTTGTAGGGGGAGCATTTCTACAAGGTCAAACCTTTAAGTGCAAATTTATGGTATCTTGATAGTGGATGCTCGAGACACATGATTGGCGACAAGAGTCGATTCTTGGAGCTAAAGCCAAAGAGTGGAGGAGTGGTGACTTTCGTTGACAACTCCAAAGGCCACATTGAAGGAATTGATTCCATTGGTAATCACTCTTCTATACTTATTGACAATGTGTTATATGTCAACGGTCTTAAGCATAATCTTTTAAGCATAAGCCAATTATGTGATAAAGGTTTCAATGTTCTTTTTTATTTAAATGGTTGCAAAATTATCAACATTGAAACTAACAAAATTGTGTTTATTTGTAACTGCATAGGAAACATATACATGGTGCATTTAGATGACATTCATATTTCAAATGCATGTTTTGTTGCAAAAGATGAGCATGATTCTTGGTTGTGGCATATAAAACTAGGACATGCTAGCATGAGTGTTTTGGAAAAATTAATTTCAAATGATCTAGTAAGAGGTTTTCCAAGAATAAAGTTTTCTCTTGATAAATTTTTTGATGCATGTGCAAAAGGCAAACACAAAAGAGTTTCTTTTAAACTTATTAATGATGTTTCTACTAGTAGAGTTTTACAATTGATCCACATGGATCTTTTTGGCCCTACTAGAACAATGAGTTTGGGTGGAAAATCATATGCATTTGTCATATTAGAAGTACCAAGGATGAGGCTTTAGAAAAATTCATCACATTTTCAAAAACGAATCAAAATGATGTTGGTTACTGTATTTCTCATATTAGAAGTGAGCATGGAACCGAATTTCAAAATCTAGGTTTTGAAGAGTTTTGCAACTCAAATGGGATTAGCCACAAATTTTCCACTCCTTGCACACCTCAACAAAATGAGGTTGTTGAGAGGAAAAATAGAACTTTAGAAGAAATTGCTAGAACCATGCTTTGTGAAAATAATTTGCCTAAGTATTTTGGGTGGAAGCCACTAATACGGCTTCCTATATTGTTAATAGAGTAATGATTAGGCCTATTTTAAAGAAAGCACCTTATGAGCTTTTCAAAAATAAAAACCCTAACATTAGCTATTTTCATCCTTGTGAATGCAAACGTTTTGTTTTAAACAACGAGAAAGACAATTTAGGCAAGTTTAAAGCAAAAAAGTGATGAAGCCATTTTTCTAGGTTACTCTTTAAACTCTAAAGCCTATCGTGTATATAACAAAAGAACTTTAGTAGTTGAAGAGTCAATACACGTGGTTTTCAATGATAACCTCCTTCCACGGAAGGATACTTTTGATGATGATGATGCAGGGATTTTGATGTTAATGATGGTAGAGGACAATCATCAAAGGTAGATGAAGTTCCATCAAAGGAAGAACCACAAGATCCACCTCTAGAAGCCTCGAAGAACATGACTATAGAGGAAAAGGAGGTGACCTACCCAAGGGACTTCAACTATATCAAAGGTGGTAAGGTTTTGAATGATCCATCTAAAGGGGTAACCACTAGATCATCTCTTAGAAATACATGTAATTATGATGCATTTATCTCATGCATTGAGCCTAAAAATATCAAAGAAGCATTAAATGATGATTATTGGATATTGTTCATGCAAGAAGAGTTAAATCAATTTGAGATGAGCAAAGTTTGGACATTAGTTGATATGCCTTGTAATAAATCTGCAATAGGCACTAAATGAGTTTTTAAAAACAAACTAGATGAGACTGGTAACATAGTGAGAAACAAGGCTAGGCTTGTTGCTCAATGTTACACTCAAGAAGAAGAAATTGATTTTGATGAAACCTATGCAGCCGTAGCTAGAATGGAAGCTACTAGGATGTTGCTTGCATTTGCATGTTATCATGAATTCAAGCTTTTTAAATGGATGTCAAAAGTGCTTTTCTAAATGGTTTTATAAATGAAGTGTATGTTGAACAACCACTCGATTTTGAAGATCCAAAATACCCAAACTATGTTTTTAAACTTTCAAAAGCTTTATATGGTTTGAAACAAGCTCCTAGAGCTTGGTATGAAAGATTGCCATGTTTTTTAATTGAAAAACGTTTAAAAAAGGAAGGTTGATACTACACTTTTTATTAAAAGAAAAGGCAAAGACATTTTAGTAGTTCAAATTTATGTTGATGATATTATATTTGGTTATACTAATGAGTTGTTTTGCCAAGATTTTTCTAAGTTGATGCGAGGTGAATTTGAAATGAGCATGATGGGGAGCTCTTATTTTTTTAGGACTCCAAATCAAACAAAGGAAGGATGAAATCTTCATCAGTCAAACTAAGTACATCAAGGATATGCTCAAGAAGTTTGGCTTGGATAATGTGAAACCTCAAGCCACACTGATGGGCTCTTCTACAAAGCTTGACAAAGATAAAGCATGTAAATGTGTTGATCTAAAGCTTTATATATCTATGATAGGTTCTTTGATTTATCTTTTCGCTAGTAGACCGGATATCATGTTTAGTCTTTGCTTGTGCGCTAGACTTTAAGCTAGTCCTAGAGAATCGCATTAACAAGCTGTTAAAAGAATCTATAAATACCTTAGAGACACCTCTTGTTTAAGCCTTTGGTATCCTAAAGATTGTTCCTTTAGTATGCATGCTTATTCGGAAGATGATTATGGAGATTGTAAGATAGATAGAAAGAGTACCTATGGTACTTGTCAATTCCTAGATAATATGCTCATTTCATAGTTTTCTAAGAAGCAAAATAGTGTATCACTCTCTACCACCGAGGCAGAATATATTTCTGTGAGTAGTTATTATGCTCAAGTCCTTTGGATAAAGCAATAACTCTTATATTACGGAATTGATGTAAGCACCATCCCGTTAAAGTGTGACAATACTAGTGTCATTTGTCTCACTAAAAATCCCATCCAACATTCTAAAACCAAGCACATAGAGATAAAACATCATTTCATTAGAGATCATGTCTTGAAAAATGATGGTGTTCTAGAGTATGTAGACACCTTGAACCAATTAGCGGTTATCTTTACCAAGTTTTTAGAAAAAGAGCATTTTTGGACTCTTAGGAGAGAGTTAGGGCTTACTATCCTATCTTGAACCTTAGAGCCTTGTTTTTGTGTTTAAATATGCTTGAATTTGGTTGATTTACATGTTTATGTAATTTTGTTCCTATATGCATCTATTCATGTTCTTAGGGGGAATATGTATCAGTTTTTGCCCATTCATGATGATCTCATATCATAATCATGCACATCGATTCGAGTAAAATCAAATTTTTGGGTCACTTGCAGCCAAATCTGTCAAATTTGGTCAGAGAGTATCAATACAGGTATTAGGGGCAACATTTCGGTATATGTTAGTCTGTACTAGTACGGATCAAGGATCAGTACGGGTAAAATCCATACCAGTACGTGGTTTAGGTACGCGTCTTTAGCGTATCGATTCTCGTAGCCTTTGGAGTCTTTAAATGACCATTAAAATGGATTTTCCTAATTTAAACCAAATTTTATCTTTTCTTTCAAAACCCTAGACGACTATACCTTATTTAAACACTCTAAATCTCTTATGTTTCATCACAAATCATGAAAACACTTTGGTAGCTTTTGTTTTCAACATCAAACCAAGCAAATTTCATCAAGCTTTGTGAAAATCATCTATTCATTCACCCATTCATCCTAATCAAGGTATAAACTCTATTTTCTTTAAATTTCATTTTTCTTTTATATTTGTATAATGTTTATGTTTAAAATTTATAGTGTTAGAATGTATATAACATTGCTTTCAAAGATTTTACAAAATCTTTTTCAAAACTGAATTTTTTTTGTTTGAATAGAAAATTATACTCATATATTTTTCTTTACTCTTTTCAAGATTTATTTTTACCAAAATTTTTATTTATACTTATGTATGATTTAAACTATAAAATATAAATTTCTTTACTACCTTGATCATTACATTGATTTATTGGATTGAATATGATATTTATGCATACATATTTTTTGTGGTTTGAATTTTTCAGGTTTTTACCATGCCTCCTAAAAAAAGACCAAGAAAAAACGTTGGGTCTCGTTCTACCAATGATACTGAACCCAATCTTGAAAACAATGGTACAAAACCAAACCTTAACCATATTTTTGTGCATTGTTTTAATGAGCCTCAATATCCCCACACCATGGACCATTTTAAACAACATCAAAATTTTAAAATCCGCCGTGAGTGTGTTGTTTCCATATCTTTTATGACTTTCGATGAATTTCACTTTCGTTATCTTGATTTAATGAGACAATAGAAGTTCATGCCTTTATTAATCATACCCGACATTCTCTATAAAAATATTGTCATTATATTTTACTCTAATGCCCGATGTATTTCAAACCAAGATAAAAATTAAGGTCGTAGCTATAAATTCTTATCTTATGGGACAAAAAATTCAACTTGATTCTTCAAAAATAACCGAGCTTTTGGGTATGGATGATATGGATATAGATGATGAAGATTCCTTTGGTCAAACCTATAGTGGCTCTGTAACTGTGCTTGAGGCCCGTGAGCATTTTCTTCACCTTCTCATCACTTGGTGGTTTCGACCATCCTGTGGTAAGTGGTCTACCATTCGCCAAGTGGATGACTTTTGGCTACGTTGTTTCTGTGAGGGTAAGCGTCCAAACCTAGCTCAAATTATGTTTTCCGAGTTAGTCTTTCTCGTCCAAAACCATCATACCTTCCTAGTCACATCTTTCACCTATGGTACCGCCTTGAGCCACATGTTCCACAAGCTTGGGATAGATTGTACCTATGATCTTGGAATGCCTCTCACTGATCCCATCAATGATCATTCTCTCCAGCGAGCCAAGTTTACCATCCACAATGGAGAATGGATTTGGATTGCAGATCTTCCTGGTGATGCTCAACCCGATCCTGTGGTGAATGTTTCGGTCGCTCCGGAAGCTCCAGTTGCTCAACCTTCCTTTTATGCTCTCATGGCCTACCTTGATGGGAAGTTTGCTATCATGGTCACTCATTTTGTCAAGATGAACACAAGGTTTTATACTCTTGATTCTCATTTCAATTCCTTGGATGCTCGAGTGACTTCCATTGAGAATCACCAAGCCTCGATAGACATGACCCTTACCGCATTTCATGGTGAATGGAGTGGTCATTCTCTTGAAGATAATGACATGGAAGATGAAGAGTGTAACACCCCAAATTTTCCCCAATTTGGAAAATTTTAAAATTTGAAATCCCTAATTTGGAACCCTAGAATTTGGGAATTTTGTTTCAAAAACCCTAATTTGATTTTGTGGACTTAATTGGAAATAAATCAAATTTGAGTGATTGAAATGATAAAAATTGAAACTTCGGTGACCATTTTGTAATGCGGGTAAGATTCATGACCCTTGTTTCATGATTAACCCACTCGTTAAGGTAAAAGTTAAATCCCTAAAAGTCTATTCAGCTCCTATTTTGAAACATTCTCAGTCGCCTCTCTCTCACGGCATCTCTCCCTCTCCCCACCTTCTTAACTTCTCCCTCTCCTCTCACTCACTTCAGTTCGACGAAGATCCGACCAAGCTCTCACCGTCGTGTGTGGCTTGTACGGCCACCGACATTGCGACCACCATCGTCGTGTAATCAAACCCCAACCTTTGGCCCTCCCCTTTTTGTTGTTGTTTGCTTAAAAACGATAGTAAACCATTCGATCGTCCCATTGTTCTCATCCATCGTTGCTCGCGTTGTCGCGTTTCCTCTGTACCTCATTGTTGTATGTTTTGAATCGAGGGAAAAACCATTTAGTTCCTCTGCTTCGTCCGTTCCACCGTTGTCCGTTTTGGGTAAGCTTTCTTCGAGTTTGTTCTATTTTAGATTATTTGTTGGTGAGGATTGTTTGTTATGTTGAGCGCTGATCGTTGGTTGTGTTGTTTTGCCATTGTCGTTGTCTTTTCCGACGAGTCTGGGCCGCCACCATTCGTCCATCCGTGTTGTGCCACTGTTGAGTTCTCCTCGTCGTCGTTCTTGGTTTATGTTGTGTCGCGCCGTCAAGGGTTCTTTGAACCCTAGATCTGATTGCAGCAATCAGACGTTGGGTTGGTTGTGTTGTGTTTGGGTTGAGCCCAAAATGGAAACCCTTGAGCCATATCAGATGAAGCGGGTTAAATTTGGGCTTTGTGTTATGGTTGGGCTCAAATCTGGAGACCATATGAGTATGACCTGTTGTGGAGCTATTTTGGGAGGCCATGTGTAATGTTTTTGTTAAGTTTTGAACCGAGTGAGCCCAACATATGTGTGTGTGTGAACCTACCGAGTCATCTATCTTAGTGAACCTTGCACCGAACCGGACCAGACCCATTGACCTACTCGAACCGTTGACTCGATCTAGTTTTGACCTTGACTTGGACAGTTGACCGAAAGTTGACCGAGTTTGACTGAACCATGGACTTTGGCAAGTTTAACCTTTGACTCGTTTGACCAGAATTGACCTTTGACCAGTTTGACCAGAGTTGACCGTTGACTTTGACCAGTTTGACTAGTCGACTTTGATTGTTGACTAAGAGTTGACTTTCTCGGACAACCTTCATCTTGACCTCTTCTGACGTTCCGAGACCGAATCCGAAGGCCGTTTTGTCAAATTCAAACCCAAAAAGCTCTGTTTTGCAAATTTCAATCAATTATAGCATAATTTTGGTAAGTTTTGGATTTCATAATCTAATTCGAAATATTCTTGTGTTTAGGTATCGACATTGAGGCTGACGAGTTACCTCATCCTGTTCAGACCGACCGTACACGTTCTTCAAGATCTTTCTGTAAGTATACCTTCGGATTGGTCTTATGTTTTATAGTCGGTGGCTTAGTGATACAAATAAATGCTAATATATAATTCATACCTCATACGTCTTGATTCAGTGAGATCCGAGCGTGAGGCTCGCCCTTCTCGAGATTAGAGCTTCTGTGGCTAAGGTTTGTTTCTTGGGGTGTTTTAAATAAATGCAATGTTATTCTTGCTTGATTTGATTATCTGGTTTGTGATTTGATAATGATTTTGCAACATCATTCATAGCATAATAATTGTGTTTTTAAATCAAGCATCTGAATTTTAGAAAATATGATACTCGTTAGAGTTCGGATTTATGATTTTACAAATCATATCATGTGTCATTTGTTCGGAATTGTGTTCGGAAAAGTGAGAGAAATCTCCACTCTGGCGAGGGAAACCTCCACTCTCTATGATATCAGATATTCGGGCATTGCATCATGCATCGAACATCACAACATTTTTTTATTTTGATTTATCGAATACACTCTGTTTTCGGAAATGAATTTATCGGAAAATGTAATAGTGTTTTGATTCTGTGTTTTGTTTATACAAAAGGACACACTAAGCTTTTTATCTTACACTCCTTAGTTTTTACTTTCAGATACTCAAACTTATTAGGCGACTCGGTACTTGGAGCATCTCGTATATTTTACTCGGATAGTTATTATTCAGTATGAACTCTCTCTTTGACTATTTCAAGCTATTGTTTAGCAAAATTTAGAATAATTGGTAATTTCAGACATTGAGACTTTTATTTTGGGATTATGTTTTTGCACGCATTTGAATTTATTTCGTTGTTTTTATGAAATATATAGTACATGTTTTAATGTTCGAGTTTCGTAAATATTTAAGGAATTTTACGTTAATTATTATTAATTAATTCAATTTGTATTTCTAAAATATTTCTAAACCTAAGACTTATAACTTGAGGGGAATGTTTTCAAACCTAACTTCCTAGGTTCGGCCAATTTCTTCTAAGTCGGGTTTAGGGGGTTACATTTAGTGGTATCAGAGCTAGGTATTTCAACCCTCGGACTGTGAGGCTCGCAAGAGTTGTTTTCAAAATATTTTTTGACTCTTGCATGCATCTGAAACATTTTGGGATAAATGGGAATTTTCTAAAAAAATTATTACGGTATTAAGTGATTTTAAATTGTTTTAAATCTGAGACTCCAGTACCGATTCTGAGTCTACGTTATTACCTTTTGTATATAGTTCACTATGCCACTGCGTAAGAGTCCTAATTTATCGTTTGTTCGTGGATGAGGCCGTATTGTTGCTTCTGGTAGTGATCATCCACCTTCTGTTGGGCAAATGGGAAATCAAAATGAGATACCGGATAATGAGAATGTACCATTAGAAGGACATCAGATTGGAAGTGATGACGCACGTGATGTTGATGACACTGAGACAGTTCAACCGGACAGTGCCACAGTTCACCGTGAGTTACTCTGTTATCTTCGCCAGTCAGAGGGTTCGAGGAAACCCATTTCTACAGAATTCATAACTACTGGGATGAAATTATTTGAGGGTAAAACTGGTACACATCCAGCTGATGTAGAGTATTGGCTAAAGAAATTACAACGGCTGTTTGTTGAGATGGATTATCCAGTTGATCAGAAATTGCGAATCGTTGTATCTTTGTTAGAGGGTGAAGCTCAGAATTGGTGGGAGTCAATGGTTGATGCTGTTCCATCTAGTCAGATTACATGAGAGTTTTTCCTAAAGGTTTTTCAGGATCGGTATGTGGGAGCTGAGTTCCTAGCGAAGTGTCGTGATGAGTTTATGAATCTGAAACAGAATAACATGTCAGTGAATGATTATGAGATAGAGTTTCGGAGGTTGGCCAAGTATGCTCATGGGTTAGTTGTGACTGAGGAAGATAAGTGACTGGTTTTTGAAGGGACTTCGACTGCCAATTCAAAGAGATGTTGCAACACATCATGATAAAGTATTCAGCAACATGGTTAGTCGGGCTAAAACTGCTAAGAGACCTCTTGCACTAATGAAAAAAGAGGAACTTCAGAATTCTGACCAAGTCATGAAGCAACCGGACATATCTGCTCAGCCTAGTTTTGTCAACTCGTCTGGGAAGAGGCCTAGAGATGAGTCTGTTCCTCATAGTTATCAGGATGTAAGACTTGCAGTATCGATAGTTTCGTCTAGCAGCGTAGGTAGTTCAAAAGTTCGTCGGCCTATTGATATATGTGGTTATTGTAATAAAAAGAATAACGGAGAGTGCAGATTGATGAACAGAACGTGTTTTAGATGTGGTTCTCATGATCATTACTTGAAGAATTGTCCACGTTCACCTATTAGTTCATCCATACAGATTCAGAGACATGCATCAGTTTAGGCACCTCACCGAGTTAGAGGGCAGTTTAGGTCAGTGTCTTTTGGTACTGCTAGTAGAGATAGTCATGCTCAGAGTGGTAGATCAGCTAGATCTTGGATTAGACGTCCAGGTTCAGTACATCCTGAATTTGGAAGGTACATTTTAATATGTTTCAGTTCTATGTTTCAATATTTTCGGTTATAGTAGATCATGAATTTGGAATGAAAAATGTTGAGTGGATCGAATGATCGAAATAAACCAAGAGGGGGTGAATTGGATTTTTAAAGTTTTTGGTGGTGGAATTTGCAAATAAAAATGGTAGACAAGGAATTTTAGAGTGGTTCAAGTTCCAATTGAACTCTACATCCACTACCTTAGCTTCACTAAGGATTTGCATCAATTCCACTAATTGCTCTTCCCCTTTTCTAGGCTAAAGAGGTAACCCTTACAATTTTCGGTCAAATTTTCTACCCAAAAATTTGACCCAATCTTCACACAATTGAAACAAAGAAGTTGTTGGCTAAAACAAGTATCTCTCAATACACAATATAGCCCAATTACAAGCACTCAACCCAATTGAAATGATAAGAATGAAAAATACAATTGGGGTTACAAGACAATGATGGGAATTAGGCACAAATGCTTGGATTTGATGATTGGATGTTTGCTTTAGAATCAATAGTTGTTGCTGAAGCTTTTAGAGTTCCCTTTTATACCTTCTCATTGAATTCTAGCCGTTGTGGTTGTTGCATTCGTCAATAGAGCCGTTGGGGGTGTTATCTTCCTTCCATAAATGCAGTCTGCAACCAACCGTTTCGAAACGCCCGACCCTGTTTCGAAACATACCAAAATAGAAAGAGCCGTTGGGGTGCATTAAAGAGCCCGTATCGAAATGGTTAGAATTGTTTCGATACGCTAAGAGTCATTTCGAAACATGTTTCGGAACAATTTTGCCACTGTCAAGGATCGTATCGAAACGAGATGAGATCGTTTTGATACGCCTTAACGACTTGTTTAAAATCAGTTAAAAACATTCAACAGTAATATTTTTCAAATCTGATTGAGTACCATTTCCAAACATTTGATGTCGTTTCGATACGGTATCTCGAGGTTCTTAAGCCGTTTCAAAGCTTGTTTCGAAACACGGGTTGGCAGTGTTGAAATCGTTTCGATACCCGTTCTGAAACATGAACTCACAGTTTCAAAACTGTTTCGAAACGCCTTAGACCGTTCCGAAATGGTGACTCGAAAATCACTGTTTTGGCTTTAAGAACACTTAGAAAATATTTGATAAATTCAGTTTTTAACTTAGGCATATTGTTTAAAACATATAGAGAGGTTTGAGGACTTAAAAATTTGTTTTCACATTTTCAACTTAGTCCTTAGATTCTTTAGTTATATCAAAATTAAAATATCGGTTTCACAATCTCCCCTTTTTTGATATAACAAAACCAAAGTTAGAATTTTTAAGAGTTTTGAAAATTTTGAATACATTCTAACATTCTAACTCCCCCTCAATTTAAGATGGGTTTTTAAGTTTTAAAAAGATTTAGATCTAAGTTAAAAAAACTTAAAATCACTTAAAACGAATTTAGGCTCTTAGATTACTTCTCCCCCCTTTTTGTTAGATCAAAAATAAGAAACAAGGCTCAAAGAGAAGAGATAGGGTTAAAAGCAATAAGCAATAAGCAACATAATATTAATTCATAAAATTTAAATATCCAAAACATAAATTGTAAACAATAAGTTCAAAGCATAATCCCAAATAAAATCAAAGCATAGGTTCATAAAACATAAGAAATAAAGATGCAAACTTTATCCTAATATGCATAGCTAATATGAGATGACATGAGAATCCTAAGCCTCGTCGTCGCCACCATCATCATCCATGGAATCATCATCGTCCTTGGCTTGAAAGCGACGAAAATTCATCCATTGGCCATAAAAGGTGGAGAAGGACATGTCCATAGATGTGTGTTGATTCTCAAGGGATGTGAGTCGATTCTCATTTGCAAGGAGACGATCCTCTACGGATTGCAAGCGTGTATTGATAGCACCAAAACCTCTAGACAAGTTGGTGTCCAAAGTGTTGAACTGCTCGGTAAGAAAAGCCGTGAGAGCTTCATTGTTCGCAACTGGAGCTTGTGGTTGAGGTTCAACTTGAGGTGGAGGTGCTTCCCTATCAACAAGTTCCCATTGGCCATTGTTGATATATCGAAATCTGGACCTGCGGAGAGAAGATTCACCAAGATTTTTCTTGCGGGGTTCCGGTGAGTCATAGGTGCAATCTAGATTAAGCTTTCCAAAGATGTAACTTAAAACAGTCCCATAAGTGAAAGATTTTAGTGCATCGGTGTCACAAAGCTTAACATTATTTACAATCTCGGCAAACATGATCTTAACAAGATTAGGGCGCTCACCACGACGAAAACATTCAAGCCAAAAATAATCTACTTGACGAATGTGAGAAAATTTACCTCTAGAGGGGCGAAAAAACCACGAGACCATCAAGTGAAGGAACCTATCGTGAGCATCCAAGGCAAGCACCGAACCGGTGTGAGAACCAAAGTGACTCTCATTATCGATTCCTTCGTTCTTAAGACCAAAAGTAGTCTCTAAGTAAGGGATGTCAATGACAATCATTTTTCCTAAGATAGAACACTCAAGGCCAACAACTTCGGAGTTGTCTTCACTATTAATAAATTGGGCATTTGAGTAAAAGAGAAGAACCATGTGCTTGTAGCAAATATTCGGGATACTCAAGAAACCAAGGAATCCTCATTCTCTTAAACGGGGGAGGTAACGAAAGAGAAAGCGCTCGGAGTCAAGAAACGAGAGGTCAACAACACGCTCACGACGAACGTCAAACTCCTTGACATAATTGAAACGCTCCCTCATCTCTGGAGTTCGAAGACTTTTGAGAAACAGCTGGGTGAGATTAGGACGGATACTCGAATCACTTGTTTGACCCGCCTTACGCTTTTTGTTAACGTTCTCCATAGACATCCTAAAAACATAAAGCAAGCAATTTAAAAACAAGTTTAAGTGTATGCATGAAATTTCTCAATTCAATCCAATGGTAAATCCCGCTTAGGTTTATAAAAAAAAGTTTTAAAAACAAAGAAACAAAACAAAAAAAATTTAAGAGAAAAACAATTTAAAAAAACAGTAAAGAAAATACGAATGAAAACATATATATTCGAATAAAAAATTGAAGATTTTGAAAAAAATTTACAAGTTTTGAAAAACCCAAGTATCAAAATACATAAACTATACAAAACTAAAATTTTCTAACCTAAGATTCGAATACAACTTGAAGGAAAAAGAAAAAGATAAAAAAATACCTTAAATTGGGATTTTGCATGAATAGATAAAAATACTTGCACAAAGTTGTTGATGCTTGCTTAGACTTGTGTTTAAGAGTAAAAGCCCTCAAGATTTGATGAAAAACAAAGAGGTTTAGAGGGTTTTTATAGGGAAAATTGTTTTAGGGTTTTTAGGGTTTGAGGAGTGATTTAATTAAAGTAGAACTTTAACATTAAAAGCCCTCTATAAAGCTGTCCGCTAACCTATTTCGGAACAGTGTCGATCGTTTCAAAATGCGGGCACCGAGGTTTGAACCATTTTTTAACTCCAGGTGACCGTTTCGATACGGCTTTGACCGTATCGAATCCCCGTTGACTCGTATCGAAACACGTTTTGATACACCCATTGGTAGTAGCAAAAACGTTTCGAAACCCTTGGAAGGCGTTTCGAAACACCCTTCTCTCATATGGAATTTTAAAGCATCTGTATCGAAACAGGTGGACCCGTTTCGATACACCTAGGCATGGAAGTGCAGATGAGGCTCTAAAAGTGTAGAAAAATGAAATCTTTGAAGGCCTAACTTGCATGAATGACATGAATGAGTAGGAATAACATGTGCAAACATAAACATACTCCCCCTAGCTATAGGCATGGATGAAATTAGGAGTAAAAACACATAAACATGGCATTTCACAAGATCAAGCAATTTTAAGCACAAAATAGATCCTAAAAGGTCAAGATAGGCTAGTTAGACCTAACTCTCTCCTAAGGGACCAAAAACGCTCTTTGTCTAAAGGTTTTGTAAATATGTCCGCTAATTGATTTAAGGTGTCAACATACTCTATAACAACATCTTCTTTAAGGACATGATCTCTAATGAAATGATGCCTTATTTCTATGTGTTTGGTTCTAGAGTGTTGGATGGGATTTTTTGTCAAACATATGGCACTAGTGTTATCAAATTTAAGGGGTATGGTTTCAACTTTAATACCATAATCTAAGAGTTGTTGCTTCATCCAAAGGACTTGAGCACAACAACTCCCTAAGGATATGTACTCGGCTTCGGTGGTAGATAAGGCTACACTATTTTGTTTCTTATAGAACCAAGATATGAACATACTACCTAGGAATTGACAAGTTCCCGAAGTACTCTTCCTATCGATTTTACATTCCCCATAATCTGCATCCGAATAAGCATGAAGGTTGAAGGTGGAGTCTCTAGGGTACCAAAGACCTAGACAAGGAGTATCTCTAAGGTACCTAAAGATTCTCTTAACGGCTATAAGGTGAGACTCTCTAGGATTAGCTTGAAACCTAGCACACAAGCAAACACTAAACAAGATATCCGATCTACTTACGGTAAGGTAAAGCAATGATCCAATCATAGAACGGTAAAGCTTAGATTCGACACACTTACCTCCTTCATCTTTGTCAAGCTTTGTAGATGAGCTCATAGGTGTGGCTTGAGGCTTTGCATTCTCCAAGCCAAACTTCTTGAGCATATCCTTTATGTACTTTGCTTGATTGATGAAGGTGCCATCCTTCCTTTGCTTGATTTGGAGTCCCAAAAAGAATGAGAGCTCCCCCATCATGCTCATCTCGAATTCACCTTGCATTAGCTTAGAAAACTCTTTGCAATGACATTCTTTAGTAGAACCAAAAATAATATCATCAACATAAATTTGTACTACTAAGATGTCATTTTTATACCTTTTTATAAAAAGTGTAGTGTCCACCTTACCTTTTTCAAAACCTTTTTCAATTAAAAAGTTTGAAAGTCTTTCATACCAAGCTCTAGGAGCTTGTTTTAAACCATAAAGAGCTTTAGTGAGTTTGAAAACATGATTTGGAAATTTTGAGTCTTCAAAACCCGGTGGTTGTTCCACATACACTTCCTCATTTATAAAGCCATTTAAAAATACATTTTTAACATCCATTTGAAAAAGCTTGAAATCATGATAACATGCATATGCAAGCAACATCCTAATGGCTTCCATTCTAGCTACGAGTGCATAGGTTTCATCAAAATCTATTTCCTCTTCTTGAGTGTAACCTTGTGCTACTAGTCTAGCTTTATTTCTCACAATGTTACCACTTTCATCTAGTTTGTTCCAAAAGGCCCATTTAGTTCCTATGGTAGATTGATTACTAGGCCTATCAACTAATGTCCAAACGTTACTTCTCTCAAATTGATTTAACTCTTCTTGCATAGCCATAATCCAAAAATCATCTTTAAATGCTTCTTTTATATTCTTAGGCTCTATGCATGAGATAAATGCAACATGATTCATTAGTCTAAGAGAAGATCGAGT
Source organism: Hibiscus tridactylites (assembly GCA_958450335.1). Taxonomy (NCBI): domain Eukaryota; kingdom Viridiplantae; phylum Streptophyta; class Magnoliopsida; order Malvales; family Malvaceae; genus Hibiscus; species Hibiscus tridactylites. The sequence continues at coordinate 73,681,664 of OY288267.1, forward strand.
GGTTACTCCCTTGGATGGATCACCCAAGATTTCACCATCTTTAAGTCCTTCAAGGCTTCAAGAGGTCGATCTTGTGTATCCTCTTCTTTTGTTGGAATCTCATCCTCCTTTGAAGTTTGTCCTCCATCAAAGGCATTTATGATTCCTACATCATCATCATCACAAGAATCCTTCCTTGGAAGGAGGTTATCATCGAATACAACATGTATAGATTCTTCTACTACTAAAGTTCTCTTGTTAAATACTCGATAGGCTTTAGAGGTTAAAGAGTATCCTATAAAAATATCTTCATCACTTTTTGCATCAAATTTACCTAAGTTGCCTTTTCCATTATTTAAAACAAAACACTTGCAACCAAAAGGATGAAAATAGCTAATGTTAGGATTTTTAGATTTTAAAATCTCATAAGGTGTTTTCTTTAAAATTGGCCTAATCATTACTCGGTTAACAATATAGCAAGTGGTGTTTGTGGCTTCCGCCCAAAAATATTTAGGTAAATTATTTTCACAAAGCATGGTTCTAGCCATTTCTTGTAAAGTTCTATTTTTCCTCTCAACTACCCCATTTTGTTGAGGAGTTCGAGGAGCCGAAAAATTATGGCTAATACCATTTTCATTCAAAAACTCTTTAAACTCTAAATTTTGAAACTCGGTTCCATGATCACTTCTAATATGAGAAATTCTAAGTTCAAGATCATTTTGGGTTAGTTTTGAAAATGTGATGAATTTTTCTAAAGCCTCATCTTTAGTACTTAAAAATAGAACCCAAGTAAATCTAGAAAAATTATCAACAAGAACAAATGCATAAGATTTACCACCCAAGCTCATAGTCCTAATTGGCCCAAATAAATCCATATGGATAAGTTGTAAACATCTACTTGTAGAAACATCATTAATGGATTTAAAGGAAGACTTATGTTGTTTACCCTTAGAGCATGCATCACAAATTTTATTGTTTGAGAACTTAATCTTGGGTAAACCTCTAACTAGATCAAGGGAAACTAATTTTTCTAAAACACTAATGCTAGCATGTCCTAGTTTCCTATGCCACAACCATGCATCATTTTCATTTTGAGCTACCAAACATGCATGAGATGTATGTACGTCATCTAGATGCACCATGTATATGTTACCTATGCGATGACCTATGAGCATAATATTATTAGATTTAATGTCAACAATTTTGCACCCATTTTTATCAAATAAAACATTAAATCCTTTATCACACAATTGACTTATGCCCAACAAGTTATGTTTAAGACCATCGACATACAAGACATTTTCAATAAGAATAGTAGAGTGATTACCTATGGAGCCAATACCTTTAATGTGGCCTTTGGAAGCTACGTACTTCTGTCACTGACTTCGGTTGCTTCCACTCAACAATGGCTTCAATCTTCTTCGGGTCAACTCTAATGCCTTCAGCTGACACTACATGTCCTAAGAAGACTACTTCCCGGATCCAGAATTCACACTTGCTAAGCTTCGCATACAACTGATGATCTAACAAAGTCTTCAAAACAAGTCTCAAGTGTCGGTCATGATCTTCTTCAGTTCGCGAATAAACCAAGATGTCATCAATAAACACAACTACAAACTGATCTAGATACTGATGAAAAATCCTATTTATCATGTCCATGAAAGCTGCCGGTGCATTAGTCAACCCAAAGGGCATGACTAAAAACTCATGATGTCCATACCTAGTCCTAAAGGTTGTCTTCGGTACATCGACCTCTCTAACCTTCAGCTGGTAGTAACCTGATCTCAAATCAATCTTCGAAAAGACCGATGCTCCCCTCAACTGATCAAACAAGTCATCAATTCTAGGCAACGAATATTTGTTCTTCACTGTCAACTGATTTAACTGTCTGTAATCTATGCACATTCTCATACTTCCATCTTTCTTCTTCACAAACAATACTGGTGCACCCCAAGGTGAAGAGTTAGGCCTAATAAAACCTCTATCTGTCAATTCTTGCAACTGAGTCTTCAACTCTTTCAATTCTTTCGGTGCCATACGATACGGAGCAATCGAAACAGGAGCTGAATCAGAATAAGTCTCAATGCTGAACTCTACCTCTCTGTCCGGTGGTAACCCTGGCAATTCTTCCGGAAACACACTAGGAAAATCACATACTGTCCGGATGTCCTGAGGTCTAACCTCACTCATGTTAGGGTTCATCACATACGCTAAGTATGCTTCACACCCCAACTCCACTAATCTTTTAGCCTCTAACACTGAAACCACATTGGACAAGAACTTCACGTTCTCACCCACCACCACAATCTCATAATCATCTGTGAGCTTCAAAGAAATCCGCTTAGTTTCAAAATCTATCCTAGCTCTATGCTCCGTGAGCCAGTCCATACCCAGAATCACATCAAATCCATAGAAGGGAAGCTCCATCATATCCACTGGAAACACATGTCCCTGAACCATCAACGGACACCTTCGGTACATCTTCCTAACTACTACCGTGTCCCCAAAGGAACTAGTAACACTAACTCCTACCTCTAGCAACTCACAAGGCAAATTCAAAGACTGTGCATGCTCACTCAATATGTAGGAATGTGTAGACCCAGAGTCAATCAAAGAAAGCAAACCCAAAGACTGTATCGAAAAGTTACCTGCGATCACATCGGTGTCATGCTGTAAACACCTATTTTTGTCCGGGCCTAAACTCAAACCAACCCAACCCAACATTAATAAATAAGCCTCTATTGTTATTATTTACAACCCAATCAATAACCCATACAACCCATACCCAATACCTATATCCATACCCGGCCCAATACCCAGGACCCATCATCCAAAATACCCTAATTACATTAAACCAATCTAACCTAAAAAAACTTAACCCTAATCTACCAGCCGCCGCCGCCATCCGAGCCGAGCCGCCGTCATCCAAGCCGAGCTGTCGCCGTCCAAGCCGAGCCGCCGAACCACCAAGTTGCCTGCAAAAAAATCCCTTAGTATCATTTCAGATCTAGCAAGTGGGGATTCTTTTATTATTTTTTATTTGTAAAATTGGTTATAAAAACCGAAAATTAATCAAATGTAAGGGAGAGCTTTTTTCGAAGGAAATACAAGAGAGAGTTTTGAATGAAATAGGAAAAAAAATAGAGATTTACATATCTAAAGATTCAAGGTAAAAAAAGCAGTATACTTTATTTCTTTTTTCTCTTCCGAATAAAACGAAAAAAAGGAGTTTCGAATCTTACCTCGGTTCGGTTTCGAATCGGCGCCATCGTCTCCCTCTACGGTAGGAATAAACCGTGATCATCATCTTTGTTGAAGCTAAAACTTTTGATTCAAACAAAAATGGGTTGTTTTGTTTTTAGGGTTTGAAAAAAAAATTAGAAGAAACAAAGGGAAAAGAAAGGGCATGAAGATGCGGCTGAGTGAAACAAAAATGAAAGAAAGAATTTTACTTTAGGTTTTAGAATAAAAATGGTTAAATTACGCACTAGGTCCCTCCGTTAAAGCTGCTTTTACTTTGTCTCTTTCGCATGGTTTAATCACTTATATAGTCCCTCTAAAGTTTTCACGAGTTCTAATTACGTCCATATTCCCCTTTTAATTCAATTCCCAGATTTTATTTTATTTTCAGTTTAGCCCATAAATCAGTTTAAAATTGGAAAACTGCATGATGAGGACCTCCGCCCTATAATAATTCTCTCTGCAGTCCTTTCATGTTTTAATAACTTTGCAACTGGGCCCTTTAATTTCTTTTAATTTGATTCCCTTAATTTGGTTTTTTCCTTTTTTGTCTTAGCATATTATTATTATTATTATTATTATTATTATTATGTTATATGTTATTTCGTTTGTGTAATCTGTTACTATAATATTTTTATATATTGTGCTATGAGATATGTATATATTATTATTGTGATATGACATTTCTTTTTTTAACATATTTTTATGTATTTTAAATCTATTTTAATACTTAAGGGATGATTTCTAATTATTTTCGGGAACCGGTTAGGAAGTGGCATTCTGACTTATTCAGGTGTCATCTTCTTCGGTTGTCGTAAATGTGAAAACGTTCTCTTTAGATTTTATTATTTTGGGATTAAAATTTAAATTAAATTTGAATTTTTATCTTCTTGCAAGACAACACTTAATCAACGCGGTACTAATTTTGGGCGCTGTGGGGGTGCTAATCCTTCCCCACGCGTAACCGACTCCCGAACCCAAATGTTTTTGAATCTCTGGTTAATTTTTAACGGTGTCTGGCCTACCATAGTGGCCGGTGGCGACTCCTACACTTATTTCTCCATTTTTTCCATTTCCCCCATTTTCAAAATATTTTCCAACACCATTGTTCTTTTTCAAAAAAAAAACCCTTATAACAGATGGCGACTCCGCTGGGGACTTTTTTTAGAGAGTCAGGCCATTGTTGATTTTGTGTTGTCTTGCAAGAAAATAAAAATTCAATTCAATTTAATTTTTAATCCCTTTGCATTCATACATGAGCTATTCGGGCTCCGTCTCTCGATAAGTGGGAGTGATTACTTTGTCTCGTGGGGATTTCGCCTCCGTATGATATTGTAATTCACTTTCGGGATATGATCCTTATATTTCGTGGGGTTTACGCCTCCATGTGGTATAAGGACTCATATCCTCCCGAATCGATGTCCTATTATCTTTGTAGGTAATAGTGACAGTTCGGGTACCTCTAGTACTCTAGATCCTAACTGCATATAGTGGCCCATAGAGCCCACCTTTTAGAGTCATACCGAAACTCTGCCCATTTAGCAGTAATCTTGTTAAGCCTTGCTTGATTTATTTATACATTTGTTTGTCATTTATATGTTATGTATATAATTTTAATTGCTTCAATTTGGCATTTGTTGTTATTTTTTATTCAATTTGTTTATTTGATTATCTTTAACCGTACTAACTTATTTCGATATTTGATTTTTTTACATCATATTTTCGAAGCATTATTTCATTCATTTACATGATAGTTGCATTACATCATTTTAATAATTCATTCACTTGCATTAATATGCATTTATACATAAATATAGCATTTAGAAGCATGCATTTTTTTCATTTATCATCACATTAATTCAGAATATAGGATCACCCGTTTTTCAAAAAAAGATACCCTAACCGGTGAAAATCATGACAAGTTTGATGACCCCACAGTTGCGAGGTAAATAATGTTTTAATTTTACATTGGGGCATCCTTACATACATGGCATCGAGCACTGTTTAATCGAAAAAATCGGACCACCACAGAATTTGGGGCATCCCTTTAAGGGGCAAAACATAATATGTCATTCACTCACCCATTGAGATCATTTCACATTAACTGCATACATCATACTTGCATTTAAGTCACCATGCATTTAAACATATCACATGCATCCATAACACATTCATTTGAGCACACGAACAGGTCCAAGGAAGAGACCAAAAAAAACCTCAACTATGGGGGCAACAACATGATGACCAACTTTTAGCCCCAGAGGAGGCCGAATACGCAGAAACGTAAGCATCCAAAATCTTTGAACAAATACTGACTAGTGTTTTTTCTCCTTTTCAGGTCAATACTATCTGTTATGGAGTAAAAGATGAAAATTTCCAAATCTAGCCTCTCCGTCAGTGGTGTAGCAAGATCAAAAATCTTCCAGATCTAGCCTCTCCGTTAGTGGAGTAGCAATATCAAAATTCATTTCGATCTAGTCTCTCCGTCAGTGGTGTAGTGGATCAAACCTCTTTCAGCTCGATCAAAATTTACCTTGAGATCGTGCCTCTTCGTCGGTGTTGTAGCTCGGTCAACTCTTGGTCTTGCCTCTTCGTCAGTGTTGTAGCTGGACCACATTTCTGAACCTGCCTCTTCGTCGGTGTTGTAGCTGGATCAAAATTTATTTTTTTAGACCGTGCCTCTTCGTTGGTGTTGTAGCTCGGTCAACTCCTGATCTTGCCTCTTCGTCAGTGTTGTAGCTGGACCACATTTCTGATCCTGCCTCTTCGTCGGTGTTGTAGCTGGATCAAAATTTATTCTTTTAGACCGTGCCTCTTCGTCGGTGTTGTAGCTCGGTCAACTCCCGGTCTTGCCTCTTCGTCAGTGTTGTAGCTGGACCACATTTCTGATCCTGCCTCTTCGTCGGTGTTGTAGCTGGATCAAATTTTATTCTTTTAGATCGTGCCTCTTCGTCGGTGTTGTAGCTCGGTTTAATCTTGGTCTTGCCTCTTCGTCGGTGTTGCAGCTAGACCAAATTTACTCATGGAATATTACCTTAGAATTATAATTAGAAAAAAAAGAAAAAGAAAGAAAAAAGCAAACAAAAAATCAAAAAAGAAAGAAAAAGAAGCGAACAAAAAATCAAAGAAAAAAAGAATCAAGAAAAAAGAAAAAATTAAAAAAAAGAAAAAGATGAAAAGAAAAAAGATGAAAAAAGATGAAAAGAAAAAGAAAAAGAAAAGAAAAAAAAGAAAAAAAAACTTCTTATTCGATCTTGCCTCTTCGTCAGAGTTATAGCTTGATCAAGACTTTATCCATATCTTACCTCTTCGTCAGTGTTGAGTTGGATCAAGATTTTTAACTTCGACCTTGTCTCTTCGTCGGTGTTGTAGCTGGGTCAAAATTTATCAACTCATGGTCTTGCCTCTTCGTCGGTGTTGCAGCTGGACCAAATTTACTAACCCCCAACTTCAGATCCTGCCTCTTCGTCGGTGTTGTAGCTGGATCAACCTTACTAACTTCAGACCTTGCCTCTTCGTCGGTGTTGTAGCTGGGTCAAACTTTATTAACTCATGGTCTTGCCTCTTCGTCAGTGTTGTAGCTGGACCAAATTTACTAACCCCCAACTTCAGATCCTGCCTCTTCGTCGGTGTTGTAGCTGGATCAACCTTACTAACTTCAGACCTTGCCTCTTCGTCGGTGTTGTAGCTGGGTCAAACTTTATCAACTCATGGTCCTGCCTCTTCGTCAGTGTTGTAGCTGGACCGAATTTACTAACCCCCAACTTCAGATCCTGCCTCTTCGTCGGTGTTGTAGCTGGATCAACCTTACTAACTTCAGACCTTACCTCTTCGTCGGTGTTGTAGCTGGGTCAAACCTTACTAACTCCTGGTCTTGCCTCTTCGTCGGTGTTGTAGCTGGACCAATTTCATTAACCCGTGATCCTGCCTCTTCGTCGGAGTTGTAGCTGGATCAAAGCAAGTCCAACAGAAATGTCGGCACAACGTGCTTAAACACGGTAAAGTTTAAGACAATGGACAATTCAAATGTTCATCCAAAATCCATTTTCACGAATGGTTAAAGGAAAATAAATCCTTTAAAAAAATTCAATGTCACGATTGGTACAAACTGATTGTACCCAGGGAATGGTGCAACTAGCCCAGAGCAAACGGCTACTGTTAAAGGCAAGTCAAAACCGTTGATCCTTGTGCATTTGGGAAAAATGCAAAAGCAAACTAGGAGCTATGCTGGGGACATCTTCTGGATCCAATGTCAACATTTTCTTTCTTGGATTTTGCCTATTCGTCGAAGTTGCAGCTGAATCAGAGATTAGAACCTTTATCATTTGGTTATGTCACCTCAAATCAACTGGATCAAGTTTTGCGGACCTTGCCTCTTCGTCAGTGTTGCAGTTAGGTCAAATTTTCTCCATATACTGCATCGTCGTCAGATTCAAAGCATGTCAAACTCATCTTGTCTCCCCAATGAATCTTCCGGTTTGAATATTTTGCCTACAAGAGCGGCCAAGCAGATCAAGTGAAGCTCAAGAAGCGGTGGACGGAGAAGAAATCCAAATTTGACCGGAAAAAACTAGTTGTTCTTTTGTCTTTGCTCTATTATTGTTACACAACAATGAGCAAAGAGGGGCAACTGTAAACACCTATTTTTGTCCGGGCCTAAACTCAAACCAGCCCAACCCAACATTAATAAATAAGCCTCTATTGTTATTATTTACAACCCAATCAATAACCCATACAACCCATACCCAATACCTATATCCATACCCGGCCCAATACCCAGGACCCATCATCCAAAATACCCTAATTACATTAAACCAATCTAACCTAAAAAAACTTAACCCTAATCTACCAGCCGCCGCCGCCATCCGAGCCGAGCCGCCGTCATCCAAGCCGAGCTGTCGCCGTCCAAGCCGAGCCGCCGAACCACCAAGTTGCCTGCAAAAAAATCCCTTAGTATCATTTCAGATCTAGCAAGTGGGGATTCTTTTATTATTTTTTATTTGTAAAATTGGTTATAAAAACCGAAAATTAATCAAATGTAAGGGAGAGCTTTTTTCGAAGGAAATACAAGAGAGAGTTTTGAATGAAATAGGAAAAAAAATAGAGATTTACATATCTAAAGATTCAAGGTAAAAAAAGCAGTATACTTTATTTCTTTTTTCTCTTCCGAATAAAACGAAAAAAAGGAGTTTCGAATCTTACCTCGGTTCGGTTTCGAATCGGCGCCATCGTCTCCCTCTACGGTAGGAATAAACCGTGATCATCATCTTTGTTGAAGCTAAAACTTTTGATTCAAACAAAAATGGGTTGTTTTGTTTTTAGGGTTTGAAAAAAAAATTAGAAGAAACAAAGGGAAAAGAAAGGGCATGAAGATGCGGCTGAGTGAAACAAAAATGAAAGAAAGAATTTTACTTTAGGTTTTAGAATAAAAATGGTTAAATTACGCACTAGGTCCCTCCGTTAAAGCTGCTTTTACTTTGTCTCTTTCGCATGGTTTAATCACTTATATAGTCCCTCTAAAGTTTTCACGAGTTCTAATTACGTCCATATTCCCCTTTTAATTCAATTCCCAGATTTTATTTTATTTTCAGTTTAGCCCATAAATCAGTTTAAAATTGGAAAACTGCATGATGAGGACCTCCGCCCTATAATAATTCTCTCTGCAGTCCTTTCATGTTTTAATAACTTTGCAACTGGGCCCTTTAATTTCTTTTAATTTGATTCCCTTAATTTGGTTTTTTCCTTTTTTGTCTTAGCATATTATTATTATTATTATTATTATTATTATTATTATTATTATTATTATTATTATTATTATTATTATTTGTTCTAATCTTATTATTATTATTATCGTTATATCCATATTATATTATTATTATTATTTGTGTATATATTATTATAATATATTTATTTATTATGTAGTACATGTATATATATTATGTAATCTTTATATTACTATTATTATTTATTATACTCTCATGTTACATGTGTATATACATATATTATATTTTTATTATTTATTTCTCATGTTTTATATACATATATATTTATACCATACTTATATTATATTATATCATACTATCATTATCCTTGTAACATATTTATCATCTTTATTACTATTATTAGTAACTATTATATTATTGATGTTATATCATAGTTATATTTCATTATGATTATAAGTGCTATAAGTTATATATGTATGTTATTATTTTGTTATTATATCTTATCAATATACTATTATTAATTATGTTATCTTATATTATAATAATTATTATGGTATGTACCTTATCATATTGTATATATGTACATATATGATATGTGTATATTATTTTACTATATAATATATGTGTGTTGTGAACATATAATAATAATATATATATATAACTATGTAAATTATGTCATGTTATTGTCACTTATGGTACTTTATCTTTCGAATATATTTTTGTACTTATTCTAAAAATTTTAAATTTGTTTTGGTATTTAAGGGATATTTTTCACTTTATTTCGGAAACCGACTTGAAAGTGGTATCCTGACCTATTCAGGTGCCATCTTCCTCGGCTATCGTAAATAAAGAAATATTCTCCTTATACCTTTTTTGGGATTAAAAATTAAGTTAAATTTGAATTTTTTATTTTCTTGCAAGACAACACTAAATCAACACGGTACCGATTTTGGGCGTCATGGGGGTGCTAATCCTTCTCCACGCGTAACCGACTCTCGAACCCAAATATTTTGAATCTCTGGTTGATTTTTAACGGTGTCTGGCCTACCATAGTGGCCGGTGGCGACTCCTACAATCATTTCTCTATTTTCTCCATTTCACCCCATTTTCAAAATATTTTCCAACACCATTGTTTTTTCAAAACCAAAAAAAAAATCTTTATCACACATGCTGCTCCCCGCGCTGAGCGTAAACCCTAGCCTGTCCCCCGCCCTCCGGCTGGACTGCAACTACATGAGCTAAATTCCTCTGACCATCGTTCCTCGGCTGGAAGTTACCTCTACCGCGCCCGCGGCCTCTCTGAAAATCGTTGGCTCTAGCAGGAGCCTGAGCTGGTGCCTGTCCCACCTGATGTGGACAGTCACGCCTAATGTGGTCTCTAGCACCACAACTCCAACAAGAGTGATAATTTCCCCAACACTCACCGGTGTGGTTCCTCCCGCAAGTAGCACATGTGGGCAACTTCCCACCAGCTCTCTGACCCTGATGGCCCCTACCGTGGTTACCGCCACCACGTCTATGATCAAACTGATGCCGGTTGCCCCGATGCCTCTTGGCATCACCTCTATCAAAGTTGCTGGACCTCTTACCCGAACTAGATCCCCCTGACCGCCTGGTCAAACTCTAGCTGTACTCCAAGTCCTTGGCCCTCGAGACCAAGACATCAAAATCAGTGTAATCTGAAGCTAGAGTATAAGTCTTGATCTCCTCGCTCAGCCCATATCGGAAGCGGTTACAACGCTCCACCTCAGTAGGTACAAGCTTAGGTGCATACTGATTCAATCTGACAAACCGAATCTCATAATCAGTCACGGACAAACTCCCCTGAAGCAATGCCATAAACTCTCTCTTCCTCTCATCGAGGTATCGCAGACCCAAATACTTCTTCCGGAAAGCTGTCTCAAAGAACTCCCAAGTGATCTCGGTCTCATCCATCCCCGAAGTAACGGTGACCCACCAGGTGTAGGCATCACCCTGAAGCAAAGACTCAACGCATCCCAACTTGCGCTCACCAGTACATCCCATCTGAGCAAGAATACAGACGGTCTTCTCAAACCACATCTCTGACCTCTCCGGAGTAGCACCTCTAAACTCTTCGGCCGCAAGGCCCCGAAGTCTCTCTAATGGCAATCCGGTGCCCTCACCCTGATGATGAGCCGCCTGACCTCCAGCTACTGCAGCCTGGAATGCCCCGGCTATCGCCTGAACCAACGGAGTTAAGTCAATTCCGGCCGGTCCTTGGCCACCTTGACCTCCTTGTGGTCCCTCACCTTCGGCCCCGGCCTCACCTCTCGCTCCCGGTGGAGGAGGTGGTGGTGGTGGAGGTGGTGGAGGAGCTCCAACTCCAACCACATGCTCTCCCACTTGTGCTCCAACCCCAACTACCGGCTCAACTCTCGGAGCCTCTGCCCGTGGTTCCGGTCGAACCATCCTAGTCCTCCCACGTGGTCTCATGGTTCAACTAGCAAGGTAAACTACAACAAGAAACATATAAGGATTACGTTAGTCAAAGCAAGGGTCCAATAGTGCTCAAGTATTCCTCTTTCCAAAAATCTTTTTAAATTAAGTAATAGTAGCAATGGGCACTCACTCTATACCAGACACAACAGTTCAAGCATTCAAAACATCATACGATTAATCAAGCATCAAGGATTCATGGCAAATCATGCATCAAACAACGCAAGCATTTAACACATTAATCTTACCTCACTTACCTGCCCGAGGTCTCGGTAACCTGGCTCTGATACCAACAAATGAAACCCCCTCGTCCCGGTCTGGCCGGATGACCGGTCCGAGTGGGCCACACGGGGAAAACCGAAGCGAAACCCAAAGGATTTCCCCTCGGTTAGCAACCCTATTTTTTTTCTTTTTATATTAATCTCGCCTAGATGAATATTAGGTCCTATATGATTCACAACAGCGGAAAACGTTCAAAGGAAAACACATTCGGAATACAGCCATGCAAAAACATGCAATTTTTAAGCTTATAAGGCAGGCAGTATCGATACCCTTGACAGGGGTATCGATACCCCCTTTCTAGGTCAACCCAGGAAGTCAACACGAGAAGACCGTATCGATACCCTTACCAGGGGTATCGATACCCTCTTCCTCGGTCAACTTTCCTTGGTCAACAGATTAGATCCGTATCGATACTCGGGGACCCCGTATCGATACGCTCTATTCTAACTCCCAATTCCAAATTACAGTAACTTTGGTGGGTATCGATACCCAAACCCTAGGCAAAATCTGAGGCATTTGGGCAAGAGAGTATCGATACCCTAACCAGGGGTATCGATACCCCCTGCACTGCAACTCCTCAATTTCAACCAAAACCACCCCAAATCGACTCTAAATGCGTTTCTCGACTCACCTAAGCGTATACCAACATGCAAGCACATATATTTAAGCCAAGGGTGTCATTCAAACATGGATTAAAGCATTCATACATAGCATTCTAATGAAAGAGAAATTTAGGCCAAAATGCACATACTCAAAGGCTCAAAGGATCATAAAGCCACAAGTCATTCAAAAGGGGGTTTGCACTCAGCATAAGGCAACCTAAAGCATCCTAAAGCATACCATCATACACACCAACATTCATCCAAGTATAGCATGCTTACAAACCATAATCAAACTCAACAACATCATCATTCAAATGAGTCATACAAGCTCATATAAAGACACCCTATTGCCACATTGCTTAACTACTACAAAATCAACCATACTTGAGCAGCAACTTGGAAAGCCCTTATCGCCTTGCCACGAGCTAACGCCACGCTAATGATCTGCATTGTTGAACATTGAGAGCGTAAGCTATAAGCTTAGTGAGGGTGCTCTAAAACGAAAAACAACAACAATGCAGGGTCCAAGCATGTTAATCCTAGTCTACATACATCAAACATAGGCATAATATCAAGTAGACCTAGCTAGTCTTTCAAGTGGCATATATGGTCTCTCGATCCTAACAAGCTCAAATCTCATATAACATCATCATGTAGCAACAAATATAACACAACCATATATCACCATATGTAACGCCCCGGTTTTGGGCTTGGAAGTCTTGGGCGTTGACCGGTTTGTCAAAGTGCTGTTCGAATCGTAAGAGGTTAAATTAGGAAAGCCTAGTTCGGGTTGCATTAAAAATATGGAAAAATGTTCTAAAATCATCTTTTATTATAATTAAGTGAACTGTGAAATCAATTTTGGAAAATGAGTTTCGGAAGTGTGACATTTTGGCTAGTGACCAAAATGTAATTTTTGAAAGTTTGGTGGCTATTTTATAAAGGGTTGAAACTTTGAATCTTTAAGGAGCTATTTACCCAAAGGGAGTTTCTCCAGATTTTTCTAAGATATTTTAACACATAATTCTGATTTTAAAAGAATCAAAAGGAGGGAAAATCTATTTTTAGCTATTTTCTCATTTAACTACCTATTTTCTTCCTATCTTTTTCTCTCAACCCAAACACTCAATTTCCAGAGATCTTATTCTGATTTTCTCACCTAAAAACCTTCTTTCAACTCTCAATTGATTGCAAATCATTGTGTCTTCAAATCCTCTTCAATTGCTTCAAGATTTATCAAGCTTTTCTATTCCAAAAAGAGGAGAAACTCAAGTTTGGAGGTAAGAACGTCCTTCTCCTCTGAACTTCAAGTTCTTTAATGAAATTCCTAAAGTTTTCAATCCTAATTTGATAATTGATTAAAGGTTTTAAGGTTGATTTATGGATCTTGGCTAATTATGCAAGATTTTGATGATTTCACTTGATTTTCGTTTGATCTGTTAAATCTGTGTTTTGAGAAGTGTTTTTGATGTTAAATGATCATTAAATTGATGTGGAAATGAGTCTTGATTGATGCAATCCCGGATAGGTTGGATTTCCTAAGTTTAGCTTGTGTTTTAAGGTAGCTTTTGTGGTGATCTTGGTGATCTGATGTTGCTGGAGGTATAAGGATGTTTATAGGTTGTTTTTAGATGTGTGTTGATGTTAATGGAAGTGAGGTTTTGCTGGTTTGTGGCTGGGCTTTGTTTAGAAGTGTTTCGGATGCATTTTCGGTTGTGTTTGGTGGCCGAAAATGGAAGTTTTGTGAGAGCAGCGAGTTTAGATGCTTTCATTGAAGCAATTAATGCATTATGATGCATTAATCCTCTGCTTTAATGTGTTGAAACAGGGGAGGCATCCTTGGATCCAAGAATTGTTGATCCGGAGGCTTGATTTGGTGCTTTGGCTTGAAGCAAAGTGGAAATCGGTGAGTGGATTTGTGAAAATGGTTTTCGGCTTTGAAACCAAGGTTTTGGGAGCTTAGTTTAAGTCTAAACAACTTTGCTAAGCTCAAGTGTAAGTTTTCGGATTACTCTCTTTAAGTGGTGGCCATGTTTTGGTGCAATGTAAAATGATGATTTTGCATGATTGGTTTACTATTTTTGAAAGCATGTTTAAGCATGATAATTGCTGATGTTTTAGCATGATTTATGCTGATGTTTAAAAGTCCTTGGGGAAAGTTGTTGAACTTGATTTCATAAATGAAATGTATCACTTGAGCCAATATGACATGTATAGTACATTGAGATGCATGAGATGCATGTTTAAATGTTTATGCTGAAGCATGAGATGCTTGTTTAAATGAAATGTGGAAGCATGATATTGCTTGATTTAAAGTATGCTTTGAGCATGTGTAAAGGTTGTTTACAAGCATGATTTACAAATGGTTTTAATTGCATTATTGAATGGTTTTTAAAGAGCACTCCTCACTAAGCTTTGGCTTACGCTCTCTCGTTTTCTTGATTCAATAATGCAGAGCATTAGAGTACATTGAGGGCAGCAAGTGGAGGCAAGCAAACAAGTGCAAGTAAAGCTCAATGTATGGAAGGTTTTGTTAAACATTTAGCTTTTGTATGTTTTGGCAATGGGGGACCAATGTATATGTTTTGGGAGGTGTTTAAGACTCCCTAGGTATGTTTAATGTTGATGATGTTGCTGGTTTTTGGGTTTGAACCTTACATGCTTGTTTTGCAAGTTGATGCTTGAGTGGATAGCTTGTGTAGGAAGCATGACCATTGAATTGGGGCTTTTTGCATGTGATGTTATTTTGTTGATTTGATGATGCTTATATGCCTAAAATATGTTTAATTGCATGCTGGTAAAGTTTGGTGATGTTTGGAGCATGTTTGAGTGTCCAATTGCATGATTAGATATGCTTGTTTGCTGAATTTTGTGCAGGCGTTTCGGAACAGGGGTGTACCGTTTCGGAACGGGTGCCTTGCATGAACCCAGGCGTCCGAAACGGTATACACCGTTTCGAAACGGTTTGGCCTCTGCCGAAGCCACGTTCCGGAACCCGTTTCGGAACGGCCCGTGTTTCGGAACGGTCGACCGTTAGAGGGCTGACATGGTGGTTATATGTTTTTGAAATGTTCGCATTTTGGTCCTGAATCTTGTATGATCAATTGCATGAGCTGTGGATGTCCTTTTGAGCTGAAATTTCACAGAGAAGCATGAAACCTGACTAATTTCAAGACGGTAACTTTAATTTGGGATAAATCCCTTAATTTATCAGAATTTACAATTTGGTCCCTAAAGTTGTAATTTGTTCAATTGGGTCCCTGTTTGATCTCTGATGTTTGTGATCTTTTAATATGTTGTTTGTATGATCAAAATTAAGGTTAATGTGCATCTAGACAAGATTAAAAATAAAAAAAGGGTCGTTAATCAAGGTTGACTTTCGGGTTGACTTTGGTTTTCCCCGTGTGACTTTCTTAATTCGGGTCAACCGTCTAGACCGGGTTAAGGGGGTTACATTTGGTGGTATCAGAGTTGAGTTCTCGAGTAATTGGGAATGTGTGTATGCATGATTGAAGCATGGTTTGGTTTGTATGCTTGTTGAGTGAAAGCATGTTCAGTGATATGATATGATGATGTGTATGTGATGCATGTTGTGATGATGCATGATGAGGGTACCCATTGCCAAACAAAAGCTAAAGAGATGATGTTGTTTTTGAAGGAAATTGAGCTTGAATACTTGGAATTTGCTTACCTTGCTGGTCCTGACTTGTTTTATTTTGTATTGTTATGCATGGTAATAGTATGGCACCACGTAGAGAGTTACGGAGTAGCGCGAGAGCTACGACCCCGGAGGGGAATGTGAATGATGAGCACACTGGTAGTGCTGTGATACCTCCTCCTCCACCTGGTGGTGGTGGTGCAGAGAGGGGAAGAGCTGGAGCTGAGGCAGCTGGTGCTGGAGCTGCGGGGCCTGAGGTTGGTCAGGGGCAAGCGATGCCTGACATGTCTGTGCTGGTACAAGCTATTGCGGGTGCGTTTCGAGCAGCAGTAGCTGAAGCTCAAGGAGCTGGGCATCAGGGAGATGCTGGTGCTAGACTACCCTTGGAACGTTTGCGCAGTCTTGGTGGGACTGAGTTTAGGGGTATGTCAGCTGAGAGGTCAGAAGCGTGGCTGGAGAGTACCAAGCGTGTCTTGGGACAGATGAGTTGCACTGATGTGCAAAAGCTGGGATGTGTGGTGTCACTGCTGCAAGGTGATGCTTATACCTGGTGGACGACCACAATCTCTGGGATGGCTGATGCTGATGTTACTTGGACGTTCTTTCAGCATGCGTTTAAGAGGAGATATCTGGGAGTTAGATATCTGGATGAGAAGAAGCGTGAATTCATGTCTCTGACCCAAGGGAGCATGAGTGTGGCTGAGTATGAGGTACAGTTTGTACGTCTTAGCCAGTATGCACCGGAGCTGATACCTGATGAGCGCGAGAGGTGCGAAAGGTTCCGTTATGGCTTGGTGACGGAAGTTAAGACCTATATGTTGGCTGCGGAGTACAATGATTTCGATGTGTTGGTTAGTCGTTCCAAGGACATTGAGATGAATCTGAGTTTGTCTGCTAAAGGTGCTGGAGCTAGTTCGGGGAAGAGGGCTGCTGAGTATAGTTCCGGTGGTCGGAACAAGAGAGGGCGTGATCAGAGGTTTCAGTCCTCGTCTAAGAGAGGTGGAGGTGCACCTGCTAGGGGTGGCAATGCTAGAGCTGACCCTAGTGCTTGTTGGATTTGTGGTTCCCGTGGTCACTTGAAGCGTGACTGTCCTCGTGCGGGGAGGGAGGTGCAAGCTCCTGTGATGGCAGCTGGTTATGAGTGCTGGAACTGTGGTTCAGCTGATCATTTGAGACGTGATTGTCCGAGGATGGCTGGTGGTCAAGAGCGTGCTCCTGTTGTTGCAGCACCGCAGAGAGGTCGTGGGCGCGGCCGTGGTAATTTTCAGAGGCGAGAGGAAGGTGGTCGCGGTGTAGCTCATGTTGTGGCTATTCAACCTGAGGGTGGAGGCCAAGCGAGGGTGTATGCTCAGCGCGAAGGAAGGAATGATGCTGATGTGATTGCAGGTACCTTTACTTTGCAATCCTTGTCATTGCTTTCTTTGATTGATTCTGGATCTACGCATTCATACATTCTTCGTGAGCATGCTGAGTTGCTTGGTTTGCCTGTTGAGTCTTTGGATGTTGGTGTTAGAGTCACTAGTTCTTTTGGTGAAACTGTTGTGACTCGTAAGCTTTATAGAAGGTGTCCTTTGGTTGTTCAAGAGCATGTCTTTCATGTTGATCTTATGGAGTTGCCCTTTTATGGTTTTGATGTGATCCTTGGTATGGATTGGCTTGCTGAGCATCGTGCTGTTGTGGATTGTGAGAATAAGCGGGTTTCGCTTAAGCTTGCGGATGATTATGAAGTGGTGGTGGTTGGTGAGAATGTGAAGTTTCTTGCCAATGTTGTTTCTACCTTGGAGGCGAGCAGGATGCTGAGGCAAGGTTGTGAAGCTTTTCTAGCTTTTGTGATGAATCCTAGTTCGAAGGAGCTGAGGGTGCAGGATATCAGGGTTGTGAAGGAGTTTCCTGATGTTTTTCCTGAGGAGTTGCCTGGTTTACCTCCTAATCGCGAGGTGGAGTTTGGTATTGAGCTGTTTGAGAATACCACTCATGTGTCCATTACTCCCTATAGAATGGCACCTAAAGAGCTGAAGGAGCTGAAGACGCAGTTGCAAGAGTTGCTTGACCATGGTTTCATCCGGTCGAGTGTTTCGCCTTGGGGTGCTCCAGTTTTGTTTGTGAAGAAGAAGGATGGCACGATGAGGATGTGCATTGATTACCGTCAGCTGAACAAGTTGACTATCAAGAATCGGTATCCTTTGCCGAGGATTGATGATCTCTTTGATCAATTTTGGGGAGCTGCTGTGTTCTCTAAGATTGACTTGAGGTCTGGGTATTACTAGTTGAAGGTGAAGGATGTGGATGTGCCTAAGACAGCTTTCAGGACAAGGTATGGGCATTATGAGTTCCTTGTGATGCCGTTTGGTTTGACAAATGCTCCTGTTGCTTTCATGGACATGATGAATCGTGTTTTTCATGAATACCTGGACAAGTTTGTTGTGGTGTTCATTGATGATATCCTTGTGTACTCGCGTACTGAGGAAGAGCACGAAGAGCATTTGAGGATTGTGTTGCAAGCTTTGTTGGAGAATCAGCTTTATGCTAAGCTGAGCAAGTGTGAGTTCTGGCTTAGAGAGGTGGTTTTTCTTGGTCATGTAGTCTCAGCCGAGGGGATTCGTGTTGATCCTCAGAAGATTGAAGCAGTGATGAACTGGAAAGTTCCTAAGTCTGTTCAGGAGGTTCGTAGTTTCCTTGGTTTGGCAGGATACTACCGAAGGTTTGTGGATGGTTTTTCCAAGATTGCTGCTCCTTTGACGAAGTTGCTGCAGAAAGATGTTAAGTATGAGTGGACAGAAGCGAGGCAGCAAGCTTTTGAGAAGCTGAAGATGGCTTTGACTCAAGCTCCTATCTTGATTCAGCCTGAATCAGGGAAAGAGTTTGTAGTCTACAGTGATGCATCCTATGTTGGTTTGGGGTGTGTGCTGATGCAAGAGGGTAAGGTTGTGGCTTATGCGTCGCGGCAGTTGAAGGTGCATGAGCGCAATTATCCTACACATGATATTGAGTTGGCTGCAGTGGTCTTTGCTCTGAAGATCTGGAGACATTATCTGTATGGTGAGAAGTGTACTGTGTACACGGATCACAAGAGTTTGAGGTATCTGATGTCTCAGAAGGAGTTGAATCTTAGGCAGTGACGTTGGTTGGAGTTGCTTAAGGATTATGATCTGACGATTGAGTATCATCCTGGAAAGGCCAATGTTGTTGCGGATGCTTTGAGTAGAAAGGTAGCTGTTGAGCTGAGAGCTATGTTTGCTAGCTTGAGCCTATCGCAGGATGGTGGTCTTGTTGCTGAGTTGCAAGTGAAACCTTCGTTGGTTCAGTTGATCAAGGATAAGCAGTTGTTGGATGATTCCTTGGTGTCTCATGTTCAGGATATCGCGGAGGGTAGGCCTTCGGATTTCTGCTTTAATGAGGATGGAGTGTTGTGTTTTGGTAGTCGGATAGTAGTGCCTGCTGATGCTGAGTTGAGGCGTGCTATTCTAGCTGAAGGTCATAGTAGTCCTTTTGCTATGCATCCTGGTAGTACAAAGATGTATCGCGATCTTCGTGATGAGTACTATTGGGTGGGCTTGAAGAAGGATGTGGCAGAGTTTGTAAGCAAGTGTTTGGTGTGTCAGCGAGTTAAGGCTGAACATCAGGTTCCTTCTGGTTTGTTGCAACCGCTGAAAATTCCTGAATGGAAGTGGGAGAGGGTTACCATGGATTTTGTATCTGGTTTGCCTTTGTCTCCGTCGAAGAAGAATTCTGTTTGGGTGATTGTGGATCGCCTGACGAAGTGTGCACATTTCTTGCCTGTGCATACTACGTTCTCTTTGGATAAGCTGGCAGAGCTGTACATTGCCGAGGTTGTGAGGTTGCATGGTGTGCCTAAGTCGATCGTGTCGGATAGGGATCCGAGGTTCACATCGCGATTTTGGCAGTGTTTGCATCAAGCTCTGGGTACAAGGTTGCATTTCAGTACATCCTATCATCCTCAGTCGGATGGCCAGTCTGAGCGAGTTATTCAGATTTTGGAGGATATGTTGAGATGCTGCGTGATAGAGTTTCAAGGTTCTTGGGAGAAGCATCTGCCTTTGGTTGAGTTCGCTTACAACAACAGTTATCAGGCGAGTATACAGATGGCACCTTATGAGGCTCTGTATGGGAGGAAGTGTAGGACTCCTCTGTGTTGGGCTGAAACTGGTCAAAGGTTGGTATCGATGCCTGCTTTGTTAAAAGGGACTACCGAGAAGGTGAAGCTCATATGTGAGCGGTTGAAGGCTGCTTCTGATCGGCAGAAGTCTTACGCGGATTTGAAGCGTAAGGAGTTAGAGTTTGCGGTGGGTGATCGCGTGTTCTTGAAGGTTACGCCTTGGAAGAAGGTGATGAGGTTTGGGCGGAAGGGTAAGCTGAGCCCTAGATACATTGGACCGTATGAGGTTGTTGAGCGTGTGGGTCCTGTTGCGTATCGGTTGAGGTTACCTCATGAGCTGGAGAAGATCCATGATGTGTTCCATGTTTCTATGCTCCGGAGGTATAGATCTGATCCTTCGCATGTGTTGCCTGTGGAGGAAGTGGAATTGAATCCGGATTTGACCTATGATGAGGAACCGGTGAAGGTTCTGGATTCAGATAGCAAGGTTCTTCGTGGCAAGACCATTGAGTTGGTGAAGGTGCTGTGGAAGCATCGCGGTGTTGAGGAAGCCACGTGGGAGCGGAAGGAAGATATGCTGAAGCAGTTTCCTTATCTCTTTCCTTCAGGTAAATTTCGAGGACGAAATTTCTTAAGGGGGGGAGAGTTGTAACGCCCCGGTTTTGGGCTTGGAAGTCTTGGGCGTTGATCGGTTGGTCAAAGTGATGTTCGAATCGTAAGAGGTTAAATTAGGAAAGCCTAGTTCGGGTTGCATTAAAAATATGGAAAAATGTTCTAAAATCATCTTTTATTATAATTAAGTGAACTGTGAAATCAATTTTGGAAAATGAGTTTCGGAAGTGTGACATTTTGGCTAGTGACCAAAATGTAATTTTTGAAAGTTTGGTGGCTATTTTATAAAGGGTTGAAACTTTGAATCTTTAAGGAGCTATTTACCCAAAGGGAGTTTCTCCAGATTTTTCTAAGATATTTTAACACATAATTCTGATTTTAAAAGAATCAAAAGGAGGGAAAATCTATTTTTAGCTATTTTCTCATTTAACTACCTATTTTCTTCCTATCTTTTTCTCTCAACCCAAACACTCAATTTCCAGAGATCTTATTCTGATTTTCTCACCTAAAAACCTTCTTTCAACTCTCAATTGATTGCAAATCATTGTGTCTTCAAATCCTCTTCAATTGCTTCAAGATTTATCAAGCTTTTCTATTCCAAAAAGAGGAGAAACTCAAGTTTGGAGGTAAGAACGTCCTTCTCCTCTGAACTTCAAGTTCTTTAATGAAATTCCTAAAGTTTTCAATCCTAATTTGATAATTGATTAAAGGTTTTAAGGTTGATTTATGGATCTTGGCTAATTATGCAAGATTTTGATGATTTCACTTGATTTTCGTTTGATCTGTTAAATCTGTGTTTTGAGAAGTGTTTTTGATGTTAAATGATCATTAAATTGATGTGGAAATGAGTCTTGATTGATGCAATCCCGGATAGGTTGGATTTCCTAAGTTTAGCTTGTGTTTTAAGGTAGCTTTTGTGGTGATCTTGGTGATCTGATGTTGCTGGAGGTATAAGGATGTTTATAGGTTGTTTTTAGATGTGTGTTGATGTTAATGGAAGTGAGGTTTTGCTGGTTTGTGGCTGGGCTTTGTTTAGAAGTGTTTCGGATGCATTTTCGGTTGTGTTTGGTGGCCGAAAATGGAAGTTTTGTGAGAGCAGCGAGTTTAGATGCTTTCATTGAAGCAATTAATGCATGATGATGCATTAATCCTCTGCTTTAATGTGTTGAAACAGGGGAGGCATCCTTGGATCCAAGAATTGTTGATCCGGAGGCTTGATTTGGTGCTTTGGCTTGAAGCAAAGTGGAAATCGGTGAGTGGATTTGTGAAAATGGTTTTCAGCTTTGAAACCAAGGTTTTGGGAGCTTAGTTTAAGTCTAAACAACTTTGCTAAGCTCAAGTGTAAGTTTTCGGATTACTCTCTTTAAGTGGTGGCCATGTTTTGGTGCAATGTAAAATGATGATTTTGCATGATTGGTTTACTGTTTTTGAAAGCATGTTTAAGCATGATAATTGCTGATGTTTTAGCATGATTTATGCTGATGTTTTAAGCCATGTGTTGAAGGTGACTCTAGGTAAGAGTACCTTGTTTTTATGCATTGTTAAATGATGATTTAATGCTTTGAAATGCATGATGAAATGGCTTGGTTTAAATGCTTTAAAACAGTGGATTACATGATGTATAAAGTGTGTATTGGCAAGTGATGGTTTGTAAAAGTGAAGGTCACTAAGGTGGTTAAAAGTCCTTGAGTGAGCCTTGTTATCTAAGATCATCAAGGTGGTTAAAAGTCCTTGGATGAATCTTGTTGCGGACACTAAGGTGGTTAAAAGTCCTTAGGTGCTCCTTTCCATGGTGTTTAAAAGTCCATGGGGCCAAGGTGTTTAAAAGTCCTTGGGGCCAAGGTGTTTAAAAGTCCTTGGGATAATTCAAGCTACGGACACAAAGGTGGTTAAAAGTCCTTGTGTGGTCCTTTCATGGTGTTTAAAAGTCCATGGCCAAGGTGTTTAAAAGTCCTTGGGGCCAAGGTGTTTAAAAGTCCTTGGGGAAAGTTGTTGAACTTGATTTCATAAATGAAATGCATCACTTGAGCCAATATGACATGTATAGTACATTGAGATGCATGAGATGCATGTTTAAATGTTTATGCTGAAGCATGAGATGCTTGTTTAAATGAAATGTGGAAGCATGATATTGCTTGATTTAAAGTATGCTTTGAGCATGTGTAAAGGTTGTTTACAAGCATGATTTACAAATGGTTTTAATTGCATTATTGAATGGTTTTTAAAGAGCACTCCTCACTAAGCTTTGGCTTACGCTCTCTCGTTTTCTTGATTCAATAATGCAGAGCATTAGAGTACATTGAGGGCAGCAAGTGGAGGCAAGCAAACAAGTGCAAGTAAAGCTCAATGTATGGAAGGTTTTGTTAAACATTTAGCTTTTGTATGTTTTGGCAATGGGGGACCAATGTATATGTTTTGGGAGGTGTTTAAGACTCCCTAAGTATGTTTAATGTTGATGATGTTGCTGGTTTTTGGGTTTGAACCTTACATGCTTGTTTTGCAAGTTGATGCTTGAGTGGATAGCTTGTGTAGGAAGCATGACCATTGAATTGGGGCTTTTTGCATGTGATGTTATTTTGTTGATTTGATGATGCTTATATGCCTAAAATATGTTTAATTGCATGCTGGTAAAGTTTGGTGATGTTTGGAGCATGTTTGAGTGTCCAATTGCATGATTAGATATGCTTGTTTGCTGAATTTTGTGCAGGCGTTTCGGAACAGGGGTGTACCGTTTCGGAACGGGTGCCTTGCATGAACCCAGGCGTCCGAAACGGTATACACCGTTTCGAAACGGTTTGGCCTCTGCCGAAGCCACGTTCCGGAACCCGTTTCGGAACGGCCCGTGTTTCGGAACAGGGCTAGCCTGTTTCGGAACGGTCGACCGTTAGAGGGCTGACATGGTGGTTATATGTTTTTGAAATGTTCGCATTTTGGTCCTGAATCTTGTATGATCAATTGCATGAGCTGTGGATGTCCTTTTGAGCTGAAATTTCACAGAGAAGCATGAAACCTGACTAATTTCAAGACAGTAACTTTAATTTGGGATAAATCCCTTAATTTATCAGAATTTACAATTTGGTCCCTAAAGTTGTAATTTGTTCAATTGGGTCCTTGTTTGATCTATGATGTTTGTGATCTTTTAATATGTTGTTTGTATGATCATAATTAAGGTTAATGTGCATCTAGACAAGATTAAAAAGAAAAAAAAAGGGTCGTTAATCAAGGTTGACTTTCGGGTTGACTTTGGTTTTCCCCGTGTGACTTTCTTAATTCGGGTCAACCGTCTAGACCGGGTTAAGGGGGTTACACCATACATGATTTAAGTTTAATTGGCCACTTTAATTACCCTGATTGTGCGGATATAAACCTTGACAACACTTTACCTCGGTGGGATTCCACTCATCACCGGACCTTGCATGTGCGGGATTCCACTCATCGCCACATGCCCTACGGATGGGATTCCACTCATCATCCCGTAGAAATATAATTAAGCTTCCGGTGGAATGCTACATCACCGTACTCCTCCTTGATGACTTAACGCCATCAAGGCCACGTACGTTTTGACTCAATTTGTGTGCACACTATCCTAATGATCGATCATTTACAACCGGTAATTATTTAGTGCCAATTATCCACATTAATCACATGTCATCACCCACACTCATGCTCACCACATATATCCACAACATGATATATAAACACATGCACCATATAATTGCAAGTATAAGAGCATAGTCATTAAGCACATAGCATTTAAGGATATCAAAAGCTAAGCTATCAACTTGAATTAAATGGAAGTGGCCTACCAAGCTTACTTTACCCACACACACTAAACATGCTCGAGCCAAACTTAAAAACAAGTTGAACCACTCACCGCCCTTCCTTAGCAATTCGAACCAATCTTCCTACGAACCCGGATTCGGTCCCAAAGCCTCTTCCGCATTTCCTCTTGCTTCTAGTCAAACAAAAACACATATATTACTTCCCAATTCGATGCTAATTCAACCTTCAACCCACTTTACATTCACAACCCAAATTCCACAATTTCCAAACCACATAACATCTCTAAAAATCCCATTTTCGGACTCCCACAACTCAAGGCTGAAAATTCGATTTCCAAACATCCAAATGGCTTCCAAATCATCCCAAAACACCCTCATACCATAGGTAGACCAACAGCCCCTTACTTTCAACATAAATTCCACCGAAAACTCAAGTTTTACAACCTTAAATCTAGCCCTAAGACCATACTACGAATTTTTATCAAAACTCAACCAAATTAAAGTATGTGGTGTATTTCATCATGCTTAAACAAACCCCCAACATGATTTGACAAAACAAAATGAAAAGCCCCATTAAAAACCCCAAATTTCATATGAACCCTAATTTTCAAAACACCATCTTTTTGAAATCTACAACAATGGTTGAATAGGGGATAAGAAGGAGAGTTGGAGAACATATTTACCTTTGAGGAACACCTTGAATTGAAGTTAGAATGAAGTGGAATAGTAGCCAAAGCAAGAAGGGGTTTTGGGGAGGGTTTTAGTGAAAATGGCGTTGGAGAGGGAATGGGGGAAAGAAAGATGACAACTTTTCTATAAAGTGTCTAGCCTTTTTAAAAGTTTTGGTCAAAACGCAACATAGGTTCTTCCCCTTTTTCTAAAACTCAATTAGGCCATTATTAGAAATTGAATTGTTTTAATTAAGTTTTATTTGACTCGAACAAATTTCCGGCTAACTTCTAGGCCCAAAACACGGGTGTTACAATTCTCTCCCACTTAAGGAATTTCGTCCCCGAAATTACCTGGCTGAAAGAGATACGGAAACTGCTTTTCCATATCCTCCTTCCTTTCCCAAGTGGCCTCGTCCACACCTCTACGTTGCCACCGCACCTTTACTAACTCAATCGATCTACCTCTCAACACTTTACTGTCAGAAGCTAAGATCTCTACTGGCTCTTCTTCATAAGTCAAATCCGGATTCAATTCAATTTCTTCTACGGGCATAACATGTGATGGGTCGGACCTATACTTGCGAAGCATCGACACATGGAACACATCATGAATCTTCTCAAGCTCGGATGGCAAACGCAACTGATAAGCAACGGGACCAACCCTCTTCACAATCTCATACGGTCCTATGTACCTCGGACTCAATTTCCCCTTTCGGCCAAATCTCATCACTTTCTTCCACGGAGACACTTTCAAGAATACCTTCTCACCCACTGAGAACTCAACTTCCTTCCTCTTCAAATCGACATAGGACTTCTGCCTATCCGAAGCAGCCTTCAATCGATCACAAATCAATTTTACCTTTTTGGTTGTCCCCTTGAGCAAATCAGGCATAGGTAACAGTTTCTGTCCTACCTCGGCCCAACACACTGGAGTTCTACACTTCCGGCCATACAAGGCCTCATATGGAGCCATCTGAATGCTCGACTGAAAACTGTTATTGTACGCAAACTCTACCAGAGGCAAATGCTTCTCCCAAGTACCCTGAAAGTCAATGATACAACAGCGCAACATGTCCTCTAAGATCTGAATAACCCTCTCTGACTGACCATCTGACTGAGGATGATAAGAAGTGCTGAAGTTCAAACGGGTACCCAAAGCTGTATGCAGACACTCCCAAAATCTAGAAGTAAACCGCGGATCTCTGTCTGACATAATGGACTTCGGCACACCATGTAGCCTCACAATTTCACCAATGTACAAATCGGCCAATCTATCTAAGGTGTAAGTAGTGTTGACTGCCAAGAAGTGAGCACACGTCGTAAAACGATCTACTATCACCCAAACTGAGTTCTTCTTCGTAGGAGTCAAAGGCAAACCCGAAACAAAATCCATAGTGATGTTCTCCCACTTCCATTCCGGAATTCTCAACGGCTGTAACAAACCTGAGGGAACCTGATGTTCCGCCTTCACTCTCTGACACACTAAGCACTTACTCACAAAGTCAGCTACATCTCTCTTCAAGCCAACCCAAAAGTACTCATTCTTCAAATCACGGTACATCTTCGTACTTCCAGGATGCATAGCAAACGGACTACTGTGGGCTTCAGTCAAGATCGTACGTCTCAAGTCACTGTCTTCTGGCACAACTATTCTATCTTTGAAACACAGAACCCCATCAGTGCTGAAACTGTAATCTGAAGATCTACCCTCGGCTATATCTTGCACGTGAGGTGCCAAAGATCTATCTAAGAGCTGTTTCTCTCGAATCAACTGACCTAGAGTAGGTCTAACCTGAAGCTCGGCTACCAAGCCACCATCTCCGGACAAACTCAATCTAGCAAACATAGCTCTCAAGTCTACAGCCATCTTTCTACTCAATGCATCGGCCACTACATTGGCCTTACCCGGATGGTACTCAATAGTAAGATCATAGTCTTTTAGCAACTCTAACCACCTACGCTGTCTGAGATTCAAATCTCGCTGAGTCATAATGTACTTCAAACTCTTGTGATCGGTGTATACTGTGCATTTCTCACCATACAAATAATGTCTCCAAATCTTCAAAGCGAACACAACTGCCGCTAACTCTATGTCATGGGTCGGATAGTTGCGCTCATGAGTCTTCAACTGTCTTGAGGCATAAGCCACTACTCTTCGGTCTTGCATCAGAACACATCCTAACCCTACATACGAGGCATCACCATAAATCACATAGTCCTTCCCGGACTCAGGCTGAATCAAAATCGGAGCTTGGGTCAAAGCTTCTTTCAATTTCTCAAAGGCTCTCTGTCTCGCATCTGTCCATTCAAACTGAACACTCTTCTGAAGTAACTGTGTCAATGGAGCGGCTAACTTAGAGAAACCCTCTACAAACCTCCTATAGTATCCGGCTAAGCCTAGGAAGCTACGTACTTCTGTCACTGACTTCGGTTGCTTCCACTCAACAATGGCTTCAATCTTCTTCGGGTCAACTCTAATGCCTTCAGCTGACACTACATGTCCTAAGAAGACTACTTCCCGGATCCAGAATTCACACTTGCTGAGCTTCGCATACAACTGATGATCTAACAAAGTCTTCAAAACAAGTCTCAAGTGTCGGTCATGATCTTCTTCAGTTCGCGAATACACCAAGATGTCATCAATAAACACAACTACAAACTGATCTAGATACTGATGAAAAATCCTATTCATCATGTCCATGAAAGCTGCCGGTGCATTAGTCAACCCAAAGGGCATGACTAAAAACTCATAATGTCCATACCTAGTCCTAAAGGCTGTCTTCGGTACATCGACCTCTCTAACCTTCAGCTGGTAGTAACCGGATCTCAAATCAATCTTCGAAAAGACCGATGCTCCCCTCAACTGATCAAACAAGTCATCAATTCTAGGCAACGGATATTTGTTCTTCACTGTCAACTGATTTAACTGTCTGTAATCTATGCACATTCTCATACTTCCATCTTTCTTCTTCACAAACAATACTGGTGCACCCCAAGGTGAAGAGTTAGGCCTAATAAAACCTCTATCTGTCAATTCTTGCAACTGAGTCTTCAACTCTTTCAATTCTTTCGGTGCCATACGATACGGAGCAATCGAAACAGGAGCTGAATCAGAATAAGTCTCAATGCTGAACTCTACCTCTCTGTCCGGTGGTAACCCTGGCAATTCTTCCGGAAACACACTAGGAAAATCACATACTGTCCGGATGTCCTGAGGTCTAACCTCACTCATGTTAGGGTTCATCACATACGCTAAGTATGCTTCACACCCCAACTCCACTATTCTCTTAGCCTCTAACACTGAAACCACATTGGACAAGAACTTCACGTTCTCACCCACCACCACAATCTCATAATCATCTGTGAGCTTCAAAGAAATCTGCTTAGTTTCAAAATCTATCCTAGCTCTATGCTCCGTGAGCCAGTCCATACCCAGAATCACATCAAATCCATAGAAGGGAAGCTCCATCATATCCACTGGAAACACATGTCCCTGAACCATCAACGGACACCTTCGGTACATCTTCCTAACTACTACCGTGTCCCCAAAGGAACTAGTAACACTAACTCCTACCTCTAGCAACTCACAAGGCAAATTCAAAGACTGTGCATGCTCACTCAATATGTAGGAATGTGTAGACCCAGAGTCAATCAAAGAAAGAAAACCCAAAGACTGTATCGAAAAGTTACCTGCGATCACATCGGTGTCATGCTGCTCCCCGCGCTGAGCGTAAACCCTAGCCTGTCCCCCGCCCTCCGGCTGGACTGCAACTACATGAGCTAAATTCCTCTGACCATCGTTCCTCGGCTGGAAGTTACCTCTACCGCGCCCGCGGCCTCTCTGAAAATCGTTGGCTCTAGCAGGAGCCTGAGTTGGTGCCTGTCCCACCTGATGTGGACAGTCACGCCTAATGTGGTCTCTAGCACCACAACTCCAACAAGAGTGATAATTTCCCCAACACTCACCGGTGTGGTTCCTCCCGCAAGTAGCACATGTGGGCAACTTCCCACCAGCTCTCTGACCCTGATGGCCCCTACCGTTGTTACCGCCACCACGCCTATGATCAAACTGATGCCGGTTGTCCCGATGCCTCTTGGCATCACCTCTATCAAAGTTGTTGGTCCTCTTACCCGAACTAGATCCCCCTGACCGCCTGGTCAAACTCAAGCTGTGCTCCAAGTCCTTGGCCCTCGAGACCAAGACATCAAAATCAGTGTAATCTGAAGCTAGAGTATAAGTCTTGATCTCCTCGCTCAGCCCATATCGGAAGCGGTTACAACGCTCCACCTCAGTAGGTACAAGCTCAGGTGCATACTGACTCAATCTGACAAACCGAATCTCATAATCAGTCACGGACATACTCCCCTGAAGCAATGCCATAAACTCTCTCTTCCTCTCATCGAGGTATCGCAGACCCAAATACTTCTTCCGGAAAGCTGTCTCAAAGAACTCCCAAGTGATCTCGGTCTCATCCATCCCCGAAGTAACGGTGACTCACCACGTGTAGGCATCACCCTGAAGCAAAGACTCAACGCATCCCAACTTGCGCTCACCAGTACATCCCATCTGAGCAAGAATACGGACGGTCTTCTCAAACCACATCTCTGACCTCTCCGGAGTAGTACCTCTAAACTCTTCGGCCCCAAGGCCCCGAAGTCTCTCTAATGGCAATCCGGTGCCCTCACCCTGATGATGAGCCGCCTGACCTCCAGCTACTGCAGCCTGGAATGCCCCGGCTATCGCCTGAACCAACGGAGTTAAGTCAATTTCGGCCGGTCCTTGGCCACCTTGACCTCCTTGTGGTCCCTCACCTTCG
Source organism: Hibiscus tridactylites (assembly GCA_958450335.1). Taxonomy (NCBI): domain Eukaryota; kingdom Viridiplantae; phylum Streptophyta; class Magnoliopsida; order Malvales; family Malvaceae; genus Hibiscus; species Hibiscus tridactylites. The sequence continues at coordinate 73,711,604 of OY288267.1, forward strand.
GCCCCGGCCTCACCTCCCGCTCCCGGTGGAAGAGGTGGTGGTGGTGGAGGTGGTGGAGGAGCTCCAACTCCAACCACATGCTCTCCCACTTGTGCTCCAACCCCAACTACCGGCTCAACTCTCGGAGCCTCTGCCCGTGGTTCCAGTCGAACCATCCTAGGCCTCCCACGTGGTCTCATGGTTCAACTAGCAAGGTAAACTACAACAAGAAACAGATAAGGATTACGTTAGTCAAAGCAAGGGTCCAGTAGTGCTCAAGTATTCCTCTTTCCAAAAATCTTTTTAAATTAAGTAATAGTAGCAATGGGCACTCACTCTATACCAGACACAACAGTTCAAGCATTCAAAACATCATACGATTAATCAAGCATCAAGGATTCATGGAAAATCATGCATCAAACAACGCAAGCATTTAACACATTAATCTTACCTCACTTACCTGCCCGAGGTCTCGGTAACCTGGCTCTGATACCAACAAATGTAACCCCCTCGTCCCGGTCTGGCCGGATGACCGGTCCGAGTGGGCCACACGGGGAAAACCGAAGCGAAACCCAAAGGATTTCCCCTCGGTTAGCAACCCTATTTTTTTTCTTTTTATATTAATCTCGCCTAGATGAATATTAGGTCCTATATGATTCACAACAGCGGAAAACATTCAAAGGAAAACACATTCGGAATACAGCCATGCAAAAACATGCAATTTTTAAGCTTATAAGGCAGGCAGTATCGATACCCTTGACAGGGGTATCGATACCCCCTTTCTAGGTCAACCCAGGAAGTCAACACGAGAAGACCGTATCGATACCCTTACCAGGGGTATCGATACCCTCTTCCTCGGTCAACTTTCCTTGGTCAACAGATTAGATCCGTATCGATACTCGGGGACCCCGTATCGATACGCTCTATTCTAACTCCCAATTCCAAATTACAGTAACTTTGGTGGGTATCGATACCCTTAGGGTATCGATACCCTAGGCAAAATCTGAGGCATTTGGGCAAGAGAGTATCGATACCCTAACCAGGGGTATCGATACCCCCTGCACTGCAACTCCTCAATTTCAACCAAAACCACCCCAAATCGACTCTAAATGCGTTTCTCGACTCACCTAAGCGTATACCAACATGCAAGCACATATATTTAAGCCAAGGGTGTCATTCAAACATGGATTAAAGCATTCATACATAGCATTCTAATGAAAGAGCAATTTAGGCCAAAATGCACATACTCAAAGGCTCAAAGGATCATAAAGCCACAAGTCATTCAAAAGGGGGTTTGCACTCAGCATAAGGCAACCTAAAGCATCCTAAAGCATACCATCATACACACCAACATTCATCCAAGTATAGCATGCTTACAAACCATAATCAAACTCAACAACATCATCATTCAAATGAGTCATACAAGCTCATATAAAGACACCCTATTGCCACATTGCTTAACTACTACAAAATCAACCATACTTGAGCAGCAACTTGGAAAGCCCTTATCGCCTTGCCACGAGCTAACGCCACGCTAATGATCTGCATTGTTGAACATTGAGAGCGTAAGCTATAAGCTTAGTGAGGGTGCTCTAAAACGAAAAACAACAACAATACAGGGTCCAAGCATGTAAATCCTAGTCTACATACATCAAACATAGGCATAATATCAAGTAGACCTAGCTAGTCTTTCAAGTGGCATATATGGTCTCTCGATCCTAACAAGCTCAAATCTCATATAACATCATCATGTAGCAACAAATATAACACAACCATATATCACCATACATGATTTAAGTTTAATTGGCCACTTTAATTACCCTGATTGTGCGGATATAAACCTTGACAACACTTTACCTCGGTGGGATTCCACTCATCACCGGACCTTGCATGTGCGGGATTCCACTCATCGCCACATGCCCTACGGATGGGATTCCACTCATCATCCCGTAGAAATATAATTAAGCTTCCGGTGGAATGCTACATCACCGTACTCCTCCTTGATGACTTAACGCCATCAAGGCCACGTACGTTTTGACTCAATTTGTGTGCACACTATCCTAATGATCGATCATTTACAACCGCTAATTATTTAGTGCCAATTATCCACATTAATCACATGTCATCACCCACACTCATGCTCACCACATATATCCACAACATGATATATAAACACATGCACCATATAATTGCAAGTATAAGAGCATAGTCATTAAGCACATAGCATTTAAGGATATCAAAAGCTAAGCTATCAACTTGAATTAAATGGAAGTGGCCTACCAAGCTTACTTTACCCACACACACTAAACATGCTCGAGCCAAACTTAAAAACAAGTTGAACCACTCACCGCCCTTCCTTAGCAATTCGAACCAATCTTCCTACGAACCCGGATTCGGTCCCAAAGCCTCTTCCGCATTTCCTCTTGCTTCTAGTCAAACAAAAACACATATATTACTTCCCAATTCGATGCTAATTCAACCTTCAACCCACTTTACATTCACAACCCAAATTCCACAATTTCCAAACCACATAACATCTCTAAAAATCCCATTTTCGGACTCCCACAACTCAAGGCTGAAAATTCGATTTCCAAACATCCAAATGGCTTCCAAATCATCCCAAAACACCCTCATACCATAGGTAGACCAACAGCCCCTTACTTTCAACATAAATTCCACCGAAAACTCAAGTTTTACAACCTTAAATCTAGCCCTAAGACCATACTACGAATTTTTATCAAAACTCAACCAAATTAAAGTATGTGGTGTATTTCATCATGCTTAAACAAACCCCCAACATGATTTGACAAAACAAAATGAAAAGCCCCATTAAAAACCCCAAATTCCATATGAACCCTAATTTTCAAAACACCATCTTTTTGAAATCTACAACAATGGTTGAATAAGGGATAAGAAGGAGAGTTGGAAAACATATTTACCTTTGAGGAACACCTTGAATTGAAGTTAGAATGAAGTGGAATAGTAGCCAAAGCAAGAAGGGGTTTTGGGGAGGGTTTTAGTGAAAATGGCGTTGGAGAGGGAATGGGGGAAAGAAAGATGACAACTTTTCTATAAAGTGTCTAGCCTTTTTAAAAGTTTTGGTCAAAACGCAACATAGGTTCTTCCCCTTTTTCTAAAACTCAATTAGGCCATTATTAGAAATTGAATTGTTTTAATTAAGTTTTATTTGACTCGAACAAATATCCGGCTAACTCCTAGGCCCAAAACACGGGTGTTACAGTCCACGAGTGTTAGCTCCCAATAACTTGGTTCCCTTAGGAATCCAAGATGACATAGCACCAATGTTATTAGATTTTACAAGTTCCTTAGGAACCCATACACTTCTAATCCTTTTAGTTTTACTATGTCTAGGAAAGCTACTTTGTTTGTAGTTAATAGTCTTTTTCCTAGGTTGGTTTGTTTTTGAAGATTCATCTATTTCATGCTGCACACTACCAACATTTTTAAAAGACTCTTTGAACTTGTTAAGCTCATCTAACACCTTTTGGTGTTCACTATTACATTGAGAAAGAAGATTATTAAGGTCAACATTTTCATCATGGAAGAATTTTAGTTCATCTTTAAACCCTAAAATATTTTTCTCATATTTTAAATTAGCTTGAGAAAGTGAGTCATTTTTATCATTTAATTCTGAAATAATTTTCTTATTCCTAATGATCGGCTCCTTGTATTTCTCAACTAATTCATCATAGACCTCTTGTAAGTCATCATATGCATCATTTAACTCATCATATGTAAAATCTAAAGATGATGAGTTAGAGGTTACCATGGAGGAATCTTCCTCAAGTGCCATGAGGAAAAGGTTGGTCACTTCTTGTTCGTCATCCTCGGATGACTCCTCATCACTCCAAGTAGCAAGATTGGCTTTGAGCTTCTTCTTCTTCTCAAATCCCTTCTTCTTAAGTTGAGGGCACTCCGAACGTATGTGGTCGGGTTTATTGCACTCGAAGCAAATGATTTGATCCCTTGCTTCTTCTTTGTTTTTACCTATGAAGTCCATCTTTCTTTGAATTTTTCTTCCCCGGTTGGACCTCATGAAGCATGAGAATCGTTTGGCTATCATAGCCAATTCTTCTAGCTCATCCTCCTCACTAGAAGAGCTCTCCTCAAGTAATGAAGCTTTGAGAGTTATTCCCATCTTCTTCTTCTTTTCCACCTCTAGCTTCTCAACTTTTTTCTCTTCCTTCTTCTTCTCTTCTTCCCTTCCTTGCTTCATAATCTCATGAGTAAGGAGAGAACCCACTAGCTCATCAAGTTTTAAAGTCTTCAAGCTTTTGGCTTCTATGATGGCGATTCTCTTCCCATCCCAAGATTCGGGAAGTGAGTAGAGTAGCTTCCGGACAAGCTTATCTTCCGGTATAGTCTCTCCAAATCCTTTAAGCCCATTGACTATGGTTGAGAAGCGATCAAACATCTTGGACACCGTCTCATCGGGCTCCATCTTGAAATTCTAATAACTAAGATTGAGAATTCCAATCTTGGTTTCCTTGACATAATTGGTTCCCTCATAGGTGGTCTCAAGAGTATCCCACACTTCTTTAGCACTCTCAATGGATGAGACTTTGGAGTAGATGTCCGGACCGAAAGAACAAAAGAGCGTGTGAAGAGCTTTGTCATTTATTTGGATCTTCTTCCTCTCTTCTTCACTCATCTCCATCTTTTTCTTCAAAATCATCTTCCCTTCACTATCTTGCTTCAATGGAATGTAGGGGTCATCTTCAATGACATCTCAAACCAAGTAATCGTTGGACTTGATGAAGAGGCGCATCCGATTCTTCCAAAACGGATAGTTGTCACCATTGAAGAAAGGTGGTTTTGTAGTGGATTGAGACTCATACATGCTCGAACCAGAGGTAGATGCCATATCTTGATTTTTGGATGATCACACTCGTCCTAAGAACTCCTCTTATGGTTGTTAATTCTTCAAAGAGGTAGGCTTTGATACCAATTGTTGAGTGGATCGAATGATCGAAATAAACCAAGAGGGGGTGAATTAGATTTTTAAAGTTCTTGGTGGTGGGATTTGGAAATAAAAATGGTAGACAAGGAATTTTAGAGTGGTTCAAGTTCCAATTGAACTCTACATCCACTACCTTAGCTTCACTAAGGATTTGCAACAATTCCACTAATTGCTCTTCCCCTTTTCTAGGCTAAGGAGGTAACCCTTACAATTTTCGGTCAAATTTTCTACCCAAAATTTGACCCAATCCTCACACAATTGAAACAAAGAAGTTGTTGGCTAAAACAAGTATCTCTCAATACACAATATAGCCCAATTACAAGCACTCAGCCCAATTGAAATGATAAGAATGAAAAATACAATTGGGGTTACAAGACAATAATGGGATTTAGGCACAAATGCTTGGATTTGATGTTTGGATGTTTGCTTTAGGATCAATAGTTGTTGCTGAAGCTTTTAGAGGTCCCTTTTATACCTTCTCATTGAATTCTAGCCGTTGTGGTTGTTGCATTCATCAATAGAGTCGTTGGGGGTGTTATCTTCCCTCCAAAAATGCAGTCTGTAACCAATCGTTTCGAAATGCCCGACCCTGTTTCGAAACAGACCAAAATAGAAAGAGCCGTTGGGGTGCATTAAAGAGCCCGTATCGAAACGGTTAGAAATGTTTCGATACGCTAAGAGCCGTTTCGAAACACGTTTCAAAACAATTTTGCCACTGTCAAGGACCGTACCGAAACGGGATGAGAACGTTTCGATACGCCTTAACGACTTGTTTAAAATCAGTTAAAAACATTCAACGGTCATATTTTTCAAATCTAATTGAGTATCATTTCGAAACATTTGATGTCGTTTCGATATGGTATCTCGAGGTTCTTAAGCCGTTTCGAAACTTGTTTCGAAACACGGGTTGGCAGTGTTGAAATTGTTTCGATATCCATTCCGAAACATGAACTCACAGTTTCAAAACTGTTTCGAAACACCTTAGGCCGTTACGAAACGGTGACTCAAAAATCACTGTTTTGGCTTTAAGAACACTTAGAGAGGTTTGAGGACTTAAAAATTCATTTTTCACATTTTCAACTTAGTCCTTACATTCTTTAGTTATATCAAAATTAAAATATCGGTTTCACAAAAAAGTTTATGTGCATTTTTGTTGATTATGAGATCCGTTGTTTATGTTTAAAAAATTCGAGGATGAAATTTCTTTCAAGGGAGGGAGAATGGAAGAGGATGATGAAGATGAGGATGACTCTCAGGCTTTGCATCTCATCCATATCATATCATATTATTATTATTAGGATTTGAGGTTATGCACCTTTGTCTTTATTTGATTTCCTATGACATTATGTGTTGAGTGGATCGAAAGATCGATATTTACCAAGAGGGGGGGTGAATTGGAAATTTGAAGGATTGTAGTGGAAATTGGCAAATTAAAATTGAAGAACAAGGAATTTAGAGTGGTTCAAGTTCCAAATGAACTCTACATCCACTACCTTAGTCTCACTAAGGATTTGCAACAATTTCACTAAATTGATCTTCCCCTTTTCTAGGACAAGGAGGCAACCCTTTACAATATCGGTTGATTTTTCTACCCAAAAATCAACCCAACCCTCACACAAGAGAACAAAGGAATTTGTAGGCTAATTAAGTATCTCTCAATACAAATGATAGCCCCAATACAAGCACTCAACCCAATTTTACAAAATAAGAATGAAGAACACAAATTGGGATTTTACACAAATTTGGGATTTTTGCTCAAATGCTTGAATTTGATGTTTGGATGTTTGCTTGAAGTTCAATAGTTGTTGCTGATGCTTTTGGATGTCCCTTTTATACCTTCTCATTGATTTCTAGCCGTTTGGGTGGTTGGGAACATAAATGGAGCCGTTGGAACCCTCTCTTGCCACCATTAATGCTGTCTGCACCAACCCGTTTCGGAACACGGGAAACTTGTTTCGGAACGGACTAAAATAGAAAGAGTCGTTGGGGTGCATTTAAGAGCCCGTTTCGAAACGCCTTAGGGCCGTTTCGGAACGGTTTTGCCACTGGAAAAGGGTCGTTTCGGAACGGTCCTAGCCCGTTTCGAAACGCCTTAACGGTTTATTGAAATTCAGTTAAAACATACAACGGTCATTTTATTCAAAATAAAACCTAGCCCTTGTTTCGGAACGGGAGTGATCCGTTTCGAAACGGAATGGCTACTGTCAAAGGGTCGTTTCGGAACGGGCTTGATCCGTTTCGAAACACCCCTTATATGTTTGAAAATATTAAATATTTGAAATAAAATAACCCATTTTAAATCCTTCATGAAGAACAGTTTCGAAACGAGTTTATCTGTTTCAAAACGCTTTCAAGTGTTTCGATACACGTATCGGAACGGTGGTCGACAGTGGTGAAACTGTTTCGAAACGCCTTGAGGCCGTTTCGGAACGGGTACGTGAAAACCACTATTTTGGCTTGAAACACTTAGAAAAATAATTGGAAAAGTACGTTTTTAACTTAGGCATAATATAAAAATTATATGGGGATATTTTTAGGACTTAAAATTCGTTTTGACTTTTTTTTAATTTAGTCCTTAGGTTTTTAGTTATATCAAAATTAAAATATTTGTTTCACAATCTCCCCCTTTTTGATATAACAAAACCAAAGTTAGAATTTTTGAGAATTTTTAAAGTTTTGAAAATATTCTAACTCCCCCTTAATTTAAGATAGGTTTTTAAAACAATTTTGATTTGAAGTTTAAACCTTTTAAAAATTAAAAACGAATTTTAGTGTTGTGGCTCTTAAATTTCTTCTCCCCCTTTTTGTTAGATCAAAAAGAATAACATAAGCTCATAGAGAAGATAAAAGATTAGTACCAATAAGCAATAATAAGCAACCATAAATTCATAATCAAAATATCCAAAACATAATTCAAAACATTAAGTTCAATATAATTCAAACAACAAAATCCCAAAATAAAATAACCATAAGCATAGGTCCTAAAACATGATAAAACATAAGATGCAATCTAAATCCTAAAAAGCATAAATAATATGATATGATATGAAGATCCTAAGCCTCGTCATCATCATCCTCGTCATCCTCATCGTCATCGTCCTTGGCTTGAGAACGTTGAAACTTCGTCCATTGCCCATAGAGAGTGGAGAAGGAGAGATCCAAGTTGGAATGAGAAGTTTCAAGAGAACTAAGACGATCCTCGACATTCGTCAAACGATTGCCCATTGTTTCAAAGCCCGAAGTAATGCGAGTGTCCAAAGCATCGAACCGAGAGTCCAAGGCATTGAAACGCTCGGTAAGGAAAGCCGTGAGGGCATCATTGTTCGCGGCTTGAACTTGCGGTGGAGGAGCAACAAGAGGAGGATCCGCTTCTCTATCAACTCTTTCCCAAATACCATTCACATAATGGAACCCGGACTTGCGAAGGGATGACTCATCAATCTTGGTCTTGCGAGGTTCCGGAGAGTCGTAGGTACAATCAATACCGAGATGGTGAAATAGGGCGCTCAAGACAATGCCATAAGTGAAGGATGTCAACTCATTTGTGTCAATAAGCTTGATATTATTGACAATTTCGGCAAAGATGATCTTAGGCACATTTGGTCGCTCACCCCTACGGAAACACTCTAACCAAAAGTGATCTCTTTGACGGATATGGGAATATTTACCGCCGGAAGGGCGAATAAACCAAGAGACCATTAAGTGAAGAACACGATCATGCACATCCAAATTAAGTGCTTTCCCGGTGAAAGTGCCAAAGTGGCGTTCATCCTCAAGACCCTCATTTTTAAGTTTAAGAGCAGACTCTAAGAGTTTAACATTTATGACAACCTTTTTGCCTAGCAAGGATGACTCAACCCCTATGATCTCGGTCTTGGACTCATCATAAAGAAAGTGAGCATTAGAGTAAAAGATGAATACCATATTTTTGTAGCAAACATCCGGAAGACTCAAGAAATCCATGAGATTCCACTCATCCAAACGAGGAAGATAACGAAAAAGGAATCGCTCGGAATTGAGGAATTCAAGATCGATAACACGTTCCTTACGAACCGCGAAATCCTTGACATAAGCAAAGCGAGCACGTGCCTCCGAAGGTTTGAAGGATTTCTGAAAAAGCAGAGTGAGATTCGGACGAATGCTCGATTCACCGGATTGAACGGCCTTGCGTTTTTTGTTCGATTGATCCGCCATCTAAAAACATTAAGCAAGTGTTTTAAAATTGAGTGTATGCATTGATAATTAAAATCAATCCAATAAGAAATCCCACTTAGGTTTTTGAAAACAAAATTAAAATAAAAACAGTTTAAAAAAAATACGATTGAAAAATTTTATATTCGAATAAAAAATTTTGGGATTTGAAAAAATTTTCACAAGATTTTGAAAGCCCACAACAAAAACATATAATTTATACAAAACTAAAATTTTCTAACCTAAGATTCGAACATGAATTGAAAGAAAAGAGAAAAGTTGAAAAATTACCTTAATTTGGGATTTTGGATGATTTTGAAGAAATCCTTGCACAAGATTGATGAAACTTGCTTAGACTTGAGTTGAAGATTAAAACCCCTCACAATTTTGTGAAAATCAAGGAGTTTGAGAGGGTATTTATAGAGAGGGAGGCGGTTTAGGGTTTTAGAGTTTGATAAAAAGTGTATTTGTGTCATTAAAAACCCTAGATAAAGCAATCTGCGATGCCGTTTCGGAACGGTCAAGACCGTTTCGGAACGGGCGGCTAGGGTTTTGACCAGTTTAAAACCATAAAAAGAACGTTTCGATACGCTGTTGACCGTATCGAAACACCCTTTGACCCGTATCGGAACGCGTTCCGATACACCCCCTTGGCAGAATCAAAAACGTTTCGGAACGCTATTAGGCGTTTCGAAACGCCCTCTTCTCAGAACTTGATTTAAGGTAACCGTATCGAAACAGGTTCACCCGTTTCGATACACCTGGGCCTGGAAGTGCAGATGAGGCTCTAAAAATGCAGAAAAATGATCTTATAAGAGGCCTAACATGTATAAATGTCATGAATGAGCAGGCAAAACATATTTAGGCATAAACATACTCCCCCTAACTATAAGCATGGATGAAATTAGGAGTTTAAACACATCAACATGGCATTTCACAAAATCAAGCATATTTAAGCACAAAAGAGGTCCTAAAAGGTCAAGATAGGCTAGCTAGACCTAACTCTCTCCTAAGAGACCAAAAACGCTCTTTGTCTAAGGGTTTTGTAAAAATGTCCGCTAATTGATTCAAGGTGTCTACATACTCTATAACCACATCTTCCTTAAGGACATGATCTCTAATGGAATGATGCCTTATTTCTATATGTTTGGTTCTAGAGTGTTGGATGGGATTTTTAGTTAGGCATATTGCACTAGTGTTGTCACATTTTAGGGGTATGGTTCCAACTTTAATTCCATAATCTAAGAGTTGTTGTTTCATCCAAAGGACTTGAGCACAACAACTCCCTAAGGATATGTACTCGGCTTCGGTGGTAGATAAGGCTACACTATTTTGTTTCTTAGAGAACCAAGATATGAGCATACTACCTAAGAATTGGCAAGTTCCCGAAGTACTTTTCCTATCAATTTTGCAACCCCCATAATCCGCATCCGAATAAGCATGTAGGTTGAAGGTAGAGTCTCTAGGATACCAAAGGCCTAAACAAGGAGTGTCTCTAAGGTATCTAAAGATTCTCTTAACGGCTATAAGGTGAGACTCTCTAGGACTAGCTTGAAACCTAGCACACAAGCAAACACTAAACAAGATATTCGGTCTACTTGCGGTAAGGTAAAGCAAAGATCCAATCATAGAACGATAAAGCTTAGAGTCAACACACTTACCTCCTTCATCTTTGTCAAGCTTTGTAGATGAGCTCATAGGAGTGGCTTGAGGCTTTGCATTCTCCAAGCCAAACTTCTTGAGCATATCCTTTATGTATTTTGCTTGGTTGATGAAGGTGCCATCCTTCTTTTGCTTGATTTGAAGTCCCAAAAAGAATGAGAGCTCCCCCATCATGCTCATCTCAAATTCACCTTGCATTAGCTTAGCAAACTCTTGACAATGACATTCATTAGTAGAACCAAAAATTATATCATCAACATAAATTTGAACTACTAAAATGTCATTTTTATACATTTTTATGAAAAGTGTAGTGTCCACCTTACCTTTTTCAAAACCTTTTTCAATCAAAAAGTTTGAAAGCCTTTCATACCAAGCTCTAGGAGCTTGTTTTAAACCATAAAGGGCTTTGGTAAGTTTAAAAACATGATTTGGAAATTTTGAATCTTCAAAACCCAGTGGTTGTTCCACATACACTTCTTCATTTATAAAACCATTTAGAAATGTGCTTTTAACATCCATTTGAAAAAGCTTGAAATTATGATAACATGCATATGCAAGCAACATCCTAATGGCTTCCATTCTAGCTACGGGTGCATAGGTTTCATCAAAATCTATTCCCTCTTCTTGAGTGTAACCTTGTGCTACAAGTCTAGCTTTATTTCTCACAATGTTACCACTCTCATCTAGTTTGTTCCTAAAGACCCATTTAGTTCCTATTGTAGATTGATTACTAGGCCTATCAACTAATGTCCATACATTACTTCTCTCAAATTGATTTAACTCTTCTTGCATAGCCATAATCCAAAAGTCATCTTTCAATGCTTCTTTTATGTTTTTAGGCTCTATGCATGAGATAAATGCAACATGGTTCATTAATTTAAGAGAAGAACGAGTGGTTACCCCCTTGGATGGATCACCCAAGATTTCACCATCTTTGACATAGTTCAACTCCCTTGGGTAGCTCACTTCCTTTTCCTCAATAGCCAAGTCCTTCAAGGCTTCAAGAGGTGGATCTTGTGTGTCTTCTTCTTTTGGTTGAATCTCATCCTCCTTTGAAGTTTGACCTCCATCAAAGGCATTTATGATTCCTACATCATCATCATCACAAGAATCCTTCCTAGGAAGGAGGTTATCATCGAATACAACATGAATGGATTCTTCTACTACTAAAGTTCTTTTGTTAAATACTCGATAGGCTTTAGAGGTTAAAGAGTAACCTATAAAAATAGCTTCATCACTTTTTGCATCAAATTTACCTAAGTTGTCTTTTCCATTATTTAAAACAAAACACTTGCACCCAAAAGGGTGAAAATAGCTAATGTTAGGCTTTTTAGATTTTAAAATCTCATAAGGTGTTTTCTTTAAAATTGGCCTAATCATTACTCGATTTACAATATAACAAGCGGTGTTTGTGGCTTCCGCCCAAAAATATTTAGGTAAATTATTTTCACAAAGCATAGTTCTAGCCATTTCTTGTAAAGTTCTATTTTTCCTCTCAACTACCCCATTTTGTTGAGGAGTTCGAGGAGCCGAAAAATTATGGCTAATACCATTTTCATTTAAAAATTCTTCAAACCCTAAATTTTGAAACTCGGTTCCATGATCACTTCTAATGTGTGAAATTCTAAGTTCAAGATCATTTTGGGTTAATTTTGAAAATGTGATGAATTTTTCCAAAGCCTCATCTTTAGTACTTAAAAAGAGAACCCAAGTAAATCTAGAAAAATCATCAACTAACACAAATGCATAAGATTTACCACCCAAGCTCATAGTCCTAATTGGCCCAAATAAATCCATGTGAATTAATTGTAAGCATCTACTAGTAGAAACATCATTAATGGATTTAAAGGAAGACTTATGTTGTTTACCCTTTGAGCATGCATCACAAATTTTATCATTTGAAAATTTTATTTTGGGCAAACCTCTAACTAGATTTAGAGAGACTAGTTTTTCCAAAACACTAATGCTAGCATGTCCTAACTTCCTATGCCACAACCATGCATCATTTTCATTTTGAGCAACTAAACATGCATGGGATGTATGAATGTCATCTAAATGCACCATGTATATATTTCCTATGCGATGACCTATGAGCATAATACTATTTGATTTAATGTCTACAATTTTACATCCATTTTTATCAAAAAGAACATTAAATCCTTTATCACACAATTGACTTATGCTCAATAAATTATGTTTAAGACCATCGACATACAAGACATTTTCAATGAGAATGGTAGAGTGATTACCTATGGAGCCAATACCTTTAATGTGGCCTTTGGAGTTGTCACCAAATGTTACTACTCCTCCACTTTTTGGCTTTAAATCCATGAATCGACTCTTGTCTCCGGTCATGTGTCTCGAGCATCCACTATCAAGGTACCATGAGTTTTGACTTTGTGCTTTGGCCTTGTAGCAATGCTCCCCCTACAAACAAAGATATTAAACCTTGGTTTTTGGTACCCAAATCATTTTGGGTCCATGAGTGTTAGCTCCCAAAACCTTGGTTCCCTTAGGAATCCAAGATGACATAGCAATAATATTATTAGATTTTACAAGTTCCTTAGGAACCCATACACTTCTAATTCTTTTAGCTCTACTATGTCTAGTGTAGCTACCTTGTTTGTAGTAATTAGTCCTTTTCTTAGGTTGGTGTGTTCTAGAGGGTTCTCCTACTTCATGTTTGACACTACCAACATTTTTTAAGGACTTTTTGAGCTCATTTAGCTCACCTAACACCTTTTGGTGTTCACTATTGCATTGAGACAAAAGATTATTAAGATCAACATTTTCATCTTGAAAGAATTTAAGTTCATCTTTTAATCCTAAAATCTTTTTCTCAAATTTAGAATTAGCTTGAGTGAGTGAGTCGTTTTTCTCATTTAGCTCTAAAATGATTTTCTTGTTTTTAATGACCGACTCTTTAAACTTCTCAACTAATTCATCATATACCTCTTGTAACTCATCATATGCATCATTTAATTCTTCATATGAAAAATCTAAAGTAGATGAGTTAGAGGTTACCAAGGAGGAATCTTCCTCAAGTGCCATGAGACAAAGGTTAGCCACTTCTTGTTCGTCATCCTCCGATGACTCCTCATCACTCCAAGTAGCAAGCTTGGCTTTGAGTTTCTTCTTCTTCTCAAAACCCTTCTTCTTGAGTTGAGGACACTCCGAACGGATGTGACCGGATTGTTTGCACTCATAGCAAATGATGGGATCCTTCCCTTCTTCTTTGTTCCTTCCTTTGAAGTCCATCTTTCTTTGGATTTTTCTTCCCCGGTTGGACCTCATGAAGCGTGAGAATCGTTTGGCTATCATAGCCAATTCTTCAAGTTCATCCTCCTCACAAGATGAGCTCTCATCATGTTGTGAAGCTTTTGCCTTGAGAGCTATTCCCATCTTCTTCTTCTTTTCAACTTCAAGTTTCTCTACTCTTTTCTCTTCTTTCTTTTTCTCATCTTCCCTTCCTTGCTTCATGATCTCATGAGTAAGGAGAGAACCCACAAGCTCATCAAGCTTTAATGTCTTCAAGTTCTTTGCTTCGATGATGGCGGTTCTCTTCCCATCCCAAGCTTCGAGAAGTGAATAGAGTAGCTTCCGGACAAGCTTGTATTCCGGTATGATTTCTCCATATCCCTTTAGACCGTTGACAATTGTGGAGAATCGATCAAACATCTTTGACACCGTCTCATCGGGCTCCATCTTGAAGTTTTCATAACTAAGATTGAGAAGTCCAATCTTAGTTTCTTTGACATCGTTGGTGCCTTCATAAGTGGTCTCAAGAGTGTCCTACACTTCTTTGGCATTTTCAATGGAAGAGACCTTTGAATAGATGTCCGGACCGAAAGCACAAAAAAGCATGTGGAGAGCTTTATCGTTGACTTGAATCTTCTTCCTCTCCTCTTCACTCATTTCGGCTTTCTTCTTCAACACCATCTTGCCTTCACCATCTTGCTTCAATGGAATGTATGGCCCATCCTCAATGACATCCCATACAAGGTAGTCACTTGACTTGATGAATAGCCTCATTTTGTTCTTCCAAAAGGAGTAGTTGTCACCATTGAAGAAAGGAGGCTTGGTGGTTGATTGTGACTCGTACATGCCGGAACCGGAGGTTGAAGCCATCTCTTGATATTTTGATGATCACACTCTTCCAAGGATCTCCTCTTGGGGTTGTTAATCCTCAAAGAGTTAAGCTTTGATACCAATTGTTGAGTGGATTGAAAGATCGATATTTACCAAGAGGGGGGGTGAATTGGAAATTTGAAGGATTGTAGTGGAAATTGGCAAATTAAAATTGAAGAACAAGGAATTTAGAGTGGTTCAAGTTCCAAATGAACTCTACATCCACTACCTTAGTCTCACTAAGGATTTGCAACAATTTCACTAAATTGATCTTCCCCTTTTCTAGGACAAGGAGGCAACCCTTTACAATATCGGTTAATTTTTCTACCCAAAAATCAACCCAACCCTCACACAAGAGAACAAAGGAATTTGTAGGCTAATTAAGTATCTCTCAATACAAATGATAGCCCCAATACAAGCACTCAACCCAATTTTACAAAATAAGAATGAAGAACACAAATTGGGATTTTACACAAATTTGAGATTTTTGCTCAAATGCTTGAATTTGATGTTTGGATGTTTGCTTGAAGTTCAATAGTTGTTGCTGATGCTTTTGGATGTCCCTTTTATACCTTCTCATTGATTTCTAGCCGTTTGGGTGGTTGGGAACATAAATGGAGTCGTTGGAACCCTCTCTTGCCACCATTAATGCTGTCTGCACCAACCCGTTTCGGAACACGGGAAACCTGTTTCGGAACGGACTAAAATAGAAAGAGCCGTTGGGGTGCATTTAAGAGCCCGTTTCGAAACGCCTTAGGGCCGTTTCGGAACGGTTTTGCCACTAGAAAAGGGTCGTTTCGGAACGGTCCTAGCCCGTTTCGAAACGCCTTAACGGTTTATTGAAATTCAGTTAAAACATACAACGGTCATTTTATTCAAAATAAAACCTAGCCCTTGTTTCGGAACGGGAGTGATCCGTTTCGAAACGGAATGGCTACTGTCAAAGGGTCGTTTCGGAACGGGCTTGATCCGTTTCGAAACACCCCTTATATGTTTGAAAATATTAAATATTTGAAATAAAATAACCCATTTTAAATCCTTCATGAAGAACAGTTTCGAAACGAGTTTATCCGTTTCGAAACGCTTTCAAGTGTTTCGATACACGTATCGGAACGGTGGTCGACAGTGGTGAAACTGTTTCGAAACGCCTTGAGGCCGTTTCGGAACGGGTACGTGAAAACCACTGTTTTGGCTTGAAACACTTAGAAAAATAATTGGAAAAGTACGTTTTTAACTTAGGCATAATATAAAAATTATATGGGGATATTTTTAGGACTTAAAATTCGTTTTGACTTTTTTTTAATTTAGTCCTTAGGTTTTTAGTTATATCAAAATTAAAATATTTGTTTCACATTATGCTTTGAGTATTTTATGCTTTTGGATTATGTTTTTAAGTTTTAAGTTGGATATTCTATGTTGCTTTGAATTATGCTTTGAAATTAATAATACATATGTTGTTTAATTATGTTTGTAGTTCTATTCTTGATTTATATCTTGCCTTTAATTGCCTTACTGATTTTGATCTAACAAAAAAGGGGTAGAAGTATGATATATATAAATTTTCAAAAAGTTTTTCAAAATTAAACTATCTTTTAGCCTTAAAGAAAGGGGAGTGATTTCAAAAGACTTAAAATTTTATTTTGGTTTTGTTATATCAAAAAGAGGGAGATTGTAAAACCTATATTTGATTTTGATATAACAAGGAATTTCAAGGACTATTTTGTAAAAAAGGATAGATTATTAAGTACTCAAAAGACTCACAATTTGACAAGGATTCGAACTTAAAATTATTTTTAAGTCAAAACCTTAAACCCCAAATATTTTCTAAGTGATTTTCGTACTCAAATAGCCAAATTGGTCCTAGAGCTGTATCGGTACTGGAATTTTAATTATTGGAGTCGTATCAATCCTAGAGCCAAATAGCCAAATTTGCAAGTGATTTTTGTTATTGGAATTTCAATTTTAACTTAGTGGCTATAGGGTACCAATACATGTGTAGCCGTATCGGTACGCCATTCGACCTGAAAAACAATATTGACTTCGAGTATTGGTACGAACTTTGTGCGTAATGGTACGAAGTGTTAAGATTTTCCAAATCTTTTACAATTAATATTCGACCTTTTCTTGTCAGCTTTATTGGAATCACAACTTTGAAAACCAGTTAATGCGTACCGATACCCATATATGCGTATTGATACATTTTTTCATGCACAACTTATCAGGATTCCAATGAGCAAAATCGGTATCGATACAGTACGGCCCGTACCGATACCCTTTGTAAAAATGCACTTCGAGTATCGATACAGTTTATCGCGTATTGATACCCCCTTTGTACAACGACTATTTCTTCTTATAGTAGGTACTGATACGATTGCTCGAGTACCGATACCCAGTGTTGGCAGACAACATTTATTATGGGAAAAATAAAGTCCAGTGGCTATAATAAATATCTTAGTTACCCAAACGGTTAGAATTCAATGAGGGGATATAAAAAGCATTCAAGTATTTCTTAAGACTTCAAGCACACATCCAACAATCTTTGAGCTTTTAGAGTCAAATTCTTGTACCCACTTGAGTGAGCATATTTGTAATCTTTTGTTCAAGTATTGGGGTTTGTGTGAACTTAGAATTGTGCAAACATTTTACCTTTGAAAGGTTTTTTTTTAGTTTGCTTCATTTGTAATCTCTTTGTGAGGATTTCTTAAGACTTTGGGGTATAAGTCTTAAGGGAGTGTAAGGTTATTTCCTTTGGCCTCAAAAGGAAAACAAATCTAGTGGATTTGAGAAAATTCTTAGTGTGAATAGCTAATGTAGTGGATGTAAACCTCGTTAGAAGATTGAACCACTATAAATTCTTATGTCCTAATCTTTTTATCTTTCCATTTGCTTCCACTAATTTTTAATTTGTCAATTCACCCCTTCTTGCCCTTTCACCATTGATTGATCATCCCAACAAGTGATAATGGTGAAGAAGAAGGATGGGTATTGGAGAATGTGTGTAGACAAACGAAAACTGAGTCAGCTAACGATGAAAGACAAATTTCTTATGCCAATAATGGAAAAAGAGCTGATGGATGAGTTAAGAGATGCCAATGTGTTCTCTAAGTTGGATATAAGGTCTAGTTATCACCAAATAAGGATGTGGGAACCATATATACCCAAGACAAACTTTAAGATCCATTAGGGTCATTATAAATTTTTAGTGATGTCTTTTGGCCTCACTAATACCCCAACAACCTTCCAAGGGCTGATGAACAAAGTGTTCAAGAAATTATTGAGGAAGTCAGTATCGGTATTTCTAGATGACATCCTAGCATGGGTTGCAACGGGGCGGGGTGGGGACGGTTTTGCATTCTCTATACCATCCCAAACACTTGCAGGTACGGTTTTGGAAAACCCCATTAAATATTTATAGGATTTTTTCGTCCTCATATCCATCCATTATGAATCTCCATGGGTTTAAGTTAATCTTCATCCCAAAAAGTAAACAAAAATTAATACATTAGAACAAATACCCAACATTAAATCTCAATAATTACAAACATAAATGATAAATTTAGTTTTGCCAACAACAAACAAATCATTTCAAAACTAGAAAACATAACTAAAATATTAACTATTAAAACATGGCAACCTACACTATCTTTAAAAGAAAATATATAACTAATAATCTACAGCTCCAAATCATGATCTATTTGTTCTAAAATGAATTAGATTCGATAATCTTTCCAATCGTATAAATTACATCTTCTAATTTTACTCGTACGATTTATGAAAAATTTGGAAAGTCACTGTCATTGTTGTTTTTGAAAACAGTCTGCTGCATTTTCTTCTGACATTTGCTTACTCAAAAATTAATCTCCTAACATATAACTTGAAATTGAGAATCATTTATTTTAAATGAATCTATACTTTCGTATGGTTATAGAAATATAAGGCCAACTCACCAAGATATGTTGAATTGGCTTATTCAATTATTGCTTATTGGTTCCTGATTTAGTGTTTAGTTTTGGTTCTGATCTGATATTGTCTGTGGTTTCTTCTATTGATCTATTGGTTTCTCCATGCATCTATTATTTGATGCACTATATGCTTTTTGCTGCAGTTGCTGGTATGTCATTTTATTGTTTGGCATCCTATGAGAGTTTAGACATACATTGGTATTAATTTGGTGTTACTGGTTCTTGCGCATTCTAAGAAAAAGAAGGGTGAATAAATGTTGTTGTATGGATGATGATAAAGAAATTTCTGAAAGAATTTCGAATGGAAAATTTGAAGGACAAAAAGGTGAGTAAAGAAGAACGAAAGAATGAAGAACACTTTCAATTCTCAGAAAATCACCAAGTAAGAAATACAAGTTTCATCTCTAAAAGAATTCTGGATGAAATAATGGTGGATGAAGAAAAAGAAAGCTTTTCTTTTTGGGTACCAGGCCTTACCAATTTCAATGCTTAATGAACTAGTACAAGAAATTACACTTTGTTTGTTGCTTTAACATCTCATCGGTTTGAAGAAGAAGAAGAAAGAAGTTGAGAAGCAAAGAGAATGTTAGATATTAGCTTTACTTAGTTGTTAATTTTTTAATAGTTGGTTAGTAGTTTGGGTTATATAAACCCAAAAAGTGTTATGGGCAAATCACCTCTTATTCATTCCATCTTAATAATATAATTTTTAGATTTCATTTTCTCTTTATTTTTACCAAATTCCTAACAGACCGTTCACCTTCTTCCCACATCCACTGTCGGTCACTTATTCCCATCACTACCATGCCCGACTTCTCACAATATTCTTTTCTATTGGGAAGATATTTTAAAATCAAAACCGAACTTCAGAGTTTGAAATTTTAAATGATCAGCAAGCAATCTCCCCTTGGCACTAGAAGTGGGTAATCAAAATGATGGGGTATGACCATGAGGTATGCAATAGAAAGAGGACACATAATAGGGTGGCTAATGTGTTGTCTAGGAATCATATTTTTGCATAATGCCAAGCTTTAGATGTGAGCAGTGTTACATCAGACGTGCTAGAAAGAAGTGCTAAGACTTGGTAAAAATATAAGAAGCTTCAGAATATCATTGTTGAAATAGAAGAGGAAAACTCCAATCACACAGTATATTGTTAGGCTATGAGGTCTTTAAGAATAAAAAGAAAACCAATAGTAGGTAATGATGTAAATTTGAGAAAAGAGTTAATGGACTACTGTCATGGTACTCCTGGGAGACATTCAAGGACTCATGCAAGCATTAAGAGGGTTGTTGGGGTGGTTTATTGGAAATGAATGAGGAAATAGATTAGAAACATGGTTTGCCAAAGAAACAAGGGGGACTTGCAACAACCAAATGGTTTATTAGAAACTTACCTAAGATGTATGATAGCGGAGAAGCCTAGGGAGTGGAGTAACTAGTTGTATCTAGCTGAATGGTGGTACAACACCTTTTACCATTCGACTATTTATTCAACACCTCATGCTGCTTTGTATGGACAAGATCCAACACTTCACTTACCACACCTAACTGGAGAGTCCATGATAGGAGCTTGCACTGCAATCAGGATGTTAAAATTTTATTTATAGAGAGCTCAAGGAAGGATGAAACAATAGGCTGTTAAGGGAAGGACTAATTGTGAGTTCTAAGTAAGGAATCTAATTTATTTAAAACTGCAACTTTACAGGTAATAGACTGCATAAGCAAGGGTGGCCAAAAGCTAGTTCCTAAATGATTTGACCATTTTAGAGTGATGAACAAATAGGAAGAGTTGCTTACACTTTGAGTTTACTGTTGATTCTAAGGTACACCTAGTTTTTCACAAATCAATTGGAATTATCTTTAGTAGGATTTGATGGAACTATAGTGAAGACACCTCTACAGATTTTAGAGAGGCGAATGGTTAAAAATGGAAACAAAGAAGTGATTGAAGACTGCTGGAATGGATCAATTCATTTTCAGAAGATTTCACTTGGGAGATTCTTCATCAGTTGCAACAATATTTTTTACATTTTAATCCTTGAGGTGAAGGATTATCTTAAAGGAGGGAGTATTGTCAATGATCTAATTAAACAAGGTCAAGGGTGTTGTTTAACTTAGCTTATTTTTGTTTATTTTACTGTTAATTTGCGGTTTAATGAAACGGTGTGTATGGGTATGTTATTAGTACAACAAAACGTAGTCGTTTTGTGACTTGTAGGGTTTGAGAGATTGATTCCTTTATTGAATGAATGAATAGTTTTTGTCTTCCCCAAATTTCTTTCTTTGATTCTTCTATTTTCTTCATTAAAAAAATATTCTTCTTCATTTAGTTCCACGTATTATCTTTGCTCACTCTACAACAAATAAAGAAGACAAGACAAGATAGTTTTAGTGCAATGTTTCTTTATTACTGGTATCCGATGCTGTTATCTTGGATCTTGCACTATCTTTTTTCCATATTCCCGTGGGATTCTTGTTTATATTATTTCTGTTGATGTCCTACAAATAAACAAATACACTTGGGGGAACAGGAATAGGAGACATTCTATTCTTTTAAAAAACTGAAGGGTTATTATGTACCAATGCTCCAAACTTGACTTGATAGTTAATTCCAATTAACAAAAGTTATATGTATTTGTTGGTGGGGGCAAAGTAAACGAGTAAAAATCCCCCTAATCATGCACTCTTCTATGCTCCACACTAAAAGTTACTTAAAAATTAAATTATAAACCTTAACTTTAATTTTCACATCCTAAACCCTAAACTCTACACCCTAAAAATACATAATGCCCTTAATTCTTTAAACCCTAATAACAATCTCTAACCTTAAACCTTCTAAATCCTAAATTCACTATTTTTAAAATGAGGCATAAAAAGAGACATAATAAAGAGGCAGGCGATTTTCATCCAAAGCAAACAGCCTATGTGCACATCACTTTCATGCTAGAATTGATTTTTATTTTTGAGTTTTAGGCCCACAACACCAAGGATAAAATTTGTCTGCCTCTTTTCGGTGCCCCTACTTATGCCCCAACACTAAAAAAACACTACAAAATTAAATTTCAACCCCTAACCTTAAATTCTAAATCCTAAACACTACACCTATACCCTAAAAATACACCCTACCCTAAATTTTCTAAACCCTAACCACAACTCCTAACCTAAAACCCTAAACCCTAAACTTAACTTTGAGCGTGTGAACATATGTGAGGACACCAAAAAAGGTAGAGGATTTCCATCCCAACACCCAATCCTACATCCATTCCATTCCCTATATTTATATAAAATTTGATTCGTTAATAATTCGTATTATATAACTTTTGATACATTTATATTATTTTTTTACCCATTCTATTTCGAAGCAAAGGCTTCACCTTTTCACCAAAAGTTAATGACTCCTCCATCGCTCGTCCACACAAAGTCTATCATAACAGCTAGCACCTACCCATTTTCTTCCACTGCTGATATTCATTGGCATTATCCATTCACCACCACTTATTCCAGCTTTCTATCCACCCTTGGGACCAACCCATACTCATCTAGCTTTTAGCTGTGTGACTAAAAGATGGGCTTTTAATGCATTGATGCAAATGTACATATCTATTAGGTTATTAGAATTTGGGAAGAATAACATTGAGCCTACTTAATTTTTTTCATATATTTACAACATCAAATAGAGTAAATTCATTATGAATAGTGTAGTTGGAAGTTGGAACTTTGTAAACCATTGCATTATTTATTAAATTATTAAACTAATTATTGAAGTAACACAAATAAGAATCACATAGTCTCTCCTTATTAAACCAAGTAAAAATGCTACAAAAGAGCTCTAACATTCAAAATAAATATGTAGAAAAAGAAAAAGAGCCCTCAGTTCACAAATGAAGCAGCTCTAAGACAGGAAATGGAACAAGAAAAAAAAGAATACACAAATAAATAGCTCAATCTACATAAATGTAAACGAAAACAATTAGGGCTGTGAAAAAACACAGTGTCCTAAACAAAGAGTGCAACTCCTCCAAGCAATGCTAACAAGGACATGCTGTATTCACGTGTAGAAGCAGCAAAATTTGGCGGCGTAGTTGGCGCCGGGGAGGAACCAGGTCCATCAGCCATCGGCCCGGGAGGAGAAGGTTCCATAGAAGGCGGAGTAGCCATTGGTGAAGGTGGTGAACTAATTGATGGGCCTGGTGCCATTGGGGTAGAGGATGGGGTTGGGGCCATAGGAGTTGACGAAGGGGTAGGAGCCATTGGGGTTGTTGGAGGGCTGGCCATGGTCGGTGGGGGCGACGACGTTGGCGTCATAGCAGGCGGAGGTGTCGTGCTGGTGGGTGGTGATGATGTTGGAGCCATGGCTGGGGGAGGTGTCATGGTGGTGGGTGGTGGAGTGGAGCTTGAACTTGGTGGCATAGTTGGTGGCATTGACGGACTCTGAGCCATCGAACATGATAGCGAAGCGAGCACCAAAGTTAGCAGGAGCATGACACTAGAACCAGCCATGCTAGCAATTAACTCCTGAATGTGTGAGCTGAGGAATGAAGCCTGAAAATGGTGAGTTATGTCGTGTGAGGTTTGGCAGTGAAGGGGGAGGGTCCTGAAGTTGATATATAGATAAAGGCAACGAGATATCAAAGTTTTGAAGAAGATCATTTCTCAAGTATACGGACATTTCATGCTACTGGATACAGGAATTGACGCGTGTCCCAAAGGAATTTTATTTTTAAGTATTTGTGGTCCAGATTTATATGCAAGCACAAAACAAGATGACGATGTTTTCTTTCATTTTAGAACATTCATCCAAATTTAAAATTAATTTGGATTTTAGAACATTTAAAAGTCCTCAGAGCTTTTTCAGTGCTTCTATATATGCTCGCATATTAAAAACTTAAGTTTAGGATTTATAGTTATGGTTATGGTTAAGGTTTAAGATTATGATTTAAGGTTATGGGTTAGAGAATTAGGGGTAGAGTGTACTATTTAGGGTTTAGAGTTTATGATTTAGAATTTAGAATTTAAAATTTAGAGTTAGAGCTTAAAATTTAATTTTTTAGTGATGAGGCACAAAAAGATGCACCGAAAATGAGCAACAGATTTTTGTCTGTTAGATATAAGTTTGGAAGGGATGAAAATCGTTTGCCCCTAATTATGCCAATTTCTATGTCCCACACTAAAAATTAAGTTTATTGTTTAGGGTCTAACGTTTAGTGTTAGGGTTAATGGTTAGGGTATAGGGAATTGGGGTATGATGTATTTTTAGGGTGTAGAATTTAAGGTTTAGAATTTAAAATTTAAGTGTAGGGTTCAAAATATAATTTTTAATGCTTTTTAATGTTGAAACATAGGAAGGGGCATTACTTAGGGCCAGAGGATTTTTGTTCGTTTGAAAGATGTTTATGCTTGATTGAGTATATACTAATATTTTTGCGTTATTAATAATTATAATTTTTTTGGTAAATCCTAAATTTAATTCTAACCCTACCTAGTAGGGAGGGAAAGGAAGACTCTAGAAGAAGGAAGGGGGTGTTCCTTGTGGGTCTAGAATCCATGGCTTAAGGGAATATGAGGGAACATAAATGAGTAGCTAAGTTTATGGTATAATGATAGAGGACATCTCGAGTTCGATTCTAGACAATGTTTTAGGGTAAACTACATAAATGGTCACCAAACTTTTAGGCTAGATTTATTTTGGTCACCGTACTTTTAAAACATCCGATAAGGTCATCCAACCTTTTGTTCGATTTCAATATAGTCACAGAACTTTTAGTTCGCTTTCAATATGGTCTCTCTCGTTACCTTCCGTTAGAAACTAACGTTAGTTTTTATTTTTACTTAATAAAAAATGGGTAAACTACACCAATCATCACTCAACTTTCTTCTCACTCCTATTTTGGTCACTAGAATTTAAAAAATTTCAATTTAATAACTTAAATTTTGAATTGTTCACATTTTGGCCACTCTCAAATGACATGTTTATACAAATAGAAAAATTTGATTAATCCTTAAAAAATATTTTGGTTAATTGGTAAGTTCAGATTATTTAATTCTCGGTCTTATATTGTACAATTTAAATCAAATAATCAATTAACCAGTTAAACGAAATATTTGATTCTAGAAATAATTTTTTACTTTGTTTATTAAAATATCAAATAAGATAAATTTAATAATTGTTCGGTTGTGATAAAAGTGTAAAAATAATTCGAAAGTCAAAAATTAAAAGTTCACACCTATTAATCCTATCTAGAGCCAAAACGTTTTTTTAAAAAAAATCAGAAGGGTATCAAAATTATTAGACTATAAGATATTGTAATGCATAAAATTTAGAAATATTGTATATAATAGATTAGATTAGATCGGTTAATCAATTTGGTTTAAAATTGTGAACGATAACCAAATCAAAATAATTTATTTTAATTTTTTTTACCGAAATCGGGTTCGATTAATCCTTAGAAAATTATTTTGGTTAATTTCTAAATTTAGATTATTCAAATCTCGATATTATATTGTACCATTAAATCGGATAATCGATTGACTAGTTAGTTGGAATATTTTATTCGAGTAATAATTTTTTTTACTTTGCTTATTAAAATATAAAATATGGTAGATTTAATAAGCAAAGTAAGAAATCATAACCCGAATTTCTTTTTAAGGATTTATCGAATTTTTTAATTTGTATAACCATGTCATTTGAGAGTGTCCAAAATATGAACAATTCGAAAGTTAAGTTATTAAATTGAAAATTGTTAAACTCTAGCGACTAAAATAGGTGTGAGAAGAAAGTTGCGTGATGATTGGTGTAGTTTACCCATTTTTTATTAAGGAAAAACGAAATCTAACGTCAACTTCTAATGGAAAGTAACGAGAGGGACCGTATCGAAATCGAACTAAAAGTTGAGTGACTTTATCGAATATTTTAAAAGTACAATGACCAAAATAAATTTTCCCAAAAAGTTTGATGACAATTTATGTATTTTACCAATTTTTTATTAAAAAAATTATCAAAATTACTTTTAAAGTTTGTTTCACAATTTATATTTAAAATTCGTAATAATCCTTCTAATAATAATAAGTGTACTCATTTTTTATTGATGGTAAATATCATTTTTAATGGTAGACTGAAACAAAGGATACAAATTTTCATGAATGATAATAGGGTTAACTGCTGGAATAGTCACTTATGTTTTCCCCCAGTACAGAGTTTGTAATACCTCAATTTTTGTCTAAATTAAAACCCTAAGTTGAATAAAATCCCTAATTTGGAACCTTATTATTTGAGAATTTTAAAAAATGATTTTAGGTGGCTTAATTGTGATGAATCAGAACTTTAAGGGGTAATTTTGTAAACGGGCAATTCTTGGAGCCCTTATTTTGTAATTTACCCTAAAAATAAGGCAAATTTCGATTCCTCGCCCTTTGAGAATCATTTTGCGCCGTTTCAAATTTCCTTCCCATTTTTCTCCTTCGTGCGATAATAGAACCCTAACCACGTTTCTCCAATTATCGTCTAGCCGAGGCCTTATCGGCGGTCGTTCTTCCATCCAAGGCCGGCAATCGACTCCCCTTTTACTCCCGATCAAAACCCAGCCCTTATCCATCACTGTCGCCGTCCATTCGTCCGAAAATCTTTCGAAAACCAGTCATATCCTCCGTCGCCACCGTTCGTGTTGTTCATTCCTTGTTGTTTTGGTGTTTAGGGGTAAGGTTTTGGTCGCTTTCGGGGTTAATCCGTGTGTGTGTGTCCTTATGTGAGTTTTGACTGGATTTGGTGTTTGGGGGTCTCCGGTGTGCGATTCTGGCGCCGCACCAATTAGAAGTTAACCCTAATTTTATATTCGGTTGAAAAAGGGGGAAAAAGGTGCTGAACTGGACGAAACCGGTCCATGTTGTTAAACCGGTCCAAAGAGTGAACCGAGTTAGACTGAACTGCAACAGAACCGAACCAAACTTTTCAGAACCGAATTGGTTGACGTCAGCGATGACATCAACGATGATGTCATCTGTTGACCGTTGACTTTTTCAGTCAAAGTCAGCTTTAGGTTTTTCGACGTCCTGATTCTAAATCTGCTGCCCGTTTTTCCAAATTTGAACCTCAAAGACCGTTTTGACCAATTTTGTTCAATTATGTTTTGTATTTTTGAGAACTTTGAATATCTAAAATTAATTCAAGTTATTCTTGTATTCAGGAGACGTTCACTCAGATACTGAGATCATTCCTTCTCCTCCACCTGGACGACCTCCTGTTGCTCAATCTTTGGGATCTGCTCGTGAGTTTAGTAATTATTGTTCAGTATTATTATCAATGATCTGGCATAGTAGTAGTGTATCTGATGTAGTATTTATTATCATAGGTGTTGACTTTTCCGTCCTAGTGCTAGAGCTGAGCATAGGAGACGTCATCATCGACGTTGAGTGTTTAGCTATCTGAGGCGTGTTCTCTATTGTGCATGTATATATGTTTGATGGATTGAATTGTTATTATGACATGATTATGATATATTCTGTTGATATGTTGTGTTTGACTTGTTCAGTATGTTGGTATGCCATGCAACATGTACCAGATTCAGATTGCTTAATTACATACTATATGAACATGCATTTCCGTTAATAAATAAGAATGCATTTGAAATCAGAAAATTGGATAATATGTAATATCATCGGGTTGGGATTTTGTACGGGGAAGTTTAGCAGTTTCTTCCTTCGAGTTGAAACCTGCTTCGGATCAGTGGTTCCACCCTTCGGGATGAGTTCCACTTCGGATAGTGACGATGTAGAGATTGGTTATGAGGAACCTACTCTTCGGACGGTGATGTAGTTTGGTGCATATCATGTTGACTCACACATACATTCATACATATTTGTTTATTAAAATGATTGTTTGACTGAGAATAATATTCGGATGTTGTAATATTTGACTTTGTAAGACTCTATTAGATTCTGTTTGCATTGTAGAGACACATTGATTGAGCGTTATCGTTGACTCCCCCTCAGTTTCTCTTTCAGATACTCAGACCTAGGCTACGGTACTTGGAGGACCTCGTTTATTAGTCATATTTTCTATTATCAGTATAGTTTACTTTGACTTATGGACTTTTATTTATTATTATCAGATTATGTATGATTACAGAATCGAACATTTCATTTGGGAGTTTACCGTTTTTATCATGCATATGTATTTCTAGATGTTTTATTATTTTCATGATATTATTATATGATTATGTATTTTGTGATATTATTATTTATTTTGAATGTGATGTTTTCAAATCTGATTACTTTACTTGAGGGACAAGTTTCAAACCCGACTTCCTATATTCGGCCAAATTCTTTTATGTCGAGTTTAGAAGGTTACATTTAGTGGTATCAGAGCCAAGTTCAACCCTCGGCCTGGGTGGCTCAAATCAATTTTAAACCGAAAATGAATTTTTACATGCATTATTAAATGTTTTCGGGTAAAACAGGAATTTTAGGAAAAAACTTGTTGTCTTTTAAGAAATAATATTTATATATGTTTTGAATAGGAACTCCAAGTACCAATTCTAACCTTAGGAATCTTTCTTTTGTAGATATACTACTATGCCACCTCGGAGGTGTTCTAGGGTAGCGGCCAGTCGAGGTCATGGTCGAGGTCGTACCGTGACTCCAGAGAGTGACGTCCCGCCTTCTAAGGGTTCGAGGCAAATTCAAGATGATGTTCATGATGTTAATGTGGAGGAACAACCTATTTATCAGACTGGAGCTTAGCAGACGGGAGCTCATCAGACTGGTGGTGGTGATCCGCATGTTCAACCTTCTCAGAGTAGTGGTCCTCATAATACATGGGATAGTGAGACTGTGGGCAAGGATGTTGTTACGGTACAAAGAGAGTTACTGAGATATCTTCGTCAGTTAGAGGGTGTTCGGAGACCCATATCTAGTGAGTTCTTATCTTTTGGGATGACTATGTTCGTTGGAAATACGAGTACAAATCGGGGTGATGCAGAGTACTGGCTGAAGAAGCTTCATCAGTCATTTGTTGAGATGAATTATCCTACTGACCGGAAGCTTAGGGCTGTTGTATCACTACTGCAGGGTGAAGCCCAGAATCAATGGCAGGCTGGGGAGCATGTGATTCCAGCCAGTCAGGTTACTTGTGATCATTTCCGACAGGCTTTCCGTGATCGTTATGTTGGGGCTGAGTATATAGCCAAGTGTAGAGATGATTTTATGAATCTGAAACAAAATGATATATCTATGAACGATTACGAGATTGAATTTATGAGATTGATTCAGGATGTCCCCGGGTTAGTGACCACTAAAAAGGAAAAAATGTGATTGGTTTCTGAAAGGGCTGCGTACTACGATTAAAGCCGGTGTTGCTCTGCATATAGACAAGAAGTATAAGGAGAATACTCGATGAGCTAAGACCGTCGAGCAGAATGAGGTAGAGCTAAAACAACTTGAGTCTCATTGTTCTGGTCGAGGTAATAGGCCAACGTTAGTGTCATTTTAGCACGGTCAGGGGAATTAGTCCGGGAAGAGAGCCAGGGATGAGTCAAATCATTAGAGTTATTCTAGAGCTAGGCCAATGACTTCTATTGTTCCGACTGCTAGTGTTGGGGGTTCGATTGGTACTCATGGGGTGCTAGAGTGTTCCTTTTGCAAGAAGTGGCATCTAGGCGAGTGTAGGAGACAAACTGGGGCTTGTTTCAGATGTGGTTCATTTGAGCATCTTTTCAAAGATTGTCCTATTTCACCTCCATCAGCTTATGCTCCGAGTTAGTCTCAGGCATCAGTACAGACTCCCGCTAGGGGGAGAGGACAGGTCCGATCTGTTACTTCGGGTTCTTCTAGTAGAGGTAGACCGGCTCAGGGTAGAGGATCAACAGAATCAGGGGTGAGACAGCCAGTGTTAGTTTACTCTACCAAAAGGCACAAGGATCGTGATGAGCCAGATGTTATTGTCAATACTTTCTCTATTCATTATATTTCATACTTTGCATTGCTTGATAATGGTTTGACTTATTTGTATGTTGTGAGTTCAGTATCTAGGGGACTTGAAATTTTTGTTGAGGATACTATTAGTGTTGTTACTGTACACAGTCCAGTGGGTAATCCTGTTGAGGTTACTAGAGTATACATGAATTGTACTCTTAAGATTCAAGGGGGGATCTTTCTAGCTGATTTGATGGAGTTACCCTTTGAAGAGTTCGATCTTATCCTCCGTATGGATTGGTTGTCTGCTCACCGAGTTACTCTAGACTGTGAAAAAGAAAAGGGCAACCCTGAGAAATTCTGATGATCATGAGGTGATTCTGGTTCGGGAGCGTAGAGGTTTTCTTTCTAATATCATCTCGGCTCTCAAAGATGAGAAAATGATGAAGAAGTGGTCCATTGCTTATCTTGCTTACATTCTTGATCCGAGACAATCTAATTCCAGATTAGATAAGTCCATGTTGTGAGAGACTTCCCAAATGTTTTTCGGAAGAATTACCAAGGGTACTGCCGAAATGTGATGGGGTTGAGTTTGGCATCGAGGTTTATTCGGGTACAACTCCTGTGCCTATGGCTCTTTACCGGATGGGACAGAAAGAACTTAAAGAGTTGAAAATTTAGTTGCAAGAATTGCTAGATCGGTGTTTTATTCGACGTAGTGTTTCTCCTTGGGGAGCTCCTGTTCTGTTTGTTAAGAAGAAGGATGGGACACTTCGACTTTGTATTGATTACCGGAAGTTGAACAAGCTGACGATCAAAAACAAGTATCCCCTTTCTCGCATTGATGATCTATTTGATCAGTTCCGGGGAGTTACAGTTTTCTCTAAGATAGACATGAGATCTGGTTATTACCAACTCAAGGTTAAGGATTCTGATGTGTTCAAAACAGCTTTTCGGACACGATATGGTCACTATGAGTTCCTTGTGATGCCTTTCGGATTGACTAACGCCCCTGCCGCTTTTATGGATATGATAAACAGGGTGTTTCAACCCTATCTTGACCAGTTTGTTGTGGTATTTATTGATGATATTTTGGTATATTCTAAATTTGAGGTTGAACATGAGGAACATCTCCGGATTGTGTTACAGACTCTGCGGGAGAAATAATTGTATGCAAAATTCAGCAAGTGTGAATTTTGGCTTTCTGAGGTTTTGCTTTTGGGGCATATAGTTTCTGCCGAGGGTATTCAGGTTGATTCGAATAAAGTTGAGGCTATTATGAGCTGGAAACAACCCAAGAATGTTCCCAAGGCTCGAAGCTTCTTGGGTTTAGCAGGCTATTATCGGAGATTTGTTGAAGGTTTCTCTACTATTGCAGCTCCGTTGACTAAGCTTCTGAGGAAGGATGTTCCCTTCGTCTAGACTGAGGCCCAACAATCTAGTTTTGAGAAGCTTAAGTCTATGTTGACTGAAACACCAGTTCTGATTCAGCCTGAGCCTGATAAGGCTTTACCGTTTACAGTGATGCTTCGTACACCGGATTGTAATGTGTTCTGATGCAAGATGGGAAGGTATTGGCTTATGCGTCTCGACAGTTGAAACTGCATGAGTATAACTATCCTACCCATGATCTTGAGCTTGCTGGTGTGATTTTTGCCATTAAAATCTAGAGACACTATCTCTACGGAGAGAAGTGTTATATCTACACAGACCATAAGAGTCTGAAATATCCTCTCACCCAGAAGGAGCTTAATCTGAGACAACGTTGATGGTTAGAACTTCTCAAGAATTATGATTGTGAGATTGAGTATCATTTGGGTAAAGATAATGTTGTCGCTGATGCCTTGAGTCGTAATGCCATTTCAGATTTGAGAGCTTTGTTTGCTCGGATGAGTTTGCATGATGATGGTAGTTTGTTGGCAGAACTTCGGGTTATCTCTACTCTGGTTTGTGATATTCGAGATGAGCTGCCTAGTGACCTGTTTTTTATGTACCGTATGAGAGAGGATGAGGATGGTACATCTCAGGATTTTTCTATCGATCGGGATGTTGTTATATGTTTCCGAGGTCAGTATTGCATTCCGAGGAATTCTGAGTTAAAACAGGTTATTCTCCGTGAGGCCCACGACAGTCTTTATTCTATTCATCTTGGTGGTGACAAGATATATAAGAATCTTCGTGAGAGGTACTGGTGCACAGGTCTCAAGCGTGATGTCGTTGGATTTGTATCGAGGTGTTTGACTTTTCAGAAAGTCAAAGCAGAGCATTAGCGTTCGTCTAGGTTACTTCGGTATATTGAGATTCCTCTGTGGAAGTAGGAGCATGTGACTATGGACTTTGTTAGTGGACTTCCTTTGACTCCGTCGAAGAAGGACTTGTAGAGTGTCCATGAGTTCTATATTTTGTACGTATTCCTGCCCGTATTATTGACATTCTTGAGTTCATTTAGGCATATTTAGGTGCATTGCATGCATTATAACAACATTTTCTCTTGTACCATGCTTTTATTGAATATCTTATGATTGCTGAAGAAAAGTTATTGTTTTTTAGTTAGTTTATGTTTTTCAGGTGCTACAGCCAGGAAAGTAGAGGAGAGGAAAGGACAAGGCAGGGAAGCTGGAACCAAAGAAGTTGTACTGAAGCAGCTCAAGTTGCCGCCAAGGACACTACCGAAGTAGCACTGCCGCCAAGAGCCGTCCGGGCAGGAGTTACACCGACTTAGCCAAGATGGGTTACGATTTCAAGAGGACAATTTCCTAAGCCCAATGAGTCCAGTCTTACAACTTCCTGAAGCCTGTAGCGGCCAATAGAGTTAATTCAAGATCAATAAGTATGAGAACTTATCATTACTTGCTGAAGAAGGCAACGTCCAAAGAGGCTGTATTTAAAGCATAAAAGAGTGTATATTTAATGTAATTTACTTTTAGGACTCCTACTTCAAGAAGGACTTAATTTAGGTCAATAGCCCTATATATACCCAATGTATGTAAGGGTATATGGGCATATCTCGTAGAGGGAGAGAGACTTGTCGCAAGAGTTCAAACAGCAACTGTCGATGAGAGTGAGGATGAGGGGTTAGCTAGATAGGTTGGAGTGTTGGGGGTCGCGGCCCAACTCTCCTAGGGTTTAGGCGCGTTTATGTAAAGTAATTTGGGAAACGATTGTATATCTCTGAGTTGTTTTCAATAAAATTCTGAGTTTGCTTAATCTATGTTTCTTTTTCGTTCAATTAGTCCACACCAGATAGTTGAAGAGAAAATCCATTTGTCGGGCACGAAAGTGCAAGGCTCACAAAAGGGTTAAGCACAATCACAACTCACAAAGGCGTGACTAACTTGGTTCCACACTAGTCCACAAGTTTCAGCAGCTAAAAGGGATTACCAACCGAGTTTTCTAATTTGGTTCCATACTAGTCCTCAAGTTAAGCAATTTCGAGCATCCTAACCTAGAAATAGGAGAGATCACTGTCGACTATCCTGCCGAACTTGGAATGACTGCAAGACGTGCCGCCAGGACTTCTTTTTGTTCCACATGCTGAAGCAGTACACACCCCTACCATGACAGTGATCTGCTGCGATCGTGTGACAAGGTCGTAGTTTGCCACCCACCTTACCCGCCGCGACATAATCTCATGGCAGCGCGAAACATACTCAAGACTTTCCAATGCAGTCCACAAGCTACTATGCTGCACTTGTCTTACCCAGCTTATCGTCTAATCTCCCCTATCATCCCTGTTATCACTATCGTTATCTTTACTTGTGTTTTTATATTTCCACATCTTAAGGTTTAATGGCGCATTTATTAAATCTTTGTGCAGGAAACCATTCATAGGAGCTGTTCCAATCCCTGTGGAGACGATATCTTTTATATATAACTTAAAAAGAGTGTGCACTTGCGCTCACAAAAGGAGAACACCTAAATGCTCTACAAGACTCCATCTGGATTATTGTTGACCATCTGACTAAGTCCGCACACTTCATTCCTATCCGATTTGACTATTCTTTGAGCAAGTTGGCTCGACTTTATATTTCTAAGATTGGTCGACTTCACGGGGTACCACTGTCTATTATTTCTGATAGAGATCCATGGTTTTTTGCAAAATTATGGGAGTCTCTTCATACTACTTTGGGTACTCGATTGAACTTCAGTACATCTTACCCTCCGCAGACTGATGGTCAGTCCGAGCGCGTGATTCATATTCTTGAGGATATGCTGAGGGGTTGTATTCTTGATAATATAGGCAGTTGGGAGGATTTCTTACCGCTTGCAGAGTTTGCCTATAATAATAGTTACCAGGCTAGCATCAAGATGGCACCGTATGAGGCTCTGTATAGACGTAAATGTCGATCACCTATTGGCTGGACCGAGCTTAATGAGCGCAGATTGTTAGGACCAGACATTGTTCAAGAGGATGAGCATACTGCCAGATTGATTCGGGATCGACTTAAGGCTGATTTTGACATATAGAGGTCTTATGCTGATTTAAGATGTTGAGACCTTGAGTTTGAGGTGGGTGATGAGGTTTTCTTGAAAGTATCTCCTTGGAAGAAGGTTCTTCGGTTTGGTCGGAAGGGCAAGCTGAGTCCTCGTTACATTGGCCCTTATCAAATTGTTCGTCTAGTCAGACCTGTTGCCTATCAACTTGAGTTACCACCAGAGCTTCAGCGTATTCATGATGTCTTCCATGTCTCTGTGTTGAGACGTTACCATGCTGACCCGTCTCATATTATGCCTGTGGAAGAGATTGAGATTCGTCCTGATTTGCATTTTGAGGAGGAGCCTATTGAAGACACAAAGGTTCTCAGAAGGAGGACCATTAAGATGATTAAAGTCTTGTGGCGTGGTCGTAGTCATAATGAGGCTACGTGGGAGCCCAAGGCTGTCGTCAGAGCTCAGTATCTGCATCTTTTTGCTCCAAGTAAATTTCATGGCCGGAGTTTCTTTTAACGGGAGGAGAGTTGTAACGCCCCAATTTTTGCCTAAATTAAAACCCTAAGTTGAATAAAATCCCTAATTCAGAACCCTAATATTTGGGAATCTTAAAAATTGATTTTAGGTGGCTTAATTGTGATGAATTAGAACTTCAAGGGTAATTTTGTAAACGGGCTATTCTTGAAGCCCTTATTTTGTAAGTTACCCTAAAAATAGGGCAAAATCTGATTCCTTGCCTTCTAAGAATCATTTTGTGCCGTTTCAAATTCCCTTCCCATTTTTTCCTCCTTCGTGCGATAACAGAACTCCAACCCATGTTTCTCTGATTATCATCTTGCCGAGGCCTTATCGTCAGTCGTTCTTCCATCAAAGGCCGACAATCGACTCCACTTTTAGTCCTAATCGAAACCCAGCCTTTATCTGTCACCGTCGCCGTCCATTCGTCCAAAAATCTTTTGAAAACCATTTGTATCCTCCGTCGCCACCGTTCGCGTTGTTCATTCCTTGTCGTTTTGGTGTTTAGGAGTAAGGTTTTGGTCGCTTTTAGGGTTAATCTGTGTGTGGGTGTGTGTTGTTATATGTGTTTTGGGTAGATTTGGCGTGTAGGGGTCACTGGCGTACGATTTCGATGCCGTACCGATTAGGGGTTAACCCTAATTTCGTATTCGGTTGAAAAATGGGGAAAATGAGGCTGAACCGGACTGAACCGATCCATGTTATTAAATCGTTCCAAAGGGTGAACCGAGTCAGACTGAACCGTAGCAAAACCGAACCAGACTTCTCAAAACCGAATTGGTTGACGTTAGAGATGACATCAGCAATGACGTCACCCGTTGACTGTTGACTTTTTCAGTCAAAGTCAATTCTAGATTTTTCGACATTCTGATTCCAAATCTGCTGCATGTTTTTCCAAATTCGAACCCGAAAGACCGTTTTGACCAATTTTGTTCAATTATGTTCAGTATTTTTGAGAATTTTGAATATCTAAAATTAATTCAAGTTATTCTTGTATTCAGGCGACGTTGACTCGGATACTGAGATCCTTCCTCTTGACAACCTCCTATTGCTCAATCTTCAGGATCTGCTCATGAGTTTAGTAATTATTGTTCGGTATTATTATCAGTGATCTGGCATAGAAGTAGTGTGTATGATGTAGTATTTATTATCGCATGTACTGGCTCTGTTTGACCTAGTGCTAGAGCTAAACGTGGGAGACGTCATCATCGACGTTGAATGTTTAGCTGTTTGAGGTGTGTTCTCTACTGTGTTATCTGTGTTACAATGCTATGCATGTATATATGTTTGATGGACTGGATTGTGATTTTGACATGATCTGATAGTGTATGGCTATGATATTTTATGTTGATATGATGTGTTTGACTTGTTTAGTATGTTCGTATGTGTAGAGCGTTGGGGTGTTCTCTAAATATGAGCGCAAGTGCACACTCTTGTCAAGTTTTAATATAAAAGATATCGTCTCCCACGAGGATTGGACAGCTAACTCGAATGTAAATTCATGCACATAAAATATTAAATGCACAAGTAAATTTCAGTTTGGAAAATATTCTAAATTAAAGAAACAAAAGTAATTAATAGAAAATATCTTATTGATAGAATGGGTCAGGTTATGCTTCTCTATAGTGTTAAACTGCGTTGAATAGCTTAAGTTGTATTGCGTTGCCAGACTTTGCTGCCTCGGCGGAAGATGTCATATTGATGTTTCGACGCTTTCGCTGCCTCGGCAGGTGGAACGGACGATTGGCTCGATGGCAAACTCGACAGACCTTTAAGGCTCGACAAAATGCTTCGATGATGATTCACCTTAAGTCTAAGTCAGAATACTGTTGATGCCCGCCACAGATAATACATTTCAGCGTGAATCTTGCAATGAACAACAACCTTTGGTTCGTCCACTTTTAGCCGCCTTAAACCCTAACCTATGTCTAGGCTGGATTGACCAACACCTAGTATTGATGAGATCGTGCTTACTTCTTTTGTGAGTTTGACTCTCTCGATATCAAACAAATGGATTGCTCACAATCGATCTTTCAAACTCAATTGAAAACAATTAAGAACATTAAATAAGCAAACCATGAACTTATTACAATAACAAACTTAAACCTAAACAACCGTTCTCACAACTACTTTACAACACAACCCAAACCCTAGAGAATTTAGAACATAGTGGCGGCAAGAAAACACAAGAGAAACCTAAGCTATGCCGACTATGAGTTGTCTAAAATACAAAATATGATCGGGTATATATAGGGCATGGCCTAGGTTAAGTCCTCCTTGGAGTGGAAGTCTTCCTCATGATAAAGTAGCTTTTGTATTAAATGCATCCTTTAATTCAGACTTGTTTGACTTGAAGTTGGACTCCTTGTTCCACAAGTAAGCTTAAGCTGCCTTAGACATTCTCTCTATTGGTGGCTCTATTCGCTGTTTCCGGCATCAATAAATTGCGTGGATGGGCTCATTGGACTCAGAAAATTATGCTCTTCCAATCGCACTCCCATTCACCAATTCCCTAAGTTGTTACCCTGGGCGGAAGATATGGTGACGACAACTACTTGGCAGCATCTACCTCTATGTTAAGTTGCTTCAGTACTGCCCCTTGGCTTGCTGCCTCAGCATCAGCTCCTCTCTCCATCTGACAACTTCTAGCATCTGAAACTAAAACTAAACTAAAACAATATCTTTTCTTACCAAATCAAAGATATTCAACAAAAACAAGGAAAATAAAAAAATACTGTAAATAATGGGTGTATGCACCTAATATGCCTAAAATGCACTTAAGAACAGCAATAATATTTAATGGTATGCATACAAAATATAGGACTTATGAGCACTTTACACACCCCAAACTTGAACTATTACTTGTCCTCAAGCAATGCAATCCTAAACATACTTGCCCTTGCACTAATCAGAAAGAAGAACCTGTTTTAAACTTGATTTAGCAGCTCAAGGCCGTGACACCTATCATTAGTTTATTGAAATGGATAATAGCATGAATTACCTTAGAATTAAACTACAATGCAGTGCAAAGTGTGCAGGAACTGTATACAAACTGAATCTGAAAAATATTCTAAGTAAACAAAGATGCTGTCAAGGTAATATAAGGTTGCTGTTAAGGCAGCACAATTAAGCATAATTTATAATCATGGCAGTAAGGGCTTCAGCTTATCACAACTACTCTTTAGGTCTAAAATTAAGATAGGAGCAAACTACAAAACCCCGAACCCATTGAGTAGAGTCATCCCATGAAGACTTTCGTTCACTCATGCTAATTTGTCCGTCACTTCAAGAATTTTTAGATACATGGACTTTGATAGCAGCGGAGTGTGCTTGCACAAGATTCTTCCTGGAGCCTGTTTCGGGCACCTCTAGGGTAAAACAACATAAATATATTTTTTTCTCCTGTCGTGGCAGTACTTTCTTTTTTTCTGTTTGTGGTCTGCCGCGACAGCTTCCTGCAACCATGTTAGAACTTTACAAATAATTCAAGCAGACAAATTTTTATCAGAAATTCAATCAAATTCAGCAAGTAACCGCAGTGTTTTTGATTGTTGGCAATTATAGAAAAATTCTAAGTTTTCTTCATGCTTCCCACAAAATTAAGTTCTTTTCATTATTGTGCGGAAAATTTAAGAATGGCTATCCTATCATAGTCACAAGTGCTAACAAAAAAATTTCTTTTGATTAATTTTAAGGCAAGTACATATGCAACCTATATGATCTAAGTATGCCTAAACAATGAATGAGTGCTAATCCCCCCCCAAACTCGAGATGGGCATTGCCTCAATGCACAAAATAAAAAAAACAGAGAAATAAAAGACAAGAAAAATAATTAAAACAGAAAAACAAGTAATAAAAAGAAAGAAAAGAAACAACACTAGACGTTGTCGGATGGTTGAGATGATGATGGAGTCTTTGAGGCAGAGGAGGAGGAGGATGATGATTGGATGACCAGGCGACGGCTGGCAGAGGTCCTGGCGGTAGGCTTGGTAGGTGAAATTTTTGTTGTGCGTGGAGGCTGGACTCTCTTAGGAGTGGGACGAGGAGCTTCACTGTGGTCCGGTTTAGATTCTGATTCCTCATCCTCCGGCTCGGTCGAGATTATATAGCGCTTCCTTTTCCTGCTTGGCTCCGCCATGGGTGTTGCCAACGGTTTTGCCGTTGCTGTTGGTTCCCTTATTTTTGCCGTTGGCTGCCCAACATTGTTGGACATGGAGGTGTCTGCCACTGTTTCCGTTGTGATTGCTGGAGAAAGTTGTTGTTGATGCCTCTCTGGAGTGTCGGCCACCGTGTGAGAGGAAGTGGTGGCTGAGTAGGATGGGTATCGTGTGGGAGAAGGCATCTGGCGGCGGAAGGCGGCATGGCGGGCAGTAGCTTCTGGTGGTGTAGCCTCTCTTGGTTCTGCTACGGTGGCCAAGTCCTTTAAGAATGTGGGCAGGGAGGGGCCGTCGTTGGGAAACTTCTGCAGAAGATAGGCCAAAAAGGCCTCTTGAACTTCACCCACATATTCCATGAAAGCCAGTTGTTGCCGCTCAATTCTCTTGTTGCTTTCGATTAGTGTGTTGAGCACTTGGATGACTTCAGGGTTTTGGGCAGCCTCAGTAATGCCTCTTTCTGCCAGGGTAGCTGTGTTGTCGGCCGACAGCTGAGATGGTGTGATCGGCTCTATTTCAAGCGTCTGCATCATCTGGAGCCTAACGTTTCTGGTCCAACCCTCCTTTGATGGTGTCAACTCATATTTGGAGTCAGAAGGGACATTGAAGTTCACGCAAAGACTGGTGATGAGGGAGGGGAAGTAGAGTCTGCCTTTTGACTTCCGGTAGTAGCTGTAGATCTCCTTGCAGATTATGTCGCCCACGTTGATCGGCCGGTTGTTCATGATTGAATGGATCAGAGGGAGACGAGGCTGATCAACAGTTATGTTGTAGGAGGTGGGCAATAGACATCTTTTGATGAATGTATTCCATAGCATAGCCTCCGGTAGCAGACGACGACGCTGAATAGAACCGTTGTGTTTCCCTGCCAGCCACGGGGTGTTTGGTTCACAGAGCCTGTCCTTCATTCTATCGTAATCCCCTGCTGTCAGTGTCTGCTGTCATTCCTCATGGGGGTTGTCGTCCATCTCCAGCCCATAGAACCTGTTGATGGTGGCGATGTTGAGGTTTACTGCCCCCCTTTGACAAAAACAAATTGGACTTCTGGGCGGGGTTGTTGGGCATAAAATGCTTGGACGAGGGTGACGTTGGCTACCTCGAGCTGCTTAGCAAAGATCTCCCACCCTTGGCCTCATATTTTCTCGAAGAGGGCGGGCTCGAGACCTAAGTCTCATGTCTGCTTTGAGTAGTGAAACCCTTGCTCCTCCCAAACTACCATGTTGGCAAATTACGTTATGTACCTTTTCTGGTCTAGCTCGGAGAAGAATCTCTGGAAGGCGAGTTTGGATTGTGATGTTGCCATAGTAGTGAGATGGTTGTAATCTTGAAAATGGCTGAAAAAATAGAAAATCTTAAGAAAGCAAGTGTACGTAGAAGAGTAAAACAAGGAGATGAAATAAAGAAAATGAATGAAATAGTGAGGTATATATAGGGGTTGCTGAGAGATGTTGTGGTGGCATTAAATTCCCAACGGGCAGATTTTCGCGATGCTTGTTACGTGACTAAATGCCCGTTACACTGTAGCCGTTGGCAGCTAGCCTTAGCGGTATTCTAGCCGTTACGCGTTTTTCTGTTAGGTTGCCTTCAACTGTTTCGACGACATGGTGGGTGGGCTCTTTGTTGGGCCTTCTTCTTGGTCCTACTTATTTATTCCTAAACCTGGAATAAAAATAACTAACTAAATAAAGAAAACTAAAATAAAAATAATTAAATCTGAAAAATAAAAATGTGGAAAATAAATTGCAATAAATTAAAATCTAATCCTAAAAAATAAAAAGAAAGATATTAAAAAAAAGTTATGATGAGAGTGCATTGAGGTGCATCTCCCAAACATAACCACTTCTTAAGCTGGTTGTGCTTTGCATTTTGTACAGGTGGGTTATCTTACTCCTTGGGGTTCTTGTGGCTGCCTTGCTCTCTGCCCTGGCGGCTGCTGCCTTGCTCTGTTTCTGTGCTGACCTTGGAGGCATGTGTGTCTTGGCATACTTCTTTTTCCTTGGCTGACTTTATGGGCTGTAAAACATGCATCTTTATGTTCTGATTGTCAACCCTCAATATGAGTTTCCCATTCTCTACATCTATTAAAATTCTACTCGTGGCTAAGAATGGTTGCCCAAGAATGATGGGGGCGTTCTCGTCTGCCTCACAGTCCAAGATAAGGAAATCGGCTGGAAAAATGAAGTTTCCCACTCGTACAAGGATATCTTCAACTTTTCCTTCTGGTTGCACAAAGGAATGGTCAGCTAATTGGAGCATGGTAGAGGTTGGTTTTGCTTTTCCGATTCCTAATTTGTTGAAGACAGCCTTGGGCATCAAATTAATACTTGCTCCTAGATCACATAGAGCTCGCATGTCATGGTTGCTGCCTATCTTGCATGGAATGATAAAGCTGCCTGGATCTGTCCTCTTGCGCGACATCTTGTTATGCATCATTGCCATGCATTATTTAGTGACAGCTACTGTCTCAAATTCTCCAATTCTCATTCTTTTGGAAACCATATCTTTCAAATACTTCGCATAATTTGGCATGTTTTGTATGGCTTCCATGAGTGGGATATTGATGTGCAACTGCTTAAGAATATCCAGAAATTTCTTGAACTGGTGCTCTTGCTTTTGCTGTTTAAATCTTTGGGGGAAGGGTGGCGGCAGACGGATGTCCTGGATGCGTTCCTTGCAGGGAAATCTGATCTGTGGGGGTTCAGGATTATCTGTCTCAGTGGTGCTGCCTATCTCTTCTGCCTGGACATCAGTTTGTTTTGCTGCCCCGGTAGGTTATTCGTGTGCTGTTGCGGCGGGCAGTTCTGACTGCTTTTCCTTTGGCTTCTCAACTATGGGATCATCCAATTGCTTCCCACTTCTTGTCGATATAACTTGACATTGCCCATAAGTGGGATTTTACTGTGTCCTCTATGTTGTTGGATGATGCGCCTATTGACCTGTTGCTTATGATTTTAGTGAACTGCCCGAACTGGGACTCCAAGTTCTTTATTGCTGCCTCCTGGTTGTTCATCCGCATCTCAGTCTTGTCCATAAAAGACTTGTTCTTATCAATAAATTTATTAGTATGAACAATAAAATCACTAGTGCGAGACATAAAATTATGTAAAGTAGATTCTAGTGAATTGTTGTTCGTATTCTGTTGCTACTAAGGTTGCTGCCGTGACAAGTTCTGCTGATATCCTCCTGGTTGCTGGTTTGGATTTGTAGCAGTGTTAGGGTTACTCTAGGAGAAATTTGGATGCTTTTTCCAACCCAGATTGTACGTGTTGGTGTTGGGTCTGCTGTATATCTCGTAGGTCCCCATAAAATTTGCAGATCCGTTGCATTCAAGGGAATCATGGTTGCCCCACACTCATCACAAAGGGCTCCACAGCCTTAGCCTAATATGTTTTCCCAACGTGTTTGGCCATATTCACAATAGATGACCGCCTTATGCCGCCGTGGTGGGTTGTAGAGAACTTGTAGTCATTCTTTGCAATTCTGTTCAGAATCTGTAGTGCCTCATCGGGTGGTCTATCCAGGATGATTCCATTGGCTGAAGCGTCGAGCATCATTCGTGTTGGTTGATTTGCTCCATTAAAGAACATTGACACTTGAGTCCAGGATGGGAAACCGTGAAGCGGACAATTGTTTAGCATTTTTTGGCATCTCTCCCAAGCTTCATACATTGGTTCGTCATTTCCTTGGCGGAAGGCAGTGATCTCGTTTCTTAATTTATCAGTTACGTTTGAAGGACTGAAACGATCTAGGAAGTCCTTGCACAACTCCGTCCAAGTGTTGAATGATCTCGCCGGTTGGTTGTTCAGCCACTGCTTTGCCCCATCCCTCAGTGAATAGGGAAATAATCTCAACTTAAGCACATCTTGATGGACTTTATGTATCTTAAAAGCTCCGGAAATGTCTACGAATCCCCTCAAGTGCTGTCGAGCATCTTCCGTGGCAGTTCCTCCAAATTGCCCCAATGTGTTTATTATGTTGAACATTAATGGTTTTAGCTCGAAGTGATCTGCTTCAATTTTAGGCTCTGCAACAGTTGGGTCAAATCCTCTAATGTCGTGCTCCAAATAATCCCTGGTGATGCGCACATACTGTTGCTGCCTGGGCAAAATTAGGGGTTGCTGCCTAGGTGGCGGATCATGCTGCCCATCCATGTCGTTTCGAATATTGTTGGAGGAGTTGTCTTCTTGGCCGTTAACCATGGTTGCCTCTGCTTTTCCTTTTTCCTTAGCTTTTCCCAGGGCTTCTCTTGCTTCTTTCTTTAGTTCTCCCGCTCTTCGTTCGATCTCGTCTATGAAAACGATTTCGGCCGATGAGTTGGCTCTGGTCATACACTAGAGAAGAAAATTGTAAAATTCTTTTTTCGAATAAAAAGAAAAAAGAAAAACTAAAATTAAATGCAATAAAATAAAGTGCAGAAAAATAAAGACGAATTTACTGTAGCCAATCCCCAGTAACAACGCCAAAAACTTGTAGAGCGTTAGGGTGTTCTCTAAATATGAGCGCAAGTGCACACTCTTGTCAAGTTGTAATATAAAAGATATCATCTCCCACGAGGATTGGACATCTAACTCTAATGTAAATTCCTACATAGAAAATATTAAATGCACAAGTAAAATTCAGTTTGTAAAATATTCTAAATTAAAGAAACACATGTAATTAATAGAAAAGACCAGATTAATAGAATGGGTCAATGATACATGCATGGAAGGGCTAAAGCATTGCATATTGGACAAGAAGCAAAATTTTATATTTGTTTTACATATTCTTCTCTTCATCTTTTTCAATCTTTTTCGTTATATTCTTATTCTTTTTCTTCTAATCTTCCTTATTATCTTCTTTTCTTCAAATTTCCAGACTTGAATCTGAAATTTTCAAGAAAATCCCTTCTCTTTTCTATTGAATTTTCAGATCTGCCCATAGCTTTCTTGATTGAGTCTAGAGCCCCTAGTTCTTGCAACAACTTGA
The DNA here is from genome assembly GCA_958450335.1 of Hibiscus tridactylites. Lineage (NCBI taxonomy): Eukaryota > Viridiplantae > Streptophyta > Magnoliopsida > Malvales > Malvaceae > Hibiscus > Hibiscus tridactylites. The sequence continues at coordinate 73,755,481 of OY288267.1, forward strand.
TTGAAGGCTTCCAAATCAAAGATTGCGCTACTCTATCAGTCAGGTTATGCTGCTCTGTAGTGTGAAAATGCTTTGAATAGGTTAAGTTGTATTGCGCTGCCAGACTTTGCTGCCTCAGCAGAAGATGGCATATTGATGCTTCGACGCTTTCGCTGCCTCTACAGGTGGAACAGACGATTGGCTCGATGGAAAACTCGACAGACCTTCAAGGCTCGGAAGAATGCTTCAATAATGATTCAGCTTATGTCTAAGTCAGAATATTGTTGATGCCCGCTGTAGATAATACCTGTCGACGTGAATCTTGCAATGAACAACAACCTTTGGTTCGTCCTCTTTTAGCCGCCTTAAACCCTAACCTATGTCTAGGCTGGATTGATCAAGACCTGGCATTGATGAGATCGTGCTTACTTCTTTCGTGAGTTTGACTCTCTCGATGCTAAACAAATGGATTATTCACAATTGATCCTTCGAACTTAATTGAAAACAATGAAGAACATGAAATAAGCAAACCTTGAATTTATTGCAATGACAAACTTAAACCTAAACAACCATTCTCACAACTACTTTACAACACAACCCAAACCCTAGAGAATTTAGAATATATGGCGGCAAGAAAACACAAGAGAAACCTAAGCTATGGCGACTATGAGTTGTCTAAAATAAAAAAATATGATCGGGTATATATAGAGCATGGCCTAGGTTAAGTCCTCCTTGGAGTAGAAGTCTTCCTCATGATGAAGTAGCTTTTGCGTTGAATGCATCCTTTAATTCAAACTTCTCTGACTTGAAGTTGGACTCCTTGTGCCACAAGTAAGCTTAAGCCCCTTTAGACATTTTCTCCTTTGGCGGCTCTGTCTGTTGTTTCCGACATCAATAAATTGCGTAGATGGCTCATTGGACTCAGAAAATTATGATCTTCCAATCGCACTCCAATTCACCAATTCCCTAAGTTGCTGCTTTGGGCGGTAAATATGGCGGCGGCAGCTACTTGGCAGCATCTATCTCTGTGTTGAGCTGCTTCAGTACAACTCCTTGGCTTGCTGCCTCATCATCAGCTCCTCAGCTCCTCTCTCGATCTGACAGCTTCTAGCATCTGAAACCAAAACTAAACTAAAACAATATCTTTTCTTACCAAATCAAATATATTCAACAAAAACAAGGCAAAGCAAAGAATACTGTAAATAATGTGTGTATGCACCTAATATGCCTAAAATGCACTTAAGAAAAACAATAATATGAGATGGAATGCATACAAAATATAGGACTTATGAGCACTTTACAGTATGCCATGCAACATGCTTAGATTCGGATTGCTTAATATCAGACTATATGAACATGCATTTCTGTTAATAAATAAGAATACTTTCGAAATTAGAAAATCGGGTTGGGATTTTGTACGAGGATGTTTAGCAGTTTCTTCTTTCGGGTTGAAACCTGCTTCGGATCAGTGGTTCAGCCCTTCAGGCTGAGTTCCAATTCGGATGGTGACGATGTAGAGAGTGGTTCTGGGGAACCTACTCTTCGGACGGTGATGTAGTTTGGTGCATATCATGTTGACTCACACATACATTCATACATATCTGTTTATTGAAATGACTGTTTGACTGAGAATAATATTCGGATGTTATACTGTTTGACTCTATTTGACTTTGTATGACACTGTTAGATTCTTTTTGCACTGTAGAGACACATTGAGCGTTATCGCTGACTCCCCCTTAGTTTCTCTTTCAGATACTCAGACCTAGGCTACGGTACCTGGAAGACCTCGTTTACTAGTCATATTTTCTATTATCGGTATGGTTTACTTTGACTTATAGACTTTTATTTATTATTATCGAATTATATATGATTACAGACTCAGACATTACATTTGGGAGTTTACCGTTTTATCATGCATATGTATTTATGAATGTTTTTATATTTTTAGGATATTATTATATGATTGCGTATTTTGTGATATTATTATTTATTTTGAATGTGATGTTTTCAAATCTGATTACTTTACTTAAGCAACAAGTTTCAAACCTGACTTCCTATATTCGGCCCAATTCTTCTAGGCCAGCTTTAGAGGGTTACAGAGTTGGTCACCGATTTTGAAAAACGACCAGTATGGTCACTTATGTTTTTGGGGCGTAAACTTTTGGTCACTCAGTCGTTTGTTGCCGTTAAACATTGACGGCTTGCTGACCTGACAGCCAAAAAATAAGGTTAACTAATGCAATGGCCGCTAAAGTTTATCCCATGTACATTTTTGCCCCCTAATTTTAAAAAATAAACATTCTGCTCAGTACTGAAAAGGTTTCTTTATAATTTCACCCTTAATTTTAAAAAATTCATTTTTCAACCCTAAAATTTTACAATCAATTAGTATAATAATGTTAAAAAGGCTTAAATGAAAAATAGATGTTCATAGTATACCCTTTTTAAATTTTTTTTTTGCTCAAAAGTATGATTTTTATTAATCGAAAAATCATACAGCATATCCGCACCGGACCTCATTAAAAACCTCCCTAAGCCTAGGTGGAGGAAAAGAGTACCCGGGACAGATATTCGATACAACGCAATAAACGAAACGAACCCCTTGTGCCCCTACTGCACCCATACAGCCTGCACACCCCTCGGAACCACCCCTCCCGTATTGTGCCACCAACACCCTGTAGGACTAAGGTGCCTAGAACGCACCATACAATCCCCCAGCACCCCATACGCGTGCCTCCCCCCTCCATCGAGCACCTACATTAGGCAGCACCCTCCCCGCACACACCCCACCATTCGTCCCCATCCCGCCCATACCCAGCACCCTACACACACAGCACCAGCCTCGCCCCTCCTTAAAGCCCTTTTTAAATTTTAGGTGCCCAATTACTCCAATTTAATAACTAAACTTTCAAATTGCTCCTATTTTTCACTCTGGATTTATTATTATTATTATTATTATTATTATTATTATTATTATTATTATTATTATTATTATTATTATTATTATTATTATTATTATTATTATTATTATTATTACATGACATGTCATTTTAATTATTGTTAAATAAAAAATAATTTAAAAATAAAATAAAACCATTTTTATTATCACTAAATTTAAAATATTTTAAAAAACATTACTTTTTAAAATAATTTAGGTGTCTAAAGTATTTTTTTTGTAAAAATAAGTGCCCAAAGTTTCGATAGTTTCGATTTTAGGTGCGCGACTGTTAAATGAGTGTTAAAAAAATTTTCAACCAATCGGTGCTTGGCAGTAGGCATTAATTTTATTTTTTAATTTTTTTACTTGAAAATACTCAGAATTTTCAATTTTTTTTATAAAATCTCAAAATTTTACAAGCTTCACAAAACAGTCTCTAAATCCCTAAAAATTCCCAAACTTTCGCTATCGATTGTCGCCGCTTACGCCGCCGGTCGCCGTCACTGACCACATCCACTTATTCGTCGGACTAAGGCGACCATTTTCCCTAACACGATGTCACCGGAAATGCCCAAGGACGTGTAGCCGAACATCGAACACGAAATTACCGTTCGTTTTTGACGTTCGGCTGCACGCCGTTGGGCGTTTCTGGCGACGATGTGTTAGGGGAAGTGGTCGCCTTGGTCCAGCAACCATGTGGGTGTGGTCAGTGACGACGACCGACGGCTGAAGCGGCGACAGAAGTTTGGAATTTTTAGGGATTTAAGGACTATTTTTTGGAGCTTGTAAAATTTTGAGATTTTATAAAAAATTGAAAAATCTGAGTATTTTCCATTAAAATTTTTTAAAAGAAAAATAAAATTAATGTCACGTGTCAAGCACCGATTGGTTGACAATTTTTTAACACCCCACCTAAAATTGTAACTATGGAAACTTTGGGCACCTATTTTTACAAAAAAAATACTTTAGACACCTAAATTATTCTAAGAAATTATATATTTTTAAATATTTTAAATTTAATAATAATAAAAATGATTTTATTTTATTTTATTTTTAAATTATTTTTAATTAAAAAATAATAAAAAAATGACATGTCATGTTATAATAATAATAAAATAATCCATAGTGAAAAAATAGGAGCAATTTGAAAGTTTAGTTATTAAATAAGAGCAATTTGGGCACCTAAAATTTAAAAAGGGTATACTTTGGGCACCTAAAGTTTTAGGGTTGAAAATGAGTTTTTAAAAATTCAAGGGTGAAATTATAAAGAAACCTTTTCAGCAGTGAGCATAATGTTTATTTTTTAAAATTGGGGAGTATAAATGTACATGGGATAAACTTCAGTGGCCATTGTATTAGTTAACCTTATTTTTTTCGCTGCCAAGTCAGCAAGCAGTCAATGTTTAACGGCAACAAACGACTGAGTGACCAAAATTTTACGCTTCGAAAACGTAAGTGACCTTACTGGTCGTTTTTCAAAATCAGTGACAAACTCTGTACTAAAAAAAAAATATAAGTGACTATTTAAGTAGTTAACTCATGATAATATTGGTTGTCACAATAAACACATGGTGGTCCAATGTAGGGAACCGAAGCCAGATGTCTGATGTTGATCACTACTCTTATCACTACGGAGTGAACCTTCAATTTGTTGACTTTTTCTTTTAACTAAATTAATATAATTACAAGTTTTTCTAACGTGAGGCGGTTAAAATGAGACTATAGGAAAATACTTACAAAAATGATAAAGTATGTGTATCGACGTGCAAGGATTTCTGTAGGTACATAATAGGTACATAAAAATTGGTAAGTATTTGTGTATATACCGAAGTTTTTATTATTTTTGTAAGCATTTTTATAAGTACATAAAAGTCGATATATAAATTCTTACAATTTTCATAAGCATTTATGTATAACCTCATTTTTAGAGTGCGACATCACCCTATAATCACCGGCCATTCACATTGTATAGTTTCTGTAAAACACACACACAGAAACTAATAACTTGATGAAGAAAATTAGTAGGAAAATTGAAACATGGAAGCAGATGTATACGTATGAGCCGAGGGGGACAGGTAATTCTAAATCAAAATACCTTGACAATGAAATATTTGTTAATTCTTTTCCTTAAAACAAATACATATTAGGAAAATAAATAAAACATGGTTAGAGAAAGAGAGAGAGGACAAAGAGATATTTCATATCCAGCAAAGTTTAATGGCGATTGATGGTAATGTCTGCTTTGGAGCTATCAAAACAGACAGCTTTCATTATTGGTGTTGCTACTTAAACAGTCATATGTAAAACAATATAGGTTCAAACATTGATTGTAAGTTGTAACTTTCAAAAACTGTTGTACAATACCAAGATAATCACTACCATGAAGATGGTAGAAGTCGTGCAAACCAATTCGAACGGTGAGAAGTATTATTTTAGTAAGGAGAACAACATACATCGTATCTAGCTTCATCGAATGACCGTCGGAAGAGATTGGTGTGATAAAATATCGAACTTTTTAATGGATTTTTCGTTGATTTTGAATGACTTTCATAAAATATCAATAGAAGGAGAATAAAGATTCTTTAAATTCAAGGGGTTAGTAAAACTTAACTTGAAAAAATTGATTTTTAATTTAAATTTATTCTAGTTGACTCGAATTAAAGATATGATTTTCAAGTTTGAGTCGAGTTTGATTTTCACTAGTTCGAAAAAACGAAAAACCGAATTTTAATATTTTGTGATTTAATATCCGATTTCCTCATTTTAAGTCTATATTGGATTAAATTTGAACCGCATGCTTCACTATCACTATAAATATCTAGGCATAATGTCAAAAAATACCCCTAACGTTTGACTGTATAGTCACTTTGGTCACTATTCTTTTTTTAAAGCACTTTAACCATCAACGGTTCATTTTGGGTCAAAATGGTGCCTCTATAGATGAAAACTGTTAGCCAACTAACAATAAACAACTTGAAATGAATTGATAGAATGACACGTCAACATAGAAAATAAACTTATATTTTATATAATTTTATGGCTTAATAGCACCATTGGCCCCTAAAGTATGCACTTTGTACCAAGTTTCCCCTAAAGAATTTTTCGGGACATTTTACCCCCTAAACATTAAATCGTGATTCAATTGCCCCTACTGTTAACTCCCGTTAAAAAAAGCATGGACCAACCATAATACACCACACATCCCTTTATAATCAAACAAATACACATCTCACTTTACTAAAAGGGGTAAATTGCACGTTAAGTCTGTCAAATTTTCATTCTTGTTCAATTTAATCCTAAAAATCTTTAATTAACCTGAAATTAACCCAACTACTTTCTATTTTTTTTTTAATTTAGTCCAATAATTTGGATATAATTATATTTTGTCAATTTAGTCCTAAAAATATTTATTTATTTAACCTAAAATTAATCCTAATTTTTTTCTCATTTTTATATTTTAGTCCAATACTTTAAATATAATTCTTTTTTTGTTCAATTTAGTCCTAAGAATCTTTATTTAACCCAAAATTTATCCTAATTACTTCTAATATTTATAATTTAGTCCAATATTTTAAATATAATTATATTTTTGTTTAATTTAGTCATAAAAATATTTATTTAACCTGAAATTAACCCCAATTTCTTTCTAATCTTTATAATTTAGTCCAATATTTTAAATAAAATTATATTTTTGTTCAATTTAAACCTAAAATCTTTATTTAACCCGAAATTAACCCTAATTTCTATCTAGTTTTTATAATTTAGTCCAATATTTTAAATATGATGATATTTTTGTTCCATTTAGTCCTAAAAGTCTTTATTTAACCTAGAATTAACCCCAATTTCTGTCTAATTTTTAAATTTAGTCCAATATTTTAAATGTAATTATATTTTTTTTTCAATTTAGTCCTAAAAATATTTATTTAATCTAAAATTAACTCCAATTTCTTTTCAATCTTTATAATTTAGTCTAATATTTTAAATATAATTATATTTTTGTTCAATTTAGTCATAAAATATTTTTTAACTTGAAATTAACCTTAATTTCTTTCTATTTTTTACTATTTAGTCTAATATTTTTAATATAATTATTTTTTACATTTTAGTCTTAAAAGTCTTTATTTAACCCAAATTTTATGCCAATTTCTTTCTAATTTTTATAATTCAGTCTAATATTTTAAATATACTTATATATTTGTTCAATTTAGTCCTAAAATCTTTATTTTACATGAAATTAACTCCAATTTGTTGAGATATTGATTTTGATATAACTTTAATGAAAAATGTTTTTGGACTTAAACAATATTGCAACAATAATTCTAAGTCCATATAACTTGAAAAATATGTTTGAAAGACTTTTGAAGTGTTTTTGATTTGTACAAATACTTTCAAAAAATTTTAAGTGTCAAAAATATGTTGTAACACCTGGGTTTAGGGGTTGGGTGAAAATAATATTTTAATATTATTTGGGTTCGGTTCTATAATTAAAATAATCTTTTGGGCCTCGGGTTTCAAAAACAAATATTTTTGTGTTGGACTAAAATGAATGAAATACAATTTTGGAGGATTTTAAAGAATACGGGAGATAGCCATTCATTAATGGCAACACTGTAATTAGCCCAACTTTTAATTTTAAACCCCCTTTTTTATCAAATAGTCACTATTCACTCTCTTCTCCAACTAAACCAACGTGAAAAAGAGAGAGCTCATCCCCTCCACTATTCCATCACATTCCTTCTCCATTTCAACTCGTTTTTGAAAGGTAACATCACTTTTGACTTGTCCTCAACCTCCTCTCTTCAAAAGTACAAATAGTTTTTATTTTCATTAAGGTTTTGGAAATGGAGTTTTTAGAGATTTTGATTAAAAATGATAACTTTATGTTGTTAAACTTAATATTTCGATTTAATGAGGTTAGATATGAAGTCTAGGAGTTAAATGGTTCAACATACATAAATTTTACTTGGTTTTGAGCACATTCCCGAAATTGGGTTTAAAAGGGGTTTTTGAAGGGTTTTGAGTGAGTTTTGGGGTTGTTTTAGGTTGGAATTGGTGGGCTAATGTTAGTGCTATGGTTGGGGGTTGGTTTGGGATCATTTGTGGGTATAAAAAGTGTTGGGAATATGAGTTTTGATCAAGGTTATTGAGCTGCACGAGTTTGGTAAATTTGGGGTTTGTTCATGACTTGAAATGTTGAGTTTGATGTTTGAATTGTATTCTAGGTTAACTACTTTGATGCTTGGGCTGATTGGAAGTTGTTTGGTTTGTGTTGAGGTTGTTTAGAGGCGAGAACTTGTGTTGTTGAAGCATCGAGAGTGAATCCGGAAGCTTGAAGTTGGTTGCTTGCTTGGTATTTGTGCTTGGAAGCAAAGGTGAGTGGTTAATGTTTTAAAGTGGTTTTAAGTGTTTGGTTAGAGCATGTGGACTAGGTCAGGCTTGGTAGACCCACCTAGAGTTAGGGTTAGGGTGGTAGCCTAATCCTAAACTTAAACTAGAGACATTGGTTGAACTTGTAATTGATGTTTATGCCTCGTAATATTTGTGATATTGTGATTTATGTATATTGTGTTATACATGTGAGATGAGGCATGATTGTGATGCATTATGATATGCATGTGAATGGTTCATGATGGTGATCATGGTGAGTACGTGCTAAGCACGGAATTGGTTGTAATTGATAATGTGGATTGAGTTAAATGTTGGCACTAGTATGCTTGAGTACAAATGATCGATCATTAGGATTTTAGTGTGCACATATGAGTCAAATTCGCGCGTGGCCTTGGTGGCGTTGAGTCACCAAGGAGTAGTACGAGTTTGCCCGGAAATTGTTATATATATTAGTCGATGATGAGTGGAATCCCATCGACGGGGCGTGAGGATGAGTGGAATCCCCTCCGCGAGACCGGTGATGAGTGTAATCCCACCGTGAGGTAAAGTGGTTGTTGGATGTGAGTTCCAACGTGTTTATCCGCGTATTCGGGTTATAGCTAGGTGCAAATATAAATTGATATGTGTATCAATGTGATGTGGAAATGTGTTTCCTAATTGGATGATTATATGTGTTTACATATGTTGTGGAAATGAGTTTGTTGAGCATGACATGTTAATGGATATTTGTTCATGCATCATTAGCATTTTGGCTCTTGAGGATCAAAGGTATGATCATGCATTTACCTTGGTTGAGAACGTGCTTGGACCCTACATTGTCGAGGTTTGTTTTTAAAGAGCTTACCCTCACTAAGCTTATTACTTACGCTCTCTTTGTTCGACAATGCAGATCAGTAGCTCGTGGGTTGCTAAGTGCAAGAAAGGGGCCTCCAAGTGTGTTTCGTGGTGCTTGTTTAGCTACCAAGTATGAACTTTTTAATTATGATGTAATGGTCAAGCAATGGGACATGTATTCGTGTTATGGTGCTTTTGGAGTATTATGTTGTTGTTAGGAGCATGTTAGACTCCTCGTATGTGGTTGTTAATTTGGCTTTTGGGATGTATGCCATGCTTGCAACCATGTTGGTATTCTTTTGCTTACCTCAAATTTGTCTAAGTGTGGACCATGCTAAAGTATGCTAATTGTAATGCCATGTATGGTCCTTGGTGTGGATGTCTTCTTGTATATCTTGTGTATGTCGTGTATGGTTGCTAGGGAGCATGCCTTTAGAATGTATTCACATGGTTTGTATGCTTCGGGTAGTCGTTTCGGACGTCGGAAATCTTTTGGGAACACTTAAGGTTGATTTTGGGAATTTGAAGACAACCAGTGTTTCGAAAAGGGCTGGGTCGTTTCGGAACGGGTTTGGCTTCAGGGACCCCTTATCAGAACTCGTTACGATACGGTTTGGCCACTGTGAACCCCTGTTCCGAAACGGGTATCAGAACACTTTGGCTACTGGAAATCTGAGAATTTGCCGAGATGATGGGTTTTCGAAACTGGTCTATGTGTTTCGGAACGGTCAATATCTCGTTGACCACGAGAAGTTGACCGTTGAGGGTTTTCGGAATGGTTGACCTCCGTTTCGATACGGCCTCCTCGTGTGGGCTTGGGGCCGTTGACCAAGTCAAGGCATTTCGATACACCTTGAGGGTGTTTCGAAACGACCTGCCTAATAATCTAAAATGGATTGTTTTGCGTATGTTGTTCGAATGATCATTTTTATGATTGCTTGTGTTCCCGCTGACGTGTCTCACATAGGACAATAGTAATGCATATAGACAAGATAAATAAAAAAATTTTCTAGGGTTGCTAACCGAGGGGAAACCTTAACGGGTTTCGCTTCGGTTTTCCCCGTGTGGCCCACTCGGACCGGTCAAGCGTCCAGACCGGGACGAGGGGGTTACACTTGTTGGTATAAGAGCCTAAGGTTACCGAGACCTTGGGCAGTTAAGTGAGGTAAGTTTAAGTTTTGTATTGATATGCACGATGTTTGCTTGCCTTGTAAGCATGAGTGCTTGTGTGACAAGTATGCTGATTGTTTTGTTCAAAAGTATATTGTTTAGAGTCCCATTGCTACTATTACATTGGAAAAGGATTTTAAAGTGAGGGAACGTACTTGAGCACTTGGAAGCCTTGCCTTGCTATCTGTGAGGGCGATGTCTAGGCCGAGAGGTAGGCCGAGAGTGGTTCATTAGGAACCACGGGTTGCGGCTCCTGTTGAGCCGGTGGTTGGAGTGGAGGCTCATATAGAAGGGTCTGCTGCTGCTGGAGTGGGAGTTCCTCCACCACCACCACCTCATCCGCCTGGAGTTGGAGGCGAGGATGGAGCTGAAGGAGAGGGACCTCAAGGTGGCCAAGGTGGCCAAGGTCCAGCCGGAATTGATATGACTCCGCTAGTGCAAGCTATAGCGGGAGCATTTCAGGCCGCAGTTGCGGGAGCTCAGGCTGCAGCTCAGCCTAGGGGTGATGATGCTAGTCTACCTTTGGAGAGGCTCTGTAGCCTCGGGGCCAAAGAGTTCATAGGATTTACACGAGGTCTGAGTTATGGTTGGAGAAGACAATTCGCATCTTAGCTCAGATGGGTTGTGTGGGTGCTCGCAGATTGGGCTGTGTGATTTCTTTGCTTCAGGATGATGCCTACACCTGGTGGGTCACCATTACTACCGCAGTTCCAGAGGCTGAGAGAGATTGGGATTTCTTTGAGTCCGCTTTCAGAAAGAGATACTTGGGTCTGAGGTACCTTGATGAGAAGAAGCGAGAGTTTATGGCCCTTGTTCAAGGAGGTGCTTCTGTGACTGACTATGAGATTTGTTTCGTTCGTCTGAGTCAGTATGCTCCAGAGTTAGTGCCTACTGAGAGGGCCCGATGTGATCGTTTCAGATATGGGCTTCATGAGAAAGTTAAGAGGTACACCTTAGCTTCAGATTATTCAGACTTTGATGTCTTGGTTGCTAGAGCTAAGGACATTGAGCACAGCTTGGGGCTGGCCAAGCGTTCTGGAGGTTCTAGTTCTGGTAAGAGGCATCACAACTTTGATAGTAGAGATGCCAAGAGGCATAGAGGTGGCGGACAACAGTTTGACCATAGACGTGGTGGTGGCCACCATGGTAGGCGCCATCAGGGCCATAGGGAAGGAGGGCGTTTGCCCGTGTGTACACGTTGTGGGAGAAAACACACTGGTGAGTGTTGGGGTAACTTCCATGCCTGTTGGAACTGTGGTTCGAGGGACCACTTTAGGAGGGAGTGCCCACATCAGGCGGCACAAGCACCGAACATAGCTCAGGCTCCAGTGAGAGCGACTGATTTTCAGAGAGGCCGTGGGCGCGGCCGTGGCTACTTCCAGCTTAGAGCTGATACTCCTAGGGTAGATGCTCAGAGGAACCTTGCTCACGCTGTGGCAGTGCAGCCAGAGGCAGGAGGACCAGCGAGAGTTTATGCTCAGAGAGAGGCCGGGAACGACACTGATGTGATAGCATGTAATTTTGAGTTACAGTCTATGTCTTTGCTTTCTTTGGTTGATTCGGGTTCTACACATTCCTACATTTTGAGTGAGCATGCACGGAAGTTAGATATACCTGTTGAGATCCTAGATGTAGGTATGCATGTGACTAGTTCTTTTGGTGAGACAGTTGTGGTTAGACGTATGTATAGGAGATGTCCACTGAAGATTCAGGGTCATGTGTTCTCTGTTGATATGATGGAACTTCCCTTTTATGGTTTTGATATCATTCTGGGTATGGACTGGTTAGTTGAGCATCGAGCTAGTGTGGATTTTGAGACGAAGAGGATTTCCTTGAAACTTTCTGATGACTATGAGGTAGTAGTAGTAGGCGAGAACGTTAAGTTCTTGTCTAATGTTGTATCAGCTTTAGAGGCTCATAGGTTGATGGATTCCGGATGTGGGGCATACCTAGCTTATGTAATGAATCCGAATACGAGTGAGGCTAGACCGAAGGACATTAGAACAGTTTGTGACTTTCCGGATGTGTTTCTGAGGAGTTGCCAGGGTTGCCTCCAGACAGAGATGTTGAGTTTGTGATTGAGAATGTTTCAGGGTCTAATCCAATTTCGACAGCTCCGTATCGTATGGCTCCTAAAGAGTTGAAAGGATTGAAGAGTCAATTGCAAGAATTATTAGACCGTGGTTTCATTAGGCCTAGTAGTTCACCTTGGGGTGCTCCTGTGTTGTTTGTAAAGAAGAAAGATGGCAGCATGCGTATGTGCATTGACTACAGGCAGTTGAATCAATTGACTGTGAAGAACAAGTATTCATTGCCTCGCATAGATGATTTGTTTGATCAGTTGAGAGGTGCTTCAGTGTTCTAGAAGATAGACTTGAGGTCCGGGTACTATTAGTTGAAAGCGAAAGAGTGTGATGTTCCGAAGACAGCTTTCAGGACTAGATATGGTCATTATGAGTTTCTTGTGATGCCGTTTGGGCTCACGAATGCACCTGCAGCATTCATGGATATGATGAACAGAATTTTTAGAGACTATCTAGACCGTTTCGTAGTTGTTTTCATTGATGATATTCTTGTGTACTCGAAGACAGAAGAAGGGCATAATGAGCACTTGAGATTTGTTTTACAGAGACTGTTGAGCAATCAGTTGTATGCGAAGCTTAGCAAATGTGAGTTCTGGATTCGAGAGGTAGTATTTCTTGGCCATGTTGTTTCGGTCGAAGGTATCCGTGTTGATCCATCGAAGATTGAGGCTATTGTTGAGTGGAAACAACCTAAGTCTGTGACTGAGATTAGGAGTTTCCTAGGATTAGCCGGTTACTATAGGAGATTTGTTGATGGTTTCTCTAGGGTAGCTGCTCCTTTAACTATTGTTGCAAAAAGGAGTTAAGTTTGAATGGTCAGATGCAAGACAGAAAGCCTTTGAGAAATTGAAAGAAGCGTTGACAAATGCTTCAGTGTTAGTGCAACCTGTTTCAGGTAATGAATTTGTGATTTATAGTGATGCTTCCTACATAGGTTTAGGATGTGTTTTGATGCAAGAAAGAAGAGTTGTTGCTTATGCTTCTAGACAGTTGAAGGTTCATGAGAAGAACTATCCTACTCACGATATAGAGTTAGCCGCAGTTGTGTTTGCATTGAAGATTTGGCGTCATTACTTGTATGGTGAGAAGTGTGTAGTTTACACCGATCATAAGAGCTTGAAGTATTTGATGACACAGAAAGAGTTGAACTTGAGGCAAAGAAGATGGCTTGAGTTGTTAAAAGACTATGATTTGACCATTGAGTACCATCTGGGTAAGGAAAATGTAGTAGCCGATGCTTTGAGTAGAAAAGTTGCCGTTGAGTTGAGAGCTATGTTTGCTAGATTGAGTGTGTCCGATGATGGTGGTTTGATCACCAAGTTACAAGTGAAGCCTTCTTTGATTCAGTTGATTAGAGAGAAGCAGTTGCAAGATGTGACCTTAGTTCCTCACGTTCAGGACATAGCCGAAGGAAGACTGACCGAGTATAGTTTTAGTGGTGAGAACTTGTTGTGCTTTAGAGATAGAATTGTTGTACCAGAAGATGTTGAGTTGAGACGTCAGATTCTGAGCGAAGCACATTCGAGTCCTTTTTCTATGCATCCGGGTAGTACCAAGATGTACCGTGACTTGAAGAATGATTACTTCTGGGTTGGTTTGAAGAAGGATGTAGCCGAGTATGTGAGCCGTTGTATGGTTTGTCAGAGAGTGAAGGCAGAACATCAGGTTCCTTCAGGTTTGTTACAGCCTTTGAAGATTCCGGAATGGAAATGGGAGAGGATCACCATGGATTTTGTGTCGGGGTTACCATTGTCTCCTTCGAAGAAGAATTCAGTTTGGGTGATAGTGGATAGGTTCACCAAGTGTGCTCACTTCTTAGCAGTGAACACTACAGATTCCTTAGACAAGTTGGCAAATTTGTACATTCGTGAGGTTGTGAGACTTCATGGAGTTCCGAAGTCTATTGTTTCAGATATGGATCCTAGATTTACTTCGAGGTTCTGGGGTTGCTTGCATAGTGCTCTAGGTAGCCGTTTGCATTTCAGTACGTCTTATCATCCGCAGTCCGATAGGCAGTCAAAGCGAGTGATACAAATTTTAGAGGATATGCTTCGTTGTTGTGTGATTGACTTCCAGGGTTCTTGGGAGAAGCATTTACCTTTAGTTGAGTTTTCTTACAACAACAGTTATCAGTCTAGTATTCAGATGGCTCCCTATGAGGCTTTGTATGGTAGACGATGTAGGACTCCGATTTGTTGGGCGAAAACAGGTCAGAGATTGTTAGCTATGCTGGATTTGCTTAAGAGGACTACCGACAAAGTGAAGTTGATTTGTGACCGCTTGAAAGCAGCTTCCGATCGTCAGAAGTCTTATGTAGATTTGAAGAGGAAAGAAATTGAGTTCTCCGTGTGTGAGAAAGTGTTTCTGAAAGTATCTCCGTGGAAGAAGGTGATGAGATTTGGCCGGAAAGGCAAGTTGAGTCCGAGGTTCATTGGTCCGTATGAGATAGTTGAGCGGATTGGGCCTGTAGCTTACCGTTTGAGATTGCCTTCTGAGTTAGAGAAGATCCATGATGTCTTTCACGTGTCGATGCTTAGGAGGTATAGATCAGATCCTTCTCATGTTATGCCCATTTAGGAGATAGAGTTGAATCCGGATTTGTCTTATAATGAAAAGCCTGTTGAGATACTTGCTTCTGATAGCAAGGTGTTGCGTGGTAAGACCATAGAGTTGGTCAAGGTGTTGTGGAGACATAGAGGTGTGGAAGAGACCACGTGGGAGAGGAAAGCGGATATGGTTGAGCAATTTCCCTACTTGTTTCCGTCAGGTAATTTCGGGGACGAAATTTCTTAAGTGGGGGAGAGTTGTAACACCTGGGTTTAGGGGTCGGGTGAAAATAATATTTTAATATTATTTGGGTTCGGTTCTATAATTAAAATAATCTTTTGGGCCTCGGGTTTCAAAAACAAATATTTTTGTGTTGGACTAAAATGAATGAAATACAATTTTGGAGGATTTTAAAGAATAAGGGAGATAGCCATTCATTAATGGCAACATTGTAATTAGACCAACTTTTAATTTTAAACCCCCCTTTTATCAAATAGTCACTATTCACTCTCTTCTCCAACTAAACCAACGTGAAAAAGAGAGAGCTCATCCCCTCCACTATTCCATCACATTCCTTCTCCATTTCAACTCGTTTTTGAAAGGTAACATCACTTTTGACTTGTCCTCAACCTCCTCTCTTCAAAAGTACAAATAGTTCTTATTTTCATTAAGGTTTTGGAAATGGAGTTTTTAGAGATTTTGATTAAAAATGATAACTTTACGTTGTTAAATTTAATATTCCGATTTAATGAGGTTCGATATGAAGTCTAGGAGTTAAATGGTTCAACATATATAAATTTTACTTGGTTTTGAGCACATTCCCGAAATTGGGTTTAAAGGGGGGTTTTTGAAGGGTTTTGGGTGAGTTTTGGGGGTTGTTTTAGGTTGGAATTGGTGGGATAATGTTAGTGTTATGGTTGAGGGTTGCTTTGGGATCATTTGTGGGTATAAAAAGTGTTGGGAATATGAGTTTTGATCAAGGTTATTGGGCTGCACGAGTTTGGTAAATTTGGGGTTTGTTCATGACTTGAAATGTTGAGTTTGACGTTTGAATTGTATTCCGGGTTAACTTGATGCTTGGGCTGATTGGAAGTTGTTTGGTTTGTGTTGAGGTTGTTTAGAGGCGAGAACTTGTGTTGGTGAAGCATCGAGAGTGAATCCGGAAGCTTGAAGTTGGCTGCTTGCTTAGTATTTGAGCTTGGAAGCAAATGTGAGTGGTTAATGTTTTAAAGTGGTTTTAAGTGTTTGGTTCGAGCATGTGGACTAGGTCGGGCTTGGTAGACCCACCTAGAGTTAGGGTTAGGGTGGTAACCTAATCCTAAACTTAAACTAGAGACATTGGTTGAACTTGTAATTGATGTTTATGCCTCGTAATATTTGTGATATTGTGATTTATGTATATTGTGTTATACATGTGAGATGAGGCATGATTGTGATGCATTATGATATGCATGTGAATGGTTCATGATGGTGATCATGGTGAGTACGTGCTAAGCACGGAATTGGTTGTAATTGATAATGTGGATTGAGTTAAATGTTGGCACTAGTATGCTTGAGTACAAATGATCGATCATTAGGATGTTAGTGTGCACACATGAGTCAAATTCGCGCGTGGCCTTGGTGGCATTGAGTCACCAAGGAGGAGTACGGGTTTGCCCGGAAATTGTTATATATATTAGTTAATGATGAGTGGAATCCCATCGACGGGGCGTGAGGATGAGTGGAATCCCCTCCGCGAGACCGATGATGAGTGTAATCCCACCGTGAGGTAAAGTGGTTGTTGGATGTGAGTTCCAACGTGTTTATCCGCGTATTCGGGTCATAACTAGGTGCCAATATAAATTGATATGTGTATCAATGTGATGTGGAAATGTGTTTCCGAATTGGATGATTATATGTGTTTACATATGTTGTGGAAATGAGTTTGTTGAGCATGACATGTTAATGGATATTTGTTCATGCATCATTGGCATTTTGGCTCTTGAGGATCAAAGGTATGATCATGCATTTACCTTGGTTGAGAACGTGCTTTGACCCTGCATTTTCGAGGTTTGTTTTTAAAGAGCTTACCCTCACTAAGCTTATTGCTTACGCTCTCTTTGTTTGACAATGCAGATCAGTAGCTCGTGGGTTGCTAAGTGCAAGAAAGGGGCCTCCAAGTGTGTTTCGTGGTGCTTGTTTAGCTACCAAGTATGAACTTTTTAATTATGATGTAATGGTCAAGCAATGGAACATGTATTGGTGTTATGGTGCTTTTGGAGTATGATGTTGTTGTTAGGAGCATGTTAGACTCCTCGTATGTGGTTGTTAATTTGGCTTTTGGGATGTATGCCATGCTTGTAACCATATTGGTATTCTTTTGCTTACCTCAAATTTGTCTAAGTGTTGACCATGTTAAAGTATGCTAATTGTAATGCCATGTATGGTCCTTGGTGTGGATGTCTTCTTGTATATCTTGTGTATGTCCTGTATGGTTGCTAGGGAGCATGCCTCTAGAATGTATTCACATGGTTTGTATGCTTCGGGTAGTCGTTTCGGACGTCGGGAATCTTTTGGGAACGCTTAAGGTTGATTTTGGGAATTTGCAGACAGCCAGTGTTTCGAAAAGGGCTGGGCCGTTTCGGAACGGGTTTGGCTTCAGGGACCCCGTATCGGAACTCGTTTCGATACGGTTTGGCCACTGTGAACCCCTGTTCCGAAACGGGTATCGGAACACTTTTGCTACTGGAAATCTGAGAATTTGCCGAGATGATGGGGTTTCGAAACGGGTCTATGTGTTTCGGAATGGCCAATATCTCGTTGACCACGAGAAGTTGACCGTTGAGGGTGTTTCGGAACGGTTGACCTCCGCTCCGTTACGACCTCCTCGTGTGGGCTTGGGGTCGTTGACCAAGTCAAGGCGTTTCGATACACCTTGAGGGTGTTTCGAAACGGCCTGCCTAATAATCTAAAATGGACTGTTTTGCGTATGTTGTTCGAATGATCATTTTTATGATTGCTTGTGTTCCCGCTGACGTGTCTCATATAGGACAATAGTAATGCATATAGATAAGATAAATAAAATAAATTTTCTAGGGTTGCTAACCGAGGGGGAACCTTAACGAGTTTCGCTTCGGTTTTCCCCGTGTGGCCCACTCAGACCGGTCAAGCGTCCGGACCGGGACGAGGGTGTTACACATGCCTTTAATTCTGGTTCCCAAAGCCTCGTACCTATACTCAACCCTTGAGTATCGGTACATAGAACCTTCAACGTTCGTTTTTTTTGTTTTTACAGGTACCGATACCCACTTTTCGAGTATCAATACCCACTGGACATAATTGCTTTTTATGAAGGAAAATACCCCCAATGGCTCCAAACCAACCCCAACGGCTAGTAACGACTACAAACTCATTAGAGGGTTTAAAAAACCTCTTCATGCAGCCATGGAGCAACAAGAAACATCATTGCCAATATTCAATGTTAGAGAAATCATTTTTGCGCTTGTAAAGTTTATATTTTAGAAAAACACTTAGTGAGCTTCATTGTCAAATTGGCTCAAGTGTTTAGAATTTTAGGTGAGAGCTAAATTGTGCAAAAACTTTGCCTCTGTGAAGTTTTCGTTTATTTGCTTCGTTTGTATTTTTCTCTTTGAGAGAAATTGTAGATCGTTTGGGTGTTCTCTATTTATGAACGCAAATACACACTCTTGTCAAGTTATAGTATAAAAGATATCGTCTCCCACAGGGATTGGACAACTTGATTTGAATTGTTGTTCCTGAACAAATAAAAGTAAATGCACAATTAAGTTGAATGTTTGAGAAGAAAAATAAAATTAAAACACAAGTAATTAAAGATTAAGAAATCAGGTTGATAGAATGGGCAGGGTTATGCTGCTGCTTAGTGTGAAACTGCGTTGAATAGGACAAGTTGTTTTGCGCTGCCAAACTCTACTGCCTCGGCGAGGGATGGCAGGTAAGCTGCTGAGATCCTCTCGCTGCCTCGGCAAGGGAATGGAATTGTGTCTCGACGGCAAACTCGGCAGAACTACAAGGCTCGGCAGAATGCTTCGAAAGTGATTCTGCTTATGTCTAAGTCAAAATTCTGTTGATGCCCACTGCAGATAATACCAGTCGCAGCGTGAATCCTGCAAAGACAACAATGTTAACTCATCATCTTTTAGCCGCCTTAAATCCTAACCAATGTCTAGGCCGGATTGATCACACTGTTTATAGATGAAATCGTACTTACTCCTTTCGTGAGTTCGACTTTCTCGATACTAAACAAATGGATAGAGTTCAACTAATCTTTCGCCTTAATTGAAAACTATGAAGAACATGGAATAAGTAAACCTTGAAGTTTTATTTGCAAAAAAACAAACTTGAAATCCTAAACAACCGTTCTCACACTAATTACAACATAACCCAAACCCAAGGAGAAATTTAGAACATGATGGCGGCAAAGGAAACCTAAACTATGCCTAAGGAAAACCTCACTTGTTTTGAAGTAATATTACAATAAGTATATATAGGCATTAGCTAGGTCTAGTCCTTCTTGAAGTAGAAGTCTTCAAAGTAGCTTTTTGGATTAAATGTGACTTTAAACTCTGACTTATTTGAGTTGAATGTGGTCTACAAGTAATCTCGAGTTCTTCCTTTGGCGGTGTAACCCCCTTAACCCGGCCTAGACGGTTGACCCGAATTAAGAAAGTCACACGGGGAAAACCAAAGTCAACCCGAAAGTCAACCTTGATTAACGACTTTTTTTTTCTTTTTAATCTTGTCTAGATGCACATTGTCCCTAATTGTGATCACACAAATAACATACTCAAAGATCACAAACATCAGAGGTCAAACAGGGACCCAATTGAACAAATTACAATTTTAGGGACCAAATTGTAATTTCTGATAAATATGAGGACTTAGTCCAAATTAAAGTTACCATCTTGAAATTAGTCAGGTTTCATGATTCTCTGTGAAATTTCAGCTCAAAAGGACTTCCCAAACTCATACAATTCAACAAACAAGATTCAGGACCAAAACGTAAACAAAGCAAAACATATAAAGATACTTTCAACCGAATTAACGGTCAGGTATCGATACGCCTAGTGTCGTATCGATACGCGGGGAAGGCAGTAACCAAACTCCAGAGACGGTATCGATACGATATCACGCGTTTCGATACGGCATTCATACAGTATCGATACCCACACAACCGTACCGATACGCCTGGGTAGAAATGAGCATATTTGGCTCAGGCGTATCGATACGCAAGCCCGAGTACCGATACCCCTGCCTGAAATCGACTCAAAATCAACAATATACATGCTTCAAACTTCAATTAAACATCACCAAATCATACCACATAATCAATCAACATGCAGGGACCATAATTGCATCACCAATTCAACATATAACCATCACATATGAAAACCCCCAATTTTAATGGCATGCTTCCTACTTAAGCTAACCATTCATGCATAAACCTTCATAGCCAAGCATATAAGAATCCAATCCAAAAACCAGCAATTCAAATCAACATTCAACATACTTAGGGAGTTCCAACATCTCCCAAAAACACACTCATAGGTCCCCCATTGCCAAATCACCCCAAAAGCTAAAAGTACTTATAAAACCTTCATACATTGAGCTCTACTTGAACTTGATTGCTTGCCCTTTCTTGCTGCCCTTCAAGGTACTCTAATGCTCTGCATTATTGAATTAAGGAAACGAGAGAGCGTAAGCAAAAGCTTAGTGAGGAGTGCTCTTTAAAAACCATTCAATAATGCAATGTAAACATTTACAAAACATGCTTATAATCAACCTTTGCACATGCTCAAAAGCATACTTTAAGATAAGCAATTCCATGCTTCAAAATACATTTAAACAAGCATCTCATGCTTCAACATAATCATTAAAACAAGCATCTCATGCTTCACAATATACTTTACATGTCATATTGGCTCAAGTGATACATTTCATTTATTACAACAAGTTCAACAACTTTCCCCAAGGACTTTTAAACACCTTGGCCATGGACTTTTAAACACCATGAATGAGGACCACACAAGGACTTTTAACCACCTTTGTGTCCAATGCTTGAATCACCCCAAGGACTTTTAAACACCTTGGCCCCAAGGACTTTTAAACACCTTGGCCCCATGGACTTTTAAACACCATGGAAAGGAGCACCTAAGGACTTTTAACCACCTTAGTGTCCGCAACAAGACTCATCCAAGGACTTTTAACCACCTTGATGATCTTAAGTAACAAGGCTCACTCAAGGACTTTTAACCACCTTAGTGACCTTAATCTTTTTAAAACATCACTTGCCAATATACATCATATTCATCATTTAATCCACTGTTTTAAAGCATTAAACCAAGCCATTTTCATCATGCATTTCAAAGCATCAAACCACATCATTTCAATGTATAAAAACAAGGTACTCCTACCTAGAGTTACCTTCAACATATGGCTTACATCATCAGCAAAATCCATGCTAAAACATGCTTTCAAAACAGTAATTAAAACATGCAAATCATCATCTTGCATTACATCAAAATCATGGCCACCACTAGAGAGTAAATCCGAAAACTTACACTTGAGCTTAGCAAAGTTGTTTAGACTTAAACTAAGCCCCCAAAACCTTGGTTTCAAAGCCGAAAACCATTTTCACTCACCAATTTCCACTTTGCTTCAAGCCAAAGCACCAAATCAAGCCTCCGGATCAACAACTCTTGGATCCAAGGATGCCTCCCCTGTTTCAACACATTAAAGCAGAGGATTAATGCATCATCATGCATTAATTGCTTCAATGAAAGCACCTAAACTCACTGCTCTCATTCAACCTCCATTTTCGGCCACCAAACACAACCGAAAATGCATCCAAAACACTTCTAAACAAAGCCCAGCCATAAACCAGCAAATCCACACTTCCATTAACATCATTAAACATCTAAAAACAATCTATTAACAACCTTATACCTCCAGCAACATCAAATCACCAAGATCACCTCAAAAACTACCTTAAAACACAAGCTAAACTTAGGAAACTCAACCTATCCGGGATTGCATCAATCAAAACTCAATTCCACATCATTTTAGAGATCATTTAACATCAAAAACACCTCTTAGATCATAGATTACTCAGATCTAACGAAAATCATCAAAAATCATCAAAATCTTGCACAATTAGCCAAGATCCATAAATCAACTTAAAAGCCTTTAATTAAACATCAATTTAGGATTGAAAACTTAGGAATTTCAGTAAAGAACTTGAAGTTCAGAGGAGAAGGACGTTCTTACCTCCAAACTTGAGTTTCTCCTCTTTTTGGAATGAAAAACCTTGATGAAACTTGTAGCAATTGAAGAGGTTTTGAAGAAACAATGATTTGGAATCAAATGAGAGTTGAAAGGAGGAATTTAGGTGAGAAAATCAGAATCAAAACTCTGGAAATGGAGTGTTTGGGTTGAGAGAAAATGAGAGAAAGAAAATGAGAAATTAGTTGAGAAAATAGCAAAATGAGCTTTTCCCTCCTTTATGAAATCTTTAAAATCAGAATTATAACTCAAAATATCTTAGAAAAATCTGGAGAAACTCCCTTTGGGTAAATAGCTCCTTAAAGATTCAAAGTTTCAACCCTTTATAAAACAGCCACCAAACTTGCGAAAATTACATTTTGGTCACTAGCCAAAATGTCACCCTTCCAAAACTCATTTTCCAAAATTGATTTCACAGTTCACTTAATTATATTAAAAGATGATTTTAGAACATTTTTCCATATTTTTAATGCAACCCGAACTAGGCTTTCCTAATTTAACCTCTTACGATTCGAACAGCACTTTGACCGACCGGTCAATGCCCAAGACTTCTAAGCCCAAAACCGGGGCGTTACAGGCGGCTTTGCCTGCTGCTACATACGTCAGAAAATTGAGTGGACAACATCGATAGAATCAGGAATTTCTGCTCTACAGATCGCACTCCGGTTCTCCAACTCCATAGTCTACTGTCTTGGGCGGCAAGTTGGGCGGTGGCAGCTGCTGTCTCTGTCTAGAACTGCATCAGTACAACTCCTTGGTCTGCTGCCTCAGCATCATATCCTCAGCTCATCTTTTCCTCTGTTAGCCTTTAGTACCTGAAACTAGAACTAAGCTAAAACAATACCTTTTCTTCACCAAATAACAGATAATCTATAAAAGCATGGCAAAGTAAAGAAATACTGCAAAATGCAATGCATGATCCTACTTATGCCTAGAATGTACTCAAAAACAGCAATAATATGAGATGGAATGTGCATGAAATATAGAACTTGTGGACACTTTACACATCCCCAAACTCGAAATATTGCTTGTCCTCAAGCAATGCAACCTTAACATACATGCCCTTATGTTAAACCATAAAGAAAAACTTGATTTTAACTTGATTTTGTACATCAAGGCCGTGGCACCTATAGTAGATTAGTAAAGGGAAAATAGCAAGAAGATAACTCAGAATTAATTTCTATAATGCCAGTGCAGTGTGCGCAGAACTGTGTACAGGCTGAATATGTAGAATAACTAGATAAACAAAGACGATGTTATGGTATATAAGGTTGCTTCCGAGACAGCACAATTAAGCACAATTTAAATAACCATGGAAATGAGGGCTTCAACTTATCACAACTACTCTTATAGTTCTAAAATTAAGATAGGAGCAAACTACAAAACCCCGAACCCATGGAGTAGAGTCATCCCGTGAAGACTTTCATTCACTCATGCTAATTTGTCTGTCACTGCAAAAATTTCAGATTCATGGACTTTGATAGCAGCGGGGTGTCATCGCACATGATTCTTCCTAGAGCCTGTTTCGGGCACCTCTAGGGGAAAACAACAATTTTTCTTTGTTTTTTCTCTGATGTCGTGGCAGTGCTGCATTTTTCTGTTTCTGTTTTCTGCCTCGGCGGCTACCTGCAACCATTGTTAGAATTTTGTAAAGAATTCTAAAAACAAAGCAGACAGTGTTCATTAGATATTCTAGCAAATTCAGCAAGTAACAGAAGTGTTTGACAGTTTTGGCAATTAAAAAAAATTCGAAGTCATTTTTATGCTTTTCCCAAATTAAGTTCAATTTATTTATTGGTGCGAAAATAATTAATCGGCTAACTATCATAGGCACAAGTTGTTCTTGATGTCCGCAGCGACTGGACTCTTTTTGGAGTGGGACGAGGTTCTTCTTGATGTTAGGCATGAGGGGCTATAGGGCGTGTAGTTGTTCCTTTTTTGTGAGAGCGCAAGTGCACACTCCTGCCAAGTTATAGTATATAAGATGTTGAATCCCATGAGGATTGGAATAGTTTCTTCGAGTGTGTATCTGCACAAGAAATTTAAATGCACAATTAATTTTAGGTTTGGTTAATAGAATAAAACTAAAAACACAATTAATTAAAGTAGGGGAGATCAGAGTGATGGAATGGGCCAGGTAATTGCTGCTCAGTAGTGTGTAGACTATATTGCATAGGTTAAGGTTGGATTGCACTACCACGATATGCTGCCTCGGCGGGTATGGCGGGCGGCAGGCTACGACCCTGTCATGCGGACGCGGCAGGTCACTACCACTGCAACTTTCACTATCTCGACAGGTGGAACAGAAATAAGTCCTGGCGGCAAGTCTGGTAGATACTTCAAGTTCGGCGGGATAGTCGACAGTGATCCCTCCTATTTCTAGGTAAGGATGCTCGATAGCTAACGTGACGTAGGAAATACCTAGAAATCTCAATGTAAACCTAAGACATGCTAGTCAACTCGGTTTGTAATCCCTCTTAGCCGCTAAAACTTGTGGACTGATATAGAACCAAGTTAGTCACGCCTCATCACGTTGTGACCGTACTTAACCCTTTCGTGAGCCTTGCACTTTCGTGCCCGACAAATGGATTCTCTCAACTGACTGGTGTAGAATAATTGAAAGAATGAAGTGCACAGATTAAGCAAACTTGTAATATTTATTGCAAAACAACTTAACCTAATACAATTGTTTCTCACAACTACTTTACAAGAAAAAACCTAAACCCTAAGGAGTTTAGAACATAATTGACTCCCTCTTTCTATCTCTCTCTATCTCCATCGATCTCTATGCCTTTATACCCTCACATACATGGGTATATATAGGGCTTGGCCTAAGGTTAAGTCCTACCTTGAGTAGAAGTCTTCATTGATGATAAAATAGCTTTAATATTTAATGCTTCATTCAATTCTGACTCAAATATGGACTCCTTTGGATGTTTACTTGTTCAGCAAGTAAGTATAAGCCACCTTGCTTATCGGTCTTCAATCATCTCTATACACCGCTCCAGGCCTCAGAAAAATACAATATTAGGCTCTATGGACTCGGAAAAATGTCCTCTATCAAATGAGACCCATCTTGACTATGTCGGCGTATTGCCATCTGGACGACATTCTACGCCGGTGGCATCCTTGGCAGCGGCATTCTATAGCGGCGATGTCTTTGGCGTCAATTGGAACTACTTCAGTACAGCTCCTTTTGCTCCATGCTTTCCTGTCCTCTCTTCCTCTGATCAACAATTAGCACCTGGAATAGAAAACTAACTAAAACAATACATTTTCTCTACCAAATATAAGATATTCAATAAAAGTATGGTAAAAGTAGAAATAGTGTTATAATGCATGACATGCAGCTAATTATGCCTAACTAAGCTTAAGAACAACAATAATAAGGGCAAGAATGTGCATAAAATCTAGAACTTCTGGACACTCTACACACCCCCGAACTCGAACTATTGCTTGTCCTCAAGCAATGCAACCTTACTAGTAAACCTGCCTTTGTGCATAAATCAAAAAGAAAACATAGTTTTTAACTTGGTTTCATACCTCAAGGCCGTGGCACCTATATTAGTTTAGTGAGAGGGAATAACATGAAATAACTTAGAATTTTAATTTTAGGGCCAGTGCAGTGTGTGCAGGTCTGTGTACATGTTGAATATGCTAAGTATACTAAGTAAACAAAGAATGTTGTAAAAGTTAAACAAAAAAGATATAGAGTTGTTGCTTTGGCAGCACAATTAAGCACTTCTTTTCTTCCTTTTTCTCATCATGGCTTTTAAGGGCTTCAGCTTATCACAATTACTCTCTAGGTCTGAAGCTAAGATATGAGCATACTATGAAACTCCGAACCCTTTGAGTAGAGTCATCCCGTGAAAGCTTTCATTCACTCATACTAATTTGTCTGTCACTTCAAAGAATTTCATATACATGGACTTTGATAGCAGTGGAGTGTCCTTGCTCATGATCCTTCCTAGAGCCTGTTTCGGGCACCTCTAGGGCATTCAACCTTTTCTTTGTTTTGCGGTCATAGCGGCATTGCTTTTTATTTTACTTTGCTGCCCTGTGCTGCCGCAGCGACGTACCTGCATCCAATATAAGAATTTTCATTAAGTTTAAGCAGGCAATGTACACTTAGAACTCAAACAATATTCAACACTTAACAGAAGTGTAATAAAAGTTTGGCAACTAAAAAAATTTTCTAAGGTATTTTTCACGCTTCTTCCCAAGATTAAGTTCAATTTTAAGTGTGGTGCGAAAATAGAATCGGCTAACTATCATAGGCACAAGTTATTTAACCCAGATTTCTAATTTTCATTAAGTAGTAGGCAGGATTTACAATGCAACTACATGCAACTACACGCTTAACAGAATAACATGAGGACTAACCCCCTCCCCCCAAACTCAAGGCGGGCATTGCCATCAATGCCTTAGACAAAAAATCTAAATAGAAAAACATAAAATAAAACAAGAAAAGAAAAAGAAAAGAAAATAATGGTGATAGAAGCTGCCCGAGTTGTCTTTTAACTCGGTGGACTTGGAGGAAGATGAGAGGACTAGACGGTAGGTGGCGGGTGATTTGGCGGCGAGGCTCTGCTTCTGGCCGCGAGCTGGCTGGACTCTGATTGGATTGGGTCTCTTTGGTTGCTGCTCCAGCTCGGTCTCTGGCCTTTCATCTTCTGGATCGGCCGCTATCACGTGCCTCTTTTCTTTTCTTTGTTGCCTCGGCCGGCTCTGCATTATCAGAGGAATTAGACACCTCCTCGTTAAGGGAATTGGTGGCCTGGGTTGTCTCCTCTACTGTCATATTTGCCGCTTGGGCGGCTGTACTTTGTCTGCCCCTCATATTTCTTGGCGGCTTTCCTTTTATAGTAGGGTTTGAATCTAGAAAAGTAGTTGTGAGACAAACTAAATAAAAATAATATAACTGAAAATAAAATCTGGCCCTAAGCTTATTAAGATCTATTCCTAAAGGAAACATTAAAGATGTGGTAAAACTAAAATAATGTTACAGTGGGTTCGTATCTGATATTTCTTATAGTCCACTCGCACCCTCCATCGAGTGACTATTCTTATGGGGAAGTCTTTCTTCCTCGTTCCCTTGTAATCCATGTGAATCCTCCGCCTTGTTTCTTTTTCTAAAGGCATGAACATGTGATTAGTAAAAATTATACCACTATCAAATCATGCACTTACCTTATCTTTGTCCTTATTTGTTATGGTGAAGGATGGCTTTTGCTGCCAAGACAGCTGTTCAGGCAGCCAACTGTCGGGGCAGTAGTCTGTCATAATGTGGTTCAGGTCAAGGAAAAACTCGATAGATTGAAGGGCTTCATCATCCATAACATTGTTTTCTTCAGGTCCCTCGAACATCTCCCTCAGTAGGGATTGTGATGGCTTTAGATCTGCCAGCATCGACTTCTCTTGATATGCATATTCCATAGTTGCCGAGATTTCTACCGAGGCGGGCAGTGCTGCTGAGGCCTCTGTCGTGGCGGGCATAGGTACCGAGACTGCTGTTGAGGTGTGCAAGGTTATCGCAAAACTAGGTGTTGTCGCATAAATGTTCTATGCAGTTTCCTCAATCCTTGCTAGGGCAATTTCTCACACAGGCTTATCATGTGTTGGGCAGTGTTCTTCATCCTCTAATTGTTCCTCACACATTGGAGAACTTGCTTCACATATTTCTTCGTCCTCTTGCCTTGGGCCATCAGTATTCCTAGGACTGGCTTCTTGGTGATCAATGGTTGCCAAGGCAGAAGTTGATGGGACATTTTCTTTATTCATGGTATATGTGGATGTGTTCAATCGATCTGCTGTATCCCATAAGGTTGAATCCCACTGGGCCATCCTTGTATCCATTTTCTGTGAAAGCCTTTGAGTGGGTTCAATAGAGGATGCAGTACTAGCCATGAAAACTTGAAGCATGTCCTCCAAGGTTTGTGATTGTTCTTCCGGAGGCTACATTGTCAGGGTATATCTCCCCCTACCGATGGTCTATCCTCAGCAATATCCTGAACATGAGGCACCAAAGAATCATCCAATAGCTGCTTATCCTTAATCAACTGAACCAAGGATGGTTTCACTTGCAATTCAGCCACAAGACCTCCATCTCGCGAAATGCTCAAACTGGCAAACATAGCCCTCAACTCCACTGCCACCTTCCTACTCAAGGCATCCGCTACAACATTAGCTTTTCCTGGATGGTACTCGATCGTCAGATCGTAATCTTTAAGCAACTCCATCCAACGTCGCTGCCTAAGATTCAACTCTTTCTGAGACATCAGATACTTCAAACTCTTGTGATCCGTGTACACAGTACACTTCTCACCATACATGTAATGTCTCCAAATTTTCAAAGCAAAGACCACCGCAGCTAACTCAATATCATGCGTAGGATAATTGCGTTGTAACCCCCGTAGCCCGGTCTAGACGGTTGACCCGAACTACGAAGATTACACGGGGAAAACCAAAGTCAACCCGAAAGTCAACCTTGATTAACGACCCTTTTTTTTTCTTTTTAATCTTATCTAGATGCACATTAACCTTAAGTGTGACCATACAGACAACGTATCAAAAGATCACAAACATCAGAGATCAAACTGGGACCCAACTGAACAAATTACAACTTTAGGGACCAAATTGTAAATTCTGACAAATTAAAGGACTTAGCCCAAATTGAAGTTACCCTCTTGAAATTAATCAGGTTTCATGCCTCTCTGCCAAATTTCAGCTCAAACGGACATCCCAAGCTCATACAATTGAACAACATGATTCAGGACTAAAACGTAAACAAAGCAAAACATATAAAGATACTTTTAACTGAATTTTAACGGTCAGGTATCGATACACCTGATGTCGTATCGATACGCGGGGAAGGCAGTAACCAAACTCGAGCAACGGTATCGATACGATATCCCCTGTACCGATACGGCATTCAAACTTTACCCAGATGAGTATCGATACCCCCACAACCGTACCGATACGCCTGGGCAGAAAAGAGCATATTTGGCTCAGGCGTATCGATACGCGAGCCCGAGTACCGATACCCCTGTCTGAAATCGACTTGAAATTCATACCATTCATGCTTCAAACCTCAGGTTAACATCACCAAATCATACCACATACATATACAACATGCAGGGATCATAAATGCATCAACAATTCAACTCATAACCATCACACATGAAAAGCCCCAATTTAAATGACATGCTTCCTACTTAAGCTACCTTTCATGCATAAACCTTCATAGCCAAGCATATAAGAGATCAATCCAAAAACCAACAACCACAGCAACATTTAACATACTTAGGGAGTCTTAAACACCTCCCAAAACATATACATTGGTCCCCCATTGCCAAATCGACCAAAAGCTAAAATGTTTAACAAAACCTTCCATACATTGAGCTTTACTTGAACTTGTGTGCTTGCCTCCTCTTGCTGCCCTCAATGCACTCTAATGCTCAGCATTATTGAATCAAGAAAACGAGAGAGCGTAAGCCAAAGCTTAGTGAGGAGCGCTCTTTAAAAACCATTCAATAATGCATTTAAAACCATTTGTAATTCATGCTTGTAAACAACCTTTACACATGCTCAAAGCGTACTTTAAATCAAGCAATAACATGCTTCCACATTTCATTTAAACTAGCATCTCATACTTCAACATAAACATCAAATCATGCATCTCATGCATCTCATGTACAAAACATGTCATATTGGCTCAAGTGATACATTTCATTTATGAAATCAAGTTCAACAACTTTCCCCAAGGACTTTTAAACACCTTGGACCCCAAGGACTTTTAAACACCTTGGCCATGGACTTTTAAACACCATGAATGGACCACACAAGGACTTTTAACCACCTTTGTGTCCGTAGCTTGAAATACCCCAAGGACTTTTAAACACCTTGGCCCCAAGGACTTTTAAACACCTTGGCCCCATGGACTTTTAACCACCATGGAAAGGAGCACCTAAGGACTTTTAACCACCTTAGTGTCCGCAACAAGATTCATCCAAGGACTTTTAACCACCTTGATGATCTTAGATAACAAGGCTCACTCAAGGACTTTTAACCACCTTAGTGACCTTCACTTTTACAAACCATCACTTGCCAATACACACTTTATACATCATGTAATCCACTGTTTTAAAAGCATTTAAACCAAGCCATTTCATCATGCATTTCAAAGCATTAAATCATCATTTAACAATGCATAAAAACAAGGCACTCTTACCTAGAGACACCTTCAACACATGGCTTAAATCATCAGCATAAATCATGCTAAAACATCAACAATTAACATGCTAAAACATGCTTTCCAAAACAGTAGCAAATCATGCAAAATCATCATTTCACATTCCATCAAAACATGGCCACCACTTTAAGAGAGTAATCCGAAAACTTACACTTGAGCTTAGCAAAGTTGTTTAGACTTATACTAAGCTCCCAAAACCTTCAACCTTTGGTTTAAAAGCTGAAAATCCATTTTCACTCACCGATTACCAAACAAGCCTAGCCAACAAGCTTTCCAAGCTTCCGAAACCTTCCGAAAACACCTCCAAAACTCAAGGATCAACCTCCCCTGTTTCAAGCACATAAAAACAGAACATTAATGCATCCCTATGCATTAAAACACCAGCAACCACAACACAACTCGCTGCTCACCACAAATCTAACAATTTGGCTACCAAACACAACCGAAATCATCTCCAAACACTTCCAAAACTTAACCCAGCCAAGATCCATCACTTCTAACCATTTTTATACATCACATAACATGCAAAAAGATCACAACCACGTCCTTATACCTCCAGGTATAACAAATCACCAAAACACTCCAAAAACAACCAAAAACTCAAGCCAAACTTAGGAAATTCAACCTATCCGGGATTGCATTGATTAAACCTCAACTTCTAATCATTTTAGCATTCATTTAACATCATTTTAACACCTTAAAACCCTGCTTAAACAGATCACACGAAATTTTCACCAAAATCACCAAATCTTGCATTTTAGCCAAAAATCAAGATCTCAATTGAAAAGCCTTTAATAAAACATGAATCAAGGATTGAGAACTTAGGAATTTCAGTAAAGAACTGATAGTTTAGAGGAGAAGGACGTTCTTACCTCCAAACTCGAATTTCTCCCTTTTAGAGCCAAAATGCTTGATGAAACAATTTGCAAATTGAGAGGTTTTGATGATGAGATGATTAGGAATCAAATGAGAGTTGAAATGAGAGATGTAGATGTCAAAATCAGAGAAAGAAATCTGAGGAAATCTTGTTTGGGTAGAGAGAAAATGAGAGAAAAGAGAATTTGAGAGAAAATAGAAAAATTAGTTAAGATTTGGTCAAAATGATTTCCCTCTCTTTTCTTAATCTTTAAAATCAGATTTTAGACTTAAAATATCTTAGAAAAATCTGGAGAAATCCTTTTTGGAATAATAGCTCCTTAAAGATTCAAAGTTTCAATCCTTTATAAAACTGTCCCGCAACTTTCAAAAATTACATTTTGGTCACTAGTCAAAATGTCAACCTTCCGAACCTCATTTTCCAAAATTGATTTCACAGTTCACTTTTATATATTAAAAGATGATTTTAGAATATTTTTCCATATTTTTAGTGCAACCCGAACTAGGTTTTTCCTAAATTCACTCTTATATATTCGATCAGCACTTTGACTAAACTGGTCAACGCCAAAACTTCTGAGCCCAAAACCGGGGCGTTACAACTCTCCCCCCCTTAAGAAATTTCGTCCTCGAAATTTACCTGAAGGAAAGAGATAAGGAAACTGCTTCAGCATATCCTCCTTTCGCTCCCACGTGGCTTCCTCAACACCGCGATGCTTCCACAGCACCTTCACCAACTCAATGGTCTTGCCACGAAGAACCTTGCTATCTGAATCCAGAATCTTCACCGGTTCCTCATCATAGGTCAAATCCGGATTCAATTCCACCTCCTCCACAGGCAACACATGCGAAGGATCAGATCGATACCTCCGGAGCATGGAAACATGGAACACATCATGAATCTTCTCCAGCTCCTGAGGTAACCTCAACCGATACGCAACAGGACCAACACGCTCAACAACCTCATACGGTCCAATATATCTAGGGCTCAACTTACCCTTCCGCCCAAACCTCATCACCTTCTTCCAAGGCGAAACCTTCAAGAACACGCGATCACCCACCGCAAACTCTATCTCCCTACGCTTCAAATCCGCGTAAGACTTCTGCCGATCAGAAGCAGCCTTCAACCTCTCACAAATGAGCTTCACCTTCTCGGTGGTACCTTTCAACAAAGCAGGCATCGAAACCAACTTTTGACCAGTTTCAGCCCAACACAGAGGAGTCCTACACTTCCTCCCATACAGAGCCTTATAAGGTGCCATCTGTATACTTGCCTGAAAACTGTTGTTGTAAGCGAACTCAACCAAAGATAAATGCTTCTCCCAAGAACCTTGGAACTCTATCACGCAACATCTCAACATATCCTCCAAGATCTGAATAACTCGCTCAGACTGGCCATCCGACTGAGGATGATAGGATGTACTGAAATGCAACCTTGTACCCAGAGCTTGATGCAAACACTGCCAAAAACGCGATGTGAACCTCGGATCCCTATCCGACACGATCGACTTAGGCACACCATGCAACCTCACAACCTCAGCAACGTACAGCTCTGCCAGCTTATCCAAAGAAAACGTAGTATGCACAGGCAAGAAATGTGCACACTTCGTCAGGCGATCCATAATCACCCAGACAGAATTCTTCTTCGACGGAGACAAAGGCAAACCAGATACAAAATCCATGGTAACCCTCTCCCACTTCCATTCAGGGATTTTCAACGGTTGCAACAAACCAGAAGGAACCTGATGTTCAGCCTTTACGCGCTGACACACCAAACACTTGCTCACGAACTCTGCCACATCCTTCTTCAAGCCCACCCAATAGTACTCATCACGAAGATCGCGATACATCTTTGTACTACCAGGATGCATAGCAAAAGGACTACTATGACCTTCAGCTAGAATAGCATGCCTCAACTCAGCATCTGCAGGCACTACTATCCGATTACCAAAACACAACACTCCATCCTCATTAAAACAGAAATCCGAAGGTCTACCCTCCACGATATCATGAACATGAGACACCAAGGAATCATCCAACAACTGCTTATCCTTGATCAACTGAACCAACGAAGGTTTCACCTGCAACTCAGCAACAAGACCACCATCCTGCGATATACTCAAGCTAGCAAACATAGCTCTCAGCTCAACAGCTACCTTTCTACTCAAGGCATCCGCAACAACATTGGCCTTTCCAGGATGATACTCTATCGTCAGATCATAATCCTTGAGCAACTCCAACCAACGTCGCTGCCTGAGATACAACTCCTTCTGAGACATCAGATACCTCAAACTCTTGTGATCCGTGTACACAGTACACTTCTCACCATACAGATAATGCCTCCAGATCTTCAGAGCAAAAACCACTGCAGCCAGCTCAATATCATGCGTAGGATAATTGCGCTCATGCACCTTCAACTGCCGCGACGCATAAGCCACAACCTTACCCTCTTGCATCAGCACACACCCCAAACCAACATAGGATGCATCACTGTAGACTACAAACTCTTTCCCTGATTCAGGCTGAATCAAGATAGGAGCTTGCGTCAAAGCCAACTTCAGCTTCTCAAAAGCTTGCTGTCTCGCTTCTGTCCACTCATACCTAACATCTTTCTGCAGCAACTTCGTCAAAGGAGCAGCAATCTTGGAAAAACCATCCACAAACCTTCGGTAGTATCCTGCCAAACCAAGGAAACTACGAACCTCCTGAACAGACTTAGGAACTTTCCAGTTCATCACCGCTTCAATCTTCTGAGGATCAACACGAATCCCCTCAGCTGAGACCACATGCCCAAGAAAAACAACATCTCTAAGCCAAAACTCACACTTGCTCAACTTAGCATAAAGCTGATTCTCCAACAAAGCTTGCAACACAACCCTCAAATGCTCTTCGTGCTCTTCCTCAGTACGCGAGTACACAAGGATATCATCAATGAACACCACGACAAACTTGTCCAGGTATTCATGAAAAACACGATTCATCATGTCCATGAAAGCAGCAGGAGCATTTGTCAAACCAAACGGCATCACAAGGAACTCATAATGCCCATACCTTGTCCTGAAAGCTGTCTTAGGCACATCCACATCCTTCACCTTCAATTGATAATACCCTGACCTCAAGTCAATCTTAGAGAACACAGCAGCTCCCCGAAATTGATCAAAGAGATCATCAATCCTCGGCAAAGGATACCGATTCTTGATAGTCAACTTGTTCAGCTGACGGTAATCAATGCACATCCTCATCGTGCCATCTTTCTTCTTCACAAACAAGACAGGAGCACCCCAAGGCGAAACACTCGGCCGGATGAAACCACGATCAAGCAACTCTTGCAACTGCGTCTTCAGCTCCTTCAGCTCCTTAGGTGCCATTCTATAGGGAGTAATGGACACAGGAGTGGTATTCTCATACAGCTCAATACCAAACTCCACCTCGCGATTAGGAGGTAAACCAGGCAATTCCTCAGGAAAAACATCAGGAAACTCCTTCACAACCCTGATATCCTGCACCCTCAGCTCCTTCGAACTAGGATTCATCACAAAAGCCAGAAAAGCTTCACAACCTTGCCTCAGCATCCTGCTCGCCTCCAAGGTAGAAACAACATTGGCAAGAAACTTCACATTCTCACCAACCACCACCACTTCATAATCATCCGCAAGCCTAAGCGAAACCCGCTTATTCTCACAATCCACAACAGCACGATGCTCAGCAAGCCAATCCATACCAAGGATCACATCAAAACCATAAAAGGGCAACTCCATAAGATCAACAAGAAAGACATGCTCTTGAACAACCAAAGGACACCTTTTATAAAGCTTACGAGTCACAACAGTTTCACCAAAAGAACTAGTGACTCTAACACCAACATCCAAAAACTCAACAGGCAAACCAAGCAACTCAGCATGCTCACGAAGAATGTATGAATGCGTAGATCCAGAATCAATCAAAGAAAGCAATGACAAGGATTGCAAAGTAAAGGTACCTGCAATCACATCTGCATCATTCCTTCCTTCGCGCTGAGCATACACCCTCGCTTGGCCTCCACCCTCAGGTTGAATAGCCACAACATGAGCTACACCGCGCCCACCTTCCTCTCGCCTCTGAAAATTACCACGGCCGCGCCCACGACCTCTCTGCGATGCTGCAACAACAGGAGCACGCTCTTGACCACCAGCCATCCTCGGACAATCACGTCTCAGATGATCAGCAGAACCACAGTTCCAGCACTCATAACCAGCTGCTATCACAGGAGCTTGCACCTCCCTCCTAGCACGAGGACAGTCACGCTTCAAGTGACCACGGGAACCACAAATCCAACAAGCACTAGGGTCAGCTCTAGCATTGCCGCCCCTAGTAGGTGCACCTCCACCTCTCTTAGACGAGGACTGAAACCTCTGATCATGCCCTCTCTTGTTCCGTCCACCGGAACTATACTCAGCAGCTCTCTTTCCAGAACTAGCTCCAGCACCCTTAGCAGACAAACTCAGGTTCATCTCAATGTCCTTGGACCGACTAACCAGCACATCGAAATCATTGAACTCAGCAGCTAACATATAAGTCTTAACCTCCGTCACCAAACCATAACGGAACCTTTCGCACCTTTCGCGCTCATCAGGTACCAACTCTGGTGCATACTGGCTAAGACGTACAAACTGTACCTCATACTCAGCCACACTCATGTTCCCTTGGGTCAGAGACATGAATTCACGCTTCTTTTCATCCAGATATCTAACTCCCAGATATCTCCTCTTGAACGCATGCTGAAAGAACGTCCATGTAACATCAGCACCAGCCATCCCAGAGATTGTGGTCGTCCACCACGTATAAGCATCACCTTGCAGCAGTGACACCACACATCCCAGCTTCTGCACGTTAGTGCAACTCATTTGTCCCAAGACACGCTTAGTACTCTCTAACCATGCTTCAGACCTCTCAGCTGACATACCCCTAAACTCAGTCCCACCAAGACTGCGCAAACGTTCCAAGGGTAGTCTAGCACCAGCATCTCCTTGATGCCCAGCTCCTTGAGCTCCAGCTACTGCTGCTCGAAACGCACCCGCAATAGCTTGTACAAGCACAGACATGTCAGGTATCGCTTGCCCCTGACCAGCTTCAGGTCCTGCAGCTCCAGCACCAGCTGCCTCAGCTCCAGCTCCAGCTCTTTCCCTCTCCGCACCACCACCACCAGGTGGAGGAGGAGGTATCACAGCACTACCAGTGTGCTCATCATTCACATTCCCTTCCGGGGTCGTAGCTCTCGCGCTACTCCTTAACTCTCTACGTGGTGCCATACTTTACCATGTATAACAATACAAAATAAAACAAGTCAGGACCAGCAAGGTAAGCAAATTCCAAGTATTCAAGCTCAATCTCCTTCAAAAACAACATCATCTCTTTAGCTTTTGTTTGGCAATGGATACCCTCATCATGCATCATCACAACATGCATCACATACACATCATCATATCATATCACTAAACATGCTTTCACCCAACAAGCATACAAACCAAACCATGCTTCAATCATGCATACACACATTCCCAATTACTCGAGAACTCAGCTCTGATACCACCAAATGTAACCCCCGTAGCCCGGTCTAGACGGTTGACCCGAACTACGAAGATTATACGGGGAAAACCAAAGTCAACCCGAAAGTCAACCTTGATTAACGACCCTTTTTTTTTCTTTTTAATCTTATCTAGATGCACATTAACCTTAAGTGTGACCATACAGACAACGTATCAAAAGATCACAAACATCAGAGATCAAACTGGGACCCAACTGAACAAATTACAACTTTAGGGACCAAATTGTAAATTCTGACAAATCAAAGGACTTAGCCCAAATTGAAGTTACCCTCTTGAAATTAATCAGGTTTCATGCCTCTCTGCCAAATTTCAGCTCAAACGGACATCCCAAGCTCATACAATTGAACAACATGATTCAGGACTAAAACGTAAACAAAGCAAAACATATAAAGATACTTTTAACTGAATTTTAACGGTCAGGTATCGATACACCTGATGTCGTATCGATACGCGGGGAAGGCAGTAACCAAACTCGAGCAACGGTATCGATACGATATCCCCTGTACCGATACGGCATTCAAACTTTACCCAGATGAGTATCGATACCCCCACAACCGTACCGATACGCCTGGGCAGAAAAGAGCATATTTGGCTCAGGCGTATCGATACGCGAGCCCGAGTACCGATACCCCTGTCTGAAATCGACTTGAAATTCATACCATTCATGCTTCAAACCTCAGGTTAACATCACCAAATCATACCACATACATATACAACATGCAGGGATCATAAATGCATCAACAATTCAACTCATAACCATCACACATGAAAAGCCCCAATTTAAATGACATGCTTCCTACTTAAGCTACCTTTCATGCATAAACCTTCATAGCCAAGCATATAAGAGATCAATCCAAAAACCAACAACCACAGCAACATTTAACATACTTAGGGAGTCTTAAACACCTCCCAAAACATATACATTGGTCCCCCATTGCCAAATCGACCAAAAGCTAAAATGTTTAACAAAACCTTCCATACATTGAGCTTTACTTGAACTTGTGTGCTTGCCTCCTCTTGCTGCCCTCAATGCACTCTAATGCTCAGCATTATTGAATCAAGAAAACGAGAGAGCGTAAGCCAAAGCTTAGTGAGGAGCGCTCTTTAAAAACCATTCAATAATGCATTTAAAACCATTTGTAATTCATGCTTGTAAACAACCTTTACACATGCTCAAAGCGTACTTTAAATCAAGCAATAACATGCTTCCACATTTCATTTAAACTAGCATCTCATACTTCAACATAAACATCAAATCATGCATCTCATGCATCTCATGTACAAAACATGTCATATTGGCTCAAGTGATACATTTCATTTATGAAATCAAGTTCAACAACTTTCCCCAAGGACTTTTAAACACCTTGGACCCCAAGGACTTTTAAACACCTTGGCCATGGACTTTTAAACACCATGAATGGACCACACAAGGACTTTTAACCACCTTTGTGTCCGTAGCTTGAAATACCCCAAGGACTTTTAAACACCTTGGCCCCAAGGACTTTTAAACACCTTGGCCCCATGGACTTTTAACCACCATGGAAAGGAGCACCTAAGGACTTTTAACCACCTTAGTGTCCGCAACAAG
This sequence comes from Hibiscus tridactylites, assembly GCA_958450335.1. Classification (NCBI taxonomy): domain Eukaryota; kingdom Viridiplantae; phylum Streptophyta; class Magnoliopsida; order Malvales; family Malvaceae; genus Hibiscus; species Hibiscus tridactylites. The sequence continues at coordinate 73,794,017 of OY288267.1, forward strand.
ATTCATCCAAGGACTTTTAACCACCTTGATGATCTTAGATAACAAGGCTCACTCAAGGACTTTTAACCACCTTAGTGACCTTCACTTTTACAAACCATCACTTGCCAATACACACTTTATACATCATGTAATCCACTGTTTTAAAAGCATTTAAACCAAGCCATTTCATCATGCATTTCAAAGCATTAAATCATCATTTAACAATGCATAAAAACAAGGCACTCTTACCTAGAGACACCTTCAACACATGGCTTAAATCATCAGCATAAATCATGCTAAAACATCAACAATTAACATGCTAAAACATGCTTTCCAAAACAGTAGCAAATCATGCAAAATCATCATTTCACATTCCATCAAAACATGGCCACCACTTTAAGAGAGTAATCCGAAAACTTACACTTGAGCTTAGCAAAGTTGTTTAGACTTATACTAAGCTCCCAAAACCTTCAACCTTTGGTTTAAAAGCTGAAAATCCATTTTCACTCACCGATTACCAAACAAGCCTAGCCAACAAGCTTTCCAAGCTTCCGAAACCTTCCGAAAACACCTCCAAAACTCAAGGATCAACCTCCCCTGTTTCAAGCACATAAAAACAGAACATTAATGCATCCCTATGCATTAAAACACCAGCAACCACAACACAACTCGCTGCTCACCACAAATCTAACAATTTGGCTACCAAACACAACCGAAATCATCTCCAAACACTTCCAAAACTTAACCCAGCCAAGATCCATCACTTCTAACCATTTTTATACATCACATAACATGCAAAAAGATCACAACCACGTCCTTATACCTCCAGGTATAACAAATCACCAAAACACTCCAAAAACAACCAAAAACTCAAGCCAAACTTAGGAAATTCAACCTATCCGGGATTGCATTGATTAAACCTCAACTTCTAATCATTTTAGCATTCATTTAACATCATTTTAACACCTTAAAACCCTGCTTAAACAGATCACACGAAATTTTCACCAAAATCACCAAATCTTGCATTTTAGCCAAAAATCAAGATCTCAATTGAAAAGCCTTTAATAAAACATGAATCAAGGATTGAGAACTTAGGAATTTCAGTAAAGAACTGATAGTTTAGAGGAGAAGGACGTTCTTACCTCCAAACTCGAATTTCTCCCTTTTAGAGCCAAAATGCTTGATGAAACAATTTGCAAATTGAGAGGTTTTGATGATGAGATGATTAGGAATCAAATGAGAGTTGAAATGAGAGATGTAGATGTCAAAATCAGAGAAAGAAATCTGAGGAAATCTTGTTTGGGTAGAGAGAAAATGAGAGAAAAGAGAATTTGAGAGAAAATAGAAAAATTAGTTAAGATTTGGTCAAAATGATTTCCCTCTCTTTTCTTAATCTTTAAAATCAGATTTTAGACTTAAAATATCTTAGAAAAATCTGGAGAAATCCTTTTTGGAATAATAGCTCCTTAAAGATTCAAAGTTTCAATCCTTTATAAAACTGTCCCGCAACTTTCAAAAATTACATTTTGGTCACTAGTCAAAATGTCAACCTTCCGAACCTCATTTTCCAAAATTGATTTCACAGTTCACTTTTATATATTAAAAGATGATTTTAGAATATTTTTCCATATTTTTAGTGCAACCCGAACTAGGTTTTTCCTAAATTCACTCTTATATATTCGATCAGCACTTTGACTAAACTGGTCAACGCCAAAACTTCTGAGCCCAAAACCGGGGCGTTACAACTCTCCCCCCCTTAAGAAATTTCGTCCTCGAAATTTACCTGAAGGAAAGAGATAAGGAAACTGCTTCAGCATATCCTCCTTTCGCTCCCACGTGGCTTCCTCAACACCGCGATGCTTCCACAGCACCTTCACCAACTCAATGGTCTTGCCACGAAGAACCTTGCTATCTGAATCCAGAATCTTCACCGGTTCCTCATCATAGGTCAAATCCGGATTCAATTCCACCTCCTCCACAGGCAACACATGCGAAGGATCAGATCGATACCTCCGGAGCATGGAAACATGGAACACATCATGAATCTTCTCCAGCTCCTGAGGTAACCTCAACCGATACGCAACAGGACCAACACGCTCAACAACCTCATACGGTCCAATATATCTAGGGCTCAACTTACCCTTCCGCCCAAACCTCATCACCTTCTTCCAAGGCGAAACCTTCAAGAACACGCGATCACCCACCGCAAACTCTATCTCCCTACGCTTCAAATCCGCGTAAGACTTCTGCCGATCAGAAGCAGCCTTCAACCTCTCACAAATGAGCTTCACCTTCTCGGTGGTACCTTTCAACAAAGCAGGCATCGAAACCAACTTTTGACCAGTTTCAGCCCAACACAGAGGAGTCCTACACTTCCTCCCATACAGAGCCTCATAAGGTGCCATCTGTATACTTGCCTGAAAACTGTTGTTGTAAGCGAACTCAACCAAAGGCAAATGCTTCTCCCAAGAACCTTGGAACTCTATCACGCAACATCTCAACATATCCTCCAAGATCTGAATAACTCGCTCAGACTGGCCATCCGACTGAGGATGATAGGATGTACTGAAATGCAACCTTGTACCCAGAGCTTGATGCAAACACTGCCAAAAACGCGATGTGAACCTCGGATCCCTATCCGACACGATCGACTTAGGTACACCATGCAACCTCACAACCTCAGCAACGTACAGCTCTGCCAGCTTATCCAAAGAAAACGTAGTATGCACAGGCAAGAAATGTGCACACTTCGTCAGGCGATCCATAATCACCCAGACAGAATTCTTCTTCGACGGAGACAAAGGCAAACCAGATACAAAATCCATGGTAACCCTCTCCCACTTCCATTCAGGGATTTTCAACGGTTGCAACAAACCAGAAGGAACCTGATGTTCAGCCTTTACGCGCTGACACACCAAACACTTGCTCACGAACTCTGCCACATCCTTCTTCAAGCCCACCCAATAGTACTCATCACGAAGATCGCGATACATCTTTGTACTACCAGGATGCATAGCAAAAGGACTACTATGACCTTCAGCTAGAATAGCATGCCTCAACTCAGCATCTGCAGGCACTACTATCCGATTACCAAAACACAACACTCCATCCTCATTAAAACAGAAATCCGAAGGTCTACCCTCCGCGATATCATGAACATGAGACACCAAGGAATCATCCAACAACTGCTTATCCTTGATCAACTGAACCAACGAAGGTTTCACCTGCAACTCAGCAACAAGACCACCATCCTGCGATATACTCAAGCTAGCAAACATAGCTCTCAGCTCAACAGCTACCTTTCTACTCAAGGCATCCGCAACAACATTGGCCTTTCCAGGATGATACTCTATCGTCAGATCATAATCCTTGAGCAACTCCAACCAACGTCGCTGCCTGAGATACAACTCCTTCTAAGACATCAGATACCTCAAACTCTTGTGATCCGTGTACACAGTACACTTCTCACCATACAGATAATGCCTCCAGATCTTCAGAGCAAAAACCACTGCAGCCAGCTCAATATCATGCGTAGGATAATTGCGCTCATGCACCTTCAACTGCCGCGACGCATAAGCCACAACCTTACCCTCTTGCATCAGCACACACCCCAAACCAACATAGGATGCATCACTGTAGACTACAAACTCTTTCCCTGATTCAGGCTGAATCAAGATAGGAGCTTGCGTCAAAGCCAACTTCAGCTTCTCAAAAGCTTGCTGTCTCGCTTCTGTCCACTCATACCTAACATCTTTCTGCAGCAACTTCGTCAAAGGAGCAGCAATCTTGGAAAAACCATCCACAAACCTTCGGTAGTATCCTGCCAAACCAAGGAAACTACGAACCTCCTGAACAGACTTAGGAACTTTCCAGTTCATCACCGCTTCAATCTTCTGAGGATCAACACGAATCCCCTCAGCTGAGACCACATGCCCAAGAAAAACAACATCTCTAAGCCAAAACTCACACTTGCTCAACTTAGCATAAAGCTGATTCTCCAACAAAGCTTGCAACACAACCCTCAAATGCTCTTCGTGCTCTTCCTCAGTACGCGAGTACACAAGGATATCATCAATGAACACCACGACAAACTTGTCCAGGTATTCATGAAAAACACGATTCATCATGTCCATGAAAGCAGCAGGAGCATTTGTCAAACCAAACGGCATCACAAGGAACTCATAATGCCCATACCTTGTCCTGAAAGCTGTCTTAGGCACATCCACATCCTTCACCTTCAATTGATAATACCCTAACCTCAAGTCAATCTTAGAGAACACAGCAGCTCCCCGAAATTGATCAAAGAGATCATCAATCCTCGGCAAAGGATACCGATTCTTGATAGTCAACTTGTTCAGCTGACGGTAATCAATGCACATCCTCATCGTGCCATCTTTCTTCTTCACAAACAAGACAGGAGCACCCCAAGGCGAAACACTCGGCCGGATGAAACCACGATCAAGCAACTCTTGCAACTGCGTCTTCAGCTCCTTCAGCTCCTTAGGTGCCATTCTATAGGGAGTAATGGACACAGGAGTGGTATTCTCATACAGCTCAATACCAAACTCCACCTCGCGATTAGGAGGTAAACCAGGCAATTCCTCAGGAAAAACATCAGGAAACTCCTTCACAACCCTGATATCCTGCACCCTCAGCTCCTTCGAACTAGGATTCATCACAAAAGCCAGAAAAGCTTCACAACCTTGCCTCAGCATCCTGCTCGCCTCCAAGGTAGAAACAACATTGGCAAGAAACTTCACATTCTCACCAACCACCACCACTTCATAATCATCCGCAAGCCTAAGCGAAACCCGCTTATTCTCACAATCCACAACAGCACGATGCTCAGCAAGCCAATCCATACCAAGGATCACATCAAAACCATAAAAGGGCAACTCCATAAGATCAACAAGAAAGACATGCTCTTGAACAACCAAAGGACACCTTTTATAAAGCTTACGAGTCACAACAGTTTCACCAAAAGAACTAGTGACTCTAACACCAACATCCAAAAACTCAACAGGCAAACCAAGCAACTCAGCATGCTCACGAAGAATGTATGAATGCGTAGATCCAGAATCAATCAAAGAAAGCAATGACAAGGATTGCAAAGTAAAGGTACCTGCAATCACATCTGCATCATTCCTTCCTTCGCGCTGAGCATACACCCTCGCTTGGCCTCCACCCTCAGGTTGAATAGCCACAACATGAGCTACACCGCGCCCACCTTCCTCTCGCCTCTGAAAATTACCACGGCCGCGCCCACGACCTCTCTGCGATGCTGCAACAACAGGAGCACGCTCTTGACCACCAGCCATCCTCGGACAATCACGTCTCAGATGATCAGCAGAACCACAGTTCCAGCACTCATAACCAGCTGCTATCACAGGAGCTTGCACCTCCCTCCTAGCACGAGGACAGTCACGCTTCAAGTGACCACGGGAACCACAAATCCAACAAGCACTAGGGTCAGCTCTAGCATTGCCGCCCCTAGTAGGTGCACCTCCACCTCTCTTAGACGAGGACTGAAACCTCTGATCACGCCCTCTCTTGTTCCGTCCACCGGAACTATACTCAGCAGCTCTCTTTCCAGAACTAGCTCCAACACCCTTAGCAGACAAACTCAGGTTCATCTCAATGTCCTTGGACCGACTAACCAGCACATCGAAATCATTGAACTCAGCAGCTAACATATAAGTCTTAACCTCTGTCACCAAACCATAACGGAACCTTTCGCACCTTTCGCGCTCATCAGGTACCAACTCTGGTGCATACTGGCTAAGACGTACAAACTGTACCTCATACTCAGCCACACTCATGTTCCCTTGGGTCAGAGACATGAATTCACGCTTCTTTTCATCCAGATATCTAACTCCCAGATATCTCCTCTTGAACGCATGCTGAAAGAACGTCCATGTAACATCAGCACCAGCCATCCCAGAGATTGTGGTCGTCCACCACGTATAAGCATCACCTTGCAGCAGTGACACCACACATCCCAGCTTCTGCACGTCAGTGCAACTCATTTGTCCCAAGACACGCTTAGTACTCTCTAACCATGCTTCAGACCTCTCAGCTGACATACCCCTAAACTCAGTCCCACCAAGACTGCGCAAACGTTCCAAGGGTAGTCTAGCACCAGCATCTCCTTGATGCCCAGCTCCTTGAGCTCCAGCTACTGCTGCTCGAAACGCACCCGCAATAGCTTGTACAAGCACAGACTTGTCAGGTATCGCTTGCCCCTGACCAGTTTCAGGTCCTGCAGCTCCAGCACCAGCTGCCTCAGCTCCAGCTCCAGCTCTTTCCCTCTCCGCACCACCACCACCAGGTGGAGGAGGAGGTATCACAGCACTACCAGTGTGCTCATCATTCACATTCCCTTCCGGGGTCGTAGCTCTCGCGCTACTCCTTAACTCTCTACGTGGTGCCATACTTTACCATGTATAACAATACAAAATAAAACAAGTCAGGACCAGCAAGGTAAGCAAATTCCAAGTATTCAAGCTCAATCTCCTTCAAAAACAACATCATCTCTTTAGCTTTTGTTTGGCAATGGGTACCCTCATCATGCATCATCACAACATGCATCACATACACATCATCATATCATATCACTAAACATGCTTTCACCCAACAAGCATACAAACCAAACCATGCTTCAATCATGCATACACACATTCCCAATTACTCGAGAACTCAGCTCTGATACCACCAAATGTAACCCCCGTAGCCCGGTCTAGACGGTTGACCCGAACTACGAAGATTACACGGGGAAAACCAAAGTCAACCCGAAAGTCAACCTTGATTAACGACTCTTTTTTTTTCTTTTTAATCTTATCTAGATGCACATTAACCTTAAGTGTGACCATACAGACAACGTATCAAAAGATCACAAACATCAGAGATCAAACTGGGACCCAACTGAACAAATTACAACTTTAGGGACCAAATTGTAAATTCTGACAAATTAAAGGACTTAGCCCAAATTGAAGTTACCCTCTTGAAATTAATCAGGTTTCATGCCTCTCTGCCAAATTTCAGCTCAAACGGACATCCCAAGCTCATACAATTGAACAACATGATTCAGGACTAAAACGTAAACAAAGCAAAACATATAAAGATACTTTTAACTGAATTTTAACGGTCAGGTATCGATACACCTGATGTCGTATCGATACGCGGGGAAGGCAGTAACCAAACTCGAGCAACGGTATCGATACGATATCCCCTGTACCGATACGGCATTCAAACTTTACCCAGATGAGTATCGATACCCCCACAACCGTACCGATACGCCTGGGCAGAAAAGAGCATATTTGGCTCAGGCGTATCGATACGCGAGCCCGAGTACCGATACCCCTGTCTGAAATCGACTTGAAATTCATACCATTCATGCTTCAAACCTCAGGTTAATATCACCAAATCATACCACATAGATATACAACATGCAGGGATCATAAATGCATCAACAATTCAACTCATAACCATCACACATGAAAAGCCCCAATTTAAATGACATGCTTCCTACTTAAGCTACCTTTCATGCATAAACCTTCATAGCCAAGCATATAAGAGATCAATCCAAAAACCAACAACCACAGCAACATTTAACATACTTAGGGAGTCTTAAACACCTCCCAAAACATATACATTGGTCCCCCATTGCCAAATCGACCAAAAGCTAAAATGTTTAACAAAACCTTCCATACATTGAGCTTTACTTGAACTTGTGTGCTTGCCTCCTCTTGCTGCCCTCAATGCACTCTAATGCTCTGCATTATTGAATCATGAAAACGAGAGAGCGTAAGCCAAAGCTTAGTGAGGAGCGCTCTTTAAAAACCATTCAATAATGCATTTAAAACCATTTGTAATTCATGCTTGTAAACAACCTTTACACATGCTCAAAGCGTACTTTAAATCAAGCAATAACATGCTTCCACATTTCATTTAAACTAGCATCTCATACTTCAACATAAACATCAAATCATGCATCTCATGCATCTCATGTACAAAACATGTCATATTGGCTCAAGTGATACATTTCATTTATGAAATCAAGTTCAACAACTTTCCCCAAGGACTTTTAAACACCTTGGACCCCAAGGACTTTTAAACACCTTGGCCATGGACTTTTAAACACCATGAATGGACCACACAAGGACTTTTAACCACCTTTGTGTCCGTAGCTTGAAATACCCCAAGGACTTTTAAACACCTTGGCCCCAAGGACTTTTAAACACCTTGGCCCCATGGACTTTTAACCACCATGGAAAGGAGCACCTAAGGACTTTTAACCACCTTAGTGTCCGCAACAAGATTCATCCAAGGACTTTTAACCACCTTGATGATCTTAGATAACAAGGCTCACTCAAGGACTTTTAACCTTTAGTGACCTTCACTTTTACAAACCATCACTTGCCAATACACACTTTATACATCATGTAATCCACTGTTTTAAAAGCATTTAAACCAAGCCATTTCATCATGCATTTCAAAGCATTAAATCATCATTTAACAATGCATAAAAACAAGGCACTCTTACCTAGAGACACCTTCAACACATGGCTTAAATCATCAGCATAAATCATGCTAAAACATCAACAATTAACATGCTAAAACATGCTTTCCAAAACAGTAGCAAATCATGCAAAATCATCATTTCACATTCCATCAAAACATGGCCACCACTTTAAGAGAGTAATCCGAAAACTTACACTTGAGCTTAGCAAAGTTGTTTAGACTTATACTAAGCTCCCAAAACCTTCAACCTTTGGTTTAAAAGCTGAAAATCCATTTTCACTCACCGATTACCAAACAAGCCTAGCCAACAAGCTTTCCAAGCTTCCGAAACCTTCCGAAAACACCTCCAAAACTCAAGGATCAACCTCCCCTGTTTCAAGCACATAAAAACAGAACATTAATGCATCCCTATGCATTAAAACACCAGCAACCACAACACAACTCGCTGCTCACCACAAATCTAACAATTTGGCTACCAAACACAACCGAAATCATCTCCAAACACTTCCAAAACTTAACCCAGCCAAGATCCATCACTTCTAACCATTTTTATACATCACATAACATGCAAAAAGATCACAACCACGTCCTTATACCTCCAGGTATAACAGATCACCAAAACACTCCAAAAACAACCAAAAACTCAAGCCAAACTTAGGAAATTCAACCTATCCGGGATTGCATTGATTAAACCTCAACTTCTAATCATTTTAGCATTCATTTAACATCATTTTAACACCTTAAAACCCTGCTTAAACAGATCACACGAAATTTTCACCAAAATCACCAAATCTTGCATTTTAGCCAAAAATCAAGATCTCAATTGAAAAGCCTTTAATAAAACATGAATCAAGGATTGAGAACTTAGGAATTTCAGTAAAGAACTGATAGTTTAGAGGAGAAGGACGTTCTTACCTCCAAACTCGAATTTCTCCCTTTTAGAGCCAAAATGCTTGATGAAACAATTTGCAAATTGAGAGGTTTTGATGATGAGATGATTAGGAATCAAATGAGAGTTGAAATGAGAGATGTAGATGTCAAAATCAGAGAAAGAAATCTGAGGAAATCTTGTTTGGGTAGAGAGAAAATGAGAGAAAAGAGAATTTGAGAGAAAATAGAAAAATTAGTTAAGATTTGGTCAAAATGATTTCCCTCTCTTTTCTTAATCTTTAAAATCAGATTTTAGACTTAAAATATCTTAGAAAAATCTGGAGAAATCCTTTTTGGAATAATAGCTCCTTAAAGATTCAAAGTTTCAATCCTTTATAAAACTGTCCCGCAACTTTCAAAAATTACATTTTGGTCACTAGTCAAAATGTCAACCTTCCGAACCTCATTTTCCAAAATTGATTTCACAGTTCACTTTTATATATTAAAAGATGATTTTAGAATATTTTTCCATATTTTTAGTGCAACCCGAACTAGGTTTTTCCTAAATTCACTCTTATATATTCGATCAGCACTTTGACTAAACCGGTCAACGCCAAAACTTCTGAGCCCAAAACCGGGGCGTTACATGCGTCATGCACCTTCAACTGGCGCTATGCATAAGCCACCACCTTACCCTCTTGCATCAACACACACCCCAAACCAACATAGAATGTGTCACTGTACAACACAAACTCTTTCCCTGATTCAGGCTGAACCAAGATAGGAGCTTGCGTCAAAGCTGCCTTAAGCTTCTCAAAAGCCTGCTGTCTCGCTTCTGTCCACTCATACTTGACATCCTTCTGCAACAACTTCGTCAAAGGTGCATCAATCTTTGAAAATCCATCCACGAACCTCCGATAGTATCCCGCCAAACCAAGGAAACTACAGACTTCATGAACAGACTTAGGAGGCTTCCAATTCATCACTGCCTCAATCTTCTAAGGATCAACACGAATCCCCTCAGCAGAAACCACATGACCAAGGAACACAACTTCTCTAAGCCAAAATTCACACTTGCTTAGCTTAGCATAAAGCTGATTCTCCAACAAAGCTTGCAACACAATCCTCAAATGCCCTGCTCCTCCTCAGTACGAGAGTACACAAGGATATCATCAATGAACACCACAACAAACTTATCCAAGTATTCATGGAACACTCTATTCATCATGTCCATAAAAGCTGCAGGAGCATTCGTCAAACCAAACGGCATCACCAGGAACTCGTAATGCCCATACCTTGTTCTGAAGGCTATCTTTGGCACATCCACATCCTTCACCTTGAGCTGGTAATACCCTGACCTTAAGTCAATTTTAGAGAACACAGCCGCTCCCCGAAACTGATCAAAAAGATCATCAATCCTCGGTAATGGATACCGATTCTTGATAGTCAACTTATTCAGCTGACGGTAATCGATGCACATTCTCATAGTGCCATCCTTTTTCTTCACAAACAAGACCGGTGCACCCCAAGGTGACACACTCGGCCGAATGAAACCACGATCAAGCAACTCCTGAAGTTGCGTCTTCAGCTCCTTCAACTCCTTAGGTGCCATTCGATAAGGAGTAATGGACACTGGAGTTGTGTTTTCATACAGCTCAATTCCAAACTCCACCTCTCGGTTAGGAGGCAAACTAGGTAACTCCTCCGGAAACACACCAGGAACTCTCGCACAGTCCTGATATCTTGAACCCGCAACTCCTTAGAGCTAAGATTCATCACAAAGGCCAGATAAGCTTCACACCCTTGTCTCAGCATCCGGCTCGCTTCTAACGTAGACACCACATTGGCAAGAAACTTCACATTCTCACCAACCACCACTACCTCATAATCATCCGCAAGCTTCAACGAAACTCGCTTGTTCTCAAAATCCACCACAGCTCGATGTTCAACAAGCCAATCCATACCAAGGATTACATCAAAACCATAGAATGGCAATTCCATGAGATCAACATGAAAAACATGATTTTGCACAACCAAGGGACATATTCTATACAACTTCCGTGTCACAACGGTCTCACCAAAGGAACTAGTTACACGCATACCAACATCCAAAGACTCAACAGGCAAACCAAGCAATTGAGCATGTTCACGCAATATGTATGAGTGTGTAGATCCAGAATCAATCAAGGAAAGTATTGACAAGGATTACAAAGTGAAGGTACCTGCGATCACATCCGTGTCATTTCTCCCCTCTCGCTGTGCATATACTCGAGCCTGGCCACCACCCTCAGGTTGAACAGCCACCACATGCGCCACATTCCTCCCACCATCATCTCTACGCTGGAAGTTACCACGGCCGCGCCCACGACCTCTCTGTGGTGCAACAACTCCAGGAGCACGTCCCTGACCACCACCGGCCAGCAAAGGACACTCCCTCCTCATGTGGTCTACCGAACCACAATTCCAGCACGAGTTAACGGTCATTGCTACAGGAGCCTGCACCTCCCTCGCTGCTCGAGGAAATTCACGCCTCAAATGACCACGCGATCCACACGCCCAGTACGTGTTCTGATCAGCTCTTATCCTGTCTTTCTGAATAGGCGCACCATGCCCTCCATTACCACGCCTAGCAGAAGACTGATACCTCTTATCGTGTCCTCTCTTGTTCCGTCCACCACCGGAACTATAATCAGCAGCTCTTTTGCCCGAGCTAGAACCAACACCTCTAGAAGACAAACCCAGGTTCTGCTCAATGTCCTTTGCCCTGCTCACCAGCACATCAAAATCTGTATACTCAGCAGCAAGCATAAAGGACTTCACATTCGACATCAAACCATATCGAAAACGCTCACACCTCTCCCGCTCATCAGGGATAAGCTCAGGTGCGTACTGGCTAAGGCGGACAAACTGGATCTCATACTCAGCCATCGACATACTTCCTTGCACAAGAGACATGAATTATCTCTTCTTTTCATCCAGGTATCGCACACCTAGATACTTTCGCTTGAACGCGTTCTGAAAGAATGTCCAAGTCACATCAACTTCCTCCATTCCGGAGACAGTGGTCGTCCACCAAGTATACGTATCGTCATGTAACAGCGACACCACGCAACCCAACTTCTACACATCATTGCAGTTCATTTGTCCCAATATCCTCTTGGTACTTTCCAACCAAGATTCGGAACCCTCAGTAGATAAACCTCTGAACTCAGTCCATCCCAGACTGTGCAGACTGTAACCCCCTTAACCCGGCCTAGACGGTTGACCCGAATTAAGAAGATTACACGGGGAAAACCAAAGTCAACCCAAAAGTCAACCTTGATTAACGACCCTTTTTTTTCTTTTTAATCTTGTCTAGATGCACATTATCCCTAGATATATTCACAAGATCATCATATTCAAAGATCATAACAATCAGAGAACATTCAGGGACTCAATTGAACAATTTACAGCTTTAGGGACCAAAATGTAAATTCTGAAAATTATAAGGACTTAATCCAAATTAAAGTTACCAATATGAAATTAATCATCTTTCATGCTTCTCTGTCAAATTTCAGCTCAAAAGGACATCTCAAACTCATATAATTGCAATAACAAGTTTCGGGACTAAAACGCAAACATTCCAAAACATCAAACCAACAATTTCAGTGCCCAACGGTCGAGTGTTTCGGAACAGGGAGGACCCGTTCCGAAACGCGGGACCGTTCCGCAACTGGTTCCGAAACAGTGCCTGGAAGTGGCATATCCGTTCCGGAACAGCTCCTTCCGTTTCGGAACGCCCTGGCCATTTTAGGCCCCCGTTCCGATACGGTAGCACCTGTTCAGAAACAGGCTGCCCAGATTGCAGAAAAAATGCTGGTTTATCATGCAATTGACCAACCGAACATGTTCCAAAAGCCACCAAATTATACCAGCAAGTCATACAACATACAAAGAACATAATTGCATCAACCAAACATCAACATGGCATCAATTATGAAAATCCCCAAATCTATAGGCATGCTTCCTACTTAGCAAACCATCCAAGCATCAATTTAACAAAACCATCTCATAAAGGCCAATTACATGTTCCAACATTATTAGCAACATAAATCCAACTTAGGGAGTCCAAAACATCTCCCAAAACAACTATATAGGTTCCCCATTGCCAAATGCCAAAAGCTAATAGTGTTTAAGAAACCTTCACCATACATGAGCTTTGTTCACCACTTGGATTCTTGTCCCCCTTGCTGCCCTCAATGCACTTTAATGCTCTGCATTATTGGTTTAAGAAAAGAGAGAGAGCGTAAGCATAAGCTTAGTGAGGAATGCTCATTTTAAACCACACAATAATGCATTTTCAAAACACATTTATAACCTTAATTCAAATCATCATTTGTACATGCTTATAAGCACTAAAACAAGCAATTCATGCTTCAAATTCATAACATGTCATATTGGCAACAAGTGATACATTCAACATAAGACTCACACATGGACTTTTAAACACCATTGTGATCTTATAATTTCCAAGGACCACACGTGGACTTTTAAACACCATTGTGTCCTTAACCCATGGACTTTTAAACACCATGGCAAGGACCACACAAGGACTTTTAAACACCTTTGTGTCCTTAACAAGAACCATCCAAGGACATTTAAACACCTTGATGTTCTTAAATAACAAGGCTTACACAAGGAATTTTAACCACCTTTGTAACCTTAACCAAGGACCAATCATGGACTTTTAAACACCATATTGTCCTTAAATACACAAGATTCACCCAAGGAATTTTAACCACCTTGGTGATCTTAACCAAGAACCAACCATGGACTTTTAACCACTATGTTGTTCTTAAATAAACAAGGCTCACACAAGGACTTTTAAACACCTTTGTGACCTTAAACATCACTTGCCAATATGCATCATTTACAACAATATTCCTCTGTTTTAAAGCATTTAACAAAGCCATAAACATCATGCATCTTTAAGCGTCAAATCACATTTAAACAATGTTCAAAAACAAGGATCTCTTACCTTGAGCATCCTTCAACACATGGCTTATAATCTCAGCAAATAAACATGCTAAACATGCTTTCAAAACAGGATTCAAAACATGCAAACAAACCACATTGCATACAACCAATCCATGGTTCATCATCAAGAGAGTTTTTCCGAAAACTTACTCTTGAGCTTAGCTAAGTTGCTTAGACTTAAACTAAGCTCCCAAACCTTCAAAACATTGGTTTCAAAGCTGAAAACCAAAATCCACTCACCGATTCCGATTCGCCACTTGCCGAAACACCAATCAAGCTTCCGGATCACCACCACTTGGATCCAAAGATGACTCCCCTGTTTTAAACACATCAAAGCAGAGGATTAATGCATCATCATGCATTAATAGCTTCAATGAAAGCACCTAAACCCGCTGCTCTCATCCACACTCCATTTTCGGCCACCAAACACAACCGAAAATGCATCCAAACAACTCCACAACACTACCCAGCCATGATCCATCAAATCTAATCATTCATAAACCTCAATTAACATCCAAAAAGGATCTAACCACATCCTTATACCTCCAGCTATAACAGATCAACAAGATCACTCCAAAAACCAACAAAAGCTCAAGCAAAACTTAGGAAATTCAACCTATCCGGGATTGCATTGTTTAAACTTCAACTCCTCATCAATTTAACATTCATTTATCATCAAAAAGACACCTCAAATCACTGCTTAAACAGATCCTACGAATTTTAACCAAAATCAACCAAATCTTGCATTTTAAAGCCAAGATTAAGAACACATCTATAAAACCTTTTATAAAACACAAATTAAGGATTGAGAACTTAGGAATTTCAGTAAAGAACTGAGAGTTTAGAGGAGAAGGACGTTCTTACCTCCAAACTTGAGTTTCTCCCTTTTAGAACCAAGATTTCTTGAAAATCCACTTAGCAAATGGTAAGGTTTTGATGAGAAGATGATTAGCAATCAAAAGAGAATTGAAAAGAGATATTTAGGTGACAAAATCAGAGGGAAAAGCTCTAGAGAAAGATGTTTGGTTTGAGAGAAAAGATGAGAGAAAATGAAAATGAAAAATGGAAAAGTTAGTTGGAAATTAGGAAAATATCTTCCCTCCTTTTTAGCTTTATTTAAAAACCACTAATAAATCATTTAATATTTCAGAAAAATCTGGAGAAACTCCCTTTTGGGTAAATAGCTCCTTAAAGATTCAAAGTTTCAATCCTTTTTAAAACAGTCTCACAGTTTTCGAAAATTACATTTTGGTCACTAGCCAAAATGTCACCCTTCCAAACCTCATTTTGTAAAATTGATTTCACCAAACTCTTATATATAATAAAAGAGGATTTTAGAACATTTTTCCATATTTTTAATGCAACCCGAACTAGGCTTTCCTAATTCCACTCTTTTATATTCGAACCGCACTTTGACCGAACCGGTCCAAACCCAAAACTTCTAAGCCCAAAACCGGGGCGTTACACAGACGTTCCAAAGGTAATCTCGCATTAGCATCTCCCTGATGCCCAGCTCCATGAGCTCCAGCTACTGCCGCCTGAAAGGCTCCAGCAATAGCTTGTATCAAAACTGTCATGTCAGGAGCAGCTTGCCCCTGCACACCATCAGGTCCAGCGACCCCAGCACCAGCACCAACACCAACATTCTCTCCTCCAGCACCACCACCGCCAGGCGGTCCACCACCAGGAGGAGGAGGTATATCCACAACGTTATCAACATTGTCCTCATTCTCGTTCTGAGCCATAGCTCGCGTATTAATTCTCGTCTCTCTACGAGGTCCCATTCACTAAAGCAATGCAAAGACACAATGCAATAAACGTAATTAGGCTCAACAAGGTAAGAAGTCCAAGTACTCAAGCTCATTTTTCAAAAACAATTCATTTCATTAGTTTTGATATGGCAATGGGTTCCTCTAACATGCTTCAACACAGCACACATCGCAATTGCAACATACTTTACAATTTACACCTCATACTTCCATTCAAAAAGGCACATCATGCAAACACACTTACATCACCCACATAACCATTCCCATTTACACGAAAACTCAGCTCTGATACCACCAAATGTAACCCCCTTAGCCCGGCCTAGACGGTTGACCCGAACTACGAAGATTACATGGGGAAAACCAAAGTCAACCCAAAAGTCAACCTTGATTAACAACCCTTTTTTCTTTTTAGACTTAACTAGATGCACATTAACCCTAAGCATACTCTTGAGAAACACATACTTGCAAAGCACAGCGATCGAATTATAAATAGGGACTCAATTGCACTAAATATAGAAGTTAGGGACCAAATTGTAAATACCGGAAAGATGGAGGACTTAACTGATTTTAAGGTTACCAATACTTAATTAATCATATTACATGCTTCTCTGTCAAATTTCACCTTAAACGGACCTCTCAAACTCAAGCAATTGCAAATACAATTTTCAGGACTAAAACGTAAAGCTTGCAAACCTTAAAACCATACAAATTAGTGCCCAACAGTCATCTGTTTCGAAACGGGGTTGACCGTTCCGAAACTCGGGATCATTCCGAGACCTGTATCGGAACAGGGCCTTATAGTGGCCAAACCTTTTCGATACGGTCACCAGCCGTTTCGAAACACCAAGGCCATTACAGGCCTCCGTTTCGAAACACCAGTGAGTGTATCGATACGAGTTGCCCAGAAAGTGCAGAATTTGCTGGTTTATCATGCATTTAACCACTCAAATACATCCTAATGACTTCCTAATCATTCCAACAAGTCATCATGCATATAAGGTACATGTTTGCAACATCAAAACACATTCATGACATCAATCAAGGAAATCCACAAGTCTATAGGCATGCATCCTAATATCCAAAGTCAAACAACCATCAAAGCACCAAAACAAGCATCAAAATGGCCATTTACAAATCCAAATCAACATAGGCATCATGCCACAATTAGGGAGTCCAAAACATCTCCCAAAACAACATCCTAGGTTCCCATTGCCAAATATCAAAAACTAATAGTTTTGTGAAAACGTCACCATACATGAGCTTAGCCTTCCCTTGGTTTCTTAGCCCCATTGTCGCCCTCAAACACCTCAATTATCTGCATTATTGGTTCAAGAGAGAGAGCGTAAGCACAATTGCTTAGTGAGACATGCTCTAAAGGAACAACACAATAATGCATTTTATAAAACACTTTTCACAAAGCCTTTTAACACAAAAACATCTTTTCTCATGCAACATTGCATACACATCAAGCATCTCATGCTTCATTAACATCAACATGTCATATTGGCTTCCAAGTGATAAACCATAACCATTTACAACATAAAACACAATCGGATACGCGGATTACAAGCGTTGTCCCATACGCTTCATACACACTACCGAACACACAAGGTGGAGTTTACCGGTACAATTACAACCCCTCAACACCCGTGATGGAGTTTAACGGTACAATCACAACCCTTCAACATCACTCATCGGTAGTTGTATAACATCACTAACGAGAACACAAGACACTCAACACAAGATCCACACATGGACTTTTCACCACCATTGTGATCTTAATCATCTCGTAGTGTACTTGGATGGAGTTTACGGTACAATCTCAACCCCTCAACATCCAAGGCGACTTAATTCACGATGCACCCAATCCTATAGCCGGCTAACTATATCCGATTCAAGTACTTTTAAACCAACACATCACTTGCCAATATACATCATTTATCATCAACATTTCACTGTTTTTAAGCATTAAATCAAAGCCATTTAACAACATGCATCACAATGCATCAAATCCATATTTACAACATATCAACCAAGGATCTCTTACCTTGAGCATCCTTCAATATATGGCTTTCAAAACCAGCATTAACCATGCTAAAACATGCTTTAAAAACAGAAATTAAACATGCAACTATCAACAAATGCATCGAACCACTCCATGGCTCATACAAGAGAGTTCTTCCCGAAAACTTACTCTTGAGCTTAGTTAAGTTGCTTAGACTTAAACTAAGCTCCCCAAACCTTCAAACATTGGTTTCAAAGCTGAAAACCCAACTTCACTCACCAATTCCGTTTCGCAAGCTTGCCGAAACGCCGTTCAAGCCTCCGGATCAACACCACAAGTATCCGAAGATGTCTCCCCTATTTTAAACACATCAAAGCAGATGATTAATGCATCATCATGCATTAAAATCTTCAGCCATTACACCTAAACTCGCTGCTCTAACCAATTCTAATATTTCGGCTACCAAACACAACCGAAATCACCTCCAAACTCCTCCACAACATAACCCAGCCAAGATCCATCACTTCAAACCATTTCAAACATCAATTATCAACCAAAATGAACCTAAACACGTCCTTATACCTCCAGCTATAACAGAACACCAAGATCACCCAAAAAAACCACCATTTTCATAAGAAAAAACTTAGGAAAATCAACCTATTCGGGATTCCATTGATTAAACCTCAATTACACATCAATAAACATCCAAAATAAATTTTATAATCACCTCAAAACAGAGCCCAAACAGTCACCACGAATTTCTTCAATATTTCTTCCAAATCTTGAGTTTTAAGCCAAAATCAAGTTCATATCATTAAAACCTTTTATAAAACTTAATTTAAAGATTGAGAACTTGGGAATTTCAGTAGAGAACTGAGTATTTAGAGGAGAAGAATAACCTTACCTCTAAATGTAGATTTCTCCTTGATTAGAGCTAAATTCCTTGAAAATCCAATAAGCAAAACAATAGGATTTGATGTAGGAAGGATTAGGAATCAATTGATGATTGAAATCTCACCAATTGCTTTGAAAATCAATGAAAAATATGCTGGAGAAATGTGTTTGGATGAGGGAATTTTGAGAGAAAACGAGATGAGAAAGTTTTTAAGAAAGTTAGTTATGAAAGTCTAAAATATGGTTTTCCACTTTTCATTTAATTAATTAAACATTAATTAAATCATTAAAATCTAAGAAAAATCTGGAGAAATCTTTCTTGGGTAAACTAGCTCCTTAAAGATTCAAAGTTTCAATCCTTACAAAACAGTCACCACTGAACTTTTCAAAAATCGCATTTTAGTCACTATTTCAAAATGTCACACTTCCAAACCTTATTTTGTAAAATTGATTTCACCACTCTCTTATATATATTAAAAGAGGATTTTTAGATATTTTTCCATATTTTTAATGCATCCCGAACTAGGATTTCCCTAAAACCACCTTTTATATTCGAACCGAAAATCAGACCGGTCCGATTCAGACCCTAAACTTCTAAGCCCAAAATTGGGGTGTTACATTGTTGGAAGAGCACTTTGTGATTTGGGATCAAGCGTTAACTTAATGCCCAAGTCAATTTTTCTGAAACTGGGAATTCGAGAGGCACATCCCACCAAGGTCGTGCTACAACTAGCCGATCATTCTCATGTTTGTCCATAAAAGAGAGTTGAAGATGTGGCAAAAGTGGACATATTTATCTTTCCACTCGACTACTTAATCCTCGACTGTGAAGCTGATAGCAACACACCCATTATCTTGGGAAGGCCATTTTTAGTCACCGGGCGAGCTTTGATCGATTGTGAGAAGGGTGAATTCACGATGCGAGTGGCTGATCAGACGGTCACGATCAATATTCATGACACCCTCAAGTATGCAGACAACCCAGGAGTATGCCAATATATAGATGCTATAGCACAGAATATGATTGATGAGTTTTGTTGAGCAATGAGATGCAAATGGAAGAGTTTGAAGCACTCTGCAAAGATGAAGATTCAGACCAAGAAGAGCTCTCAAGGGAATTGGAGCAGTCTAGTCGACTCGAGGCTAGACCAGGTACGCACTTTGAACCTCTTGATTTTTCTGAATTTGTACCTCCTAAACCTTCCCTTGAGCATGCATCTTCTTTAGAACTGAAACATTTGCCATCACATCTTAAATATGTTTGCTTAGGGAGCAATGAAACTTTGCCTGTGATAATTTCATCTAGTCTCACACCTAAGCAAGAAACTAATTTAGTAAATATGTTGTTACAACATAAAAAGGCAATAGGGTTTTATGGCTGATTTGAAGGGTATAAGCCCTGCTATTTGTATGCACAAATTTTTTCTTGATGATTGTGACAACAATTCAGTTGAGCCCCAGAGGAGACTAAACCCAATTATGAAGAAAGTAGTGATGAAAGAGATAATCAAGTGGCTGGATGCTGGAGTAATCTACTCGATATCCGATAGATCATGGGTCAACCCGGTGCAATGTGTACCGAAGAAGGGAGGCGTGACCGTGGTAAGCAACGAGGAGAATGAGTTATTGCCTAGTAGAACCGTCACGGGGTGGAGGATTTGCATGGATTATAGAAAGCTCAACAAGGCGACCAAGAAGGACCATTTTCCTCTCCCATTCATTGATCAGATGTTGGATCGACTAGCGGGCAAGGCATTCTACTGCTTCCTCGATGGGTATTCTGGGTACAATCAGATTGCTATAGCACTAGAAGACCAAGAGAATACGACTTTTACATGCCCTTATGGAACTTATGCTTTCCGGAGAATGCCATTTGGTCTCTGCAATGCTCCAACAACCTTTCAAAGATGTATGATGGCTATCTTTTTAGACATGGTCGAGGATTTCTTAGAAATTTTCATGGACGACTTCTCGATCTCCGGAGATAACTTCGACACATGTTTGGGCAATCTCGCCAACGTCCTAAAGAGGTGTGAGGAAGCTGACTTTGTGCTCAATTGGGAAAAGTGCCATTTCATGGTAACAGAAGGAATGGTCTTGAGCCACAAGATTTCGAAGAAAGGGATAGAAGTTGACAAAGCAATGGTTGAGGTCATTGAAAAACTACCTCCCCCCATTACTGTCAAGGGAGTAAAAAGCTTCCTAGGGCATGCTAGCTTCTATCAGAGATTCATCAAAGATTTTTCGAAGATCTCAAAGCCACTATGCAGTTTGCTACAGCAAAATCAACCATTTGTTATTCCACCTGATTGGAATGGGCCGTTCGAGCTGATGTGTGATGCGAGTGACTATGCCGTTGGTGCAGCACTTGGACAACGCCAAGGTAAACTCTTTCATGTTATTTATTATGCTATTCGCACTTTGAACGATGCACAAATCAATTATACCACTACTGAAAAAAGAATTGCTTGCTGTAGTATTTGCCTTCGATAAGTTTAGGTCATACTTGATAGGCACTAAGGTCATAGTTCATACTGATCATTCAGCCATTAAGTACTTAGTGACTAAAAAGGATGCTAAACCTAGACTTATTAGGTAGATACTCTTGCTTCAGGAATTTGACTTAGAAGTTAGAGATAAGAAAGAATGTGAGAACCAGGTAGCTGACCATTTGTCTAGGCTAGAAAATGCTATCACACAAGGTAGTGAAATTGAAATTAAGGAGGAATTCCCTGATGAGAAACTGTTAGCTGCTACAGCAATGTCCTGATCAGATTATAAGGAGATGTGTTCCAGAAGAAGAATACTATAGCATTCTGTACCACTATCATTCATCACCATGTGAAGGGCATTTTGGTGGTGCTAGAACTGCTGCAAAAGTTCTTCAAGCAGTATTCTATTGGCCTACACTTTTTAAGGACGCACACGAGTTCTATAAGACTTGTGACAAATGCCAAAAAACGGGGAACATCTCCAGGCAGAATGAAATGCCATTGCAAAATATTCTAGAGCTTGAAATCTTTGACGCGTGGGGAATTGACTTCATGGGTCCGTTTCCTGCATCATATGGAGATCTATATATTTTTCTAGCAGTCGACTACGTGTCAAAATGGGTGGAAGTTGTTGCCACCCCAAGGAACGACTCCAAGACAGCCATGAAGTTTCTTCACAAGATCATCTTCACTAGATTCAGAGCACTCCGAGCCATCATCAGTGATGAAGGAACTCACTTTGACAACAAGCTTATTGCTAGAGCATTACATCGCTATGGAGTCAGGCACAAGATTGCTACTGCATATCATCCGCAGACAAACAAACAAGGTGAAGTTTCCAACCGAGAAATCAAGCAAATCTTGGAGAAGGTGGTGAATCCTAAGAGAAAAGACTGGTCCCCCAAGTTGGATGAAGCACTATGGGCATATAGGACAACCTTCAAGACGCCTCTTGGCATGTCACCCTTCAAGCTTGTATTTGGCAAGGAGTGCCATTTACCCGTGGAGCTTGAGCACGAGGCTTATTGGGCAATCAAGAAACTCAACATGGATGCCCAACTTGCTGGTGAAAGGAGATTGCTAGAGCTTAACGAGATGGAGGAATTCAGAGCCCAAGCATATGATAATGCTCGCATTTACAAGGAGAAAACCAAGAAGTGGCATAACAAACACATTTTGCCAAGGCATTTCTCAGAAGGACAACAAGTGCTTCTCTACAACTCCAGGCTAAAGCATTTTCCTGGAAAGCTGAAATCGAGGTGGTTAGGGCCATTCATAATACACAAGGTGTACCCTCATGGCGCAGTGGATATCAAGAAGTTGGACGACGATGAAGTCTTCAAGGTCAATGGCCAACACTTGAAGGTGTACAGTGGAGCCCCTATCCTCAGAGACAAGTCATACCTGGATCTTCACGATCCTTGAAAGTTTGCATCTCCAACCCTATCTTTTATGCTATAGCATGTCCATAAATAATGCTTTTCTTTTAGTCTAGTTTTATGTTATCCTTGCTTTTAATTTTCATATCTTTTCACGTGACCCTAGTACAAGGCTTTCTCTTTCCTAGTACAATGTCAGGTACAAAGGCAGGGGAACACGTCGTCTGTAGGGTTGGTAGCAGAGGGAGAAGGACATGGGGTTTGTTTTTATCCAATTTCGGTGGGACGAAAGAAAAGGGGAAAAAGATAAGGAGGTTTTATCTAAAAAATGGGGAGTTGAATTAAAAGAGAGAGAGAAAAACAAAAAGCATGAGAGAGAATATTCATCTATTTAATGAGGAGAAACCCTATCCACATAAACCCATATTCTCTCTCCAGCCGTCTGCCATTGCATTTACTCCAGAATTTTTCTCTCTCTCCCTTAAAGCCGACACAGGTCCCCATCACCTCCCCTCTCCCATTAATTCATCAGTTTTTCCCCACCTTTTTCAACTCCCAATACTTTCTTCATCATTCGTCCCTTCACCCTCTTCATCTTCTTCAAACACTCAAAAACTTCCCCTCCATCTTTTCGATTCTATCCCAAACACAGAAAACCTTCACCATTTTCTTTCCTACACATATTCAATCCTCCCAACTTCTCAGAAAAAACTCCATGGCCTGTTGCAAAAGTGCCCCTGAGACTTCTGACCGTCCCACACAACGTCCGGTCCTAGAAATTCCCAAATTTATTGACAAGGGAGCAAAGGAGAGATGGGCAAAGCTCAAGGAAAGAAACGTTCTTCCAAAACTAGGGTTCAAATACCCTCAAGAGGAAGAAGATCAGTTCAACCAGTCTATAATGGACGTTATTGGCACCCATGGATGGAAAAACTTTGCTGCCCATCCTGAGGAAATTTGCACATCACGAGTCCAACCCAGTACACAGTTCACGTGCACGGAGAGTAGATAAAATTTACTGCTGCAACAATCAACAAGTTCTACGGGCTGAAACATATTGTATACAGTCACACTTATTTTGTGATGACAATGGACGCGCAAACGTAACGTGAAGTGCTGGAGGACATCTGTTTCCAGAGAACGGTGCTGGATAATAACAAGTCAGTTGAGAAAGGATGCCTCAAACCTGAGGCTAAGGTATGGAATCACTTTGTGAGGCATAAGCTTATGCCCACACTACACACTGCTACTGTCCATATCTCTCGACTTTTTTCATTCATTCTATAATACATGGTAGACAAATTGATATAGGAAATATAATAGTGGATGATGTATATGCTTGTTTAAAACGGGCCTGTAGCCCCCTTGTTTTTCCTAATCTGATCACTGCCTTGTGCAAAAGGAAAGACGTCTTCATAGACGATCTTGTAGATACATCTATTTCAGGAAAGACAGGTTTGACCCTAGCACTTGTTACGAAACTCTGGGGATTTAACGAAGACATGCCTCAGCAAGCATTGGAGGGTGGAGCTAAAAGTTTTGCTGCAGCAAGAGTGGCGACATTGGTGGCAACTACAAAAGAACTGAGCTCTAAGCTCAACCTAATGAAGGCACATCAGCGAGCGTATTTCAAATACGCCCAACACCGTGATAGTGCCATAGCATCCTGCTTGAGCAAACTCTTGCCGGACCAGAATGTCTCTTTTCCAGTATTTCCAATGGAGTTATTGCAAGCCCCCGCCACTGCTACAGCACAAACAATATCTCTCAGTGATCCCAGCTCCGTCCCACCTGCTGCAAAGAGAAAGACTCTGCGAAAGAAAGCACCAACAACTCCAACTGCCCAGTTAGAGCAAGAAACTCCCTCTGTTCAGCCTACTGTCGAAGAAACCGACCCAGCAACCTCTCCAGCCAAGAAGAGAAAATGCACCAGAAAGGCAACCAATCCTAAACCTTCAAGACCAGAAAACCCACTTCCAGAACCAGAGCACGTACCAAATGACCCTGAGGAAACCCCTCAGAAGGAAGCTGCTACAGCACACGCAACTGAGCCGACTTCAGCACAATCAGAGGATGCTACAACATCCAGACTAAAAACTCGCATCATACACACGACTAGACGTGTCAGGCCCTCATTGAGTGCTCAATCAGTCTCATCAGAAAGTGTGGACGATGTCGCTGACCCACACCACTACTCCTCTGAGACGTCGATGGACAACACCAGCAGCACCACCTAGCCTCTGCACCCAGGAGGTACTAACCTTTTTCTTTTCAATTTTTTATTTTTCATGGCATATAGTGTAGATTAGTTTATGCATTACAGACACTGCATTTCTTAATTAAGGGGTGTTAGTGTTCATAGTTAATATTTTGCTTTAGCATATGCATTATAGGATAGAACAAAATTTTTACTATGGCATTCTATTTAGTTTAGAGACAGCATATGAACATATTTATGATGTCTAACAATGAAATTGCTAAGGCCTGAATTAAAGTAGAAAAAAACACAACTAGTTGAGATCTGTAGAACTGACTTTAGGATCTAGTTGTTAAAAATATTGTTACACAGCTGCTCTCTTTCTATAAGTGAGTTTGTTAGAAAACATTTTCAGGAAGAACCCTAGTAAACTCTGATATGTAGACTCTAGAGAATTTAAAAGAAAAACTAGACGACCCTGTGCTAAAACAAACAAATAAATGCTATGGTATATCTGTAGAAGGACACTCCGCTTTGTTATAGCTTTTTCAATGCAATAAAAAAATAATAATAATAAAGCCTTGCTATAGCATATGAGTGAATGAAAGTTGTCACGGGATGACTCTGCCTACTAGCTCGGGGTGAGAAGTTTGCTCCCTACTCATCTAGAGTTAAGGACGGTAGGTGTGATGAGCTGACACCCTTCGTAGCAGAAAACTTATATCTTTGAGAGTCTAAAAATTGGGAAAGAACTAGAGAACATAGTTAGGGTATAACTAGGGAGCTTCCTTGAAAATTTGTCTCACCAGCTTATGTATAGGAGGAAGGCAGCCACACACACACACGCACACAACTAGTCCTAAAGAATGTTCTTAAGGATCTCATGTATGGTTGTGTATATTTATTTATATGCCTAAGTTATTTCCGAGGACTGAAATACTGCCATAGCAATCCTCTAGGTTAAATCTTTTCCATAGTAGTTCTTTTGTTCTGTTCTATTCATTGCTTGAGAACAAGCAATAGCTTAAGTGTCGGGGTGTGATGACTGCATAAATATCCTTGTTTTCATACCTTTTTGCTATAGCATTTGCCTGCTCTTGAGTTCATACCATAGCATTTATGTTGCATTTTCTTCTTATAGGTGCATATTTATCTTTGCTGGTTATTGGTCCATATCGAGGGGTACTGCTCGGAAGGTTGGTTTTGGTTTTACGGTGCGCAAGAAATGAGTCGAGAGAAACCCGATGCCGGGAATTGCTATAGCATGATAGAAGTGGACATTGGCCAGCACGTGAGATACACGTGAGCTGCAGAAACATGTGAACATGCAGAAAAGGACAATCTGACATGTGCAGCAGCCGGTGTCTACCTGCAGACTGTCCCCCTTGTCCCCTCGTGGCAGACCTTGTCGATGGATATTCCTTGGGAATATCAAGGCATCTTTAGGGCACCAAACCCTAGAAACCTCCACTATATAAAGGGGAGAGAAGCTTGGAGCAAAATGTGGTATTTTCTATGTTGCAAAAAGAGAGGCAAAAGAGAGAGAAAAGGATATGGAAGTTTCCACCTTCATCTTCTCCAACTTGGTGTCCTCCATCGTTGAAGCTCCAAGGAGTGGCCTCACCGGCCTCGAGAGAGGCGGTGGGCCTCAGACAGTCGGGCAGTCCATGGAGGAGAGGGAGTTCACCTTTCTTTTTGTCGTTATAGCAATTTCTTGTTATATCTTCATATTTGGTGATGTTATCGCAATGATATGTTGGATGATATTTCCTAGCCACAAACTGTTTTAGGTGGCTTGGGTTTGTGGATGATTTTATTTTGAGTACTTTTTAATGCATGCTATGGATTTTTCAGTGTTTATCATGATTCTATGCTTTGCTTGTGCATTTATCATTTCCTTAAA
Source organism: Hibiscus tridactylites (assembly GCA_958450335.1). Taxonomy (NCBI): domain Eukaryota; kingdom Viridiplantae; phylum Streptophyta; class Magnoliopsida; order Malvales; family Malvaceae; genus Hibiscus; species Hibiscus tridactylites. Next base: position 73,821,041 of record OY288267.1, read on the forward strand.
GTTGTAAGAGATTAGGGTTGTAAGTGCTTTGAGAGATAGGCCCTACCTTAAGCACCTTCGAGATTTGGCCGTTCTTTAAGTGTATGTTGGGGTTAGTAATCGAGAGAGCTAGCCCTAGAACCCTCATAAGCAATGGAGTGACTGTTGAGAGGCAGACTCTAACCTACCTTAGAGATAATTGATAGCTTTCAAGGGCTAAAAAGGATAGTACGTGAAGGGTAGGGGAGTGTTAAGAGTTTACACCGAGAGATATGGCTGTAGCATTTCTGACTCCCAGTTTCCTGGCTAGAGATAGTTTAGGAGCACTCTTAGTAATTCCTGCCTAGCATAGAAGATAACTGAAAAGCCTTAGTATCATTAAGAATCTTGAGTTTGGTTGTTCATCATTCCTAGCTAGTCATTCCGTAGTGAGTTTCGCATACGAAAGGGGACCTGTCTATTATATTGTTATCTCATCTTTCTCTGCATTGTTTTGCTTTTGCATTATTATACCTCATTTCCTTTACTATAGCATTGTCATCTGCAAAAAGTTCAAGCTTTATTGTTACAGCAACTGTGAATACCTCCAATCCCTGTGGAGAGGATACTCACTCATCACTTTATTACTTGTTCGACGTGTATACTTGCACCATTTGCGTATCATTTATAGTCACTGCACGAACGCAACACGGTTGTTGCTGCACTTCTTCTGATGAGGATCTGTTGGCCACTGTTGTTGCTGTGCAAATGGGGGAATGATGTTGTTGTTACCGCTCTGTGGAGTTTGCCACCATGTTGAAAGCGGAGGTGGTTGAGTACGATTGGTAGTGTATCGGAGACGATAACTGTCTGCGAAAGGCAGCGTGGCAGGCAGGGGCAACTGATGGCATTCCTTGTATTAGGGCAGCTGCGGCAGCTAGATCTGTAGGGTAGGGTGGCAAGGTGGGGCCGTCATCTGGGTACTTCTCCAAGAGATAAGCCACAAAGGCTTCTTGGACTTCCCCCATATACTTCATGAAGGTTAACTGCTGCTGCTCGATCCTTTTGTTGCTGTCGATGATGGTGCGCAGCAGAGTGAGGACTTCACTTGATGGGGCAGCTTCAATACTACCGGGGACGGCTAGAGTGGCAGGCTGGGCAGTAGAGGACTGGCTGGGGGTGATGGGCTCTGTCTTCGGGGCCTGCATCATCTGCATACAGATTTTCCTAGTGCACCCCTTCATTGTTGTTGTCATCTCCTCCCCAGGGTCGGTTGGGACGTTGAAATTGGCACAAAGGCCAGTGATGAGTGACAGGAAGTATAGCCAGCCCTTCGTCTTTCTGAAGCAATTGTGGATCTCTTTGCATATGATCTCCCCAACATTGATGGGTTGGTTTGACATGATATTGTGAATTAGGGCGAGACGCGGCTGGTCGACAGTGGGGTTGTGGGCAGCAGACGCCTCTTGATGAAAGTAATCCACAACATTGCCTCAGGCAGCAGGTGGTGGCGTTGGACAGAACTACCATGCTTTTCTGCCAACCAGGGCGTGTTGGGCTTGCATAGCTCAGCCTTGAGCCTATCGTAATCGACAACCGTCAGTGACTGCCTCCACTCTTCATGAGAGTTGTTGTCCATCTCTAGGTCGTAAAATCTATTGATTACGACGACAATCTGCTTGACAGGCTCCTCTTAGACATATACGAATGACAGCTCTGGGCAGGGATGATGGGCATAGAATTCTCTGACCAAAGTGATTTTTTCCATCTCTAGCTATCATGAGAACATCTCCCATCCCTTGATGTGGATGGTTTCGAACAGGGCAGGCTCTAAGCCAAGGTCTCATGTCTGCTTCGTGTAGTGGAAACCTTGATCCTCACAAATTGCTCGCTTGGAGAACTGATCCTTGTATCGTTTCTCGTCTGCCTTAGAGCAAAATCTTTGGTAGGTGGGCTTGGGTTGGGATGCGGATGCCATATGAGACGGTTGTAATTAACTAAAACTTGAAAGAAAACATTGTGAGAAGAGAGAGTGCAATGGATTCAAGAAGAATATAGCAAGGAGATGAATGTAAAGTAAATGAATGGGTGAGGAAGGTTTAAATAGCTGCCAAGAGGTGTCGTGGCAGCATTAAATGTCCAACGTTCCAGTTGTCTCGCGCACGTTACGAGATTTCTTCCCGTTATTTCTGTAGCCGTTACACGTTTTCTGCGCTGGGCCGCCCTTAGCTGTCTTAGCGGGATGGTGGGTGGGCTCCTTGCTAGGTCTTCTTCTTGATCCAGCTCTTTTGTTCCTAATCCTGAAATAAAAATAAAAATAATTAAATACTAAAACAAATTCTGAAAAATAAAAATATGGAAACTAATCTAATCCTAAAAAAATATAAAATGCAATAAATTAAACTCTAATCCTAATGCATAAAAATAAAAATAAGGAAAAAATAAAAGTTAAGTTATGTTGGGAATGCATTTGGGTGCATCTCCCAGACATAACCACTTCTTAAGGTGATTTGGCTTGTCCTTCCTTCCTAGGGGGTCCTCTTTTTCCTTAATGTGTTTTGCTGCTGGATTCTTCAGCCTGCCCTTGGGTCTGTCGCGACAGCTTCTGCCTTGGCTTGTCTCTATGCTGATTTTGGAGGCCTGAGCATCTTAGCATCCTTCCTTTTTCCTTTTCTGAGGGTTGTAACACGTTTAACTTGATGCTCTGGTTGTCTACCCTCATAGTCATCTCCCCATGTTCCACATCTATTAGAGTTCTGCCTGTGGCCAAGAATGGTCGCCCAAGAATGATATGGGCTTTTTCATCGGCCTCACAGTCTAGGATGAGGAAATTAGCTGGAAGAATAAGGTTGCCCACCTTCACTAGGATGTCTTCAATCTTGCCCTCCGGTTGCACAAAAGATTGACCAGCAAGTTTCAGCATGATGGAGGTAGGTTTTGTTTGTCGAATTTCCAATTTGTCGAAGACTACCTTAGGCATTAAGTTAATGCTGGCTCCCAAGTCGCACAGGGCTTTTGTTTCATGCTTGCTGCGTATTCTGCATGGGATAACAAAGCTGCCCGGGTCTTTTTGCTTGGGTGACAGTTTGTTGTGCAACATGGCCATACACTCCTCTATTACAGCAACTGTTTCGAATTCCCCAATTCTCTTCCTTTTAGAAACCATGTCTCTGAGGTATTTGTCATAGTTGAGCATGTTCTGAATGGCTTCTATAAGAGGGATGTTGATATGCATCTGCTTCATTATATCCAAGAATTTCTTGAACGGGTGCTCTTGTTTTTGTTGCTTCAGCCTCTGCGGGAAAGGTGATGGCAGGCGGATGTCCTCTATTTGTTCTTTGCGGGGGAACTTTATCTGGGGAGGATCATCTGCCTTAGGACTGCTGTCAGGTTCAACTGCCGAGGAGGCTGGAGTTGATGCTTCTGCGGTAGGTGGTTTTTTCTTTGTTGGTTGTGTTTCTGGTTGCTTTTCCACCCTGGGTTCATTCAACTGCTTCCCACATCTGGTTGATATGGCTTTGCACTACTCATTAGCAGGCTTGGCTACTGACTCTGTACTGCTGGATGCTGCTCCCATTGTTCTGGTGCTAAAGATCTCCGTGAACTGCCCAAATTGGGTATCCAAGTTTCTTATAGCAGCCTCCTGGTTGTTCATCTTCATCTTTGTCATGTCCATGAAAGAATCAGTTTTATCAATAAATTTATTAGTGCGAACAATGAAATCACTAGTTCTAGACATAAAAGTATGAAAAGTTACTTCTAGTGAATTATTGTTTTGCGGCTGCTGAGCCTGCTGTCTGGACAGGTTTTGCTGGTAGCCTCCCTGTTACTATTGTGGGTTTGCAGCAGTCTTGGGGTTGCTCGAGAAGAAGTTGGAATGGTTCTTCCATCTAGGGTTGTACGTGTTCTGGGCAGGCCTAATGTTCCTCTCGTAATAAAGTTGGCAGATGCGGTGCATTCAGAGGAATCGTGGTTACCCCCACACTCATCACAAAATGGCTTCATAGCCTTGGCCTCATAGACTTGCCCAATGGGTTTCATTATGCTCATTGTAAAGTGTCCACAAGTCCTATATCTCACGCACATTCCATCTCATGTTATTGTTGTTTTTAAGCACATCTTAGGCATAATTAGGATCATGCATTGCATTTTACATTATTTCTTGGCTTTACCATGTTTTATTGATTATATTTTAATTGGTGAAGAAAGGTATTGTTTAAGTGTATTTTTGGTTTTAGGTACTAAAGGCTGATAGAGGGAAAGAGGAGCTGAGGATGCGATGCTGAGGCCGCAAACCATGGAGATGTACTGATGCAGTTCTAGCCGAAGGTAGTAGCTGCCGAGTGCTGCCACCGCCGACCTTGCTGAGTTTGATAGAATATAGGGAAAAGCATGAATTACTTAGAATTTTCTATACTAGCCAAAAAGAATTAACACTACTGTTACTTGTCGAGTTTGATAAAAATATCTTATAAACACTGTCTGTTTTATTATTAGAATTCCTTGCAAAATTCTATCATGGTTGTAGGTAGCCGCCGAGGCAGAAAAAAGAAACAGAAAAATACAGCATTACCACGGCAGCAGAAAAAAAAAAGAAACATTGATGTTTTGCCCTAGATGTGCCCGAAACAGGCTCTAGGAAGAAACATGTGCGAGGACACTCCGCTGCTATCAAAGTCCACGAATCTGAAAGTTTTGAAGTGACGAAAAAATTAGCATGGGTGAATGAAAGTCTTCACGTGATGACTCTACTCCAAGGGTTCGGGGTTTTGTAGTTTGCTCCGATCTTAATTTCAGACCTAGAAGAGTAGTTGTGATAAGCTGAAGCCCTCACTACCATGATTAAATTATTGTGCTTAATTGTGCTGCCTCGGCAACAACCTTTTACATCGTAACATCAACTTTGTTTGTTTAGTTATTCCACATATTCAGCCTGTATACAGCCTTGCACACACTGCCCGGGCATTAGAAATTATTTCTGAGTTATTTCCTTGCTAATTTCCCTTCACTAATTTAATATAGGTGCCACGGCCTTGAGGTTTGAAATCAAGTTAAAAACATGTGTTTCTTTCTGATTATTATTAGAGCAAGTATGTTTAGGTTGCATTGCTTGAGGACAAGCAATAGTTCGAGTTTGGGGTGTGTAAACTGTCCACAAGTCCTATATTTCATGCACATTCCATCTCATGTTATTGTTGTTTTTAAGCACATTTTAGGCATATTTAGGACCATGCATTGCATTTTACAGTATTTCTTGGCGTTACCATGTTTTTATTGATTATCTTTTAATTGGTGAAGAAAGGTATTGTTTTAGTGTATTTTTGGTTTTAGGTACAAAAGGTTGATAGAGGGAAAGAGGAGCTGAGGATGCGATGCTGAGGCAGCAAACCATGGATATGTGCTGATGTAGTTCCAGCCGAAGGCAGTAGCTGCCGAGTGCTGCCGCCGCCGGCCTTTCTGCCCACGGCAATAGACTATGGAGTTGGAGAACCGGGGTGCGATTTGTAGAGCTAAAAACCCTGAGTCTATCACTGCCATCCACTTGATTTTCCAACATCTGTTGCAGCGGGCATATCCGCCAAAGCGAAATCTCAAGATTGCTTGCAGGACAAGGCAATGTGATAAAGTCCACATTCAACTCAAAGAAGTCAAAGTTTAAAGTCACATTAAATGTGGAAAGCTACTTTTGAAGACTTTTACTTCAAGAAGAACTAGACCTAGCATTTGTCAATAAATACCCATTGTAATTCTAATTCAAGATATCTTAGGTTTTTCTATAGGCATAGCTTAGGTTTTCTTGCCGTCGTCATGTTCTAAACTTGTCGTGGGTTAAGTGTTATGTTGTAATTAATTGTAAGAATGGTTTTTTTAGGTTTTTTCAAGTTTTATTTTTGCAATAAAATATTCCAAGTTTGCTTAATTCATGTTCTTCATTTCTTCAATTAGTTCCAAAAGTCTAGTTGAAGAAATCCATTTGTCGGGCACGAGAGTGTCAAACTCACTAATTCGGCTTAGACATAAGTTAGATTTTCAGCGGCTAAAATGAGCAACCAAACGTCGACTTTCTGTGTTAGGTTTATGCTGAGATTTCTAGTTATTACCTATATCACGTGGTGACAAAATCCTTGCCTAGACATAGGAAGGATAACTTCAGAATTGCTTCATCGAACTTAGAGTATCTGCCAGACTAGCCGCCAGGACTTCTCTCCATCTCACATTCCAAGACAACGAAAGTTGCAAGAGCAGAGTTCCACCGTAGCAGCGAAAGTTGTCGCAGCCTCAATGCAACATTACCCACCGAGGCAGCAGATCGTGGCAACGCAAAACAACTTGGCCTATTCAACACAGTTTTACACTAAGTAGCAGCATAACCCTGCCCTCTCTATCAATATGATTACTTCCTCTTTTACTTGTATTTTATTTTACTTTTCTCCTCAAACAACTATCTTACTTGTGCATTTACTTTACTTGTGTAGGAACAACCATTCGATCCAAGCTGTCCAATCCCTGTGGGAGACAATATCTTATATACTATAACTTGACAAGAGTGTGCATTTGCGCTCATAAATAGAGTACACCTAAAACGCTCTACAAGTTTTTGGCGTCGTTGCCGGGGATTGGTAACAGCGGAATTCGTTTTAATTTTTCTGCACTCTTAATTTTATTTGTATTTAATTTCTGCTTAAAAAACTATGTGGGAAAGCGCTTATTCAGGTGCCCCACGAGTTAAGGGCGGCTATATTTGGGAAGGTTCTTGCGAATTTTGTGAAGACAATCATGCGTTCGTTGCCCTCATCTTTTTGCAGCAGACATGTCGAGAAAAACCACTTCGGAGTGGATGTCTGAATATGAACAGAAGATGCCACTGCGGCAGCAACAGTGAAAACATATGCTGTCATGGCAGCTACGGGGATAGCATATGCCGCCATAGTAGCAGTAGGGACAGCTAATATCACTGCCGCAGTTGCCACCCCAACAACAAGATTTTTCATGGTATGATAAAAAATCTCAAAAAAAATTTTACCATAATAGTTTTGCTACAGAAACCGACATGCCCTGGCAAAATAGTCTTCTGCAATAACAATCAAACTCCTTGGAGGACACACTTCAAACTTTCCTTGCGCTCACAGATAAAGTATCAGCTTCTATGGATGCCAACATTGCTAAGATGAATACACGTTTGAGCAATTCAGTCCTCATTAATGCCATGGATGAACCTGAACAATTAAACCTAAGGGATGATGATGTCCCAAGGCAAGAGGACGAAGAGAAATGCGAAGAAGGATCTCCGATGTATGATGAGCAATTAGAACCTCCAAACCAAGAGGATGCAGAACATTGCCCAGACAGCAAGATTGACAGTTGTTCCGACAGCTACCTAGAACCCTGGCCTGAGGATGAACTGACAGCACCTGAGCAAATCTATGCCTCAGCAGAAAGGCCCGCCACGACAGAAGCCTCCATAATGACGCTCACCTCGACAGACACCACAGTAGCTATGGATTATATATATCTAGAGGAGCCGATGCAGGCAGATTTATAGCCATCAAAATCTCTATTGATGGAGATTTTCGAGGAGCCTAAAGAGTTTTTCCTTGACCGGCACAGCACCATGACAGAAGACTACCACAACAGTTGGTTGCCGCAGCAGATGCCTCGGCAGCAAAAGAAACTTTCCCCTATGACGAACTTCAACAAAAAGGAGGTAAGTGCAAGGTTAGGTAGTTATATAATTTTTCCTAATCACATGTTCATCCCTTCAGGAGTAGGAACAAGAAGGAAGGTTCACATAGATTACAAAGGAACGAGAAAGAATGACTCCTCCACCATGAGGATAATCACTGGATGAAGGGTGCAGATGGATTACAAGAAGTGTTGAAAACAACCCTCTTGAGCTAAACCGATAAGGGAGTAGTTAATTTAGGAGACGCATATCAATGCACTCCTAGAGTAAAGAAATTTTGTATAAGTTTTTATTTTTCCAAATATTTACTGTTTTATTTAGGAGTAGATTTTACCTACTTAGGACCAGATTTTATTTGTGTTTTATTCCCGTCTCACAACTACTTACCCAGATTCAGATCCTAAGGAATCGAGCCACCGAGCACAATAGGGGCAGCACTACCGCAACCCGCAACTGGCGGAAGAGCATATAATTTCTCCACATCTTCTCCACCATCTAACATCAACTAAGCCTGAGTTTTTTTTCCCTTTCTCATATTTATTTTTCAGTTTTAGTTTTATTTTGTGCATTGAGGGCAATGCCCATCTCGAGTTTTGGAGGGTATAGTTCTCATATTTTTGTTTAGGCATACTTAGTAGCATGTATTTGCATATTGTACTTGCCTTCTTATTAATCAGAAAAGAAAAAATTGTTAGAACTTGTGCCTATGATAGGAAAGCTGATTAATTTTTCGCACCAATTAAAAATTGAACTTAAATCGGAAAAAGCATGAATACTTTAGAATTTACTATAATAGCCAAACAAATTAACACTACTATTACTTGTTGAGTTTGATGGAATTTCTTATAAACACAGTCTGCTTTGTTATTAGAATTCCTTGCAAAATTCTAACTTGGTTGTAGGTAGCCGCCAAGGCAAAAAACAAAAACAAAAAAATACAACACTGCCACGATAGTAGAAAAAAACAAAGAAACATTGATGTTTTGCCCTAGATGTGCACGAATCAAGCTTTAGGAAGAATCATGTGCGAGGACACTTTGCTGCTATCAAAGTCCACAAATCTGAAAGTTTTGAAGTGACGAACAAATTAGCATGAATTAATGAAAGTCTTCACGGGATGACTCTACTCCAAGGGTCGGGGTTTTGTAGATTTCTCCTATCTTAATTTCGGACCTAGAAGAGTAGTTCTGATAAGTTGAAGCCATCACTGCCATGATTAAATTATTGTGTTTAACTGTGCTGCCTCGATAGCAACCTTTTATATCGTAACAACAACTTTGTTTCTTTAGTTATTCCACATATCCAGCTTGTATACAGTCTTGCACACACTGCACGGGCATTAGAAATTAATTCTGAGTTATTTTATTGCTAATTTTCCTTCATTAATTTAATATAGGTGTCACGGTCTTGAGGTATTAAATCAAGTTAAAAACAGGTTTTTCTTTCTGATTATTATTAGAGCAAGTATGTTTAGGTTGCATTGCTTGAGGACGAGCAATAGTTCGAGTTTGTGGGTGTGTAAAGTGTCCACAAGTCCTATATTTCACGCACATTTCATCTCATGTTATTGCCGTTTTCAAGCACATCTTAGGCATAATTAGGACCATGCATTGCATTTTACAGTATTTTTTGGCTTTACCATGTTTTTATTGATTATCTTTTAATTGGTGAAGAAAGGTATTGTTTTAGTGTATTTTTGGTTTTAGGTACTAAAGGGTGATAGAGGGAAAGAGGAGCTGAGGATGCGATGCTGAGGAAGCGAACCATGGAGCTGTACTGATGCAGTTCTAGCCAAAGGCAATAGCTGCTGAGTGCTGCCGCCGCCGACCTTGCTGCCCACGGTAGCAGACTATGGAGTTGGAGAACCGGAGTGCAATTTGTAGAGCTAAAAACCCTGAGTCTATCACTGCCATCCACTCGATTTTCCGACATCTGTAGCAGCGGGCAGAGCTGCCAAAGCGAAATCTCAAGATAGCTTGCAGGACAAGGCAACGTGATAAAGTCCACATTCAACTCAAAGAAGTCAGAGTTTAAAGTCACATTAAATGTGGAAGCTACTTTTGAAGACTTCTACTTCAAGAAGGACTAGACCTATCTATTGTCAATAAATACTCATTGTAATTCTAATTCAAGATATCGTAGGTTTTTCTATAGGCATAGCTTAGGTTTTCTTGCCGCCGTCATGTTATAAACTTCTCTTGGGTTAAGGGTTATGTTGTAATTAGTTGTGAGAACGGTTGTTTAGGTTTTTGAAGTTATGTTTTTGGAATAAAATATTCCAAGTTTGCTTAATTCATGTTCTTCACTTCTTCAATTAGTTCCAAAAGTCCAGTTGAAGAAATCCATCTGTCGGGCACGAGAGTGTCAAACTCACAAAATAATTAAGCACGGTCTTATCATGACGAGGTGTTGACTAAATCGGCTTAGACATAAGTTATAATTTCAGCGTCTAAAAGTAGCAACCAAACGACGACTGCCTGTGTTAGATTTACGATGAGATTGCTAGGTATTGCCTACATCACGTGGTGACAGAATCCTTGCGAGACATAGGAAGGATCACTTCAGAATTGCTTCACCTAACTTGAAGTATCTGCCAGACTCACCGCCAGGACTTCTCTCTATCTCACCTGCCGAGACAGCGAAAGTTGCAAGAGCAGAGTTCCGTTGTGGCAGCAAAAGTTGCCGCAGCCTCAATCCGCCATTACCCACCAAGGCAGCAGATCGTGGCAGCACAAAACAACTTGGCCTATTCAACACAGTTTCACACTAAGTAGCAGCATAACCCTGCCCTCTCTATCAATCTGATTACTTCATCTTTTACTTGTGTTTTATTTTACTTTTCTCCTCAAACAACTATCTTACTTGTGCATTTACTTTACTTGTGCAGGAACAACCATTCGAACCAAGTTGTCCAATCCCTGTGAGAGACGATATCTTATATACTATAAGTTGAAAAGAGTGTGCACTTGCGCTCAAAAGTAGAGTACACCTAAAATGCTCTACACTCATAACCAGCTCTGTCAGCTCGTCGAGGCGGGCATTGACAGATTCTGAGGCTTGCACTTCATTCATATCAGTTGGCCGCCTAACGCCGCCTCGACGGGCTATTGGGTACTTGTAATCGTTCTTGGCTGCTTGGTTCAGAATCCGTAGTGCCTCCTCTTGTGGTCTGTCGAGGATAATTATGTTGGTTGAGGCATCAATCATCATCCGTGGTAGGTAGTTCACCCCGTTATAGAACATTGATATATGTGTCCACACCGGGAAACCATGGATCGGGTAGTTGTTGAGCATTTTTTGATACCGCTCCCATGCTTCATACATCAGCTCATCATCCCCTTGTCAGAAGGCTGTCATTTAGTTTCGCAATCTGTCTGTGACATTAGATGGGCTGAAATGATCCAGAAAATCTTTGCACAGCTCTGTCCATGTGTTGAATGACCCTGCTGGCTTATTGTTTAACCATTGTTTCGCCCTATCCCTTAGTGAATAGGGGAATAACCTCAGTCTAAGCATGTCTTGATGGACTCCGTATATTTTGAATGCCCTGCAAATGTCCAGGAATCATCTTACGTGCTGCCGAGCATCTTTTGTGGCACGTCTTGATGGACTCCGCCTCAATCTAAGGTTATGTCACTGTCGGATTGAACCCTCTGAAGTTATGCTCCAAGTAGTTCCTGGTGGTTCCAACGTACTGTGGTTTTCTGGGCGGCGGGTCTTGCTGCCTATCCCTATCATTCACAGCATTGTTGGCAGGGTTTCTGTTTTCCATGTTTACCTTTTCTTTTCTTTCTTCTTTAGCTTTCCCTAGGGCTGTTTTGATTTCCTTTTTGTGTTCTCCTGCTCTTCATTCTATATCACCATAATAAACGATTTCTCCTTTTGGATTCGCCCTGGTCATACACTAGCAAAGGAAACTGTAAAATTCTTTTTTTTTCAATTAAAAATAAAAACTAAAAATAAATTTTAATGCAAAGAAATAAAAGTGCAGGAATTGAAAATGAATTTCGTTGTTACCAGTCCCCGACAGCGGCGCCAAAAACTTGTAGAGCGTTTGGGTGTTCTCTATTTATGAGCGCAAGTGCACACTCTTGTCAAGTTATAGTATAATAGATATCGTCTCCCACAGGGATTGGACATCTTGATTCGAATTGTTGTTCCTGCACAAAGAAAAGTAAATGCATAATTAAGTTGAATGTTTGAGAAGAAAAATAAAATAAAAACACAAGTAATTAAAAGAGAAGAAATCAGGTTGATAGAATGGGCAGGGTTGTGCTGCTTCTTAGTGTGAAACACAAGTAATTAAGTTGTTTTGCGCTGCCAGACTCTGCTGCCTCAGTGGGGGATGGTAGGTAGACTGCTGAAACCCTCTCGCTGCCTCGGCAGAGAGAAGGAACTATGTCTCGGTGGCAAACTCGACAGAACTACAAGGCTCGGCAGAATGCTTCGAAAGTGATACCGCTTATGTCTAAGTCAGGATGATGTTGATGCCCACTGCAGATAATACCAGTCGCGGCGTGAATCGTGCAAAGAAAGAAATGTTAACTCGTCCTCTTTTAGCCACCTTAAACCCTAACCTATGTCTAGGCCGGATTGATCACACCGTCTCTAGATGAAATCGTACTTAATTCTTTCGTGAGTTCGACTCTCTCGATACCGAACAAATGGATAGAATTCAACTAATCTTTCGCCTTAATTGAAAATTATGAAGAACATGGAATAAGTAAACCTTGAAGTTTTATTTGCAAAAACAAACTTGAAATCCTAAACAACCGTTCTCACACTAATTACAACATAACCCAAACCCAAGGAGAATTTTAGAACATGATGGCGGCAAAGAAAACCTAAACTATGCCTAAGGAAAACCTCACTTGTTTTGAAGTAATATTACAATGAGTATATATAGGCATTAGCTAGGTCTAGTCCTTCTTGAAGTAGAAGTCTTCAAAGTAGCTTTTTACATTAAATGTGACCTTTAAATCTGATTTCTTTGAGTTGAATGTGGACTTTATCACGTTGCCTTGCTCCATAAGTAATCTTAAGTTCTTCTTTTGGCGGCTCTACCCGCTGCTACAGACGTCAAAAAATTGAGTGGAAAACATTGATAGAATCAGGATTTTCTGCTCTACAGATTGCACTCCGGTTCTCCAACTCCATAGTCTGATGTCTTGGGCGGCAAGTTGGGCGGCGACAGCTACTCGACAGCTGTTGTCTCTGTCTGGAACTGCATCAGTACAGCTCCTTGGTCTACTACCTCAGCATCATATCCTCAGCTCCTCTTTCCCTCTGTCATCATGTAGTACATGAAACTAAAACTAAGCTAAAACAATACATTTTCTTCACCAAATAACAGATAATCTATAAAAGCATAGAAAAGTAAAGAAATACTGCAAAATGCAATGCATGGTCCTAATTATGCCTAGAATGTACTCAAAAACAGCAATAATATGAGATAGAATGTGCATGAAATATAGAACTTGTGAACACTTTACAATCTCCTTTCTCGAAGAACATAAGTTCCTTGCTATCCATCTTGGCTTGGACCATCCATTTAAACTCTAAGCAACACTGGATCTCATATCCATCTTCAGGTTCTCTCCCTTTAATATCCCAGTCGCTACTAATTGAGCCCATACCCAATTCATGGGCACCTTAATTTCTTCAACATATTCCTTGATCACTCTCCTTTCTTCCTTAAGCACAACATTCACCTCTATCTAATGGTGGTTTGGCAAAGGGTTTCCTTTTTCCTCAGATGTTTCAAACGACAACATGCCCGATTTCCTTAAATCGTCCACCACCCTTTTGAATGTGGTACAGTTCTCAAAGGTATGCCCCTTTACTCCTGCATGGTATTTGCATTGGGCCTTCTCATCGTACCCCAATGGATAAGGAGGTGAGAACGGAGGGACATGTCATGGCAGCACCATCTGTGACTTGACCAACTCGGCAAACAACTCTGCTTACGTCATTGGGACGGGTGGAAAGTAGGGTCTCGAATTTCCTTGATATCTTCGCTCTCCTTTTGGGGCATTTGCAACCGTCAGAGCTGAGGTGTTAGGTTTGTTGAAGATATTAGGCTTGTTGAACACCACACCTGTTGAATAACTAGGTTGTAGACATTTGTGGTATTGACTTCATTATTATCTCTCTTCTTATACGTCTTCTTTTTCCCCACTGTGCAACTTTCCACTCTTCATGGCTACTAGGATTAGCATGTCCGCAAAGTTCTTCGTAGAATGGTTGAGCATGCGATCGTAAAACGGACCCTTTAGAGTTTCCACAAACATCGAGGCGTTCTCATTTTCTAGCAACGGTGGCTGCACTTGTGCCGCTACATCCCTCCACCTTTGTGCATATTGTCGGAAGCTCTCGTGATGCTTTTGTTCCATCCCTTGCAAGACCAGACGAGTTGGAACCATGTCTGAAATGTGCTTGTATTGCTCACTGAAGGCTCTGGACAAATCTTTCCATGATTTGATGTTTACCCGACTTAACTGTGAATACCAACGTGCAGCAGAACCTACTAAGCTACCGTGAAAGCAATGAATGAGCAGCTTCTCATTGTCGAGGTACATTGACATCTTTCTACAGTACATAGTTAGATGTGTTGATGGGCATGTGGTCCTATTATATTTCTCAAAGTCTGGGATCTTGAATTTTGGTGGCGCAACTAAATCAGTTACCAAGCTCAGATCCTTCGCATCCATTCCACCATGAGCAGCTCCATCTTGGAAGGATTTGATCATCCCTTCTAACTTTTCGTACTTATCCTCCCATTTCTTCTCAATTCGAACTTTATCAGCAATTTCATCGAGGTCAGACACCTCGTAATTATTAGCCTCTCCATTTGGAACATGAGTGGAGGATTCAACAACATGGATAGGTGTTTTGGCTTTAGCAGCAGTCTCTTTCCTAAAGGTCATTCCTGGGAATCGTAGAATGGCGGTAGTGTTTCCTCCTTCTTCAACCGCATATGGATCCTTGAACCCTAGCATGGCAGCTATTGAACTGGTTGTCTTTTGATGAACTGCCTCAATTTGTTGTTTCAGGTCGATCTCCATTTTCTCCAACTTATCTTGAGTGCTCTTTTGGTTTGCCTCCAAAGCTGTCAACCTTTCCTCAGAGTTCATGGCTCAGGTTTGGGCTCGTGTACCGTATTTATGAGTTGTCTTAGCAATTTTGGATATTCTGTCATTTTTTATATTAAGTTAGTTTTTGACATGAATGAATGTATGCACAAATGGATTCACAAAAGCAAACAAAACAATGCAAATACATGAATGTAGTCGAAGGGCCATTAATTCCATTGAAAATCTGCTCATGAAAGGAAACTCTTTATTGAATATGAAAGGTTTTATTACATCTTTTTTTGAATTACAAATATTTTTCCGCTTGAACACCTAACTCCTTGATTTCTTCAACTAGCCACATAAGCCTTGGTCCAATTTATCCAACGGGCTTGATGTACTGACGAAGAGCTGCAGCTTCAGTCGCCAACATTGTCACGTGCTTGGTTCTCCTCAATCTTTAAGAGCTTTCCATTCATAATTTGGACAATTTTCTAGAATCAACCCCTTCTAAATATAGAATGATTCACATGCAAAACAAACAAGATAGGAAACATAGATTAATAAAGCAAGAAAAGGGAAATGAAACAATGAAAAATAAATTAAATGCACGATAATTCTTGGCCGGTATTCCAACATTTCAGGACATGTCTCCACGGATTATTCTTGCGACTCAACATCCTAGGCTTTTTGCATGGCTCTATTAGGGTAGGCTCTAAATTCTCAAACTTGGTTCGATTCTAAAAAGGTACCCGAGTTGTCCTTGTTGTCCCCTACTAAGGGTAGCAAGGCCCTCGATTCTCACCCATTATAGGCTCCAAACAAATCAAGTTCAACTCAAGAGGACTCACCACCCATGCCTTCTCGAAGAATCAATATCCTTACGAAGACAAGGGAATGAGTCCCGAAGGTACTTGCTAGGAACATACAAAGAATCAAGTTCAACTCAGGAGGACTCACCATCGATGCCTTCTCGAAGAATCAATATCCTTACGAAGACAAGGGAATGAGTCCCGAAGGTACTTGCTAGGCTCATACATAGAATCAATATTCTTACATGACCAAAGCGTATTTCCCCCACTTAAATGAACGAGACAAAGCTCAGGTATAAGGCTTGGAATTAAGTCTTAAATGCGTAAAACAAAATTATATTCATTTACACAGACAAATAAATTGAACCTATTGTAAACTTGAAAATTCCATATTTTTTTAAAAAAGAAACCTTTTTAAAACCAATTTGTGGCCTGGTCCTCGTTTATTTTTATTTTAAAAACAAAAACGCGTCCCCAGCGGAGTCGCCAAGCTGTCGCAATCCTTTCGAGCTTCGACTTTTTGAAAACTTTAAAAACACGGAGTAGCCACCAATCTTTTTTAAAAGTGTTATTAGATCAATTTAAAATAGGGTTATTTAAAAAACGTTTTGTTTTAATAAAACAACGGTTTTGGTCTGGGAAAACAAGAAAACAAGTTCGGGAGTCGGTTACGCGTGTGGATGGGTTAGCACCCCCACGACGCTCAAAATTGGTACATAATTGATTTTAAAATCGTTTTCAAAACTGAAATTTTCAAGTTCACAAAGGTTCGACTTTATTTGTTCGTTTAATGAATATTAGTCTATTTTAACGGCCTTATCGCCCGGGAGATGGACTTTAACCACCGTTAATATTTCTGGCGCTAACCCGTCATTCCCGTTTAATAAGACACTGCATTAAATTAATTTCTCTTTTCGAGCAACAAAGAAATTTAGTGCATTGAACATTTTATATTTCTTCTAGGTTCGATTATTTAAAAAACTACAAAAAAATGTCTAAGTTTTTTATTCCTAATTAAAAGTTTAAGTTTGCTTAAGTGTGTCTCATTATTTTTGTGAAGTAAGTTTTCAACAAAACACGTCTCTATCTAAGCTTTAGAGCCTAGTCCTAAGTTTTAACCTATTTCTAAATAACAAGCAAGCAACTCAAATTTTCTTTTGTTTTTTTTTTCCTTTTTATTATTTCTTTTGAAAAACCTTTATTTCTTCTTTTTTAATTTTTTAAGCCAAGACCCCTTTTTACATTTTTTAGCTTCTTTCATTTCTTATATTTTTTCACCTTTTATATATTTTCATTTCAAATAGAATTTCTCTTTAAAACCTTTTCATTTTTTCAAAAGCTTTGCTTTAAAACGTGACTTTTCTAAAATAATTTTTTTTGAAAAGATTTCTCTTTAAGCTTTTTCAAAACTATATTTCTTCCTAAAACCCTAAACTTTTATTTGAAACTTTTTTTATTTTTCTTTTCTTGAAAAACTTATTACTTATTTTTTTCTAAAAAAACATCTTTATTTACTCTTTTTTAAATCACTTAACTACTTTATTATTTAAAAAAAACTAAATTTCAAGACAAACCATTTTCTTATTTTTTTTAAAATCAAGTCCCTTTTATTATTTCCACCCATGCATTATTATTTTTCCTAATTAAATCCCTAACTTTAAGTTTTTTTAATAAAATCACATTAACTCATTTTTATTCTTAAATTTTAATATTAACACTTTTAAAATTTTATTCTACATTTCTAAAGATCAAAACACTCCTAAACAACATTTTTAAAGCATGCAAATTTTTAAAGATCAAACCAAAAATTAAACGAAAATTTAAAGCGAAAACATTACCAGAATCGCAAAACGATTTTCAGACTTCAAGAACACAACCTAAAATCCACAAAAAACACAAACACAAAAATTCAACCAAGAACAAACATGAAAATTACTAAATAAAAATTAAATGGAAAGATAGAAATTTTACCGAAACAACGAACGAAGAACTCGAATATGAACTTCTCGAAATGCTCCTAATTGCCTTCGAAAAATTGCTCCAAACTCGAACTTCAACTCCAAAATTTTCCAGCAACTCTTGAGAATTTTTTTTCGGAATTTTTCTAAGCCTTTTTTCTTTTCAAGTGTATTTTCTCTTGAAATTGGGTGTGAACAAGTGAGGTTTGGGGGTATTTATACTTGAATTTCAGCTTCAAAGTCAAGCCAAATTCGAATTTCAATCCCCGAATTGAAGCCAAAATCAGACAAGAAACTTGATTCTCGGAAAAAAACCCTCAAACCCTATCCAATTTGGTTCATATTTGAAGCTGAATTTTCCTCTTGATTTGAGCCTAGGGTTTGACCATTTGTTTCGATTTTGTTTTGCAAATTTTGGCGACCACGGGCGGCGGTGACAAGTGGCGTTGGTGCTGTTGGGTCGGCGATGGCGAGAGTGTCGACCGACACCAACGGCGACGGCAGCCGTGGCCGGTAAACGCGGCATCGTTCGACAACAGGGTTTGCTGGGAACCAGCTCGCGCGTGTGGCACACGCGCTAGTTCCCTTTTTTTTCTTTTTTTTCTTACTATTTTCTCCTTTTTTGTGATGTTTTTTGCTATTTATTTTTTCATTTATTATTTTTTGGTTGTCATCTTATTTCTTTTTTTCTATATTTATTTCCACCATTATTATTTATTTTATTTTTATCATATTTTTTCTTTTTTTCCTTTTTTTCTTTCTTTTAAAAGAATGAGCTTATATATCTAAGTGGGCTTTGGCTTCTTTTTCTTTTTGAAATGGGTTTTTGAGATGGGTTTTTTGTTGTTTTTTTTTTATTTAGGAAGGGTGGGCCTTTTATTTAAGGAAAAAAGAATTTCTCTTTTTTTAAATTATTTAATTTGGTGAGGTGAAAATCTAGTGACAACAAGTGCATTCATCATCTTTTACTCACGGTATAAAACCCTTTTTTCATTCTTTTAAATTTTCATTTCATTTTATTTATTGTTTTCAACTAATTTTTGTATACATAGTAATTTTATATTATGGGTTTTGAAGTTTTTGCAAAAATTCTTTAAAATCTGAAAATTTTTATTCCAATATATAAATATATCGTATATTTTAGTACATTGTTTTTCAAAATTCTTTTTACCAAAATTAAAATTTATACTTGTATATATCTTTAACATGTAAAATATAGTGTTTTTCACAATACCTTGAATTATTGGAATGATTATTGGATCGAATATGATGATAATTGCATACATTGTTTTCGAATGGTTTTGATGTTTTCAGGTTATTATGGGGCTTAAAAAGAGACCAAGGAAAGAATTACCTTCTAGTTCATACAATCATAATTTGGAAAATGAGGGTATTACTAAACTGAACCTTGGTTTTATTATCCAAAATGGTTTTCAATCCCCTTCGGCTATGACCCATTACAAACAATACCAAGCTTTTTCAATCCAAGATGAAAGAGTTGTTTCAATCCATTTTTTAAACTCCGAACGTTTTAAGTTCACATATTTTGGGTTGTTACAACAATGGAAATTCATGACTTTTCTAAGTGTACCCCCGATTTTATATCAAAATCTCATTTTGATTTTCTTTGCTAATGCTCGTTGCATCCATGATCAAGCAAGGGAAAGTGTAATTGCTATTGAATCCTATCTTATGGGCAAGAAATTTTGAATTGACCAAACAGTTTTGTGCAATGTTTTTGGTTTTGAAAATTTTGGAATTGATGATGAACACTCCATGGGGCATTCTAAACTTGGCTCCGTAACCGTTATTTATGCCCATGATCGTATCCTCCATCTCATCATCTCTTGGTGCATCCGTCCTTCCGGTGGGAAATTTTCTACCATTCGCCAGTTGTTTCCGTGAGGGTAAACGCCCAAACCTTTGCCAAATCATGTTTGCCAACTTGGTCAATCTTGTTCAACACCATCACACCAATCAATTCAAGTCGTTCTTCTATGGCACAACTTTGAGCTTTTTGGTCCATTCCTTGGAGATCGATTGATCCCATGATGCTGACGTGTAACACCCTTAAAAGTACAGATATATATATGTATATATGTGTGTGTGTGTGTGTGTGAAAAGAAAAGAAAAGAAAGTGAATAAAATGGAAAGTACAGAAGAAAAAGAGATGGATTTCGCTGCTAAGGGGATTTGATCCTACAATCTCAAGGCTCTTAAACCAAGCACCTAACCATTTGAGTTATAACAACTCTTGGTGTTAAGTACATCCACCTTTAATTTATTCCTTATATTTTGAATAAAATAATAATAAACCAATAAAAATATCCTACCTACCTATATTGGTTAATTTAATTTCCTTTTACCCATCTAAAAACCCAGATCGGAAAGTGACATTTCAACTCCCCTCACCAAACCCTTCACCTTCCCCACTAGCCACCCCTTGATCTCCTTCATCGACTACCGGTGATCGCCACCGCCACCACCAAATTGACTGTCGTCACAGTCTAAGCTCAGCCTCGTCGGTCACTCGCACGTTAGTGCCGCCGTTCGTCGTGCACAATGGTTTAAAAGTTATACAGAGAACCCAAGCGCCGCCTCTGTTTTCAAAATTTCTGTCGCCATACGTCGGTTGTGCACCGCACCGCCACCGTCAGTCGATTTGGCGTCCCACCATGTCTCCGACACCGCCAGCCACTCATGCATGTACGTTGCCGTTAGCCGGACAAGGCCATTTAAAGGTTTGTTGAATAACCTAACTTGGGTCGTCGATATTTCCTTCGTTTATCGGCCATTTTTGCCACGACTTTGGCGCGTCGACAGACATGGCGAGATCAGCAGGGTGAGAAGTGCAAAACCCCTCCGATCGATCGTTCGTCCGACTCCGGTAAGACTCTCGTCGGAGCTTCATGTTTTTCGGCGTGATTTTAACATTTTAGGTAATCTCTGGCCCAATTCCGGCTTGTTTGATTGAGATCTGGATTTGGTTTTATAGTTTGTTTAATGTATTTTCGAAATCTAGCAGAATTGAGTAATTTGGGGTCACCGACGCTAATCTGGCGAAAATCCCTGCGAGTTTCCGATCATGGTAAGTGAACCGGGCCTAACCTAAGTTCGAACCGGTCGATTCAACCTGCTGACATCGGACCAAACCGAACCTAGTCAGTATACGAATCGTTCAAAACCCGGTCCGAGTCTGACCCTAATTTGAGTCCGACCCGAGTCTGTGTCTGACTCGTCTGACTGAGTCAATCGAGTCAACCCGACCGAGTCAACTCAATTGGCTTTGACTGTTGACCTTGACTGCTGACATCAGTGTTGACTTTGACTTTGACCAAAAAGTTAACTTTTCCCGAACAACCATATTTTATGTTTTTTGATGTCCCGGGTCCAATTTTAAAACTTGTTTCGTAAAATTTTAACCTGAAAGCCGTCGAATCGGACCTTGAACTCGAGTTTGCTTATGTATTTTATTAATCAATTGTGAGCAATGTGAATAAGAGCTAAAATTGGAATTTTTGCGATTGAAGGTACTCACCGTTCTTTGAATACGAATGGTTGGGGACATCGAATTCGGGTTCGAGAGTATCGAAATGTCGTTTCAAGGGTTGACCGATATAGTAAGGATTCAAGGTAATAATTTACTACCTAATGTATGCTTTATGGAACATGTTGGTAATTGATTAATGCACGAACAATATGATTGGTCATTTGATTATCGTCGATTATTATAAGTTGTACAGTTACGGTACAATGATAATTAACTAGTTAAGAACGAATGACTCGAATAAGGAACAAATGACTGATAAGAAATTCAAGTTTAGTGAACACTCGGTAAAGCGACAACCTCGAAACTTTAATTTTAGATTATGTTCTTGATAAAAGATTTAATGCCTGAAACGTTGGAATGAGAAATTACAAGAATGCCCATGAGATATATGAATGACTAAAATGACCCTAGCAATGAAAGCAATCTAGAAATCTATCTTAGATCTTGTTAAACAACTGATTTATCTGAAAACATCAAATTACTTGGAGAGTTACAGTAACAAGTCTTAAACCTTCGAGATTGTGAAGTGCTTGGATTTTCTTGAATTCTTATTAATCCTTGAAGATAAATTTACAAGAAATTATTCGTATGTTCGGAAATTATCAAAGTACTTTCAGTTATCGAATTGAGTGAAACAACTGAATGACTAAAAGATTGAAGGTACTAATAAGACTGAATTGATCAGGATGGGCGTAGTGACCGAAATCACTAAAGTATCTCGAGCATCGAAACTTTCCAATTAACTAAAATGACATTTATACCCTCATGTTTTGAAATGAATGAATTGTTTGGAAGGGCTTAAAGGACCAGAATGACTAAATCTCTATCGAAATAGGCTTAGAATTTTCGGCAATTTGCCTTTGATGAAATTCCAAAAATATAAATAAAGCTTAAATGACTAAAATGCCCCTAAGTGTTATAAAGCATGACTCATATATGACCATCACTCATGATACTAATATAAGGTTGCAAGATTCG
This sequence comes from Hibiscus tridactylites, assembly GCA_958450335.1. Taxonomy (NCBI): domain Eukaryota; kingdom Viridiplantae; phylum Streptophyta; class Magnoliopsida; order Malvales; family Malvaceae; genus Hibiscus; species Hibiscus tridactylites. Next base: position 73,843,051 of record OY288267.1, read on the forward strand.
CTTGGAAAATAAGTTTGAATACTCAGTGGTGAGCCTGTGGTGAAATATGATGACGATCGTTCAAACATTTTATATAGTTAATTTTGGAAATGATACACGTGGAACGCATACGTCTGAATGTTTGGTAAGTATTGCAGAGTTGGAATATGTTAGATCGAGTGAGTTTTTGGAGGTTTGATAAACCGTTGGAAACTTGAATATTGCAAACCATCATTTTGTCCTTATTGGGCTAAATTACAAAATTGCCCCTGATAGTAAAATGACCAAAATGCCCTCGTTAGCCAAAGTGATCGAAACAATCTTAATATAGTTGATATCTTGAATGATCATAATAATGCATATATTTTTCCCAAATGACTAGTTGGCGATGTTGGCTACAATGTCCCCTTTAATCGGGACCTCATTACCGGAATCATTTCAAACTGTTAAAAGCTTAGAGTTTTCATTCTTCGTGTAATATCAAGTATCTCAGAGAAATAAATGGTTCCTTAGTGTGTTCCAACTACACATAAATATTCTACCATCCTTAACCCAAGGCTGACTTTTGATACGAAATATGGCTTTTATCAAACCGAAATATACCTATGTATCTGAACTAGAAAAAAAAGAAAATAAAAATTTATATGCTCGCTAGTTATCGTTTCATCGAAAACTAAAGTTTACTTTATGTTCACTGTTATTACTGATTAACAATGATTGCTACCGAATATTGTTATTATCGATCATTACCGACTATTACCGATTACGATTGTCATTACCTAGACCGTTACCGGGATATTTGGGTTAGAGTATGAAGTTACCGTAGGTTCAGCCCTAATCAGGCTGGTATTTCCTTACCGTTTCAGGTTCCTATGCTTCGGCTAGTAATTCCTTGTTGTACCTAAGGTATCCCCTTAGGCTGGCACCTACGCCCAATGGGCCTGGATTAATGCCCGTTATAGTTGCAGTTCTGGGGAACTGCATACCGGAGTTTGGTTGGAGTTTAGTTAGGAAATCTAAAATGAACCTTATCGCTAACATTATATAACCATGAAATAACGTTCGCCACACCGTTACCTCGTATGTGTTAGCTTTGCATTGTCGGAACACACACCATGCCACTGAATCAACTACCATAATCCATATCTTGACTAAATCTTCATTCTATAGGTTCCTAGTATGATACTTAGTGATTGAATAAAGAACAATCCTATCATCTTCATGTATACCGCTTCTTTGAAATATCTGATCGTATTTTTGGAGCCTATTATTGCCGAAACATCATGATAATGTTATGCTTTCCCTATACCTGTGTGTGCTTGCAGCATCATTTGGTAGTTATGTATTAATGAGCTTTTCGAAGCTGATGTTGTTTTTACCATCGCAGGTTAAAAGAAATCTAACATGGCTCGATGACCGACATCAATGTTTGGAGTTCTCTCGGTGTTACTTTTGGAGTACGGTACCGACTTAGTTAGTGGGCATGCATGTCATGTATTATTTTATGATAGTGTCTGTAAAACGTTTTTTGAAACCTTGTTATATGTTTAAATGATTTTAGGAAAGGGTTTGTTAAACAGAGGTTATCGTTACAATTTAATAAGTATTTTTTTTAGAGAAAATGTTTTATGTGGATTTTTACGGTGGGCCGCTCTTGTGACCCTAATGTGACCTTCTGGGATTTGTGGTAACGCATAAGCGGGTCTAGGGGTTACATTTAGTGGTATTAGAGCTTAGAGTTACGTCATTCTGGGTAGATCGGTCAATCGTCTGTCATAGGGTGTCTGGTCTGTGCAAGCCCCTAGATTATAACCGTACTCTTCAGTACTGAGACTCTGATGTTGAATCCTTTCCTGCAATAAGTGTACCTAATCATTCGTCTGTGAGTTGGATTAAATTGATGGATTTGAATCTGGTAAAGAACTTGAGATGGTTTATGCATGTGGAATTGAAAATCTGAATCAGACTAAGAATAAATGTTTGATCATATGTGGTAATCAATATAAGATCACATGTAAGGTAGCTCGGTGATAATGATTGTGTTTGTGAATATTTTTATGAAAATTTGATAAAAGTACTATGAATTTAAAAGAAAGGTGTCCGCAAGATTTGTGAAAGTATAGATTATGCGGTGACTCTGTTATGCACGGAGTAAATAATTATCGGAGTATTATGCTGAAGGTAAGTGACATCCGTTTAAAACTTTGGTTATGTTTGATCGTCTTGAAGAAAGTCCTTATCCTTAAAAGAAAGTGGCATATATATCGATTCTAAATGAAATTTGAGGTTAACGTCTTGATTTCGGAAGGCTCTGTTTGAGGCATTTGAGTACCCGTATGGATTCCAGATATAGTTCTTCATTCGCAAATCGATGGTCAATCTAGTAGAGTAATTCAGTTTTTAGAGAAGATGCTTTCAGGTTGTATGATTAACTTTTGCGGTACCGGGAGAAGTTTTTTATCCCTGATAGAGAACGTTTATTATAAAGGTTATGAAACAAGTGTTTCCTTGGCACCGCATGAAGTTCGTATGGTATGATGGGATGACTTTGGGTCTAGAGACAATATGAGTGACTGAGAACACTACCAGAGTAATCTTTGACCGCCTCAAAGTCCCGAGAAATAAGGATACTCTGATGGGTAAGTTTCAGAATGGATGGAAAAGCGGTGACTGCATTTCACCGACTTTGGTAAATTTCGAGGACGAAATTTCTTTTAGGAGGGGAGAGTTGTAACACCCTTAAAAGTATATATATATATATATATATACATATATATATATATATATGTGTGTGTGTGTGTGTGTGTGTGTGTGTGTGTGTGTGTGCGCGCGCGCGTGCGCGTATGAAAAGAAAAGAAAGAGAATAAAATGGAAAGTAAAGAAGAAAAAGAGATGGATTTCGTTGTCAAGGGGATTTGATCCCACAACCTCAAGGCTCTTAAATCAAGCACCTAACCATTTGAGCTATAACAACTCTTGGTGTTAAGCCCATCCACCTTTAATTTATTCCTTATATTTTGAATAAAATAATAATAAACACATAAAAATATCCTACCTACCGAGATTGGTTCATTTAATTTCCTTTTACCCATCCAAAAACCCAGATCAGAAAGTGACCTTTCACCTCCCCTCACCAAACCCTTCACCTTACCCACCGGCCAACCCCTCGATCTCCTTCACTGACCGCCGGTGATCGCCACCACTAATTGACCGTCGCTGCACTCTGAGCTCAGCCCCGTCGGTCACTCGCACATTAGCGTCGTCGTTCGTCGTGCCCAATGGTTTAAAAGTTATGCGGAGAACCCCAAGCGCGGCCTATGTTTTCAGAATTTTCATCCCCATACATCGGTTGTGCATCGCACCGCCACCGTTACTCGATTCGTCGTCCCACCCTGTCTCCGACACCGCCAGCCACTCGCGCATGTACGTTGTCGTTAGCCGGAGAAGGCCATTTAAAGGTTCGTCGAATAACCTAACTTGGTCCGTCGTTGTTTTCTTCATTTATCGGTCGTTTCGGTGCGTAGACGAACCAAGCGAGATCAGCATGGTGAGGAGTGCAAAACCCTGCCGACCGATCGTCCGTCTGACTCCGGCAAGACTCTCGTTGGAGCTTCATGTTTTCCGGCGTAATTTTAACATTTTAGGTAATCTTTGGCCCGATTCCGGCTTGTTTGATTGAGATCTGGATTTGGTTTTATCGTTTGTTTAATGTGCTTTCGAAATCTGGCAGAATCGAGTAATTTGGGGTCACCGACACTAATCCGGCAAAAATCTTGGCGAGTTTCCGATCATGGTAAGTGAACCGGGCCTGACCCAAGTTCAAATCGGTCTATTCGACATGGCTCACATCGGATCGAACCGAACCCGATCAGTGTATGAACCCTTCCAAACTCGGCCCGAGTCTGACCCTAATTTCAGTCTGACCCGAGTCTGAGTACGAACCGTCTGACCAAGTCAAACGAGTCAACCCGACCGAGTCAACTCAATTGACTTTGACTATTGACCTTGGCTGCTGACGTCAGCATGACGCTAACGTTGACTTTGACTTTCACCAAAAGTCAACTTTTCCCAAACAGCCATATTTTATGTTTTTCAACGTCCCATAATGTGGGATTGAAGGTACTCACCGTTCCTTGAATACGAATGGTTGAGGACGTTGAATTCGGGTTCGAGTGTATCGAAATGTCGTTTCAAGGGTTGACTGATATAGCAAGGAGTCAAGGTAATACTTTACTACCTACTGTATGCTTTATGGAATATGTGGGTAATTGATTAATGCACGAACAATATGATTGGTCATTTGATTATCGTTGATTATTATAAGTTGTACAGTTACAGTTAAGACCGAATGACTCGAATAAGGAACAAATGACCGATAAGAAATTCGAGTTTAGTGAACACTCGATAAAGCGACAACCTCGAAACTTTAATTTTAGATTATGTTCTTGATAAAAGATTTAATGCCCGAAACGTTGGAATGAGAAATTACAAAAATGCCCTTGAGATATTTGAACAACTAAAATAACCCTAGCAATGAAAGCAATCTAGAAATCTATCTTAGATCTTCTTAAACAACCGATTTATCTGAAAAAATCAAATTACTTGGAGAGTTACGGTAACAAGACTTAAACCTTCGAGATTGTCAAGTGCTTGGATTTTCTTGAATTCTTATTAATCCTTGAAGATAAATTTACAAGAAATTATTCGTATGTTTGGAAATTATCAAAGTAATTTCAATTATTGAATTGAGTGAAACAACTGAAATGACTAAAAGATTGAAGGTACTATTAAGACTGAATTGATCAGGATGGGCGTAGTGACCCAAATCACTAAAGTATCTCAAGCATCGAAACTTTCCAATTAACTGAAATGACATTTATACCCTCAAGTTTTGAAACGAATGAATTGTCTGGAAGGGCTTAAAGGACAAGAATGACTAAATCTCTATCGAGTACATAAATTATTAAAATTATATAATTAGTATAATTGACGAAAATGATGGATCTATCCCGAGTTCTAAAATGGCCAAAATACGCTCTTGACCGGAATTGGCAAAACTTGTCTTTGATGAAATTCCAAAAATCTAAAATTGCCCCCCAAGTATTATAAAACATGTCTCATATATGTCCAACACTCATTATACTAATATAAGGTTGGAAGATTCGCTTGGAAAATAAGTTTTAATGCTCAACGGTGAGCCTGTGGTGAAATATGATGACGGTCGTCAAACATTTTATATAGTTGATTTTGGAAATGATACACGTGGAATGCATACGTCTGAATGATTGGTAAGTATTGCAGAGTTGGGATATGTTAGATCGAGTGAGTTTTCGGAGGTTTGATAAACTGTTGGAAATCTTGAATATTGCAAACCATCATTTGTCATTATTGGGCTAAATTACAAAATTGCCCTTGATAGTAAAATGACCAAAATGCCCTCGTTAGCCTAAGTGATCGAAACAACCTTAATATAGTTGATATCTTGAATGATCATAATAATGCATATATTTTTCCCAAATGTTTGGTTGGTGATGTTGGCTACAAAGTCCCCTTTAATCGGGACCTCACTACCGGAATCAGTTCAAACTGTTAAAAGCTCAGAGTTTTCATTCTTCGTGTAATATCAAGTATCTTAGAGAAACAAATGGTTCCTTAGTGTGTTCCAAGTGCACATAAACATTCTACCGTCCTGAACCCAAGGTTGTCTTTTGATACAAAATATGGGTTTTATCAAACCAAAATATACCTATGTATTTGAACTAGAAAAAAAGAGAAAATAAAATAAAATAAAATAAAAATTTATATGATCGCTAGTTATCGTTTCATCGAAATCTAAATTTTACTTTATGTTCACTGTTATTACTGATTAACAATGATCGCTACCGAATATTGTTATTATCGATCATTATCGACTATTACGGTATGAAGTTATCGTAGGTTCAACCCTGATCAAGCTGATAATTCCTTACCATTTTAGGTTCATATGCTTCGGGTAGGGTAATTTCTTACCGTACCTAAGGTATCCTCTTAGGCTGGCACCTACGCCCAATGGGCTTGGGTTAATGCCCGTTATAGTTGCAGTTCTAGGGAAGTGCATACCGGAGTTTGGTTGGAGGGTAGTTAGGAAATCTAAAATGAACCTTATCGCTAAAATTATATAACTGTGAAATAACGTTCATGTAACGCCCTGGTTTTGGGCCTAGATGTTTTAGACATCGGATCGGACCGGTCGAAAACGGTTCAAATCGCGTAAGGTGATTTAAAGAAATCAAGGATCGGGATAGGATAAAAATGTGGTAAAAGTTGATAAAATTCTCTAAAAATATGTTTAAGAGGTTGGTCAAATCAATTTTACGAAGAGAGTTTCGAAAGTGGTACATTTTGGGTAGTGACCAAAATGTAAAGATTCAAAACTGTGAAAAATGCAATTTTCAAAAGGGAGAGTCAAAGTCTTAGAATCTTTAGGGAGCTTTATGCAATTATGCATTTCCTTAATGTGACATGTGTTTAAAATTGTTTTTATTTTATTGATTTTTAAAGGGGTTTATTTATTTTATTAATTAAATAGTTAATTTGGGAGATTTTAGTTACATAACTACTTTTCTCTTCTCATTATCAGCCAAACACTCTTCTTAATCATTTTCTCCAGATTTCTTTTCTCCCAAACACTCTCTCTTGGTTTCTTTTTCATTTCCAAAGAATCATTTTCAATTTCTTCAAGATTTTTGAAGCAAAAACTTGTCATTCATTGAGGAAAGCAAGGATTGGAGGTAAATCCCGTTCTCAACCTCTAATCAAGGTTCTTTATTAAAATTCCCAAGATTTTTCTACTCTCAGTTGTTGTTTTTAACTGAGTTTTGATAATATTTATGATTTAAGATCAAAATCTTACAAAATGGTGACTTAATTCTTGATTTTCGGAATTGTTTTGATAAGCTCTGTTTTGGATAGATTCTAATTGAGTTTTGAGTTGATTATGTTGTTGAGAAAGTGTTTTAATGATATAGATCCTGAAATCCTTGAGATACTTGAGTTTTATGATAGTTTTAGTTGAATTTTTGAGGTGAAATGATGAGATTTTGATGATTGAGGTATAAGTATGGGTTTAGGTTGATTTTAGGTGTATTTTTATGTTTTTAAATGATTGAAAGTGATGTATGATGGCTGGGCTTGGTTTAGGAAGCAATAGATTGAGTTTTCGGTTGTTTCGGATGGGTAAATTGGTGTAGTTTGGGTGAGCAACGAGTTTGTGTTTAGTTGTTGGTGTTGAAATGCATTTTAATGCATTTGGATCTCTGTTTTGATGCTATGAAAATAGGGGATCTTGATCTGGAGGCAAACGAGTCGGTTGTGGAGGTTCTGAAAGAGAGAATTCTGTGTCGGCAAGCAAGGTTTCGTGTTGTTGGTGAGTGGACATGTTTTTAGAGCTTTGTAAGCTTGGATACGAGTTGTTGGGAGGTTAGTGTAAGCTTTAAAGGCTTAGCTAATCTCGGAAGTAAGTATGGTTCTTGTTCTCTCGGTTTACGGCTTTGAAATAGATGGATGCTCATGTTTTGATGTTGATTGTTACTCACTGTTATGCGTGGATTTAAGCATGGTTTTGCTTGTGTTTATCCCATGTAAAGGTTTGGTTTGAATACAAGATGGTATGATTTTGTATGAAATGGTTTTTGCTATTTAAAGGCATGTCTAATTTGGGATATGTGAAGATTTTTGATGATGCATTGAAAATAGTGAGTTAACATAGTTTTTAAGGATATATTGGCATGGTTTGATCTATTCTTAATACTCGAATACGTTGGTCGACCAATAGGATGTTAGTGTAGTATAAACTATAAATCGCATGTGTGTCTAGCTACGTGACGTAATATGGGGTGAGCCTATTACGGGTATTAGAGGTGAGCCTATCACTATGGGTTAGGGGTGAGCCTAACTCTATTCGTAGCCATTAAGATGGGGTGAGCCTATGTGAGTCAGTGTATCCGATATTGTGTATGAAAGTGATGGAGGTGAGTCCATCATAACGGATAGGGGTGAGCCTATGCCGGTTGTTAAATGCCAATATATGTGTATTGTTTATGTTGCCCATGTATCACGTTTTAAATGTAAGCATCATGATTTATTGTGCAAGAGATGCTTGATGTTGAGTTATTGCATAAGAGGATTCTATGCATGTGAATTAAACAAGTGAGGCTTAATGTGGATTTGCATTGAGAGCAATGTGTCACGGTCTGTTCGTCGTGACAGGCAGGACCGCACGAGATGCTTTCTGGTTGTGCTTAATGCGGGATGCGGGATAGCAATAAGGGTGTAGTACGTTTCGTACAACCATCCAGTCCTCGGATGGGCGTGCTGGTTAGGCAGCACACTGGTCGAGAGCTGTCCCTGCTTCCCTGATGGGCCCATAGGAGGGCGAAACTAGTAAGCGTTAGAGATGAAGAAGGCTTAGCCTCGGGCGTGTGGGAGCCCTGAGGTGCCGCACGGGAAGATGTCCATGCGCCAAGACTCTGACCCTGTGACAAGTGGTATCAGAGCCAGACTGTGTGCTAGCTTTGAGTTTACCAATCGCTCCTTGTGTTGCGTAGCGAGTCAAGTGGACAAGCATTTGCCTCACACCCTAATGATGGGTTGTTCGCGAGTGGGTCCTCTAGAAAGAGATTGAGACGAGGACGGGTAGGCAGGAAGCCGCAACGAAAGATCTCCAAGCACTCGTAGCCGCATGTGTCGGAGCCTCAGTGAAGAGGGCGAGCAAACAAGGAATTGCACACGAGATCCGTGCTAATTAAAAGAGAAGAGGGAAAGAGCTTTCTCCCCATGCACGAGGGTGTGCATGAATTGAGTGGGGGAGATTGTCACGGTTCGTTCGTCGTGACAAGTGGGACCACACGAGATGCTTTCTAGTTGTGCTTAATGCGGGATGCGGGATAGCAATAAGGGTGTAGTACGTGTCGTACAACCGTCCCGCTCTCGGATGGGCGTGCTGGTTAGGCACCACACTGGTCGGGAGCTGTCCCCGCTTCCCTGATGAGCCCATGGGAGGGCAAAACCAGTAAGCGTCAGAGATGAAGAAGGCTAAGCCTCGGGCGTGTGGGAGCCCTGAGGTGCCGCACGGGGAGATGTCCCTGCGCCAAGACTCTGACCCCGTGACAAATGCATGTGATTAATGATGGGTTAACTACTGGAATAGTCACTTATGTTTTTCCCGAGTACAAAGTTGGTCACCGATTTTGAAAAATGACCAGTAAGGTCACTTACGTTTTCGGGGCGTAAACTTTTGGTCACCCAGCCGTTTGTTGCCGTTAAACACCGCTGACCTGGCAACAAAAATAAGGGAAAATTACTGCAATGGCCATAAAAGTTTATCTCATGTACATTTTTGCTACCCAATTTAAAAAAATAAACATTATAGTCACTAATAAAAATGTTTCTTTATAATTTCACCCTTAAATTTTTAAAAATTCAATTTTCAACCCTAACACTTTACAATCAATTAGTACAATAATAATATAAATGCTTAGATGGAAAATAGGTGCCCAAAGTATACCACTTTTAAACTTAGGTGCCCAAATTGCTCCTATTTAATAACTAAACTTTCAAATTGCTCCTATTTTTTCACTCCGAATTATTTTTATTATTACTATTATAACATGTCATGTCATTTTTTATTATTTTTAAATTAAAAATAATTTTAAAATAAAATTATTTTTTTAATTATTAAATTTAAAATATTTTAAAAAATATTAGTTTTTAAAATAATTTAGGTGTCTAAAGTATTTTTTGATAAAAATTGGTGCCCAAAGTTTCTATTGGTACAATTTTAGGTGCCCGGTTGTTAAATGAGTGTTAAAAATTGTCAACCAATCGGTGTTTGACACATGGCATTAATTTTACTTTTTAAAAAAATTTAATGGAAAATACTCAGAATTTTTCAAATTATTATAAAATCTCAAAATTTTACAAGCTTCACAAAACAATCCTTAAATCTCTAAAAGTTCCCAAACTTTCGTCGTCGACTGTCGCCGCTTCTACCGCCAGTTGTAGTCGCTGACCGCACCCACTTGGTCACCGGGCCAAGGCGACAATTTTCCCTAACACGACGTCGCCAGAAACGCCCAACAGTGTGCAGCCGAACGTCAAACGCGAACGTCGATTTCATGTTTGACGTTTGGCTGCACGCCGTTGGGCGTTTCTAACGAGGCTGTGTTGGGAAAAATGATCGCCTTGGTCCGGTGACCAAGTGGGTGCGGTCAGCGACGACAACTGGCGGCGAAAGCGGCGACAATCGACAACGAAAGTTTGGGAATTTTTAGGGATTTAGATACTGTTTTGTGAAGCTTGTCAAATTTTGAGATTTTATAATAATTTGAAAGTTCTAAGTATTTTCCATTAAAAATTAATAAAATTAATGTCACGTGCCAAGTACCGATTGGTTGACAATTTTTCTAACACTCATTTAACAGCCGGACACCCAAAATTGTAACTATGGTAAATTTGGGCATATATTTTTACAAAAAAAAATACTTTAAACACATAAATTATTTTAAGAAAAAATATTTTTTAAAAAAATACTTTAAATTTAATAATAATAAAAATGATTTTATTTTATTTTAAGATTATTTTTAACTTAACAATAATAAAAAATGACATGTCATGTTACAATAATATTAAAAACAATCCAGAGTGAAAAAATATGAGCAATTTGAAAGTTTAGTTATTAAATAGGAGCAAATTTAGCACCTAAATTTAAAAAGGGTATACTTTGGGCACCTATTTTTCATTCAAGCCTTTATAATATTATTATACTAAGTGATTGTAAAGTTTTAGGGTTGAAAAAATAATTTTTAAAAATTCAAGGGTGAAATTATAAAGAAACATTTTCATTAGTGACTATAATGTTTATTTATTTTTAATTGGGGAGTAAAAATGTACATGAGATAAACTTTAATGGCCATTGCAGTAATTTACCCTTATTTTTTCGTTGACAGGTCATCAATCCGTTAGTGTTTAACGGCAACAAATAGCTGAGTGACCAAAAGTTTACGCCCCGAAAACATAAGTGACCTTACTGGTCGTTTTTCAAAATCGGTGATCTACACTGTACTGGGGGGAAACATAAGTGACTATTCGTAGCCATTAAGATGGGGTGAGCCATCACTGAGTTAGGGGTGAGCCTATGTGAGTCCGTGTATCTGATATTGAGTATGAAAGTGATGGAGGTGAGTCCATCATAACGGATAGGGGTGAACCTATGCCGGTTGTTAAATGCCAATATATGTGTATTGTTTATGTTGCCCATGTATCACGTTTTAAATGTAAGCATCATGATTTATTGTGCATGAGATGCTTGATGTTGAGTTATTGCATAAGAGGATTCTATGCATGTGAATTAAGCAAGTGAGGCTTAATGTGGATTTGCATTGAGAGCAATGCATGTGATTAATGATACATGTGGAACATGATTTAAGATTTATTTGCTTTAGTTTTGAAAGCATGATTTGAGAATGAGCATGAAGTGGTTTGATATGTGTTTTAAAAACCGCATTGTTGGTGTATTCTTGAGCTCTCCCTCACTAAGCAAGTGTGCTTACGCTCCTCTTTTCCCAACAATGCAGATAACTAAGCTCGAGGGCCAGGGAGTAGCAAGTGAAGGCACCTAAGTTGTCACTCGAACTCAAGTATGAACTTTGGAGAATTTTAATAAGTAGAATTGGCAATAGGGGATTAAAACCTTAGTTTGAATGTTTCATCAATGATTTCTTAGCTGAGATATAATGGTTGCTTATTTTGGGTTGTAAATGACCTTTGAGGATTGAATTGTGCATGAATGTGGTTTTTAGCTTTTGTATGGTTTTGAAGTCTAGGAAGCATGCCTATAGATCTAATGCTTGCATGAATGATGCTACATCCTAGCTTGTGCTTTTTGTTAATGGACTTTGATGTGAATACAAGTTGTATGTGGGTTGTAATATGTGTGGGGATGTTTTCGGGTGTGGGAAGTTATATAAAACCAGCAAAGTCTGCTACTACAGGGCAGGACGTTTCGGAACGCCCTCATCCATATCGAAACGATGGTTTGTATTGGCCAGGTGGTTTCGGAACGGGTACGATCGTTCCGGAACATTTGGCTACTGTGAAGCCTGGTTTCAGAATGTACCCGAGTATCAAAATGGTCAACTTGGTTTTGAAATGACCATTCCGATACGGGGTTCAGCGTTCCGGAACAGGTGACCGTTGAACTTGGATTTTGAATTGTTCTAGGTTTGTCTTTCTTGCAATTTGACCCCTGAATGTTCGTATGTTAAATTAATTGAGTTTGAATGTTCCGTTTGAGATGGGTTTTGGCATGCTGGCATGATACATGATAAATTTTGGTTTGGTAACTCTAAAATCTGGTTAGTCCTCGTAATTCTGAAAATTTACAATTTAGTCCCTAAAAGTTAAATGTATGCAATTATATCCCTTAATGAACTTTGATCGCTGCACCATTTTCTTCTATGTGTCATGTTATTCACATAGGTTAATATTGTGCATCTAGAAAAGATAACATAAAAAAGGGTCATTAATCGAGGTTGACTTTTACGAGTTGACTTCGATTTTCCCCTGTAATCTTCTTAGTTTGGGCCGGGCGTCTTGACCGGGCTAAGGGGGTTACATTTCACCACACCGTTACCTCGTATGTGTTAGCTCTACACTATTGAAACACACACCATGCCCCTTACTCAACTACCATAATCCATATCTTGACTAAATCTTCGATCTATAGGTTCCTAGTATGATACTCAATGATTGAATAAAGAACAATCCTACCATCTTCATGTATACCGCTTCTTTGAAATATTTGATCATATTTTTAGAGCCTATTGTTTCTGAAACATCATGATAATGTTATGCTTTTCCTATACTTGCATGTGCTTGTGGCATCATTTGGTAGTTCTGTATTACTGAGCTTTCCGAAGCTCATGTTGTTTTTATCATCGCAGGTTAAAAGAAATCTAACATGTGGTAGTTCTATCTTAGAGTATCGATACACCCCTCTTTTTACACTATACCCGTACCGATACGCCCATACGCTTATCATACGGCCTCTAAAATATGCACAACGGCTCTTTCTATTTTGAGACAGGTATCGATACGGTTGTTCGAGTACCGATATGGTAGGTTGCATAAGTGCATTTATTGTGGGAAAATGGAGCTCAACGGCTCTATTGATGATCTCAACCACCATAAGGGCTAGAAATCAATGCAAGGGTATATAAACAAGCCTTTAAAGCTACAACAACAACTATTGAACTTATTTGCAACAATCCAAGCACATATCCAAACCCTAGAGCTTAAAGAGTCAAATTCTTGTAACCCAACTTTTGTAATTCTTATTGTATTATTTTCTTTCAAGTTTGGGGAGTGTTCAAGTTTAATTGGGCAATACATCAACCTAGTGAGAGGTATTTTTCAGATTGCCAAATCTTCTTTGTATTTGAGAGAGTCTTGGTTAATCTTTGGGTAGAAAGATTAACCGGTTGTAAGGTTTCCTCCTAATCCGAGAAAATGTGATGAATTTCTAGTGAAATTGGTTGAAAATCCTTAGTGGGAGATAAGGTAGTGGATGTAGATCTTGTTCTAAGCTTGAACCACTATAAATTGCCTTGTCTTCATTTTTCACTTTTTCAATTTGCTCCTTTCAATTTTAAAAAGTCAATTCACCCCCCTTTTGGCCATTTTCAATTCGATTGATCCACTCAACAAAGTTGACTTCTTTAGAAGTGGGTGGAGGATGTACAACAAAAAAATCAAAAAATAGGGCCACTGTCAGATCCTCTCTACTCAACACGAACCAAGATTGACCATTCACTTTTTGAACATCAACCCAAACATGCTTGCATGTATTATATGACCTCAATTAATTATGAATGAGCTTAGTTAGTTGTCAGTAACATTTATTAAAATTTAAACTTATCGTCCATCAAGATGGGGCCGATGATTTTTTCGCACAAAAAGTTCTCCAAGGGTTACAAATTGAAGTAGAATATACTATAAATACAAGCGGAAATGGGGACCATCTCTCGGTAGCATAACTCAGATTATAAATTTAGCAAAACTCAATTTTGTTATTCCAAAATAGAAATCAATAACTATGATTGCATATCGAATTAATATGATATAATTATGAAAAGATAATGGCTTAGAAATGAACCTGACTCATTTCAGTATGGTTCTGGGGCGCATACATTCGTCGAGTAATAGTTCTCGGATGTTTTGATTTCTTTTCATTTCCCTTTCCCTTTCCCTTTATCAATTTCTTATGTTCTTCCACATCACGGTGCAGCGCAAACATGTTCGTGTTTGCTTTATCTACACAAACTCGTATAGCAGCTACATCCTGTCACATTCTCTAACTCCCTATACATGGAAATAAAAATATGTTAGTACAAAATACTTGACGATAAGCATTCAAGTTTGATTACAAATGAAATAGTAATGATAATCATTAACTTACGATATACGGCAACTCATTGATTTGGGTACCTGCATGTATGTCTTTCATCCATGCAATGACGAAGATACCATTGTCCCATCTATCAAGTTCGATGTGGTTCTAGTCATTTAATTACTAATTTCATGATAACAATAAAGAAATATGAAAAGCTGAATACTCAGTTTCTTGACTCATTACTTTAGGATGCTCAATTTTCAGCTTGTCAAATGCCACCTTCGGTTTGCCAAAACACCTTAACGAAATCTTCATGCATAGAAAATTCTGTAAAAGTGCGTACCTGAACAATAATGAAAATATATTTCAAAGTTCATTCCTAGACGTTAATAACATACAATGCTAACATGGTGACACGCTAAATGGATGTGTTCTCACCATTTTCGTAATTGCTTCCTCCCTACGTTGCCTCCCCTCAGTACTCGGTAAGTTATCTAGTATCTAAACTTCCCCACGTGTCATTTGAATGACACACAATGTAACATCCCAAATATTAGCCTAGAAGTTTTGGAAAATTAATAGGAGAATTAGTAAATTAATTAGAGTATAATTTTAAATAATTAAATTAAAAATAGCTATGATAAGGACTCAATTGGAATCCAAAGAAAAGCCTAAGAAAATTCAGCAAATTTGCCAAGTGACCAAACCGAATTAAAAGTAGAAGAAAAGAGTTGCATGCTAAAGTTTAATCTTCTTGAATTGTCCTTGTTTAAAATAAAAATGATGGTATAATTAAGGGCATATTAGAGACATATTAGTTAAGACATTGACAATATGTCAATTCTCATTAATGTATCCCTCTCCACCGGCTACCCAAACCACCTTAGCTAAGTAACCAACATTTTCACACACTTGAAAAACATAAGAATTGAGAGAGAGTTAGAGGAGAACTCGGTGAAGAAGAAGAGAGGCTAGCATGGCATGGTAACTGGCTTAGGAAATTCAAGCAAAAATCAAAAGTAAGTAGCATTCTCCACCTACTATTCGAATACATGAAAATAATTGAGGAAGTAGTTGTTTTGTACAATCTAAAAATTCATGAAAATTGTTAGTTAAAAGGAGATGTTGCTGGAAATTTTAAGATATGAGGAAGATCTAAGAATTTAGAAGTGTAATAAGACTTTAAACACAATAAATTAAGGCTGACCAGATTTTATGTTAGTTGAAATACTCAACTTTGGAAAATTATAGAAAATAGATTAGAAAGAATTTGAGTATGAAATTTTGACACAATATACCTTGGCATATATATTTTGATAAAAAAATTATAAATTTGAAATTTGAGACTTTTAGTGAAATCTGGAAGGAGTATTCGAACAGCACTCGAATCTGTCCAGAATTCTCCTTAACTGGACAGCAAACTTTAAAAATTCGTAGAAAATTGAATACTTAGATTTTCGATCTGAAATTTTAATAAGATGAAATTGAGGATGTTAATTGAAGTTAGAAACAAACAGAGACTGATTCTGAGGTATAGACTGAAAATGAGAAATTAAATAAGTTGAAGGGTCAAAACAGTTTAGAATATAAAAATATGGAACCTTGTAGTACACTTAAAATTTAATGGATAAAATTGGATAAGAAGGAATGTAGTAAAATGATAGATAGACTTGTTAAATTTCAATTCACATGAGTGATTAAGCAATTTGAACATTGAATCAATAATTAGAAGGGATTTGGTAAATTAAATTGACAATGTTCGAAGATAAGCTAGTATAAGGACTAAAACTGAAATGTGGAGAAAATTAGGGTTTAAATTGAATAATTAATTCTGAAATTTCTTCTATGATTGCCTAAAATGTGCTAGATCCTAGAGGATAAAGGATCGAAGAGGAACCTGTAGTTGGAGCAGCATCGGATCGTGGAAAAGGCCTCCAGATCCAAAATTAGCTCGGCGATTGTGAGTGAAACGAACTTAGAGTTGAGATTAGAGTCTCAACTATCCTTTAATTTGATTTTAGTATATGTTAAGCATGAAATTGGACTAATTAATGGTTGGTAAATTGATAAGGGAAGAAGGTTTTAAAGGAAATTTGATTGAATGCATGTTGTTATGTGATTTCTTGATACATGCTTGAATTGAAAAAATTGATAATTCCATGCTTGATTTTTGAATCGGATTGGAATTGTGTGGATTTGATTATTGATATTTTCTTGACGCTGGATGTTGAAATTATCGAAATTAATTTGTAACACCCGTGTCTAGGGCCTAGGAGGTAGCCGGATTGTTGTCCGAGTCAAATAGAATCAAATTAAAAATAAACCAACTTTAAATAATGACCTATTTGAGTCTTAATAATGAGGGAGGGACCAAAGTTGTAATTTACCCACATTTTAAATAAAGGAAGACAACTTTTCCATGAAAGTTGTCATCTTCCTCTTCATTTTCTCCTTTACCAATTTCAAAACCCTCCCCCATTTTCAAACACTCCTAAACCCTAGTTACTATTCCATTAGCTTTGCTAGCCGATTTCTACACCAAATTAAAAGGTAAATATATTTTCTTAACCTCCTCTCCATTCTCTACTTATCTATTGTTTCAAATTTCAAAAATAGTGAGTTTTGGGAATTAGGGTTCATATGGAAATTTGGGGTTTTGATGGGGTTTTTCAATTTGTTTTGAGAAATTGTTTTGGGTTTATGCTTAACCATGATGAAACTTACAACATATCTTAATTTGGTTGATTTTGAGTGAATTTTCGTAGTGGGTCTTTAGGGCAAATTTTAAGGTATGAAAAATTGGGTTTTTGAGAGGTTTAATGTTGGAATCGAAGGGCTGATGGTTTACCTATGTTAGGAGGGTGATTTGGGGTGTTTTGGAAGCCATTTGGGTGCATGGAATTGGGTATTTCAGTCCTTGGTTGTGGGAGTCCGAAAATTGGGTTTTTGGAGATGTTATGTGGTTTGGAAAATTGTGGAAATGGGTTGTGAGTTGCAAAGTAGATTGATGATTGAATTAGCATTGAATTGGGAAGTAATGTAAGTGTTTTGTTTGACTTGAAGCAAGAGGAAACGTGGAAGAGACTTTGGGACCAAATCCGGGGAGTTGAAGGTTGTCGCTTGCTTGGTCGTTGGGCTTGGAAGCTTAGGTGAGTGGTTAATTGTTTAAAACGATTTTAAATTGGTTGGTTCGAGTATATGGACTAGGTTGGGCTTGGTAGACCCGCCTAGAGTTAGGATTGGGGTGGTAGCCTAATCCTAAACTTGATCTAGAGCCTTTGGTTGAACTCATTTTATGGTTGTGTATGTCTTGCATAAATTGCGATATGAATGTCCATGTATATTGCTTTATACATGTGAAATGAGATTGGACTTATGATGCTTGAGACATGCATAATGATGGTTGTTGGTGAGTATGTGCTAAGCACAAGGTTTATGAAATGAGTAATGTGATGTGGGTAAATATTGGCACTAGTAAAATTGGATACAAATGATCGATCATTAGGATGTTAGTGTGTACACATGAGTCTAAAGTCGCGCGTGGCCTTGGTGGCGTTGAGTCACCAAGGAGGAGTACGGGTTCACCCGGAATTGTAATTGAATATAGTCAGTGATGAGTGGAATCCCATCGACGGGGCGTGAGGATGAGTGGAATCCCCTCCGCGAGACCGGTGATGAGTGGAATCCCACCGAGGTAATGTGGTTGTTGGATATGAGTTTCCAACATGTCTATCCGCGTATTCGGGTCTTAACTAGGTGCCAATGTTGTTTGATGTGTATATCAATGTGTTGAGGTTCATGGTTCTTATTGGAATACTTGGTTGTGATTACATGTATCATGGAAATTGAGTTTATGATCATGGCTTGATTATTGTCCTTTGCTCATGTATATATCTTGTGGACCTTTGGTATGTTTGTGACTTACCTTGGCTAGATCGTGCTCGGACCCTGCAATGTTGAGGTTTGTTTTTAGAGCTTACCCTCACTAAGCATCATTGCTTACGCTCTCTTTGTTCAACATTGCAGATCCTTAGTTCGGGGGTTGCTCGGGCAAGTGGAGGGCCTCCAAGTGTGGTTTTTGGGACTTGAGTTCACCAAGTATGGATTTCAAATGTTAGACTTGTAATAGCTTAAGCAATGGGACATGTATGGTTTTGTTGGATTGTTGTTGGTTGATAGGAGCATGGGTAGACTCCTTTATATATATTGCTTTTGCATGGTTGTGTTGCCATGATGAATGTTAACTCATGCCTATTTGCTTGCTTGATATGTTAGCCTTATGCTTAAGAGTTTATAGATGTGGTTGAGTGATCTTTGAATGAATGCATGTTTGTGGGATGTTGCTTTAGTATTAGACATGTCCAAACCTTGTTAAAGCATGATAGAAATGTTGGTATATCTTGGGTTTAAATGCTTGGCTGTTGTATGGTGTTTTGGAGGTGTTTTGGGGCATCCTTGTGCCTCAAAACAGCCCAGAAAAGTCTGCAGACATGGGGTGTTTCGGAACGGGTCCCCCTGTTCCGGAACGGTCCCTGTGTATATGGCCTGCCGTTTCGAAACGGATGAGGGTCGTTTCGGAACGTTTTCGCTACTGGAATTTTGAGAAATGGCGAGATGAAGCCGTTCCGAAACGGGCCTTTGAGGTTCCGAAACGGTCAAATCTCGTTGACCACGAGATATTGACCGTTAGTGTAACGCCCCGGTTTTGGGCTTGGAAGTCTTGGGCGTTGACCGGTTGGTCAAAGTGCTGTTCGAATCGTAAGAGGTTAAATTAGGAAAGCCTAGTTCGGGTTGCATAAAAATTATGGAAAAATGTTCTAAAATCATCTTTTATTATAATTAAGTGAACTGTGAAATCAATTTTGGAAAATGAGTTTAGGAAATGTGACATTTTGGCTAGTGACCAAAATGTAATTTTTGAAAGTTTGGTGGCTATTTTATAAAGGGTTGAAACTTTGAATCTTTAAGGAGCTATTTACCCAAAGGGAGTTTCTCCAGATTTTTTTCTAAGATATTTTAGCCATAATTCTGATTTTAAAAGAATCAAAAGGAGGGAAAATCCTATTTTAGCTATTTTCTCTTTTAACTACCTATTTTCTCTCTATCTTTTCTCTCAACCCAAACATTCATTTTCCAGAGATCTTGTTCTGATTTTCTCACCTAAAATCATTCTTTCAACTCTCAATTGATTGCAAATCATTGTGTCTTCAAATCCTCTTCAATTGCTTCAAGTTTCATCAAGCTTTTCTATTCCAAAAAGAGGAGAAACTCAAGTTTGGAGGTATGAACGTCCTTCTCCTCTGAACTTCAAGTTCTTTAATGAAATTCCTAAAGTTTTCAATCCTAATTTGATGATTGATTAAAGGTTTGAAGGTTGATTTATGGATCTTGGCTAATTATGCAAGATTTTGATGATTTCACTTGATTTTCGTTTGATCTGTTAAATCAGTGTTTTGAGAAGTGTTTTTGATGTTAAATGATCATTAAATTGATGTGGAAATGAATCTTGATTGATGCAATCCCGGATAGGTTGGATTTCCTAAGTTTAGCTTGTGTTTTAAGGTAGCTTTTGTGGTGATCTTGGTGATCTGATGTTGCTGGAGGTATAAGGATGCTTATAGGTTGTTTTTAGATGTGTTTTGATGTTAATGGAAGTAAGGTTTTGCTGGTTTGTGGCTGGGCTTTGTTTAGAAGTGTTTCGGATGCATTTTCGGTTGTGTTTGGTGGCCGAAAATGGAGGTTTAGTGAGAGCAGCGAGTTTAGATGCTTTCATTGAAGAAATTAATGCATGATGATGCATTAATCCTCTGCTTTAATGTGTTGAAACAGGGGAGGCATCCTAGGATCCAAGATTTGTTGATCCGGAGGCTTGTTTTGGTGCTTTGGCTTGAAGCGAAGTGGTAATCGGTGAGTGAAAATTGGATTTTCAGCTTTTAAACCCAAGGTTGAAGGTTTTGGGAGCTTAGTTTAAGTCTAAACAACTTTGCTAAGCTCAAGTGTAAGTTTTCGGATTACTCTCTCTAAGTGGTGGCCATGTTTTGATGAAATGTGAAATGATGATTTTGCATGATTTGCTACTGTTTTGGAAAGCATGTTTGAGCATGTTAATTGCTGATGTTTTAGCATGATTTATGCTGATGTTTTAAGCCATGTGTTGAAGGTGTCTCTAGGTAAGAGTACCTTGTTTTATGCATTGTTAAATGATGATTTAATGCTTTGAAATGCATGAAGAAATGGCTTGGTTTAAATGCTTTAAAACAGTGGATTATATGATGTATAAAGTGTGTATTGGCAAGTGATGGTTTGTAAAAGTGAAGGTCACTAAGGTGGTTAAAAGTCCTTGAGTGAGCCTTGTTATCTAAGATCATCAAGGTGGTTAAAAGTCCTTGGATGAATCTTGTTGCGGACTCTAAGGTGGTTAAAAGTCCTTAGGTGCTCCTTTCCATGGTGGTTAAAAGTCCATGGGGCCAAGGTGTTTAAAAGTCCTTGGGACCAAGGTGTTTAAAAGTCCTTGGGGTAATTCAAGCTACGAACACAAAGGTGGTTAAAAGTCCTTGTGTGGTCCATTCATGGTGTTTAAAAGTCCATGGCCAAGGTGTTTAAAAGTCCTTGGGGTCCAAGGTGTTTAAAAGTCCTTGGGGAAAGTTGTTGAACTTGATTTCATAAATGAAATGTATCACTTGAGCCAATATGACATGTATAGTACATGAGATGCATGAGATGCATGATTTAATGTTTTATGTTGAAGCATGAGATGCTAGTTTAAATGAAATGTGGAAGCATGTTATTGCTTGATTTAAAGTATGCTTTGAGCATGTGTAAAGGTTGTTTACAAGCATGATTTACAAATGGTTTTAAATGCATTATTGAATGGTTTTTAAAGAGCACTCCTCACTAAGCTTTGGCTTACGCTCTCTCGTTTTCTTGATTCAATAATGCAGAGCATTAGAGTGCATTGAGGGCAGCAAGAGGAGGCAAGCAAACAAGTACAAGTAAAGCTCAATGTATGAAGGTTTTATAAGTGTTTTAGCTTTTGTATGTTTTTGGCAATGGGGGACCAATGTATTTGTTTTGGGAGGTGTTTATGACTCCCTAAGTATGTTGAATGTGGTTGATGTTGCTGATTTTTGGATTGAACCTTATATGCTTGTTTTGCAAGTTGATGCTTGAGTGGATAGCTTGTGTAGGAAGCATGACCTTAAATTTGGGGCTTTTTGCATGAGATGTTATTTTGTTGAATTGATGATGCTTATATGTGTTAAATATGTTTAATTGCATGCTGGTAAAATTTGGTGATGTTTGGAGCATGTTTGAGTGTCCAATTGCTTGATCTAGCATGCTTGTTTGCTGGTTTTTGTGCAGGCGTTTCGGAACAGGGGTGTACCGTTTCGGAACGGGTGCCTTGCATGAACCCAGGCGTCCGAAACGGTATGCACCGTTTCGAAACGGTTAAGCCTCTGCCGAGGCCATGTTCCGGAACCCGTTTCGGAACGGCCCGTGTTTCGGAACAGGGCTAGCCTGTTTCGGAACGGTCGATCGTTAGGGGGCTGACATGGTAGTTATATGTTTTGAAATGTTTGCATTTTGGTCCTGAATCTTGTATGATCAATTGCATGAGCTGTGGATGTCCTTTTGAGCTGAAATTTCACAGAGATGCATGAAACCTGACTAATTTCAAGATGGTAACTTTAATTTGGGCTAAGTCCCTTAATTTATCAGAATTTACAATTTGGTCCCTAAAGTTGTAATTTGTTCAATTGGGTCCCTGTTTGATCTCTGATGTTTGTGATCTTTTAATATGTTGATTGTATGGTCACACTTAAGGTTAATGTGCATCTAGATAAGATTAAAAAGAAAAAAAAAGGGTCGTTAATCAAGGTTGACTTTCGGGTTGACTTGGTTTTCCCCGTGTAATCTTCGTAGTTCGGGTCAACCGTCTAGACCGGGCTACGGGGGTTACATTTGGTGGTATCAGAGATGAGTTCTCGAGTAATTGGGAATGTGTGAATGCATGATTGAAGCATGGTTTGGTTGGTATGCTTGTTGAGTGAAAGCATGTTCAGTGATATGATATGATGATGTGTATGTGATGCATGTTGTGATGATGCATGATGAGGGTACCCATTGCCAAACAAAAGCTAAAGGGATGATGTTGTTTTTGAAAGAAATTGAGCTTGAATACTTGGAATTTGCTTACCTTGCTGGTCCTGACTTGTTTTATTTTGTATTGTTATGCATGGTATAAGTATGGCACCACGAAGAGAGTTAAGGAGTAGCGCAAGAGCTACAACCCCGGAAGGGAATGTGAATGATGAGCACACTGGTAGTGCTGTGTTACCTCCTCCTCCACCTGGTGGTGGTGGTGCGGAGAGGGAAAGAGCTGGAGCTGAGGCAGCTGGTGCTGGAGCTGCAGGACCTGAAGCTGGTCAGGGGCAAGCGATACCTGACATGTCTGTGCTTGTACAAGCTATTGCGGGTGCGTTTCGAGCAGCAGTAGCTGGAGCTCAAGGAGCTGGGCATCAGGGAGATGCTGGTGCTAGACTACCCTTGGAACGTTTGCGCAGTCTTGGTGGGACTGAGTTTAGGGGTATGTCAGCTGAAAGGTCGGAAGCGTGGTTGGAGAGTACCAAGTGTGTCTTGGGACAGATGAGTTGCACTGATGTGCAGAAGCTGGGATGTGTGGTGTCACTGCTGCAAGGTGACGCTTATACGTGGTGGACGACCACAATCTCTGGGATGGCTGATGCTGATGTTACATGGACGTACTTTCAGCATGCGTTCAAGAGGAGATATCTGGGAGTTAGATATCTGGATGAGAAGAAGCGTGAATTCATGTCTCTGACCCAAGGGAACATGAGCGTGGCTGAGTATGAGGTACAGTTTGTACGTCTTAGCCAGTATGCACCGGAGTTGGTACCTGATGAGCGCGAGAGGTGCGAAAGGTTCCGTTATGGCTTGGTAACGGAGGTTAAGACCTATATGTTGGCAGCTGAGTACAATGATTTCGATGTGCTGGTTAGTCGGTCCAAAGACATCGAGATGAACCTGAGTTTGTCTGCTAAGGGTGCTGGAGCTAGTTCTGGAAAGAGAACTGCTGAGTATAGTTCCGGTGGTGGTCGGAACAAGAGAGGGCGTGATCAGAGGTTTCAGTCTTCGTCTAAGAGAGGTGGAAGTGCACCTGCTAGGGGTGGCAATGCTAGAGCTGACCCTAGTGCTTGTTGGATCTGCGGTTCGCGTGGTCACTTGAAGCGTGACTGTCCTCGTGCTGGGAGGGAGATGCAAGCTCCTGTGATAGCAGCTGGTTATGAGTGCTGGAACTGTGGTTCGGCTGATCATCTGAGACGTGATTGTCCGAGGGTGGCTGGTGGTCAAGAGCGTGCTCCTGTTGTTGCAGCACCGCAGAGAGGTCGTAGGCGCGGCCGTGGTAATTTTCAGAGGCGAGAGGAAGGTGGGCGTGGAGTAGCTCATGTTGTGGCTATTCAACCTGAGGGTGGTGGCCAAGCGAGGGTGTATGCTCAGCGCGAGGGAAGGAATGATGCTGATGTGATTGCAGGTACCTTTACTTTGCAATCCTTGTCATTGCTTTCTTTGATTGATTCTGGATCTACGCATTCATACATTCTTCGTGAGCATGCTGAGTTGCTTGGTTTGCCTGTTGAGTCTTTGGATGTTGGTGTTAGAGTCACTAGTTCTTTTGGTGAAACTGTTGTGACTCGTAAGCTTTATAGAAGGTGTCCTTTGGTTGTTCAAGAGCATGTCTTTCTTGTTGATTTTATGGAGTTGCCCTTTTATGGTTTTGATGTGATCCTTTGTATGGATTGGCTTGCTGAGCATCGTGCTGTTGTGGATTGTGAGAATAAGCGGGTTTCGCTTAAGCTTGGGGATGATTATGAAGTGGTGGTGGTTGGTGAGAATGTGAAGTTTCTTGCCAATGTTGTTTCTACCTTGGAGGCGAGCAGGATGCTGAGGCAAGGTTGTGAAGCTTTTCTGGCTTTTGTGATGAATCCTACTTCGAAGGAGCTGAGGGTGCAGGATATCAAGGTTGTGAAGGAGTTTCCTGATGTTTTTCCTGAAGAGTTGCCTGGTTTACCTCCTAATCGCGAGGTGGAGTTTGGTATTGAGCTGTATGAGAATACCACTCATGTGTCCATTACTCCCTATAGAATGGCACCTAAGGAGCTGAAGGAGCTGAAGACGCAGTTGCAAGAGTTGCTTGATCGTGGTTTCATACGGCCGAGTGTTTCGCCTTGGGGTGCTCCTGTCTTGTTTGTGAAGAAGAAAGATGGCACGATGAGGATGTGCATTGATTACCGTCAGCTGAACAAGTTGACTATCAAGAATCGGTATCCTTTGCCGAGGATTGATGATCTCTTTGATCAATTTCGGGGAGCTGTTGTGTTCTCTAAGATTGACTTGAGGTCAGGGTATTATCAATTGAAGGTGAAGGATGTGGATGTGCCTAAGACAGCTTTCAGGACAAGGTATGGGCATTATGAGTTCCTTGTGATGCCGTTTGGTTTGACAAATGCTCCTGCTGCTTTCATGGACATGATGAATCGTGTTTTTCATGAATACCTGGACAAGTTTGTTGTGGTGTTCATTGATGATATCCTTGTGTACTCGCGTACTGAGGAAGAGCACGAAGAGCATTTGAGAGTTGTGTTGCAAGCTTTGTTGGAGAATCAGCTTTATGCTAAGTTGAGCAAGTGTGAGTTCTGGCTTAGAGAGGTTGTTTTTCTTGGTCATGTGGTCTCAGCCGAGGGGATTCGTGTTGATCCTCAGAAGATTGAAGCAGTGATGAACTGGAAAGTTCCTAAGTCTGTTCAGGAGGTCCGTAGTTTCCTTGGTTTGGCAGGATACTACCGAAGGTTTGTGGATGGTTTTTCCAAGATTGCTGCTCCTTTGACGAAGTTGCTGCAGAAGGATGTTAAGTATGAGTGGACAGAAGCGAGGCAGCAAGCTTTTGAGAAGTTGAAGATGGCTTTGACTCAAGCTCCTATCTTGATTCAGCCTGAATCAGGGAAAGAGTTTGTAGTCTACAGTGATGCATCCTATGTTGGTTTGGGGTGTGTGCTGATGCAAGAGGGTAAGGTTGTGGCTTATGCGTCGCGGCAGTTGAAGGTGCATGAGCGCAATTATCCTACGCATGATATTGAGCTGGCTGCAGTAGTTTTTGCCCTGAAGATCTGGAGGCATTATCTGTATGGTGAGAAGTGTACGGTGTACACGGATCACAAGAGTTTGAGGTATCTGATGTCTCAAAAGGAGTTGAATCTCAGGCAGCGACGTTGGTTGGAGTTGCTCAAGGATTATGACCTGACGATAGAGTATCACCCTGGAAAGGCCAATGTTGTTGCGGATGCCTTGAGTAGAAAGGTAGCTGTTGAGCTGAGAGCTATGTTTGCTAGCTTGAGCATATCGCAGGATGGTGGTCTTGTTGCTGAGTTGCAAGTGAAACCTTCGTTGGTTCAGTTGATCAAGGATAAGCAGTTGTTGGATGATTCCTTGGTGTCTCATGTTCAGGATATCGCGGAGGGTAGACCTTCGGATTTCTGTTTTAATGAGGATGGGGTGTTGTGTTTTGGTAATTGGATAGTAGTGCCTGCTGAAGCTGAGTTGAGGCATGCTATTCTAGCTGAAGGTCATAGTAGTCCTTTTGCTATGCATCCTGGTAGTACAAAGATGTATCGCGATCTTCGTGATGAGTACTATTGGGTAGGTTTGAAGAAGGATGTGGCAGAGTTTGTAAGCAAGTGTTTGGTGTGTCAGCGCGTTAAGGCTGAACATCAGGTTCCTTCTGGTTTGTTGCAACCGTTGAAAATCCCTGAATGGAAGTGGGAGAGGGTTACCATGGATTTTGTATCTGGTTTGCCTTTGTCTCCGTCAAAGAAGAATTCTGTTTGGGTGATTGTGGATCGCCTGACAAAGTGTGCACATTTCTTGCCTGTGCATACTATGTTCTCTTTGGATAAGCTGGCAGAGCTGTACGTTGCTGAGGTTGTGAGGTTGCATGGTGTGCCTAAGTCGATCGTGTCGGATAGGGATCCGAGGTTCACGTCGCGTTTTTGGCAGTGTTTGCATCAAGCTTTGGGTACAAGGTTGCATTTCAGTACATCCTATCATCCTCAGTCGGATGGCCAGTCTGAGCGAGTTATTCAGATTTTGGAGGATATGTTGAGATGTTTCGTGATAGAGTTTCAAGGTTCTTGGGAGAAGCATCTGCCTTTGGTTGAGTTCGCTTACAACAACAGTTTTCAGGCAAGTATACAGATGGCACCTTATGAGGCTCTGTATGGGAGGAAGTGTAGGACTCCTCTGTGTTGGGCTGAAACTGGTCAAAAGTTGGTTTCGATGCCTGCTTTGTTGAAAGGTACCACCGAGAGGGTGAAGCTCATTTGTGAGAGGTTGAAGGCTGCTTCTGATCGGCAGAAGTCTTACGCGGATTTGAAACGTAAGGAGATAGAGTTTGCGGTGGGTGATCGCGTGTTTTTGAAGGTTTCGCCTTGGAAGAAGGTGATGAGGTTTGGGCGGAAGGGTAAGCTGAGCCCTAGATACATTGGACCGTATGAGGTTGTTGAGCGTGTTGGTCCTGTTGCGTATCGGTTGAGGTTACCCCAGGAGCTGGAGAAGATTCATGATGTGTTCCATGTTTCTATGCTCCGGAGGTATAGATCTGATCCTTCGCATGTGTTGCCTGTGGAGGAAGTGGAATTGAATCCGGATTTAACCTATGATGAGGAACCGGTGAAGGTTCTGGATTCAGATAGCAAAGTTCTTCGTGGCAAGACCATTGAGTTTGTGAAGGTGCTGTGGAAGCATCGCGGTGTTGAGGAAGCCACGTGGGAGCGGAAGGATGATATGCTGAAGCAGTTTCCTTATCTCTTTCCTTCAGGTAAAGTTCGAGGACGAAATTTCTTAAGGGGGGGAGAGTTGTAACGCCCCGGTTTTGGGCTTGGAAGTCTTGGGCGTTGACCGGTTGGTCAAAGTGTTGTTCGAATCGTAAGAGGTTAAATTAGGAAAGCCTAGTTCGGGTTGCATAAAAATTATGGAAAAATGTTCTAAAATCATCTTTTATTATAATTAAGTGAACTGTGAAATCAATTTTGGAAAATGAGTTTAGGAAATGTGACATTTTGGCTAGTGACCAAAATGTAATTTTTGAAAGTTTGGTGGCTATTTTATAAAGGGTTGAAACTTTGAATCTTTAAGGAGCTATTTACCCAAAGGGAGTTTCTCCAGATTTTTTCTAAGATATTTTAGCCATAATTCTGATTTTAAAAGAATCAAAAGGAGGGAAAATCCTATTTTAGCTATTTTCTCTTTTAACTACCTATTTTCTCTCTATCTTTTCTCTCAACCCAAACATTCATTTTCCAGAGATCTTGTTCTGATTTTCTCACCTAAAATCATTCTTTCAACTCTCAATTGATTGCAAATCATTGTGTCTTCAAATCCTCTTCAATTGCTTCAAGTTTCATCAAGCTTTTCTATTCCAAAAAGAGGAGAAACTCAAGTTTGGAGGTATGAACGTCCTTCTCCTCTGAACTTCAAGTTCTTTAATGAAATTCCTAAAGTTTTCAATCCTAATTTGATGATTGATTAAAGGTTTGAAGGTTGATTTATGGATCTTGGCTAATTATGCAAGATTTTGATGATTTCACTTGATTTTCGTTTGATCTGTTAAATCAGTGTTTTGAGAAGTGTTTTTGATGTTAAATGATCATTAAATTGATGTGGAAATGAATCTTGATTGATGCAATCCCGGATAGGTTGGATTTCCTAAGTTTAGCTTGTGTTTTAAGGTAGCTTTTGTGGTGATCTTGGTGATCTGATGTTGCTGGAGGTATAAGGATGCTTATAGGTTGTTTTTAGATGTGTTTTGATGTTAATGGAAGTAAGGTTTTGCTGGTTTGTGGCTGGGCTTTGTTTAGAAGTGTTTCGGATGCATTTTCGGTTGTGTTTGGTGGCCGAAAATGGAGGTTTAGTGAGAGCAGCGAGTTTAGATGCTTTCATTGAAGAAATTAATGCATGATGATGCATTAATCCTCTGCTTTAATGTGTTGAAACAGGGGAGGCATCCTAGGATCCAAGATTTGTTGATCCGGAGGCTTGTTTTGGTGCTTTGGCTTGAAGCGAAGTGGTAATCGGTGAGTGAAAATTGGATTTTCAGCTTTTAAACCCAAGGTTGAAGGTTTTGGGAGCTTAGTTTAAGTCTAAACAACTTTGCTAAGCTCAAGTGTAAGTTTTCGGATTACTCTCTCTAAGTGGTGGCCATGTTTTGATGAAATGTGAAATGATGATTTTGCATGATTTGCTACTGTTTTGGAAAGCATGTTTGAGCATGTTAATTGCTGATGTTTTAGCATGATTTATGCTGATGTTTTAAGCCATGTGTTGAAGGTGTCTCTAGGTAAGAGTACCTTGTTTTATGCATTGTTAAATGATGATTTAATGCTTTGAAATGCATGAAGAAATGGCTTGGTTTAAATGCTTTAAAACAGTGGATTATATGATGTATAAAGTGTGTATTGGCAAGTGATGGTTTGTAAAAGTGAAGGTCACGAAGGTGGTTAAAAGTCCTTGAGTGAGCCTTGTTATCTAAGATCATCAAGGTGGTTAAAAGTCCTTGGATGAATCTTGTTGCGGACTCTAAGGTGGTTAAAAGTCCTTAGGTGCTCCTTTCCATGGTGGTTAAAAGTCCATGGGGCCAAGGTGTTTAAAAGTCCTTGGGGCCAAGGTGTTTAAAAGTCCTTGGGGTAATTCAAGCTACGGACACAAAGGTGGTTAAAAGTCCTTGTGTGGTCCATTCATGGTGTTTAAAAGTCCATGGCCAAGGTGTTTAAAAGTCCTTGGGGTCCAAGGTGTTTAAAAGTCCTTGGGGAAAGTTGTTGAACTTGATTTCATAAATGAAATGTATCACTTGAGCCAATATGACATGTATAGTACATGAGATGCATGAGATGCATGATTTAATGTTTTATGTTGAAGCATGAGATGCTAGTTTAAATGAAATGTGGAAGCATGTTATTGCTTGATTTAAAGTATGCTTTGAGCATGTGTAAAGGTTGTTTACAAGCATGATTTACAAATGGTTTTAAATGCATTATTGAATGGTTTTTAAAGAGCACTCCTCACTAAGCTTTGGCTTACGCTCTCTCGTTTTCTTGATTCAATAATGCAGAGCATTAGAGTGCATTGAGGGCAGCAAGAGGAGGCAAGCAAACAAGTACAAGTAAAGCTCAATGTATGAAGGTTTTATAAGTGTTTTAGCTTTTGTATGTTTTTGGCAATGGGGGACCAATGTATTTGTTTTGGGAGGTGTTTATGACTCCCTAAGTATGTTGAATGTGGTTGATGTTGCTGATTTTTGGATTGAACCTTATATGCTTGGTTTGCAAGTTGATGCTTGAGTGGATAGCTTGTGTAGGAAGCATGACCTTAAATTTGGGGCTTTTTGCATGAGATGTTATTTTGTTGAATTGATGATGCTTATATGTGTTAAATATGTTTAATTGCATGCTGGTAAAATTTGGTGATGTTTGGAGCATGTTTGAGTGTCCAATTTCTTGATCTAGCATGCTTGTTTGCTGGTTTTTGTGCAGGCGTTTCGGAACAGGGGTGTACCGTTTCGGAACGGGTGCCTTGCATGAACCCAGGCGTCCGAAACGGTATGCACCGTTTCGAAACGGTTAAGCCTTTGCCGAGGCCATGTTCCGGAACCCGTTTCGGAACGGCCCGTGTTTCGGAACAGGGCTAGCCTGTTTCGGAACGGTCGATCGTTAGGGGGCTGACATGGTAGTTATATGTTTTGAAATGTTTGCATTTTGGTCCTGAATCTTGTATGATCAATTGCATGAGCTGTGGATGTCCTTTTGAGCTGAAATTTCACAGAGATGCATGAAACCTGACTAATTTCAAGATGGTAACTTTAATTTGGGCTAAGTCCCTTAATTTATCAGAATTTACAATTTGGTCCCTAAAGTTGTAATTTGTTCAATTGGGTCCCTGTTTGATCTCTGATGTTTGTGATCTTTTAATATGTTGATTGTATGGTCACACTTAAGGTTAATGTGCATCTAGATAAGATTAAAAAGAAAAAAAAAGGGTCGTTAATCAAGGTTGACTTTCGGGTTGACTTGGTTTTCCCCGTGTAATCTTCGTAGTTCGGGTCAACCGTCTAGACCGGGCTACGGGGGTTACAGTTAGGGTCGTTCTGATACGGGTCTCCCCTGTTTCAGAACGGCCACCTTATGGTTGACCCTGGCCCGTTGACTAAGTCAAGGCGTTTCAGAACACCCTATGGGCGTTTCGAAACGGCCTGCTGCAGAATGTTAAAATGAGCTGTTTAAATGTTGGGTTGGTCGATGTTTGATGTTATGATTGTATCTCCCGCTGCTGTGCCACACTTAGGTCTAAATTATGCATGTAGACAAGATAAGATAAAAAGAAATTTTCTGGGTCGTTAACCGAGGGGAAGCCTTAACGGGTTTCGCTTCGGTTTTCCCCGTGTGGTCCACTCGGACCGGTCATCCGACCAGACCGGGACGAGAGGGTTACACTTGTTGGTATCAGAGCCTAAGGTTACCAAGACCTTGGGCAGGTAAGTGAGGTAAGTTTAAGTTTTTAGATTGAAATGCACGGTGTTTGCTTGTTTTGTAAGAGTGGTTGCTTGCGTGACAAGTATGCTGATTGTTTTATTTTAAAGCATGTGTGTGTGGGTCCCATTGCTACTATTACATTGGAAAAAAATGATTTTAAGTGAGGAAACGTACTTGAAACACTTGGAAGCCTTGCCTTGCTAACCCAGCTTGTATGTTTTGTTATTGTGGTTGTAGTTGATAATTGTGAGAGCGATGTCTAGACCGAGAGGTAGACCGAGGTTGGTTCGTCAGGAACCGCGAGTTGTGGCTCCTGTTGAGCCGGTAGTTGGTGCGGGGGCTCACATAGAGGGACCGGGGGCCGCGGGAGTTGGCGCTCCTCCACCACCACCACCTCCTCCACCGGGAGTTGGGGGCGAGGATGGAGCAGGAGGAAATGGACCTCAAGGTGGCCAAGGTGGCCAAGGCCCAGCTGGAATTGACATGACTCCGCTTGTGCAAGCAATAGCGGGAGCGTTCCAGGCCGCAGTTGCGGGAGCTCGGGCTGCAGCTCAGCCTAGGTGTGATGATGCTAGTTTACCTTTGGAGAGGCTCCGTAGCTTAGGGGCCGAGGAGTTTAGAGGATCTACTCCGGAGAGGTCGGAGTTATGGTTGGAGAAGACAGTTCGTATCTTGGCTCAGATGGGTTGTGCGGGCGCACGTAGATTGGGTTGTGTGATCTCACTTCTTCAGGGTGATGCCTACACCTGGTGGGTCACCATCACTACCGGGGTTCCAGAGACAGAAATTGATTGGGAGTTCTTTGAGTCTGCCTTCCGGAAGAGGTACTTGGATGAGAAGAAGCGAGAGTTTATGGCTCTTACTCAGGGGGATGCTTCTGTGACTGATTATGAGATCCGCTTTGTTCGCTTGAGTCAATATGCCCCAGAGTTGGTTCCTACTGAAGTGGAACGCTGCAACCGTTTCCGTTACGGACTGAATGAAGAGGTTAAGAGGTACACGTTGGCTTCTGACTACTCAGACTTTGATGTGTTGGTCGCGAGGGCCAAGGATTTGGAGCATAGTTTGGGTTCAGCCAAACGAGCTGGTGGTTCTAGTTCTGGAAAGAGGCATAACCACTTTGATGGTAGAGATGCTAAGAGGCACAGAGGGGGCGGACATCAGTTTGATCAGAGGCGTGGCGGTGGCCACCATGGTAGGGGCCATCAGGGCCATAGAGGAGGAGGGCGCTTGCCCGAGTGTGCACAGTGTGGGAGACAGCACACTGGAGAGTGCTGGGGTAGCTTCCATGCTTGTTGGAACTGTGGTTCGAGGGACCACTTTAGGAGGGACTGTCCGCGTCAGGCAGCTCAGGCACCGAATATTGCTCAGGCTCCTGCGAGGGGTAATGATTTTTAGAGAGGCCGTGGGCGCGGTCGTGGCTACTTCCAGCCGAGGGCTGATGCACCTAGGGTAGATGCTCAGAGGAACCTTGCACATGTTGTGGCTGTGCAGCCAGAGGCGGGAGGACCAGCGAGGGTCTATGCTCAGAGAGAGGCCGGGAACGACACCGATGTGATAGCAGGTAATTTCGAGTTACAGTCTATGTCCTTGCTTTCTTTGGTTGATTCGGGTTCAACGCATTCCTACATTTTGAGTAAGCATGCACAGAAGTTAGATATTCCTGTTGAGATCTTAGATGTAGGTATGCATGTTACTAGTTCTTTTGGTGAGACAGTTGTGGTTAGACGTATGTATAGGAGGTGCCCACTGAAGATTCAGGGTCATGTGTTCTCAGTTGACATGATGGAACTTCCTTTCTACGGTTTTGATATTATTTTGGGTATGGATTGGTTGGTTGAGCATCGGGCTAGTGTGGATTTTGAGACAAAGAGGATTTCTCTAAAACTTTCTGATGACTACGAGGTAGTGGTAGTGGGCGAGAACGTTAAGTTCTTGTCTAATGTGGTGTCAGCTTTAGAGGCTCATAGGTTGATGGACTCTGGATGAGGGGCCTATTTAGCTTATGTTATGAATCCGAATATGAGTGAAGCTAGACCGAAAGATATCAGAACAGTGTGTGACTTCCCAGATGTGTTTCCTGAAGAGTTGTCGGGTTTGCCTCCTGACAGAGATGTTGAGTTTGTGATTGAGACAGTTTCGGGATCTAATCCAGTTTCGATAGCTCCGTATCGTATGGCCCCGAAAGAACTAAAAGAATTGAAGAGTCAGTTGCAAGAATTATTAGACCGTGGTTTCATTAGGCCTAGTAGTTCTCCGTGGGGTGCTCCAGTGTTGTTTGTGAAAAAGAAGGATGGTAGCATGCACATGTGTATTGACTATAGACAGTTGAATCAGTTGACTGTGAAGAACAAGTATCCATTGCCTCGTATAGATGATTTGTTTGATCAGTTGAGGGGTGCTTCAGTGTTCTCGAAGATAGATTTGAGATCTGGGTACTATCAGCTGAAAGTGAAAGAGTGTGATGTTCCGAAGACAGCTTTTAGGACTAGATATGGTCACTATGAGTTTCTTGTGATGCCATTTGGGCTCACGAATGCACCAGCAGCATTCATGGACATGATAAACAGAATTTTTAGAGACTATCTAGACCGGTTTGTGGTTGTCTTCATTGATGATATACTTGTGTACTCGAAGACAGAAGAAGAGCATGATGAGCACTTGAGATTTGTTTTACAGAGATTGTTGAGCAATCAGTTGTATGCGAAGCTCAGTAAGTGTGAGTTCTGGATTCGAGAGGTTGTATTTCTTGGCCATGTTGTTTCGGCCGAAGGCATTCGAGTTGATCCATCGAAGATTGAGGCTATTGTTTAGTGGAAACAACCTAAGTCCGTGACCGAGATTAGGAGTTTCCTAGGATTAGCTGGTTACTATAGGAGATTTGTGGATGGCTTCTCTAGAGTAGCTGCTCCCTTGACTAGGTTGTTACAAAAGGGAGTCAAGTTTGAATGGTCAGATGCAAGACAAAAGGCCTTTGAGAAATTGAAAGAAGCTTTGACAAATGCTCCAGTGTTAGTGCAGCCTGTTTCAGGTAAGGAGTTTGTGATTTACAGTGATGCTTCCTACGTAGGCTTAGGATGTGTTTTGATGCAAGATAGGAGAGTTGTTGCTTATGCTTCTAGACAGTTGAAGATTCATGAGAAGAACTATCCTACTCATGACATAGAGATAGCCGCAGTTGTATTTGCATTGAAAATTTGGCGTCACTATTTGTATGGTGAGAAGTGTATAGTTTACACCGATCACAAGAGCTTGAAGTACTTGATGACACAGAAAGAGTTGAACTTGAGACAGAGGAGATGGCTAGAGTTGTTAAAAGATTACGATTTGACTATTGAGTACCATCCGGGTAAAGCAAACGTAGTAGCCGATGCTTTGAGTAGAAAAGTGGCCGTTGAGTTGAGAGCTATGTTTGCTAGATTGAGTGTGTCCGATGATGGTGGTTTGATCACCGAGTTGCAAGTGAAGCCTTCTTTGATTCAGTTGATTAGAGAAAAGCAGTTGCAAGATGCGAGCCTAGTTCTTCATGTTCAAGACATAGCCGAAGGAAGACCGACTGAGTATAGTTTCAGTGGTGAGAGCTTGTTGTGCTTTAGAGATAGAATTGTTGTACCGGAAGATGTTGAGCTGAGACGTCAGATTTTGAGTGAAGCACATTCGAGTCCCTTTTCTATGCATCCGGGTAGTACCAAGATGTACCGAGATTTGAAGAATGATTACTTCTGGGTTGGTTTGAAGAGAGATGTAGCCGAGTATGTGAGCCGTTGTATGGTTTGTCAGAGAGTGAAGGCAGAACATCAGGTTCCTTCAGGTTTGCTACAGCCTTTGAAGATTCTGGAATGGAAGTGGGAGAGAATCACCATGGATTTTGTATCGGGGTTGCCTTTGTCTCTTTCGAAGAAGAATTCAGTTTGGGTGATTGTTGATAGGTTTACTAAGTGTGCTCACTTCTTAGCAGTGAACACTACGGATTCCTTAGACAAGTTGGCAAACTTGTACATTCGTGAGATTGTGAGACTTCATGGAGTTCCAAAGTCTATAGTTTCAGATAGGGATCCTAGATTTACTTCGAGGTTCTGGAGTTGTTTGCATAGTGCTTTGGGTAGTCGTCTGCATTTCAGCACATCTTATCATCCGCAGTCCGATGGGCAGTCAGAGCGAGTGATACAGATTCTAGAGGATATGCTTCGTTGTTGTGTGATTGATTTTCAGGGTTCTTGGGAGAAGCACTTACCGTTGGTTGAGTTTGCTTACAACAACAGTTATCAGTCTAGTATTCAGATGGCACCTTATGAGGCTTTGTATGGTAGACGGTGTAGAACTCCGATTTGTTGGGCTGAGACAGGTCAGAGGTTGTTACCCATGCCAGACTTGCTTAAAGGAACCACAGAAAAGGTGAAGTTGATTTGTGACCGTTTGAAAGTGGCTTCGGATCGTCAGAAGTCTTATGCAGATTTGAAGAGGAAAGAGATTGAGTACACAGTGGGTGAGAAAGTGTTTCTGAAAGTATCTCCGTGGAAGAAGGTAATGAGATTTGGCCGGAAAGGCAAGTTGAGTCCGAGGTTCATTGGTCCGTATGAGATAGTTGAGCGGATTGGGCCCGTAGCTTATCGTTTGAGGTTACCTTCTGAGTTAGAAAAGATCCATGATGTCTTTCATGTATCTATGCTTAGGAGATATAGATCAGATCCTTCGCATGTGATGCCCGTTGAGGAGATAAAGTTGAATCCGGATTTGTCTTATAATGAAGAGCCCGTTGAGATACTTGCTTCGGATAGCAAGGTGTTGCGTGGCAAGACCATAGAGTTGGTCAAGGTGTTGTGGAGGCATAGAGGTGTGGAAGAGGCCACGTGGGAGAGGAAAGCGGATATGGTTGAGCAGTTTCCGTATCTGTTTCCACCAGGTAATTTCGGGGACGAAATTCCTTAAGTGGGGGAGAGTTGTAACACCCGTGTCTAGGGCCTAGGAGGTAGCCGGGTTGTTGTCCGAGTCAAATAGAATCAAATTAAAAATAAACCAACTTTAAATAATGACCTATTTGAGTCTTAATAATGAGGGAGGGACCAAAGTTGTAATTTACCCACATTTTAAATAAAGGAAGACAACTTTTCCATGAAAGTTATCACCTTCCTCTTCATTTTCTCCTTTACCAATTTCAAAACCCTCCCCCATTTTCAAACACTCCTAAACCCTAGTTACTATTCCATTAGCTTTGCTAGCCGATTTCTACACCAAATTAAAAGGTAAATATATTTTCTTAACCTCCTCTCCATTCTCTACTTATCTATTATTTCAAATTTCAAAAATAGTGAGTTTTGGGAATTAGGGTTCATATGGAAATTTGGGGTTTTGATGGGGGTTTTCAATTTGTTTTGAGAAATTGTTTTGGGGTTATGCTTAATCATGATGAAACTTACAACATATCTTAATTTGGTTGATTTTGAGTGAATTTTCGTAGTGGGTCTTTAGGGCAAATTTTAAGGTATGAAAAATTGGGTTTTTGAGAGGTTTAATGTTGGAATCGAAGGGTTGATGGTTTACCTATGTTAGGAGGGTGATTTGGGGTGTTTTGGAAGCCATTTGGGTGCTTGGAATTGGGTATTTCAGTCCTTGGTTGTGGGAGTCCGAAAATTGGGTTTTTGGAGATGTTATGTGGTTTGGAAAATTGTGGAAATGGGTTGTGAGTTGCAAAGTAGATTGATGATTGAATTAGCATTGAATTGGGAAGTAATGTAAGTGTTTTGTTTGACTTGAAGCAAGAGGAAACGTGGAAGAGACTTTGGGACCAAATCCGGGGAGTTGAAGGTTGTCGCTTGCTTGGTCGTTGGGCTTGGAAGCTTAGGTGAGTGGTTAATTGTTTAAAACGGTTTTAAATTGGTTGGTTCGAGTATATGGACTAGGTTGGGCTTGGTAGACCCGTCTAGAGTTAGGATTGGGGTGGTAGCCTAATCCTAAACTTGATCTAGAGCCTTTGGTTGAACTCATTTTATGGTTGTGTATGTCTTGCATAAATTGCGATATGAATGTCCATGTATATTGCTTTATACATGTGAAATGAGATTGGACTTATGATGCTTGAGACATGCATAATGATGGTTGTTGGTGAGTATGTGCTAAGCATAAGGTTTATGAAATGAGTAATGTGATGTGGGTAAATATTGGCACTAGTAAACTTGGATACAAATGATCGATCATTAGGATGTTAGTGTGTACACATGAGTCTAAAGTCGCGCGTGGCCTTGGTGGCGTTGAGTCACCAAGGAGGAGTACGGGTTCGCCCGGAATTGTAATTGAATATAGTCGGTGATGAGTGGAATCACATCGACGGGGCGTGAGGATGAGTGGAATCCCCTCCGCGAGACCGGTGATGAGTGGAATCCCACCGAGGTAATGTGGTTGTTGGATATGAGTTTCCAACATGTCTATCCACGTATTCGGGTCTTAACTAGGTGCCAATGTTGTTTGATGTGTATATCAATGTGTTGAGGTTCATGGTTCTTATTGGAATACTTGGTTGTGATTACATGTATCATGGAAATTGAGTTTATGATCATGGCTTGATTATTGTCCTTTGCTCATGTATAAATCTTGTGGACCTTTGGTATGTTTGTGACTTACCTTGGCTAGATCGTGCTCGGACCCTGCAATGTTGAGGTTTGTTTTTAGAGCTTACCCTCACTAAGCATCATTGCTTACGCTCTCTTTGTTCAACATTGCAGATCCTTAGTTCGTGGGTTGCTCGGGCAAGTGGAGGGCCTCCAAGTGTGGTTTTTGGGACTTGAGTTCACCAAGTATGGATTTCAAATGTTAGACTTGTAATAGCTTAAGCAATGGGACATGTATGGTTTTGTTGGATTGTTGTTGGTTGATAGGAGCATGGGTAGACTCCTTTATATATATTGCTTTTGCATGGTTGTGTTGCCATGATGAATGTTAACTCATGCCTATTTGCTTGCTTGATATGTTAGCCTTATGCTTAAGAGTTTATAGATGTGGTTGAGTGATCTTTGAATGAATGCATGTTTGTGGGATGTTGCTTTAGTATTAGACATGTCCAAACCTTGTTAAAGCATGATAGAAATGTTGGTATATCTTGGGTTTAAATGCTTGGCTGTTGTATGGTGTTTTGGAGGTGTTTTGGGGCATCCTTGTGCCTCAAAACAGCCCAGAAAAGTCTGCAGACAGGGGGTGTTTCGGAACGGGTCCCCCTGTTTCGGAACGGTCCCTGTGTATATGGCCTGCCGTTTCGAAACGGATGAGGGTCGTTTCGGAACGTTTTCGCTACTGGAATTTTGAGAAATTGGCGAGATGAAGCCGTTCCGAAACGGGCCTTTGAGGTTCCGAAACGGTCAAATCTCGTTGACCACGAGATATTGACCGTCAGGGTCGTTCCGATACGGGTCTCCCCTGTTTCGGAACGGCCACCTTATGGTTGACCCTGGCCCGTTGACTAAGTCAAGGCGTTTCGGAACACCCTATGGGCGTTTCGAAACGGCCTGCTGCAGAATGTTAAAATGAGCTGTTTAAATGTTGGGTTGGTCGATGTTTGATGTTATGATTGTATCTTCCGCTGCTGTGCCACACTTAGGTCTAAATTATGCATGTAGACAAGATAAGATAAAAAGAAATTTTCTGGGTCGTTAACCGAGGGGAAGCCTTAACGGGTTTCGCTTCGGTTTTCCCCGTGTGGTCCACTCGGACCGGTCATCTGACCAGACCGGGACGAGGGGGTTACATAATTGTATTCGGTTGGTGAATAAATGATAATGCTTAATGTGATATGTGATCAAAGGTTGATCTTATAAGCTATGTGTTTGGTAAATTCGATTGAAATTAGAGCTATGTGATATGAAATTGAGTTCATAAATGCTGAAATGTGAATGTGCAAAGTGTGATGCATTTTATTATATGCTGAATTGTGATAGTTATTATGATATTGGAATTGAGATATTAAAAGAAATTAATCAAAAAGATTAAGAAATCAATTCTGAAAATTTAATTGAAATAATTATACGATTGAAATTAAAGAGTAATTGGCAAAGCCCTTGATGTGTATAGTCTGTCCAGGTAGTACGGCTAGCCTAGAGTCTTGAGCTCGATAAGAATCGGTACGTTAGTGTACTCGATATATGTGGTACGTAAGTGTACCTTCTAGCTTAATGTCAGTGGACATTAAAATGATATGTGATATGATGATACGAAATTGGTACTTGGGTACCTATTATATGGTGAATTTGATTCATAATTCAGTAATACGTGACTCGAATACCTAGCTTACTATACTATCCAAGGCATATGAATTAAAGATATAAAAAGGAAATTCTTTGCACTTCGAAATTGAAATTCATGTTTGTTGAATTTCTATGAATTGGATTATAACATGTCAATTATGAATTATTAAATTAATTGATTCTCTGCTACAGTTTGCTGCTGCTTGTTTATCTGAAATTGTTATTGATCGAATCTTGTTATTCGAATCGTATATAATGAATAAGGAAATTATAAAATTGATCTTTGATTCATGATATTTATATGCAATATGAAAATAAAAATAACTATTGGTAGTTTTTGATGGTTCGATTATGATATGGTTGGTACCTTAATTTGCTTGTGTTCGATTGAAAAATATAGATGCCTTAAATTGTTCAATTCGAATGATCATTGATGTTGTTAAATTGTTTGTGAAATTGTATGGATTGTATTGACCTATTCGAATGGAATAGAAAAATGTGATGATTTAAGGCTTGGACTAATGTGTGGTCATTTGATTATTAAATGGAAATTGATTAGATTAAGGTTTCCTCACTAAGTACTAGAAGTACTTATCACTCGAATTTTTCCTTCCTTCCCAAAAACTATAGGTATTAGCGTGTTGATCTACCTTCTGATATTCGATAGCTCGAAGATTAAGTATGCCTTTCTTTGTCTTTGTCATGCTTATGATGGGTGGCTTAACAGTCAGCATGCTAGTGCAATTCGCCTTAATGGTCATGTTTATGAACTACTATTTTAAGAGTGTATGAACTTTATAAGTTAGTTTCCCTCATTTTGTTATGTAATTAAGGGGTATATATTTGGGGTATAGGTTGGCCCTTAGTATATGTTTTGGGGCATGATTCTTTTTGTTATATTTTGTATAGGCAACCGATAGGTTTAGCCGATGGTAGATACCCCGGAGAAAACCTTTTGTATAAGGGAAACATATAAAACACTATGGATGATGATGCATATATGATTATATGTTTGATATGAATCTATTAGCCTTATAAATGAAATTATTCCTAGATGATCACGTTAAATCAAATTGAATTGTGCTAATGAGAGCCCTTCGAATTGATTGAATAAAAATGAAAATTTATGATATGTATGTTGTATTCGAAGGTGTAATGAACTAAATTAGAATTCAATATGAATTATAAGTAAAGTAAGTGAATCAATTAAATAGTCCCACCTAGCTATTGTTCGAATTAAGATAAGAATATGTGTATGGTTTATAAGTAGGATGAATGGATTTAATTAGTTAAAATCACATAGTTGTATTCAAATAAAAAAATAACACGCGATTTCTTTCGATGCCTAATTGATTAATAAGTTAATACGAATCCGACATATAACGCTCCTTGTCCCTAATCCGGGGTGAGGGGTGTTATACACAAGTACCAGTGGATATCACAATCATTCTTGGGGATGAATACCTGTAAATATTTTGTCGTCAACTAATTAAAATTTAGCATATCCTGAAACAAATTAACAACTAAATCCTTTAACAGATTTCGTCTTACAATATCAGAGCTAGTAATGTTCCCATAAAACTTCAATGAATTAGCATTGAACTTTGCAAACGATAAAGCTATGGCATTTCCACTCGTTTCTAAGTACTCTACAATTAATAATGTTTGTTATTTACAATCGAAAAACAATTTATCAACAAAGAAATATCACATAAACAATGTATGAGATAGTAACAAAAAACATACATTAAGATAACAAGGCATAAAGGCCCGACATTTAATTTTTTTCCTTCGCCTCCTTGCGAGTCTCGAACAAGGACACCATATCAATAATCTTGCCAATTTTAAAAGGAATAATGATCACTTAGCAAAACAGGTTTTAACTGTTTCATATAATTTTAAGCCATACGTGATATTTATTAGACTAACCATATTATTGGGCCATTGCATAGGTTGTAACATATCAATTTCTCTAATAGTGCAATAAATGTTTTCGAGTGTAATGACCACATAGTTGAATACAAACATTGTATTATGTCTTTGATTTTACATTTCACAATATAACAAAGTAAAGTTGTAGAGTTGAAGGCTTACTTTTGCGCTAACGGGGTATTCCATAAATAATCACAGTAGGCTCGTTCTCTTTCATGAAGCTCATCAGGTAGTACAGCATACGGAACTTTGATTGACTCTACTTCAACCTTTCACAAGAAAGATATGATAATAGCAATGACAATCATAAATTATGTAAATGAAAATAAAATCATAACCATTAAGGTACAACATTTAATTCGATGGCCTTAATAGCCAAAATTGTATTATTTCTAATGTTCAATTCGATGGGCTTAAGGCCCAATGTTCAATGCATATGGAAACTGTCATTTGCTATTATTGAAGTACACAGTACACACAACCAATAATTACCATTGAGAATGGTAATTACATGGAATAATTATTCTCAATTAACTTTCCAAACTTTATGAAGTTGAATGTGTTGAGTT
Organism: Hibiscus tridactylites; assembly: GCA_958450335.1. Lineage (NCBI taxonomy): Eukaryota > Viridiplantae > Streptophyta > Magnoliopsida > Malvales > Malvaceae > Hibiscus > Hibiscus tridactylites. The sequence continues at coordinate 73,884,788 of OY288267.1, forward strand.
TTTAAGGGCTCGATTCGATCAACCAATTTAGCTCACTAAGTGGTGGAGAGATGGATTTTTGGGTGGAAGGGTTGAAGAAGCTAAAAAGTAAATTGACACAATGAATTATTGTGGTTCAACCTTCTAACCAAGGTCTACATCCACTACCTTAGCTCCCCACTAAGGATTTCTCAATCAATCCACTATTGATTCGTCCCCTTTTCTAGGCTTAGGAGGAAACCCTTACAACCAATCAAGCTTTCTACCCAAAGCCTTGATTGAAACCCTCTTTACAAAGAGATAAATAAAGCAAACACAAATCCCTCTAATAGGTGTTTGTTTGCACAATTAAGCACTCACCCAAAACCTAAAACACTTGAGCAAATTTGACAATTTTGGCTCACTAGTGTTTGTCTATACAATAAATGACAATTTAAGTTCTAAGACAATCTTTGATCATTTGATGTTTGACAATATGAGCATTAGCCTTCTCTTTACGCTTGGAGGTCCCTTTTATACTCCCAAATGAGTTTGTAGCCGTTGGGATCAAATTGGAGCCGTTGAGGACTTTAATTCCCACCATAAATTCAGTTCTGCAGCTCCCCGTTTCGAAACGCTCGAAGCCGTTTCGAAACACTCTCTATGTAGAAAGAGTCATTGCAGTCTGTCAGGGCACCCGTTTCGAAACAACCCCTTTGCCGTTTCGAAACCCGTATCGAAACGCTATAAACCAGTATCGAAATGGCTGTATTTAAAAGTTGGTTGGAAAATAGCCGTTGGGGTTTATGACCGTTGTGGTCATTTGCCATGTAGGCGTATCGAAACGGCTTAGCCCGTTTCGAAACACTGGGCAAAAATCCTATCCAGGGAAAGCCCGTTTCGAAACAAGTTTCGAAACGTTTTTGCTACTGGAATCCCCTATTTCGAAACGCCCTAAGGTGTTTCGAAACACCTGGACAGTTTTGTGAAGTTTGGCTTTGAAAAACATGAAAAAACCTTTTAAAAATTTCCCTACACATAATTTCAAGTTCTTTGGACTTTGAAAATGTTTTAAATACTTTTTAAATCAGTTCAAAACATTTTTCAATTATTATATCAAAACATTAGTTCTACAATCTCCCCCTTTTTGATATAATAAAACTCACTTGAAAAATTGTTTGGGATTCTCCCCCTTAATCTTTAAAATTGTGAATAAGAGATTAAAAATTTTAATTCAAATAAAGCTCCCCCCTTTATTCATTTGAAAATTCAATTTTTCAAACCATTTCTCTCCCTTTTTGTTCTATCAAAAAGAATTTAAAACATTAAGTTCAAAATAACAATAGAGGTAAAAACTTTGACAAAAATAAGAATTTGGTTTAAAAATGGCTCCCCCTTACTCAAAGCATCATCAAAAAGTTAGTCCAACATATATGATCATCTAGTTGAATGAAATAAAAATTAAAACAAATAAATGCAAAAACAACTAGAATTTACCACACTTGAACTCAAGGTAGGATGCGAAGCCTTCCTTCTTCAAGTGTTCTTCCTTGTGTGCATGGAGCTCCCCCTTAATGTTTGACTTGTTGAACATCTCCATCACACCTAGCAATAGACAATCAAGTAATTTTTCGTATCTAAATTGCTTTGGATCCATGAACGTTAGTAGCACAAATTTTAGTTCCCTTTGGAATCCATTTTTCAATGTCATCCTTTTTAATTGAAGTACTAAGTCCTTTTGGGACCCAAATACTTCTAAAACATTTTCCTTTAATAAATCTAGGGGCACTAGATTGTCTAACATAAAAATTTGATTTTCGAAAATTGTTTTTCTTTTCTAGCTCTTTGGAAATCAAATCCTTTTCTTCTTGAACTTTTTGAAGCAATTTTTGTAAATCAAAACATTTTAATTCAAACTCTTCAAGTTTTGCTTCAAGTTCAAGTTTGGTTTTAGAAATTAAATCATTTTGAATTTTTAACTTTGAAATCAATTTATTGTTTTTCAAAATGTGGCTTTTAAAATCTAAAATCAAATCATCGTAGGCATCTTGTAATTCATCAAAAGAATAAGAACATGAAGTAGATGAATTAGAAGTTACCCTTGAATCTTCTTCGATGGCCGTAAGGCAATGGTTGGCTTGTTCATCGTCGGTGGAGTCCTCATCACTCCAAGTAGCCACATGTGCCTTCTTCTTATGGCTTGAAGTGCTTGCCCTCTCCTTTCTCTTAGGTTCTCGTTCAAGCTCTCTCAAGGCTTTCTTCATGAACAGGGCACACTTCTTGAAGAGATGAACTATCTCTTCATCTTCATCCTCCTCTTCACTTGAGTATACATGATGGCAAGTGGAGGATTTGAGAGCCATGGCACTTGCATTGATGTCAAGCCCTTTGATTTTCTTCTCTCTCATAGCTCTAATTTCTTCCCTCTTCTTCTCATCTTCTTTATTCTTCTTCATGATTTGATGAGTAAGGAGTGACCCCATGAGTTCATCAAGCTTCAAAGTCTTCAAATTTTTGGCTTCGATGATGGTGATCCTCTTTGAGTCCCAAGACTCGGGAAGTGAGTAGATGAGCTTTCGAACAAGCTTTTCTTCCGGAATGGCTTCTCCATAGCCTTTGAGTCCATTGGTGATGGTGGAGAACCTATCAAACATCTTCTCAATGTTCTCTTCCGGATCCATTTTGAGGTTCTCATACTCCAAGGTTAGAGGCCCAATCTTGGTCTCCTTGACTTCATTTGTCCCCTCGTATGTGACTTCAAGCTTGTCTCATACCTCCTTGGCACTCTCACAAGAAGACATCTTCTCATAGATGGATGGACCAAATGAAAAAAATAGAATGTGCAAGGCTTTGCAATTTAGCTTCATCTTCTTGCGATCGTCGGCACTCCACTCTGCTTTACTTCTTTGAGGCACGAACGGACCATCTTCAACTATATCTCATGGCTTGTAATCTCTTGATTTGATGAAGAACTTCATCTTTATCTTCCAATGGGCATAGTGAGTTCCTTCAAAGAAAGGCGGTTTGTCGATTGAATGTGCCATTTGAGCCGGTTGATGAAAAGTGATCGAGCTTGCCGGATCTTCTCAATAGGATGTGAATCCCCTTTGATTGAGCTAAGCTCTGATACCAATTGTTGAGTTTTTAAGGGCTCGATTCGATCAACCAATTTAGCTCACCAAGTGGTGGAGAGATGGATTTTTGGGTGGAAGGGTTGAGGAAGCTAAAAAGTAAATTGACACAATGAATTATAGTGGTTCAACCTTCTAACCAAGGTCTACATCCACTACCTTAGCTCCCCACTAAGGATTTCTCAATCAATCCACTATTGATTCGTCCCCTTTTCTAGGCTTAGGAGGAAACCCTTACAACCAATCAAGCTTTCTACCCAAAGCCTTGATTGAAACCCTCTTTACAAAGAGATAAATAAAGCAAACACAAATCCCTCTAATAGGTGTTTGTTCGCACAATTAAGCACTCACCCAAAACCTAAAACACTTGAGCAAATTTGACAATTTTGGCTCACTAGTGTTTGTCTATACAATAAATGACAATTTAAGTTCTAAGACAATCTTTGATCATTTGATGTTTGACAATATGAGCATTAGCCTTCTCTTGATGCTTTGAGGTCCCTTTTATACTCCCAAATGAGTTTGTAGATGTTACTAGCCGTTGGGATCAAATTGGAGCCGTTGAGGACTTTAATTCCCACCATAAATGCAACTCTGCAGCTCCCCGTTTCGAAATGCTCGAAGCCGTTTCGAAACACTCTCTATGTAGAAAGAGCCGTTGCAGTCTGTCAGGGCACCTGTTTCGGAACACCCCCTTGCCGTTTCGAAACCCGTATCAAAACGCTATAAACTATTATCGAAATGCCTGCATTTAAAAGTTGGTTGGAAAATAGCCGTGGGGGTTTATGACCGTTGTGGTCATTTGCCACGTAGGCGTATCGAAACGGCTTAGCCCGTTTTGAAACACTAGGCAAAAATTCTATCCAGGGAAAGCCCGTTTCGAAACAAGTTTCAAAACGTTTTTGCTACTGGAATCCCCTGTTTCGAAACGCCCTAAGGTGTTTCGAAACACCTGGACAGTTTTGTGCAGTTTGGCTTTGAAAAACATGAAAAAACCTTTTAAAAACTTCCCTAAACATAATTTCAAGTTGTTTGGACTTTGGAAATGTTTTAAATACTTTTTAAATCAGTCCAAAACATTTTTCAATTATTATATCAAAACATTAGTTCTACAGAATGGTTATCCTTTGAGAGTTGGGGGGATTTTCGACTAACTTGGCTGACAGCATGTTTATCCTACAATGAAACATTACACTAGTCAATCCCATGGGTACATGAACAAGATGAAAATGATCTTTAAATAAAGTTAGCTTTTACCTTTTTCTTTATTGGTGTTGGACAGTCAGAGTTTGCATCTAAAACTAAGCAACTCTTAGCTCGACCTTAGGGTGTTTTGAAATTGGAAGAAGGAGTAACATTTTATGTTGTCTTTGCAGGAATATGACTGACCATAATATCTCTGTTGTGACGTCTCCATAAACTTACAAGAAACAACCCTATTAATTTCATTCACAATATAGGCCCTATCAAGCTTTATATTCCTTGCCATCTTCCGTAAAGTGCCTTTCATTTCGACACGCATTACATTGACATCCTCATGAACACCGTCAATTTTGACTTCAAAATCATTTATTTTCACTTCAAAACCATTCATTTTGACATCACTATTGTCCATCTTCTCTACCAAGCTCTGCTTCAAGCAGGTCATATCGGCCCGCACTTCTGCGACGTCTTCAAAAAGAATACTCAATTTCTCTCCCAACATCTTATCATCAACCCCCCTCATATTGTCCAATTTCTCCTCACCTTTAATTTTCCTCTTATTTCCCCTATTGACAACCTCTTTTACCCCTTTCACCTAGAACATTATTTCCTAAAAGCATCTCTGACATCATTTCCCTTGTTGCACCACCATCGTTGCATTTTGCAACATCATACTTCGTGAAAGCAACCTTGCAAATTAAATAATTTTTAAAGATTCGCCTTACATATAGTAAAATTAATACAATGACTCATAACGTACTACCTTACATCTCTTCGAAGCTTTCCTGCCTTTGGGTGCTTCTATGACATCTACAAATTCTTTGACTTTAAGTGCTTCGAAAGTTTTAGGTAATGGATACTTCAAGGAAATAACCTTCAGAGTGAAAAAAAAATATAATTAACCATGATTGCAATTTATCGTACTAGATGAATAATAATCCAGCAGATACCTTTGGTCTATTCAAAGCTCGTTCGCTCTTCAAGTGGGCATAAACAGACGCGACCTTTGACTACATCCAGTAAAGAATGCGAGCCTCACCACCATTAAAAGATGCATTGGCTATGATATCAAATATAACCAATAATCATACAACCGAACTTGAATTCCATGTCATTTAGAACACAACATTAATATGACAAAACTCAGTTCCACTAATTTCTCATAACTAATGGTAATTTAACTTTACATCTAAGATTGCAATACACCTTTTATGTAAACGTGCCTTCTTGGCTTTTGTAAATAGCTTATTGCCTCAAATAAGCGTATCGTAAACATACTTGGCCCAATTCACTTTACCCTGTAAGCAATCGTCGCACAACAACTTCAAAATATCTGCACATGGGTGTATCTCTGCAGTAGGACACAGAAAAACTCCAATAATGTACAACAACACCCTTGCTTTCAAAGCATCCCATTCAAAAGCACCATACACTATATCTCGCTTGATTTCTGCATAAGTTAAAAATGTGCCTAGGTTATACTTTGCATCGAGTTCTCTACCATTCGCACTGAACAACAACACTTCATGAACATCAACACCCTCATTCTTCGGGCTCAATATAGCTTCTACATCTTAAACTGATATAGTAATGTTGTGTCCTTCAAACTCAATAACACTCCTTACAATATAAAAACTTTTCATCAATTCCCCACATAGGTCCCGGCATAGAATGCGTGATTTTATAAAAACTAACGACCCAAACCCATTTCATCAAGAACAAGATCAATCCCCATCATCTTCATTTCTTTTATGAAATCGTACAATTTCTTCTAACTACACCTCGTGTCAAAAGATGTCTACAAGGGATAAGTTCCTACTTCAATCTTATTGTATCAAACAAAGAATGTCTTTATACTGTTATTCCTTATTACCTTCTTTGGTTGTCCTAATTTATACTCTTTGTATACCTTCTTCTCCTTCTCAATTTCATCAATGTAAGGTTGTTTCTCTTCTTTCAGCGTGTTCTCCCATTTCTTGCCTAACTCTTTTCTAACATGTGAATGAAAAATCCAAATGAGTTTAACATTTTACACATCATAAACCACTAAAACCTACCTCAATAGTCACTTTTTTCTCTGTTTGTGTCATCCTTATACATTCACCTTGACTGTAAAACATGAAAAAACAAAGGTATACATTCAATCATTCATTTTGAGATGCAATAAGAATACGTAAATATCAGCTTACTAAAACTTAATGAAGGGAGGACGTGTTTTTTGTGCGTTCGACCTATCACATATGGCCAAAGTCTCAACACCAGCTTCCTCACCAACTATGGCAACATCATTATCAACTTATCACCAACTTTCTCAGCAACTTCGTCAAAAATAGGATTCAAATTTGAAATTGTCATCCTAAGGATTAAATCTTCACATGAATTGGTGCAAAAAGAAACCAACTCACTAATAAATAAACTCAACCTCATTACAAAAAAAATCTAACATTTTTTTGTTCAAATCGATGGAAAGGGTAACATTTTCAAGAAAAAACCATACAAGACATAATATTCAGTTTAAACAGATTTCCTCCAACAAGAAATATAATTCCATGCCAAAATTTTGAAACACAAACCCTAGATTTCAATTATTTCGCAAATAAACAAAGCTTAGGGTTTTGCTTATTACCTTTGTAATGGAGACGATTGCACGAGTTCAATTGCAGACCTAAATTGAGGTTTCGACCCTTTACGCTAACTAAATCATTTTTCACAAATTAGGAGGATTCTCCAAATTTTCAGTGGGAAAATAAAGGTTCGATTCTCATTATAAGGAGAACTGGAGGGCTTTAATTGCTACGACAACTGAAACGACAAACTACGTTGCGAGACCTATAAAAAACTGGAAATATGAATCGTTAAACCAAAAATATTATAATCATCTACTTTAGGTTGCAAAACTCGTTCATGAATTTTGATACTTGGCGATTCAACCTAATATGTTATCTACTTCCTTTACTTTTACGGTTTCAACTTCTAATTTTATCTATCCAACATACTATACGACATGTTTTGATACTGCTACTTAAGTTCTGAAACATTCTAAACCAACATGTTTCATTAAAGGGACTTTAAAATTTTCTACTTTACACATTTTCTACAGGTTTCGGTACATGTACAAAAGTTTCGATATCATGAGAAAAAACGTAAATTGTTACGTACTAACCCTAAAATGTTACTTTCACAACTGACAGTTTCAGTACTCGATATCAAATTTCGAGACATCTACTTCCAACTTTAATTGTCACAAACTTTACTAACAATTTAGGTTTAAACTTTTATCTACCGGTTCTGGTACATATCTCAGAGTTCTGAAAGTTATGCGTTATTTTAACTTTTTACATTGAAACATGAATGTTATTCCTATAAAGTATCGATACTACTTACTAAGTTTTGAAACTTATCAGCAACAATCTCTTCTTGTTTCCATGTGTTTTTATAGGAATCTAAATCTAACGGTCAAAATCAAAAGTTTTCTCATCTAAAAGCTCTAACATCTCGTCGTTTATTAATCGTATACTAACTTGTCATTCTTTAGACTCTCCTAATATGATGAACTGTTGTCATAGGTTATTTTATTAGTTTCTACTATGAAATAAAAAACAACAACAAAATCGTGTTGCTCTCTTTTTTTCTTCCATTCTTGGTTGGTCGATGTCGTGTCAGTCATTAGTGTTGACCATTTATTGTCGATATTATTTCTCTTTTTTATATATTGAATTCTTGTTTTCTCTTGGGCATAATGTCAAAAAATACCCTTAACTTTTGACTGGATAGCTACTTGACTTATATTCTTTTTTTGAAACACTCTAACCAATAATGTTTCATTTGGGTCAAAATGGTCCCTCTATGGATGAAAATTGTTATCCAACTAGAGATAAATAACTTGAAAAGACTTGACAATGAAACGTCATAAGATAAAATAATTTTATATTTTATATAATTATATAAAATTATTTTTGACTGATGTGTGTTAACCTTGTAAAAGGTTAACATTTCATGCATTTTTACTTAAGCTATTGTATGAAATCAAGCCCATTTCATCTCATTTTATAGCATATAGATGTATTTAGCTCATGTAGTTGCATTTGGTGTTGTTGGTTATGTTTTATTTGATTATTTGCTTGAATGATATTGCTTATGAAGGTTTTGGTTGTTGTGGTGATGAGGACACTGTGCAGCCTAATACGTGAACCTATCAACCCTAGGAGCCCCCACTATATAAAGGACAAGACACCCACATTAAAGGGAGAGCTGGAAAAGGTGTTTATGAGATAAGAAAGAGAGAAAGGGAGAGGCGGCCACTCTTCTTCTTCTTCTTCTTCTTCTTCTTCTTCTCCTTCATTGTGTCCTCCATTGTTGGAGCTCCAAAGGGATGATCTTGTTGGCCTTTGAGAGAAGCAACAAGCTTAGGGTGGTTCACGGCAGGTTAGGAGTTTTCTTTACTCTTAGTTGCTCTTTGCTTTTACATATTTTTCCGGAATGGGTTGTGTTAAACAAATGATTTTGGATGATATTTACCCAGCCATGAACTAACTTTAAGTGGCTTGGGTTTGTTTTGGATGATTTTGTCTTATTTTTTAATGGATGTTTTAGCATTTTCCAATTCTTTATATGATTTGTTCACTGTTTTATTTCCTTAAGTTTGTAAGAGCTTTCGAGAGTTAGCATTTACTTAGGTGTTTGATAGCTTAATATTCGAGAGGGTTAAGCTTAGATCTACATGGACAATGGGTTTTGATGCTGAGAGGCAAAACCCTAACTCACCTTAGAGATAAGGATAGAGTTTCAACGACTAAAAGGAGTATAACTTCATCGATAAGTAGCTTGCTAGGGTTCACGTTGAGAGGTATTGCCATAGCATTCTAGCTGTCAGGTTTCTTGCTAGAGATAGTTTAGAAACACCTAAGTAAACTTTGTCGAGCATAGTATAAGTTGGAAAGTGTTAGGAATTCATGAGAACTAGGCATAGGAATCCTTGATAAACCTAGCATGTCATCCCATTTGAGAGTTTCCACACGTGTGAGGACGTTTGAAGTCTTATCGTATAGCTCTAGTTTTTATTACAGTTTTTGCTACAACATTTCCTTTACTTCCACGTATCAACTCTTTCATTTATATTTTATTCTTTGTTTGTGTGCTTAAACTTGACTTGAAATACCTCCAATCCCTATGGAGACGATACTTACTCATCACTTTACTACTTGTCTCGACGTGTATACTTGCACTATTTGCGTATCATTTATTGTACACCCTTACACGCAACAATGTGTCATTCTATCAAGTCAACACCTTTGTTTATATGACACTACTATATTAGTGTGCACTATCATATAGTTTTGTCACGTCATTTCAAGCCATTTGTTGTTAGTTGATTAACAATTTCATACATGGAGGGACCATTTTAGCCTAAAATAAAACATTGAGGGTTAAAATGCTTCAGAAAAAAGAATAGGGGCCAAAGTGACTATCCAGTCAAACGTTTGAGACATTTTTAGGAATTATTCTTTTCTTTTATGTTTTAGTTTTCTACTTTTCTTCTGCTTTTGTGGTACATTTTGTCCTCTGGTTTGTAACACGTTTTTTCTCTGTCTGGCACGTTTTTGTCTTATGGCATGTTTTCACCCATCTTTGTGGTATATTTATGTTCATGGATAGTTTTCTTGCGATGTTCGGCTCTGATTTACGGTTTTTGATGGTCTTTTAGTAGTTTGATCTCCATTTGTGGTTTGTTTGCCGATGTAGTCAGATATATTTTTGTGAAGCCTACTGTAAGATTGTTAGTTTCGCTCACAACTCCTACTTCAATCCTTAAGAGTGTAGGTGGATCTCTCTTTATTTCATGCTTCCTTTCTCCAATGTTTCATCTCATCTTTGTCGTTGTAGCTCACTAAACGTGTGTTTTGTTGGTTTGATGTTTGTTATCTAATTTTTTCAATTTAGTTTTTATTTTTTCCTACATTTTCATTTCGTTTGAAATGTTTATTTATTTTGTTTTATAATAAATTCATCTTACATTTTTTTAAAAAAATACCTATTTTATCTTTATTATAAATCCTGATGTTAGTTTTTATAGAAATTTCATTGTTTTTAAAAAAAAATTATAACGTGGTAGAAAAAAAATTAGACGTCGACATCGTAATAAAAACATAATAACCATGTCAAATTACTAGTTTTTATTGTTTTTTATTATGTCAAATTACTAGTTTTTATTGTTTTGTTATGTTTGGATTAATCTGAAAAAAGATATAAAAATATAAAAAATAATATATATATATATATATAATAAAATTTTAAGAACTAAAATGATTAAACTAATTGAGAACAAGAATGGACACGTGATTTTATGTTAGGAGGGCGAACTTATAAAATTTTAGGGGGGCGAAAATAAATTTTCAATAAAAAATACATAGAAATTTTATAAAAAAAAATTCTAAATCATATACGAATTTTAAATTTCTAGGACGACCGCCCCTTCAACCCCATCCACCCATCCCATGAGGCAAACACATCATTTTATCTTTTGAAAGCATAAAATAAGAAATCAATTTCATCTTAAAAAAACATAATCTATTTTTTTAGATTTTTTAATAATCAATTTCATTCTTTTAACTGCTTAAATTCGAGTCTCCTATTATGGACATGATTTTTTAGATTTTCCTTTTTAGAAAACATAAAAAATTATAAAACTCTTTCAAAAAAAATAAAAAAATATAATCTCAAACTTCTAATTTTTATTTCAAATTTGATTTTTTTATCAACATTAGTCTCGAAACTTAAATTGTACTATAGGTTTCAAGTTTTCAAACTTCGTAAGAACCGATGTCATTACATTTTTACAGGGTATCACGTCAAAAAAATAAAATAAAGGGAAAACTACATCGGTGGTCTCCTAACTATTACCGTTTTCCTATTTTGGTCCCAAAACTATTTTTTTCGGCAAAATCATCCCTTCTGTTACATAGTTTTCCTGTTATGGACCTCGATGTTAAATAGTTAACGTTTTGCTGACGTGGCATTTTTTAAATATTTTTTAATATTTTTTTAATCATTTCTCTTTCTTCTTTCCCTTCTCTGCATGAAGCTTTGCAACTATTGCCTTTTTCCAGTAATAATCGATCACCTGAGTTTCAAGCAACGCCATTAAAAACATCAATGGCAACTCAGAAGTATTCAAATTAGACATTATAGAGTTCACAGAAATGTCGACATTCCAATTTTGCATAGAAATAGTTAGGAAAGCCGTAAGAATACCGGTCTTGTTTGCTTGTGAAATGCCCCGCAAGCGTTGACGAAAGATATCAGCTCCATCGCTATCTGTAAACTTGGTCGGGCTCTCCCATCACCGCACACAACACACTACACACGCCGCTTAAGATGGTGAAACCCAACAATGAATCTTTCCTGTTAATTTTCCCTATAAGGAAGAATGTAATCAGTGATGTCGGAAGCTCGAACAAAGCATTTAACGTGACGCCTAAATACAGATTGACTGACAAATTTCCAAGGGCTAATGGCATCCCATAGTACACCATACCGACCCTGAAACATGTAAGCATTATCGCCGCTAGCCTATGAGCAGCCCATTTCTTATTCAACAGTACCTTGATTGAAGAGTAAATATTGTCGTCCCATGTTTCTTGCTCGACGGGGACATTAGAGAAACTCATTGTCAAGACACTGGCGGTCTGAGCCATGCTTTTCAGTGTTGTAACTGCTTCCTCTTTGCGTCCTTTAACGAAAAGCCATCTTGGGGACTCGGGAACTAAGAAATGAACTAGTATACAATACAAAACTGTTGGCACCGAAATACAGAGATACAAAGTTCGCCATAAGGAGCCTCTATTTACATATGCCATTGTAGGTAATGATAGGAACCCTAAAGTAAAACAAAAGAAACCAATTACACTGACTTGGTCACGCCACCGTTTTCTGACTAGCTCGGTTGATAACACCATGGCACAAGTTTCGACAGTTGCGCGGCCAAACCCGGTGACGAATCTCAAGGCTGAATAGATCCAAATATTGGGCGAGAAAACGGTGAAGATGGACGATATAGACATCATTAGACATGAGAGTAAAAGCATGTTTTTACGACCAAGAGTGGAATCAGCAAGCGTGGCAAGCACGAGTCCACCTACTAGGCAGCCTGTGAAGAAAGAAGAAGCGGGCAAGCCAGTGATGAAAGAAGTCGAACACTAATGGCTCCATTCTGATATAATTGAAGTGTGCGCTGGCCAATCCCAAGACCATGAACTCTTGGGGAGTTGGCAAATCTTGGAGAAACTGAATCGTTGGCCGGTGATCGATTATTACTTGAAAAAAGGAATAGTTGCAAAGCTTCATGAGAGAAGGGAAAGAAGAGAGAGAAATGATTAAAAAATATGAAAAAATATTTTAAAAAATGCCACATCAGCAAAACCGTTAGATATTTAACGCCGGGGGACCATAACAGGAAAACTATATAACAGAAGGGACGATTTTGCCGAAAAAAATAGTTTTGGGACCAAAATAGGAAAACGGTAATAGTTAGGGGACCACCAGTGTAGTTTTCCCTAAAATAAAATGGATGGTGGAATTTAAATTTTATGAATAGTACGAACAAAAAAATTTAGAATAATGTTAGAAAAACTAATAAATTAATAAATTAAATTATTAGTATTTGTAAAACATATGTTTGATTTTGATATAACAAAATATGTTAAGGATTAAATTGAAAAACTTGAAAAAGATTTTTAAGTCCCTCAAAAGATTTTAAATCAACAAGGTTTTAATCTAGTTTGAAAAACTCAAACTCTAAAATATTTTCCAAGTTTTCCAAGGCCAAACTATTGAAAATCGTTCAGGCGTATCGATATGCTTCTAGCCGTATCGATACCTTTTTTGACAAACTTGGCTACTGGAGAAACGTGTTTCGATACGCCCCTTACCGTATCGAAACAGCGTATCGAAACAGATTGAATCTGTATCGATACGCTCTCTCTGTAAAAACTGAAGGAGATTGAATGGTGTATCGATACGGTATCCCCTGTATCGATACAGATTTAATGGAATTTTTAAATTCGAAAAGCCATAAATGTTTTGATCGTTGGTGTCAGTTGTTAGGTAACAGAAATTTAAAGTGTTGGTTGTCCCGTACCGATACGCCCTTTGTCGTATCGATACGAAAACTTCCAGTGAGCTTTGTAAGAATAATGGTATTGATACGATCTTACCCGTATCGAAATAGTCCTTGTCCCATACCGATGCGCTTACACGCGTATCGATACGTCCCTCTTGTAATTGTGCAACGGCTCTTTCTATTTTGAGACAGGTATCGATACGGATCCCCGTGTACCGATACGGTAAGCTGCAGAAGTGCATTTATGGTAGAAAGAGATGATCCTAACAGCTATATTCAATACCCTAACCACCCAAACGGCTAGAATTAATGAAGAAGCTATAAAATGAAGCCATTTGAATACTAGCAACAACTATTGCATCAAAAAGAAACATCCTTACAAAAATCCAAGCTCAAAGTGCCTAATTTCTTATTCTTGTAAAATCCCAAATTGTGTTGTGTTCAATCCTGATCTTGTATTCAAATTTGGGTTGAGTGATTGTATTTAAAGGGGCAAACTTGTATTGAGAGATATCTTTCTTGCCTTAATTTCTTCTTTGTACTCTTGTGAGGGTTTGGTCAAATTTTTGGGTAGAAAATTTGACCGGTATTGTAAAGGTTACCTTTTAAGTCTTGAAAAAGGGAAGAGCAATTAGTGGATTGTTGGAAAATTCTTAGTGGTAGCTAAGGTAGTGGATGTAGAATTCATTTGAAACTTGAACCACTCTAAAATTCCTTATTCTTCATTTTTAGCTATTCTACTTTCTCCAACAAATTTTAAAAACTCAATTCACCCCCTCTTGGCTTGGATCAATCTATTGATCCACTCAACAATTGGTATCAGAGCCTACCTCTTTGAAGGATTAACAACCACAAGAGAAGATTCTAGGAAGAGTGTGATTAACTACAAAGCAAGACATGGCATCTACCTCCGGGTCAAGCATGTACGAGTCTCAATCGACCACAAAACCATCTTTCTTCAACGGTGATAACTACCCTTTTTGGAAGAACCGGATGCGTCTCTTCATTAAATCCAACGATTATCTAGTTTGGGATGCTATTGAATATGGTCCATCTATTCCGATGAAGAGAGACGAGGGAGGAAGACTTATGCCAAAAAGGAAGAATGAAATGAGTGAAGAAGAGAGAAAGAATATTCAAATCAATGATAAGGTTCTTCACATATTATTTTTCTCTTTTGGTCCCGATATCTACTCCAAAGTTTCCTCCATCGAAAGTGCTAAGGAAGTGTGGGATACACTTGAGACTACATATGAAGGAACAAGTGATGTGAAGGAGACAAAGATTGGAATTCTCAATCTTAGCTTTGAGAATTTCAAAATGGAGCCCGACGAAACTGTTTCAAAGATGTTCAATCGTTTCTCAACAACCGTCAATGGGCTAAAGGATTTTGGAGATATAATACTAGAATACAAACTAGTCCGGAAGCTACTCTACTCATTTTCCGAGTCTTGGGATGGGAAGAGAACCGTCATCATCGAGGCAAAGAATTTGAAGACACTTAAGCTTGATGAGCTAGTTGGTTCTCTCCTAACTCATGAGATCATGAAGCAAGGAAGGGAAGATGAAAGGAAGAAGGAAGAGAGAAGAGTGGAGAAGCTTGAGGTAGATAAGAAAAAGAAGCTAGGAGTGGCTCTCAAAGCTTCTCTACATGAGGAGAGCACTTCTAGTGAGGAGGGAGACCTAGAAGAATTGGCTATGATAGCCAAAAGATTCTCACGGTTTATAAGGTCCAACCGAGGTAGAAAAATTCAAAGAAAAATGGACTTCAAGACCAAAAACAAAGAAAAGAGATAGGGATCAAATCATTTGCTTTGAGTGCAAAAAAATCGGGTCATATTCGTTCTGAGTGCCCTCAACTCAAGAGGAAGGGCTTTGAGAAGAAGAGGAAGAAGCTCAAAGGTAAGCTTGCTACTTGGAGTGATGAGAAGTCATCCGAGGATGAGGAACAAGAAGTGGCCAACCTTTGCCTCATGGCTATTGAGGAGGATTCCTCTATGGTAACCTCTAACTCGTCTTCATTTGATTTTACATTTGATGAATTGCATGATGCTTATGATGAGTTACAAGAGGTATATGATAAGTTAGTTGAGAAGTATAAAGAGTCTGTCTTAAGAAATAAAAAGATTATTTCAGAATTAAATGCTAAAAATGACTCACTTTCTCAAGCTAACTTGAAATTTGAGAAAAAGATCTTAGGTCTACAAGATGAACTTGAATTCTTTCAAAATGAAAATGTAGATTTAAATAATCTTATTTCTCAATGCAATGTAGAACACCAAAAGGTGTTAGATGAGCTTAATAAGCTCAAAGAGTCTTTCAAAAATGTTGGTAATGTGAAAAATGAAATATGTAAATCATCTAAAACAAATCAACCTAAGAGAAAGACCTATAACTACAAACAAAGTAGCTCATATAGGCATAATAGAACTAAAAGAGTTAGAAGTGTATTGGTTCCTAAGAAACTTGTCAAATCTAATAATATTGATGTCATGTCACCTTGGATTCCTAAGGGAACCAAGCTTTTGGGAGCTAACACTCGTGGACCCAAAATGATTTGGGTACCAAAAATCAAAGCTTAATATCTTTGTTTGTAGGAGGAGCATTTCTACAAGGCCAAAGCACAAAGCCAAAACTCATGGTACCTTGATAGTGGATGCTCAAGGCACATGATCGGAGACAAGAGTCGATTCATGGACTTAAAGCCAAGAAATTGAGGAGTAGTGACATTTGGTGACAACTCCAAAGGCCACACTAAAGGTATTGGATCCATAGGTAATCACTCTACTATACTCATTGAAAATGTTTTGTATGTCGATGGTCTAAAACACAATTTATTGAGCATTAGTCAATTGTGTGATAAAGGATTTAATGTCTTAGTTGATAAAAAATGGGTGTAAAATTGTTGACATTAAATCAAATAATATAATGCTCATTGGACATCGCATAGGTAACATATACATGGTGCATCTAGATGACATTCATACATCCCATGCATGTTTTGTTGTACAAAATGAAAATGATGCATGGCTATGGCATAGGAAACTAGGACATGCTAGCATTAGTGTTTTAAAAAAATTAGTTTCCCTAAATCTAGTTAGAGGTTTGCCTAAAATTAAGTTCTCAAATGATAAAATTTGTGATGCATGCTCTAAGGGTAAACAACATAGATCATCATTTAAATCCATTAATGATGTCTCTACTAGTAGATGCTTACAATTGATTCGCATGGATCTTTTTGGGCCTATTAGAACTATGAGCTTGGGTGGTAAATCATATGCATTTGTACTTGTTGATGACTATTCTAGATTTACTTGGGTTCTATTCTCAAGTACAAAAGATGAGGCTTTATAAAAATTCATCACGTCTTCAAAATTAACTCATAATGATCTTGAACTTAAGATTTCTCATATTAGGAGTGATCATGGAACCGAATTTCAAAATCTAGGTTTTGAAGAGTTTTTAAATGAAAATGGTATTAGCCACAATTTTTCGGCTCCTCGAACTCCACAACAAAATGGGGTAGTTGAGAGGAAAAATAGGACTTTACAAGAAATGGCTAGAATCATGCTTTGTGAAAACAATTTACCTAAATATTTTTGGGCGGAAGCCACAAACACCGCTTGCTATATTGTAAATCGAGTAATGATTAGGTCACTTTTGAAGAAAACATCATATGAGATTTTAAAATCCAAAAGGCCTAACATTAGCTATTTTCATCAATTTGTTTGCATGTGTTTTGTTTTAAATAATGGAAAAGACAACTTAGGTAAATTTGATGCTAAAAGTGATGAAGCTATTTTCTTAGGGTATTCTTTAAACTCTAAAGCCTATCGTGTATTTAATAAGAGAACTTTAGTAGTAGAAGAGTCTATACATGTTGTTTTCGATGATAACCTCATTCCGAGGAAGGAATCTTGTGATGATGATGATGTAGGAATCCTTGATGCATTTGATGGAGGACAAACTTCAAAGGAGGATGAGATTCCAACTAAAGATAAGGATGCACAAGATCCACCTCTTGAAGCCTTGAAGGACTTGGCTCTTGAGAAAAAGAAAGTGAGCTACCAAAGGGAGTTCAACTATGTCAAAGGTGGTGAAATCTTGGGTGATCCTGTAACGCCCCGGTTTTGGGCTCAGAAATTTTAGGCGTTGACCGGTTCGGTCAAAGTGTTGATCGAATATATATGAGTGAATTTAGGAAAGCCTAGTTCGGGTTGCATTAAAAATATGGAAAAATGTTCTAAAATCATCTTTTAATATATAAAAGTGAACTGTGAAATCAATTTTGGAAAATGAGGTTCGGAAGGTTGACATTTTGGGTAGTGACCAAAATGTAATTTTTGAAAGTTTGGTGACTGTTTTATAAAGGATTGAAACTTTGAATCTTTAAGGAGCTATTATTCCAAAAAGAGTTTCTCCAGATTTTTCTAAGATATTTTAAGGCTTTATTCTGATTTTAAAGTTTATGAAATGTGGAGGGAAATCATTTTACCATTTCATAACTAACTTTTCTATTTTCTCTCAATTCTCCTTTTCTCTCATTTTCTCTCAACCCAAACACATTTCTCCAGATTTTCTTCTCTGATTTTTTCACTCAAATCTTCCTTTTCAACTCTCTTTTGATTCCTAATCATCTCATCAACAAAACCTCTCAATTTGCAAGTTGTTTCATCAAGCTTTTTGGCTCTAAAAAGGAGAAACTCAAGTTTGGAGGTAAGAACGTCCTTCTCCTCTAAACTATCAGTTCTTTACTGAAATTCCTAAGTTCTCAATCCTTGATTTGTGATTTGTTAAAGGCTTTTCAATTGAGATCTTGATTTTGGCTTAAAATGCAAGATTTGGTGATTTTGGTGAAATTTTCGTGTGATCTGTTTAAGCAGGGTTTTGAGGTGTTAAATTGATGTTAAATGAATGCTAAATTGATTAGAAGTTGAGGTTTAATTAATGCAATCCCGGATAGGTTGAATTTCCTAAGTTTGGCTTGAGTTTTTGGTTGTTTTTGGAGTGTTTTTGGTGATCTGTTATACCTGGAGGTATAAGGATGTGTTTGTGATCATTTTGGATGTTAATTGGTGTTTAAAAATGGTTAGAAGTGATGGATCTTGGCTGGGTTAAGTTTTGGAAGTGTTTGGAGGTGATTTCGGTTGTGTTTGGTAGCCGAAATGTTGGATTGGTGATGAGCAGCGAGTTGTGTTGTTGTTGCTGGTGTTTTTAATGCATAAAGATGCATTAATGCTCTGTTTTTGTGTGCTTGAAACAGGGGAGTTTGATCCGTGAGCTTTGGAGGTGTTGCGGAAGGTTTCGGATGCTTGGAAGGCTTGTTGGTTAGCCTTGTTTTGTGTATCGGTGAGTGAAGTTGGGTTTTCAGCTTTTAAACCAAGGTTTGAAGGTTTTGGGAGCTTAGTTTAAGTCTAAACAACTTTGCTAAGCTCAAGAGTAAGTAAATGGATTTCTTTCTTGGTTTGTGATATGAAATGGCTTTTTGAGCAATTGTGGTTGATGATTGAAATGCATGTGATTTGCATGGTTTATATTCTGTTTTGAAAGCATGTTTTTAGCATGGTTTAATGCTGGTTTTGAAAGCCATATGTGAAGGATGCTCAAGGTAAGAGGTCCTTGGTTTTATACATGGAAATTGTGGTTTTGATGCATGATGTTGCATGATGTTTAATGGCTTTGTGTAATGCTTTAAAACAGTGAATTAATGATGGTAAATGATGGTTATTGCATTGTGGTTTTGCATGTGAATCATTGGACTAATGATGGTAAGTTGGTTATATTGGCAAGTGATGTAAGTGGTTCTTGGTTTCTTTGATCGGATATAGTTAGCCGGCTATAGGATTGGGTGCACCGTGAATAAAGTCGCCTTGGAGGTGGAGTGGTTAAGAGTGAACCGGTAAACTCCCTTCAAGTATCCTAACGAGATGGTTAAGGTCATAATGGAGGTGGAATGCCCATTCGAGGACCTTGGTTAAGCAAAGGTTATATGGTGGTTAAAAGTCCATATGTGAGAACCTTGTGCTTGTTAAGATCACAATGGAGGTGTAATGCCCATGTGTGGATCTTGTGTAGGGTGTCCCGGATCTCGTTAGTGATGTTATACAACTATCAATCGGTGATGCAAAGGTTGTATGGTGTTTAGAAGTCCATACATGGGAACCTTGGGAAAAGTTGAGGTTGTATGGTGTTTGAAAGTCCATACATGGGAACCTCGGGAAAAGCTAAGGTTGTATGGTGTTTAAAAGTCCATACATGGGAACCTTAGGATGTTGAGGTCAAATGGTGTTTAAAAGTCCATTTGGAGACCTTGGATTGGTAGTGTGTATGAAGCGTGGGGGACAACGCTTGTGATCCGCGTATCCGATCGGGTGTTGAGTTGAAAAGTGGATATGGATGATCACTTGGAAGCCAATGTAATGTTCTTGTTTATAAAGAAGCATGAGATGCTTGAAAAGATGCTTGGTTGCATAAAAAGTGTATAATGCTTGAAAAGATGCTTGGTTGCATAAAAAGTGTATAATGCTTGAAAAGATGCATGGTTGCATGAAAAGTGGTTAATGCTTGTGAATGTATGTTTATTTGATAAGTTGAACAAGTGTTGATTATCAATTGGTAAATGATGCATGTGTGCATGGAATCCCTTAAAATGCATTGGAGTCTTGTTAAGACTTGTTAAAAAGGCATGTGATAATAATGTTGTGGTTTATATGTTACCTTTGGTTAATGCATGCGTTGGATTGATTGAGTATATGGTTTTAAAAGGTTTCTTCCTTGAATGGTTTTCAAGTATAAGAAAGGTATGTTGTGAAATGGAAGTGTTTTCCAAGGTTTTGAATTTAGCTTTGCATTTGGTGTTTATGCATGGAATGGCTAAATGGATGATTTTGCATGTTGTGCTTTGAAAAGGTTTTCTTAGCTTGCTAAGCTAAGGGGTGGTTTTCATGTATGTGCAATGCATGGTTTTAAGCATGTTGTTGAAAATGGTTTTCAAATTTTGCTTGGTAAACAATTCGGGTTTGTTTTAAAAGTGTTTTATGACCCGCTGTATTGATGGTGTTTTGGTTTTGAGCATTCCTCACTAAGCATTATGTGCTTACGCTCCTTTTTGTCCATCAATGCAGATTCTTGAAGTTTGGACAGCGAGAAGAAAGGGATTCAAGGAGGACTCCATTTGAGATGTATGTCTCGGTGAATAGCTATAGTTAATAAAGGCAATGGGGTAGAATCTCTTGGGTGGATGTTTTTGTGTTCGAACATGTTTGGACAAGTATGGTTTTAATGTTGTTATTAATGTTGTTGGAACATGTTTTGGCTAATATGAGATTGATTTGGAAAGGTTGTGCTTAAATGGTTGCTTGTGTAGGAAGCATGCCTTTAGATTTGGGGCTTTTCATGTATGATGTTACTTTGATGAATTATTGTTGCAAGTATGTCTCATATATGTTGAATTGCATGTTGGTAAAGTTTGGTGGCTTTTGGAGCATGTTTGATTGATCAATTGTGTGTTTGAATGAACAAAATGCTGCAATCTGGGCAGGGCGTTTCGGAACAGTTGACACCGTTTCGGAACGGGTGCCTTGCATAAACCCAGGCGTCCGAAACGGGTGCCACCGTTCCGGAACGGTTTGGCTACTGCCAGTCCCCCGTAGCGGTACGCGTTGCGGAACGACCCCGTGTTTCGAAACGGGCTCTGCCTATTTCGGAACGGGTGACCGTTGGGGGCTGACATGGGCGGTTAAATGTTTCAGAATGTTTGCATTTTGGTCCTGAAACTTGTTCGTGCAATTGTATGAGTTTGGGATGTCCGTTTGAGCTGAAATTTGGCAGTGAAGCATGAAACATGATTAATTTTAAGTTGGTAACTTAAAATCTGGTTAAGTCCTTAAAGTTTTCAGAAATTACAATTTGGTCCCTAAAGTTGTAATTTGTTCAATTGGGTCCCTGTTTGATCTCTGATGTTTGTGATCTTTGAGCATGATGTTGTGTGATCATATCTAAGGTTAATGTGCATCTAGACAAGATTAAAAAGAAAAAAAAGGGTCGTTAATCAAGGTTGACTTTCGGGTTGACTTTGGTTTTCCCCGTGTGACTTTCTTAATTCGGGTCAACCGTCTAGGCCGGGTTAAGGGGGTTACATTTGGTGGTATCAGAGCTGAGTTGCGAATGTTTGGGGAAAACGGTAAGTTGTTGTGATGTGTGTTTGATGTTTACCTTGTTGTGTGGTTGAAAGTTGAATGAAACACGTGTTTCTGAGCAAGTTGCTGATGTTTTCAAGCATGCTTTGTGGTTATGAATCTTGGTTGAGCTTATGTGGTTTTGTGCTAATGTGTGAGTTGGTGATATGCTTGATGAACATGTAATGAGTATGTTATGTTGATAATATGCTGATGCAAATGGATGCTGTTGATGAAAGCATGATCAAAGTATGTTGTTTGATATGCTTGATGTTGTGATATCCATGTTTGTGATGACTGTTATGAAATGTAAAGGGGAGGATTCGGGATACCCATTGCCTTATTAATATAGCTATTGTGTTATTTTGGAGTTGGAGTTTGAATCCTTGCTTAAAGCTGGTCTAACTGGTTTGTTTGTTTGTTTGTTGTGAATGTTTGTTGTTGTTAGTAGTATGGCAAAGTCGATGAAAGAATGACAGTTGGGTGAGATGGTTGCTGCCTTGGGGCAGGTTGTTAAGGCATGGAATTCACCCTCTTGTAGAGGTGTTTTGTCTCAGTCTTCTGTGCCTGGAGTTGAGATGGTAAGGCAAGGGAAAGAAGCTGGTCCTGTGATGAAGAGTTCATCACCTGTTGCTCAAGAGGTGTTGGGAACATCTCAGGCTGTGGTAAAGGTAAAGTCAGAGGATGTGTTGGCTGTGGGATGTGTGGGTTTGCCGAAGCAGCGTTTGCTTGATTTGGGTGCGGTGGAGTATCATGGTTCTTCGCCGGAGATGTTTGAGGCCTGGTTGGCCAGTGTGATTCTGATTTTGGATCAGGAAGGCTGTGATTATGCTTGTAAGCTGGGAAGTGTTGTTTCTTTGATGCTGGAGGATGTTTGTGCTTGGTGGACATCTGTGGCGGTGGCGTCACATATCCATGATATTGACTGGGATTTCTTTGTATCTGCTTTTTGTGAAAGGTATCTTGGAAGGGGATTTCCAAGGGTTAAGCAATGTGAAGGTAGTGCTGTTGGGGAGCAAGTGTTACTTGAGCACGGAGTGGAAGCTCAGCTACCTGTGTGTGATCGTTGTGAAAGGCAACATGTTGGAAGTTGTTGGGGCGCGGGTGCTTGCTGGAACTGTGGTTCTAAAGTTCATGTGAAGCATGATTGTCCTCATGGGGTGAAGTCAGCTTTGATGTTAGCCAAAGGTTCTCTGAAAGGTCGTGGGCACAGCCGAGGCAAGGTTCAAAGGTGGCAGAAAGAGCAGAAAGTTGTGAAGAGTTTAGGAAATGAAGTTTGCTGGAAATGTGGGTCTGCTGGACATATGAGACGTGATTGTTTGATGTTGGCTCGGAACAGCCAAGGTTCTTTACCGCAAGGAGTTGGTGATGACCCTAGTGTGTTAGCTAGTGCTGCAGTGGTGCGGCAGGAGGATGATGGTTCCGCGAGGAAGAGAGCTCGTCTGATGAATCTTCAGGGTGGTGTTGTGTTTTCAGGTAACCTTGTTAAGTAATCTTTGCTCTAGTTACCCTGGTTTAGTTTCTGTTGGTTTTCCTTGCGTGGTAAGTTTAGTCTTGTTGCTAGCATGTTTGGGGTAATGGTTGTAGTTTGGAGGCATCTTTGGTGTGAAGAAGGTTTTAGTGAGTATCTAGTGGTTAATGGTTGTTGGTAAGATGGAGTTAGATAAGTTAGAAGTGAGGTAGGAGGTTGTTCTTAGACATATTTTGAGGATGTTATTGGAGGGTCTGAACTGGCATTCATGCACAGTTAAAATCATTGTTATATGCTATATTACATATGTGTTGGTCCATGCATACATGTGGCATGACATTAGAGGTTTTGCATACATGTACATCAGGCATTGATAGGGCATGTAGGTGATCATACATACGATGTTCACACTCGCTAATAACTAATTGAATCTGTTAGTGTGGTGGTTGGGTTAGGTTGGATGATGGTTTTAGAGGTTGTTTTGGTGCTAAGTGGAAGTTAGAAGCAGTGGAGAATATTAAGCTAGTGCTGGAGGTAGTGAGAGTAGTGTAGCCTTTTGGTAGAAGGATAGTGTTTGTTGCTTAAAGAGTTTAGTGGTTTGGTGGTGAAGAGTACTGATTGAGGTTAGAATCGGTCAAGTGGTTTGAGTAGCTAAGTGGAAGGGGTAGTTCCTTGGTGCTAAGTGATGTTGCAGTTTAGTGGTTGTGTTTTCAAGTGCTGAAGCAGCTTAGCATTTAAGTTGTTGTGGAAAGGTTGTGTTTGTAAGTGTTGGTTCTTAGTAATCTTTGAGGAGTTGAGAAGATGGTCTGTATGCTTAAGCTGGGCGATGTTCTGGTAAGGCGGGTGTTGTGGTCTAAGTTTGTGGTGGATAGGCAATGAAAGATCGAAGGTTTTTGTTGGTTGTTTGGATTCTTGTGAGAAGTGGTTGGTTGGTTGTGAGTATGTGAATTTCTTTTGTAGTCAGCTGGTGGTGTATGAAGTGGCTGATGGAGTTGAGTTGGGGTTGTGACGTAATTTTTGAATTCTGGGTGAGTAGTCCTTGTGAGTTGTTCTGGTAATGATGGCAGCGGCAGATGTGCAGGATTGTTAGCATTCGTGGAGAAGTTTGGGTAAGCAGTTGATGCTTAAGAATTTTTGTTTGTTGGGAAAATCCTTGGAAGAGGTTTGGGGAGTTTGCAAGAGTTTTGGAAGTAGAGAAGGTTGCATAGTGGCTGATTTGGTTTGGTTGGAGTAACTGTGTAAACAAGTCTTGGGAGTTGTGTGTTGCAGTGTTGTGTGCTGTAAAAGTTGAAGTTTTGCAGGTTGATGTTGGGGCTGTGTGCAGTTCGGGTTTGTGAAAGGTTAAGTTGTGGCTATCATTGTGTGTTCTGGATTTTGTGAACAGTATGTGGTGGTTTTGAGTTTGGTGGAGTTTTGTGTAGAATGTGTTCAGTGATGATTGAGGCTGTTGTGTTGCCTTGTGTGTTGGTTTGAGAAGGTTGTGGTTCTCTTGTCGCCAGTTGAAATTTCGAGGACGAAATTTCCTAAGGGGGGGAGAGTTGTAACGCCCCGGTTTTGGGCTCAGAAGTTTTAGGCGTTGATCGGTTCGGTCAAAGTGCTGATCGAATATATAAGAGTGAATTTAGGAAAGCCTAGTTCAGGTTGCATTAAAAATATGGAAAAATGTTCTAAAATCATCTTTTAATATATAAAAGTGAACTGTGAAATCAATTTTGGAAAATGAGGTTCGAAAGGTTGACATTTTGGCTAGTGACCAAAATGTAATTTTTGAAAGTTTGGTGACTGTTTTATAAAGGATTGAAACTTTGAATCTTTAAGGAGCTATTATTCCAAAAAGAGTTTCTCCAGATTTTTCTAAGATATTTTAAGGCTTTATTCTGATTTTAAAGTTTATGAAATGTGGAGGGAAATCATTTTACCATTTCATAACTAACTTTTCTATTTTCTCTCAATTCTCCTTTTCTCTCATTTTCTCTCAACCCAAACACATTTCTCCAGATTTTCTTCTCTGATTTTGTCACTCAAATCTTCCTTTTCAACTCTCTTTTGATTCCTAATCATCTCATCAACAAAACCTCTCAATTTGCAAGTTGTTTCATCAAGCTTTTTGGCTCTAAAAAGGAGAAACTCAAGTTTGGAGGTAAGAACGTCCTTCTCCTCTAAACTATCAGTTCTTTACTGAAATTCCTAAGTTCTCAATCCTTGATTTGTGATTTGTTAAAGGCTTTTCAATTGAGATCTTGATTTTGGCTTAAAATGCAAGATTTGGTGATTTTGGTGAAATTTTCGTGTGATCTGTTTAAGCAGGGTTTTGAGGTGTTAAATTGATGTTAAATGAATGCTAAATTGATTAGAAGTTGAGGTTTAATTAATGCAATCCCGGATAGGTTGAATTTCCTAAGTTTGACTTGAGTTTTTGGTTGTTTTTGGAGTGTTTTTGGTGATCTGTTATACCTGGAGGTATAAGGATGTGTTTGTGATCATTTTGGATGTTAATTGGTGTTTAAAAATGGTTAGAAGTGATGGATCTTGGCTGGGTTAAGTTTTGGAAGTGTTTGGAGGTGATTTCGGTTGTGTTTGGTAGCCGAAATGTTGGATTGGTGATGAGCAGCGAGTTGTGTTGTTGTTGCTGGTGTTTTTAATGCATAAAGATGCATTAATGCACTGTTTTTGTGTGCTTGAAACAGGGGAGTTTGATCCGTGAGCTTTGGAGGTGTTGCGGAAGGTTTCGGATGCTTGGAAGGCTTGTTGGTTAGCCTTGTTTTGTGTATCGGTGAGTGAAGTTGGGTTTTCAGCTTTTAAACCAAGGTTTGAAGGTTTTGGGAGCTTAGTTTAAGTCTAAACAACTTTGCTAAGCTCAAGAGTAAGTAAATGGATTTCTTTCTTGGTTTGTGATATGAAATGGCTTTTTGAGCAATTGTGGTTGATGATTGAAATGCATGTGATTTGCATGGTTTATATTCTGTTTTGAAAGCATGTTTTTAGCATGGTTTAATGCTGGTTTTGAAAGCCATATGTGAAGGATGCTCAAGGTAAGAGGTCCTTGGTTTTATACATGGAAATTGTGGTTTTGATGCATGATGTTGCATGATGTTTAATGGCTTTGTGTAATGCTTTAAAACAGTGAATTAATGATGGTAAATGATGGTTATTGCATTGTGGTTTTGCATGTGAATCATTGGACTAATGATGGTAAGTTGGTTATATTGGCAAGTGATGTAAGTGGTTCTTGGTTTCTTTGATCGGATATAGTTAGCCGGCTATAGGATTGGGTGCACCGTGAATAAAGTCGCCTTGGAGGTGGAGTGGTTAAGAGTGAACCGGTAAACTCCCTTCAAGTATCCTAACGAGATGGTTAAGGTCATAATGGAGGTGGAATGCCCATTCGAGGACCTTGGTTAAGCAAAGGTTATATGGTGGTTAAAAGTCCATATGTGAGAACCTTGTGCTTGTTAAGATCACAATGGAGGTGTAATGCCCATGTGTGGATCTTGTGTAGGGTGTCCCGGATCTCGTTAGTGATGTTATACAACTATCAATCGGTGATGCAAAGGTTGTATGGTGTTTAGAAGTCCATACATGGGAACCTTGGGAAAAGTTGAGGTTGTATGGTGTTTGAAAGTCCATACATGGGAACCTCGGGAAAAGCTAAGGTTGTATGGTGTTTAAAAGTCCATACATGGGAACCTTAGGATGTTGAGGTCAAATGGTGTTTAAAAGTCCATTTGGAGACCTTGGATTGGTAGTGTGTATGAAGCGTGGGGGACAACGCTTGTGATCCGCGTATCCGATCGGGTGTTGAGTTGAAAAGTGGATATGGATGATCACTTGGAAGCCAATGTAATGTTCTTGTTTATAAAGAAGCATGAGATGCTTGAAAAGATGCTTGGTTGCATAAAAAGTGTATAATGCTTGAGAAGATGCTTGGTTGCATAAAAAGTGTATAATGCTTGAAAAGATGCTTGGTTGCATAAAAAGTGTATAATGCTTGAAAAGATGCATGGTTGCATGAAAAGTGGTTAATGCTTGTGAATGTATGTTTATTTGATAAGTTGAACAAGTGTTGATTATCAATTGGTAAATGATGCATGTGTGCATGGAATCCCTTAAAATGCATTGGAGTCTTGTTAAGACTTGTTAAAAAGGCATGTGATAATAATGTTGTGGTTTATATGTTGCCTTTGGTTAATGCATGCGTTGGATTGATTGAGTATATGGTTTTAAAAGGTTTCTTCCTTGAATGGTTTTCAAGTATAAGAAAGGTATGTTGTGAAATGGAAGTGTTTTCCAAGGTTTTGAATTTAGCTTTGCATTTGGTGTTTATGCATGGAATGGCTAAATGGATGATTTTGCATGTTGTGCTTTGAAAAGGTTTTCTTAGCTTGCTAAGCTAAGGGGTGGTTTTCATGTATGTGCAATGCATGGTTTTAAGCATGTTGTTGAAAATGGTTTTCAAATTTTGCTTGGTAAACAATTCGGGTTTGTTTTAAAAGTGTTTTATGACCCGCTGTATTGATGGTGTTTTGGTTTTGAGCATTCCTCACTAAGCATTATGTGCTTACGCTCCTTTTTGTCCATCAATGCAGATTCTTGAAGTTTGGACAGCGAGAAGAAAGGGATTCAAGGAGGACTCCATTTGAGATGTATGTCTCGGTGAATAGCTATAGTTAATAAAGGCAATGGGGTAGAATCTCTTGGGTGGATGTTTTTGTGTTCGAACATGTTTGGACAAGTATGGTTTTAATGTTGTTATTAATGTTGTTGGAACATGTTTTGGCTAATATGAGATTGATTTGGAAAGGTTGTGCTTAAATGGTTGCTTGTGTAGGAAGCATGCCTTTAGATTTGGGGCTTTTCATGTATGATGTTACTTTGATGAATTATTGTTGCAAGTATGTCTCATATATGTTGAATTGCATGTTGGTAAAGTTTGGTGGCTTTTGGAGCATGTTTGATTGATCAATTGTGTGTTTGAATGAACAAAATGCTGCAATCTGGGCAGGGCGTTTCGGAACAGTTGACACCGTTTCGGAACGGGTGCCTTGCATAAACCCAGGCGTCCGAAACGGGTGCCACCGTTTCGGAACGGTTTGGCTACTGCCAGTCCCCCGTAGCGGTACGCGTTGCGGAACGGCCCCGTGTTTCGAAACGGGCTCTGCCTGTTTCGGAACGGGTGACCGTTGGGGGCTGACATGGGCGGTTAAATGTTTCAGAATGTTTGCATTTTGGTCCTGAAACTTGTTCGTGCAATTGTATGAGTTTGGGATGTCCGTTTGAGCTGAAATTTGGCAGTGAAGCATGAAACATGATTAATTTTAAGTTGGTAACTTAAAATCTGGTTAAGTCCTTAAAGTTTTCAGAAATTACAATTTGGTCCCTAAAGTTGTAATTTGTTCAATTGGGTCCCTGTTTGATCTCTGATGTTTGTGATCTTTGAGCATGATGTTGTGTGATCATATCTAAGGTTAATGTGCATCTAGACAAGATTAAAAAGAAAAAAAGGGTCGTTAATCAAGGTTGACTTTCGGGTTGACTTTGGTTTTCCCCGTGTGACTTTCTTAATTCGGGTCAACCGTCTAGACCGGGTTAAGGGGGTTACATTTGGTGGTATCAGAGCTGAGTTGCGAATGTTTGGGGAAAACGGTAAGTTGTTGTGATGTGTGTTTGATGTTTACCTTGTTGTGTGGTTGAAAGTTGAATGAAACACGTGTTTCTGAGCAAGTTGCTGATGTTTTCAAGCATGCTTTGTGGTTATGAATCTTGGTTGAGCTTATGTGGTTTTGTGCTAATGTGTGAGCTGGTGATATGCTTGATGAACATGTAATGAGTATGTTATGTTGATAATATGCTGATGCAAATGGATGCTGTTGATGAAAGCATGCTCAAAGTATGTTGTTTGATATGCTTGATATTGTGATATCCATGTTTGTGATGACTGTTATGAAATGTAAAGGGGAGGATTCGGGATACCCATTGCCTTATTAATATAGCTATTGTGTTATTTTGGAGTTGGAGTTTGAATCCTTGCTTAAAGCTGGTCTAACTGGTTTGTTTGTTTGTTTGTTGTGAATGTTTGTTGTTGTTAGTAGTATGGCAAAGTCGATGAAAGAATGGCAGTTGGGTGAGATGGTTGCTGCCTTGGGGCAGGTTGTTAAGGCATGGAATTCACCCTCTTGTAGAGGTGTTTTGTCTCAGTCTTCTGTGCCTGGAGTTGAGATGGTAAGGCAAGGGAAAGAAGCTGGTCCTGTGATGAAGAGTTCATCACCTGTTGCTCAAGAGGTGTTGGGAACTTCTCAGGCTGTGGTAAAGGTAAAGTCAGAGGATGTGTTGGCTGTGGGATGTGTGGGTTTGCCGAAGCAGCGTTTGCTTGATTTGGGTGCGGTGGAGTATCATGGTTCTTCGCCGGAGATGTTTGAGGCCTGGTTGGCCAGTGTGATTCTGATTTTGGATCAGGAAGGCTGTGATTATGCTTGTAAGCTAGGGAAGTGTTGTTTCTTTGATGCTGGAGGATGTTTGTGCTTGGTGGACATCTGTGGCGGTGGCGTCACATATCCATGATATTGACTGGGATTTCTTTGTATCTGCTTTTTGTGAAAGGTATCTTGGAAGGGGATTTCCAAGGGTTAAGCAATGTGAAGGTAGTGCTGTTGGGGAGCAAGTGTTACTTGAGCACGGAGTGGAAGCTCAGCTACCTGTGTGTGATCGTTGTGAAAGGCAACATGTTGGAAGTTGTTGGGGCGCGGGTGCTTGCTGGAACTGTGGTTCTAAAGTTCATGTGAAGCGTGATTGTCCTCATGGGGTGAAGTCAGCTTTGATGTTAGCCAAAGGTTCTCTGAAAGGTCGTGGGCACAGCCGAGGCAAGGTTCAGAGGTGGCAGAAAGAGCAGAAAGTTGTGAAGAGTTTAGGAAATGAAGTTTGCTGGAAATGTGGGTCTGCTGGACATATGAGACGTGATTGTTTGATGTTGGCTCGGAACAGCCAAGGTTCTTTACCGCAAGGAGTTGGTGATGACCCTAGTGTGTTAGCTAGTGCTGCAGTGGTGCGGCAGGAGGATGATGGTTCCGCGAGGAAGAGAGCTCGTCTGATGAATCTTCAGGGTGGTGTTGTGTTTTCAGGTAACCTTGTTAAGTAATCTTTGCTCTAGTTACCCTGGTTTGGTTTCTGTTGGTTTTCCTTGCGTGGTAAGTTTAGTCTTGTTGCTAGCATGTTTGGGGTAATGGTTGTAGTTTGGAGGCATCTTTGGTGTGAAGAAGGTTTTAGTGAGTATCTAGTGGTTAATGGTTGTTGGTAAGATGGAGTTAGATAAGTTAGAAGTGAGGTAGGAGGTTGTTCTTAGACATATTTTGAGGATGTTATTGGAGGGTCTGAACTGGCATTCATGCACAGTTAAAATCATTGTTATATGCTATATTACATATGTGTTGGTCCATGCATACATGTGGCATGACATTAGAGGTTTTGCATACATGTACATCAGGCATTGATAGGGCATGTAGGTGATCATACATACGATGTTCACACTCGCTAATAACTAATTGAATCTGTTAGTGTGGTGGTTGGGTTAGGTTGGATGATGGTTTTAGAGGTTGTTTTGGTGCTAAGTGGAAGTTAGAAGCAGTGGAGAATATTAAGCTAGTGCTGGAGGTAGTGAGAGTAGTGTAGCCTTTTGGTAGAAGGATAGTGTTTGTTGCTTAAAGAGTTTAGTGGTTTGGTGGTGAAGAGTACTGATTGAGGTTAGAATCGGTCAAGTGGTTTGAGTAGCTAAGTGGAAGGGGTAGTTCCTTGGTGCTAAGTGATGTTGCAGTTTAGTGGTTGTGTTTTCAAGTGCTGAAGCAGCTTAGCATTTAAGTTGTTGTGGAAAGGTTGTATTTGTAAGTGTTGGTTCTTAGTAATCTTTGAGGAGTTGAGAAGATGGTCTGTATGCTTAAGCTGGGCGATGTTCTGGTAAGGCGGGTGTTGTGGTCTAAGTTTGTGGTGGATAGGCAATGAAAGATCGAAGGTTTTTGTTGGTTGTTTGGATTCTTGTGAGAAGTGGTTGGTTGGTTGTGAGTATGTGAATTTCTTTTGTAGTCAGCTGGTGGTGTATGAAGTGGCTGATGGAGTTGAGTTGGGGTTGTGACGTAATTTTTGAATTCTGGGTGAGTAGTCCTTGTGAGTTGTTCTAGTAATGATGGCAGCGGCAGATGTGCAGGATTGTTAGCATTCGTGGAGAAGTTTGGGTAAGCAGTTGATGCTTAAGAATTTTTGTTTGTTGGGAAAATCCTTGGAAGAGGTTTGGGGAGTTTGCAAGAGTTTTGGAAGTAGAGAAGGTTGCATAGTGGCTGATTTGGTTTGGTTGGAGTAACTGTGTAAACAAGTCTTGGGAGTTGTGTGTTGCAGTGTTGTGTGCTGTAAAAGTTGAAGTTTTGCAGGTTGATGTTGGGGCTGTGTGCAGTTCGGGTTTGTGAAAGGTTAAGTTGTGGCTATCATTGTGTGTTCTGGATTTTGTGAACAGTATGTGGTGGTTTTGAGTTTGGTGGAGTTTTGTGTGGAATGTGTTCAGTGATGATTGAGGCTGTTGTGTTGCCTTGTGTGTTGGTTTGAGAAGGTTGTGGTTCTCTTGTCGCCAGTTGAAATTTCGAGGACGAAATTTCCTAAGGGGGGGAGAGTTGTAACGCCCCGGTTTTGGGCTCAGAAGTTTTAGGCGTTGACCGGTTCGGTCAAAGTGCTGATCGAATATATAAGAGTGAATTTAGGAAAGCCTAGTTCAGGTTGCATTAAAAATATGGAAAAATGTTCTAAAATCATCTTTTAATATATAAAAGTGAACTGTGAAATCAATTTTGGAAAATGAGGTTCGAAAGGTTGACATTTTGGCTAGTGACCAAAATGTAATTTTTGAAAGTTTGGTGACTGTTTTATAAAGGATTGAAACTTTGAATCTTTAAGGAGCTATTATTCCAAAAAGAGTTTCTCCAGATTTTTCTAAGATATTTTAAGGCTTTATTCTGATTTTAAAGTTTATGAAATGTGGAGGGAAATCATTTTACCATTTCATAACTAACTTTTCTATTTTCTCTCAATTCTCCTTTTCTCTCATTTTCTCTCAACCCAAACACATTTCTCCAGATTTTCTTCTCTGATTTTGTCACTCAAATCTTCCTTTTCAACTCTCTTTTGATTCCTAATCATCTCATCAACAAAACCTCTCAATTTGCAAGTTGTTTCATCAAGCTTTTTGGCTCTAAAAAGGAGAAACTCAAGTTTGGAGGTAAGAACGTCCTTCTCCTCTAAACTATCAGTTCTTTACTGAAATTCCTAAGTTCTCAATCCTTGATTTGTGATTTGTTAAAGGCTTTTCAATTGAGATCTTGATTTTGGCTTAAAATGCAAGATTTGGTGATTTTGGTGAAATTTTCGTGTGATCTGTTTAAGCAGGGTTTTGAGGTGTTAAATTGATGTTAAATGAATGCTAAATTGATTAGAAGTTGAGGTTTAATTAATGCAATCCCGGATAGGTTGAATTTCCTAAGTTTGACTTGAGTTTTTGGTTGTTTTTGGAGTGTTTTTGGTGATCTGTTATACCTAGAGGTATAAGGATGTGTTTGTGATCATTTTGGATGTTAATTGGTGTTTAAAAATGGTTAGAAGTGATGGATCTTGGCTGGGTTAAGTTTTGGAAGTGTTTGGAGGTGATTTCGGTTGTGTTTGGTAGCCGAAATGTTGGATTGGTGATGAGCAGCGAGTTGTGTTGTTGTTGCTGGTGTTTTTAATGCATAAAGATGCATTAATGCACTGTTTTTGTGTGCTTGAAACAGGGGAGTTTGATCCGTGAGCTTTGGAGGTGTTGCGGAAGGTTTCGGATGCTTGGAAGGCTTGTTGGTTAGCCTTGTTTTGTGTATCGGTGAGTGAAGTTGGGTTTTCAGCTTTTAAACCAAGGTTTGAAGGTTTTGGGAGCTTAGTTTAAGTCTAAACAACTTTGCTAAGCTCAAGAGTAAGTAAATGGATTTCTTTCTTGGTTTGTGATATGAAATGGCTTTTTGAGCAATTGTGGTTGATGATTGAAATGCATGTGATTTGCATGGTTTATATTCTGTTTTGAAAGCATGTTTTTAGCATGGTTTAATGCTGGTTTTGAAAGCCATATGTGAAGGATGCTCAAGGTAAGAGGTCCTTGGTTTTATACATGGAAATTGTGGTTTTGATGCATGATGTTGCATGATGTTTAATGGCTTTGTGTAATGCTTTAAAACAGTGAATTAATGATGGTAAATGATGGTTATTGCATTGTGGTTTTGCATGTGAATCATTGGACTAATGATGGTAAGTTGGTTATATTGGCAAGTGATGTAAGTGGTTCTTGGTTTCTTTGATCGGATATAGTTAGCCGGCTATAGGATTGGGTGCACCGTGAATAAAGTCGCCTTGGAGGTGGAGTGGTTAAGAGTGAACCGGTAAACTCCCTTCAAGTATCCTAACGAGATGGTTAAGGTCATAATGGAGGTGGAATGCCCATTCGAGGACCTTGGTTAAGCAAAGGTTATATGGTGGTTAAAAGTCCATATGTGAGAACCTTGTGCTTGTTAAGATCACAATGGAGGTGTAATGCCCATGTGTGGATCTTGTGTAGGGTGTCCCGGATCTCGTTAGTGATGTTATACAACTATCAATCGGTGATGCAAAGGTTGTATGGTGTTTAGAAGTCCATACATGGGAACCTTGGGAAAAGTTGAGGTTGTATGGTGTTTGAAAGTCCATACATGGGAACCTCGGGAAAAGCTAAGGTTGTATGGTGTTTAAAAGTCCATACATGGGAACCTTAGGATGTTGAGGTCAAATGGTGTTTAAAAGTCCATTTGGAGACCTTGGATTGGTAGTGTGTATGAAGCGTGGGGGACAACGCTTGTGATCCGCGTATCCGATCGGGTGTTGAGTTGAAAAGTGGATATGGATGATCACTTGGAAGCCAATGTAATGTTCTTGTTTATAAAGAAGCATGAGATGCTTGAAAAGATGCTTGGTTGCATAAAAAGTGTATAATGCTTGAAAAGATGCTTGGTTGCATAAAAAGTGTATAATGCTTGAAAAGATGCTTGGTTGCATAAAAAGTGTATAATGCTTGAAAAGATGCATGGTTGCATGAAAAGTGGTTAATGCTTGTGAATGTATGTTTATTTGATAAGTTGAACAAGTGTTGATTATCAATTGGTAAATGATGCATGTGTGCATGGAATCCCTTAAAATGCATTGGAGTCTTGTTAAGACTTGTTAAAAAGGCATGTGATAATAATGTTGTGGTTTATATGTTGCCTTTGGTTAATGCATGCGTTGGATTGATTGAGTATATGGTTTTAAAAGGTTTCTTCCTTGAATGGTTTTCAAGTATAAGAAAGGTATGTTGTGAAATGGAAGTGTTTTCCAAGGTTTTGAATTTAGCTTTGCATTTGGTGTTTATGCATGGAATGGCTAAATGGATGATTTTGCATGTTGTGCTTTGAAAAGGTTTTCTTAGCTTGCTAAGCTAAGGGGTGGT
Organism: Hibiscus tridactylites; assembly: GCA_958450335.1. Taxonomy (NCBI): domain Eukaryota; kingdom Viridiplantae; phylum Streptophyta; class Magnoliopsida; order Malvales; family Malvaceae; genus Hibiscus; species Hibiscus tridactylites. The sequence continues at coordinate 73,919,358 of OY288267.1, forward strand.
TTTCATGTATGTGCAATGCATGGTTTTAAGCATGTTGTTGAAAATGGTTTTCAAATTTTGCTTGGTAAACAATTCGGGTTTGTTTTAAAAGTGTTTTATGACCCGCTGTATTGATGGTGTTTTGGTTTTGAGCATTCCTCACTAAGCATTATGTGCTTACGCTCCTTTTTGTCCATCAATGCAGATTCTTGAAGTTTGGACAGCGAGAAGAAAGGGATTCAAGGAGGACTCCATTTGAGATGTATGTCTCGGTGAATAGCTATAGTTAATAAAGGCAATGGGGTAGAATCTCTTGGGTGGATGTTTTTGTGTTCGAACATGTTTGGACAAGTATGGTTTTAATGTTGTTATTAATGTTGTTGGAACATGTTTTGGCTAATATGAGATTGATTTGGAAAGGTTGTGCTTAAATGGTTGCTTGTGTAGGAAGCATGCCTTTAGATTTGGGGCTTTTCATGTATGATGTTACTTTGATGAATTATTGTTGCAAGTATGTCTCATATATGTTGAATTGCATGTTGGTAAAGTTTGGTGGCTTTTGGAGCATGTTTGATTGATCAATTGTGTGTTTGAATGAACAAAATGCTGCAATCTGGGCAGGGCGTTTCGGAACAGTTGACACCGTTTCGGAACGGGTGCCTTGCATAAACCCAGGCGTCCGAAACGGGTGCCACCGTTTCGGAACGGTTTGGCTACTGCCAGTCCCCCGTAGCGGTACGCGTTGCGGAACGGCCCCGTGTTTCGAAACGGGCTCTGCCTGTTTCGGAACGGGTGACCGTTGGGGGCTGACATGGGCGGTTAAATGTTTCAGAATGTTTGCATTTTGGTCCTGAAACTTGTTCGTGCAATTGTATGAGTTTGGGATGTCCGTTTGAGCTGAAATTTGGCAGTGAAGCATGAAACATGATTAATTTTAAGTTGGTAACTTAAAATCTGGTTAAGTCCTTAAAGTTTTCAGAAATTACAATTTGGTCCCTAAAGTTGTAATTTGTTCAATTGGGTCCCTGTTTGATCTCTGATGTTTGTGATCTTTGAGCATGATGTTGTGTGATCATATCTAAGGTTAATGTGCATCTAGACAAGATTAAAAAGGAAAAAAAAGGGTCGTTAATCAAGGTTGACTTTCGGGTTGACTTTGGTTTTCCCCGTGTGACTTTCTTAATTCGGGTCAACCGTCTAGACCGGGTTAAGGGGGTTACAGATCCATCAAAGGGGGTAACTACTAGATCTTCTCTTAAACTCATGAATCATGTTGCTTTTATCTCATGCATTAAGCCTAAGAACATTAAAGAATCATTAAAAGATGATTTTTTTATTATGGCTATGCAAGAAGAGTTAAATCAATTTGAGAGAAATAATGTATGGACATTAGTTGAAAGGCATAGTAATCAATCTACTATAGGAACTAAATAGGTGTTTAGGAATAAACTAGATGAGAGTGGTAACATTGTGAGAAGCAAAGCTAGACTAGTTGCTCAAGGTTACACTCAAGAAGAGGGAATGGATTTTGATGAAACCTATGCACTCGTAGCTAGAATGGAAGCTATTATGATGTTGCTTTCATATGCATGTTATCATAACTTCAAGCTTTTTCAAATGGATGTGAAAAGTGCATTTTTAACGATTTTATAAATGAGGAAGTGTATGTGGAACAACCACCGGTATGAAACAAGCTTTTATGGTTTTTAACGATTTTTAACGATTTTTAACGATTTTTAACGATTTTTAACGATTTCCAAATCATGTTTTCAAACTAACCAAAGCACTTTATGGTTTAAAACAAGCTTCTAGAGCTTGGTATGAAAGACTTTCAAACTTTTTAATTGAAAAAAGTTTTGAAAAAGGTAAGGTGGACACTACACTTTTCATAAAAAGATTTAAAAATGACATCTTAATAGTGCAAATATATGTTGATGATATCATTTTTGGATCTACTAATGAGTGTCATTGCAAAGAGTTTGCTAAGTTAATGCAAGGTGAATTCGAGATGAGCATGATGGGGGAGCTCTCATTCTTTTTGGGACTCCAAATCAAACAAAGGAAGGATGACATCTTCATCAATCAAGCAAAGTATGTGAAAGATATGCTCAAGAAGTTTGGCTTGGAGCAAGCAAAGCCTCAAGCTCCACCAATGAACTCATCTACAAAGCTTGACAAAGATGAAGGAGGTAAGTGTGTTAACTCTAAGCTTTATCGCTCTATGATTGGATCTTTGCTTTACCTTACCGCAAGTAGACCGGATATATTGTTTAGTGTTTGCTTGTGTGCTAGGTTTCAAGATAGTCCTAGAGAGTCTCACCTTATATCCATTAAAAGGATCTTTAGGTACCTTAGAGATACTCTTTGTTTAGGTCTTTGGTACCCTAGAGACTCAACATTCAACCTTCATGCTTATTCGGATGCGAATTATGGCGGATGTAAAATTGATAGGAAAAGTACTTAGGGAACATGTCAATTCTTAGGTAGTATGCTCATATCTTGGTTCTCTAAAAAACAAAATAGTGTAGCTCTATCTACCACCGAAGTTGAGTACATATCCTTAGGGAGTTGTTGTGCTCAAGTCCTTTGGATGAAGCAACAACTCTTAGATTATGGTGTTAAAGTTGAAACCATGCCCCATTAAGTGTGATAACACTAGTGCTATATGCCTAACGAAAAATCCCATCCAACACTCTAGAACCAAACATATAGAAATAAGGCATCATTTCATTAGAGATCATGTCCTTAAGGAAGATGTTGTTATAGAGTACGTTGACACCTTGAACCAACTAGCGGACATTTTTACCAAACCTCTAGACAAATAGCGTTTTTGGTCCCTTAAGAGAGAGTTAGGTCTAACTAGCCTACCTTGACCCCTTAGGACCCTTTTTGAGGTTAAAATTGCTTGATTTTGTGAAAATGCATGTTTATGTGTTGTTGATCTTGATAGAAATCATGCTTATAGCTAGGGGAGTATGCTTTTGTTAAAATATGCATAGAACTTCTCATTCATCAATTGCATTCATTTAGGAGGTGTTAAAGTCGAGCCTTTGGTTGTTCTTAAAGCCAAAAATGCATTTCTAGGCATAAGGTATCGATACGGCCTTTTGCGTATCGATACGCGTACTGTATTAGGTTACCAGACTGCATTTTGTCTAAAACAGGTATCGATACGGTTAAACCTGTTTTAATACGATCTAAGAGTGTTTCGATACGGATGATATCTGTTTTGATACGGACCTTCGACACGTGTTTCTAGGAAATTACAATTTTACCCCGTATCGATACACCTTTTGGCATATCGATACTCGATTGCGCAGACATCTTCTTAATGGCATTTAAAGAGTTTCACTTTTACCAAAATTGCAATTTTAAAACCCTAGCCATTTTTACTCTATAAAAAGCCTCCCAATCCCTCACATTTTCAACATACAACTCAAAATCTCTTGAGGGTTTTCAACATCAAGCCAAGCTTTTCAAGCTTTCCATCAATTTGGTGCAAAGTTCTTCTCTCATTCCTCTCTATCAATATCAAGGTATAGATTTCTTTTTTCTTTTGATTTTCCTTTTAATTTTTTTGTTTTGTTTTCTCAAAAACAAACTTTATCAAAATTTTGTTATTGATTTGTCTTTCAAAAAATTTTAACCTTGATTATTGATTTTCAATGGGTTGAATGAGAAAAATAATGCATACACACTATTTTGATCTATTTCTCTAGACAATGGCCCCCAAAAAGAGAGCACGTACTAGCGAAGTCGGTGAAGCTTCCAATGCTGGAGATGGTACTCGCCCGAACCTCACTCTTATCTATCAAAAGTGCTTTAGGACCACCGGAGAACTCACCTATTTCTGAAAATTTCAAAACTATAAAATCCGTCTGGAGAGGGTAATTTCCGTTCCTTTTCTCAACTCGGAGCGCTTCAAATTTGCATACTTACCTTTGCTCCAAGAATGGAAATTTATGGATTTGATTCAAATTCCCGGCTTTTTCTATCGTAATTTGGTTTTGATTTTCTATGCTAATGTCAAGTGTGTTGCCAATCAAGCGGGTGTAGTTCATGTTGTCAACTCTTATCTAATGGGTAAAAAGATCACCATCGATGTTCAATTTATTTGTGATATTTTTAAGTTAGAGGATGAAGGTCTCGATGATGAGAATTCTCTTGGCCATGTCTTGGGAGGTTCCGTGACCGCTCTCAATGCTCAAGATTGAATCCTTCACTTGATGGTTTCTTGGTGGTTTAGGCCTTCGAGAGGAAAGTATTCAACTATCCGCCAAGTTGACGACTTTTGGATTCGGTGCTTCCGTCAAAGACAACAATCAAACCTTGCTCGCATCATGTTTGCGGAGATTGTCTATCTCGTGCAACACCGCCACACTACTCTTGTCACTTCATTCACATATGGGACGACTTTGAGTTATTTCTTCACCCAAAAGGAGATAGATTGTTCTCACGACTATCCGACACCCCTCACCGATCCCATTGATGAAAGGTCACTTTCAATGGGGAAGTTCCTTTACTTCAATGGTAGTTGGCTTCGTCTCTCCGATCTCCCTAGCGATGCGATTTCGGAAGAAATTGTCAATCCTCGAGCCGCTCAAGATCCTCCTCCACCTTCCATGGATGCCCTTATGACCTTTCTCAACAAACAATTCACGGGCTTACGCACTGGAATTGCTTCTATAGATCAAGCGATGAATTCGGGTTTTGCCGCTATTGACACACGCTTTACAAGCCTTGAAGATCGTGTGAAGAATGTGGAGATGCGTCTCACTTCCCTTGAAGGCGGTCACAACTCGATGAACATATCTCTTACCGCTTTTCATGACGAGTGGCGTCAATCTCGGAGGAATGATGATGCACATGATAAGAACGATGAAGATGATAAAGATGGCGATGGAGAAGAGTAGTAGATCATCTTTGCATACCATTCATGTCATTTAGGATATCTATTTATGCACTTTGAATTATGTTTTTAGGATTAAGTTTGCATTCTAAAACCTATGCTTTGATTATTGTTCTTTGGATTTTATGTTGATGTTTTCTTTATTTTGAACTTAATGTTTATCTATTATACGTTTCTTGGTTATTATTTATGCCTTTTGCCTATGTTTATCTATGTCTCTATTTTTTTATCTAACAAAAAGGGGAGAGGGAAACAAGCTCACTTAAAGTTTTTAACTAAAAGTTACCTAGCAAACATTAAGGGGGAGTTGTTTTGCAAAGTTTTTCAAAAGTCTTAAAAATTTCAAGTTTTGGTTTTGTTATATCAAAAAGGGGGAGATTGTAAAATCTATGTTTGATTTTGATATAACAAAGTATGTTAAAGATTAAATTGAAAAACTTGAAAAAGATTTTTAAGTCCCTCAAAAGATTTTAAATCGACAAGGCTTTAATCTAGTTTGAAAAACTCAAACTCCAAAATATTTTCTAAGTGTTTCAAGGCCAAACTATTGAAAATCGTTCAAGCGTATCGATATGCTTCTAGCCGTATCGGTACCTTTTTGACAAACTTGGCTACTGGAGAAACGTGTTTCGATACGCCCCTTACCGTATCGAAACAACGTATCGAAACAGATTGAATCTGTATCGATACGCTCTCTCTGTAAAAACTGAAGGAGTTTGAATGGTGTACCGATACGGTATCCCCTGTATCGATACGGATTTAATGGAATTTTTATATTCGAAAAGCCTTAAATGTTTTGACAGTTGGTGTCAGTTGTTAGGTAACAGAAATTTAAAGTGTTGGTTGTCCCGTACCGATATGCCTTTTGTCGTATCGATACGGAAACTTCCAGTGAGCTTTGTGAGAATAATGGTATTGATACGGTCTTACCCGTATCGAAACAGTCTATTTCCCGTACCAATACGCTTACACGCGTATCGATACCCCCCTCTTGTAATTGTGCAATGACTCTTTCTGTTTTGAGATAGGTATCGATACGGATCCCCGTGTACCGATACGATAAGCTGCAGAAGTGCATTTATGGTGGAAAGAGAGGGTCCCAACGGCTATATTCAATACCCTGACCATACAAACGGCTAGAATTAATGGAGAAGGTATAAAATGAAGCCATTTGAAGACTAGCAACAACTATTTCAGCAAAAAGAAACATTCTTACAAAAATCCAAGCTCAAAGTGCCTAATTTCTTATTCTTGTAAAATCTCAAATTGTGTTGTGTTCAATTCTGATCTTGTATTCAAATTTGGGTTGAGTGATTGTATTTAAAGGGGCATATTTGTATTGAGAGATATCTTTCTTGCCTTAATTTCTTCTTTGTACTCTTGTGAGAGTTTGGCCAAATTTTGGGTAGAAAATTTGATCGGTATTGTAAAATTTACCTCCTAAGCCTTGAAAATGGGAAGAACAATTAGTAGATTATTGGAAAATCCTTAATGGTAGCTAAGGTAGTGGATGTAGAGTTCATTTGAAACTTGAACCACTCTAAAATTCCTTGTTCTTCATTTTAACTATTCTACTTTCTCCAACAAATTTTAAAAATTCAATTCACCTCTCTTGGCTTTATCAATCCATTGATCCACCTAACAGTATTATATAAAAATTAGAAGAAAAAAAACTTATTAATAATGAAGTGACACGTAAGAGGTAAGATTGAATGGAGTGCCACGTCAATGAATCCCACATCCAGGCTGTTACAACAGAACCCTATTAAGTTGACACCTGTCACCATCCCTCCTCCCTTCTTCCTGACTCCATCTCATAGAAACCGTACTCCGCCTCTGCCATTCCCAGGTTGCACAAAACCTCCCAACCCTTTTTTTTATTATTATTTTAAATTTCCAAAAAATATATACAGAAAAAAAAACCCTGAAAACCCCCGACTTTGGTGGCGGAAATTCCGTTTACCACACCCACAAAAGAGAAAAGGGAAATCCAATGAAGAAACCTCGGATTTAGACCGAGCCAGTTGCAGTTTGCACCACATGTTAGTTCCGCTCATTAATATTGACTGAATCCTTCTCTCCTCTAAACAAAACAAAACTAGAAATCTTTGTCGGGTAATTGGTTTTTCTATGTTTTTGGGGTTTCTGTTTGTTGATTTATCATCCATTCTTTCCCTTTTTTAAAAAAAATTATTGCGCGTGATTTTGATTGATTTTTTTTCCTTCTTCTTTTTTCTCTAAGAGAGTGAAGATCTAGTGTTGGCGGTGGCCGGTGGACCCAGTCATGACTGCTGATGGGAATAATCAGTTGATCTCTGTTCAACCCAATGCCCTCAAGTTCGTTTGTAAGTTCCACCCTTTCCATGTATGTAATTCTTATGTATCATGAAACTGTAAATGTTGAATCCCATTGGATGTATGTGAAAGTTCATGATTCAATCCTATGTTTATGTGATCAACTTGTAGATGGGAAAATTTGGGTACAAAAGATCAATTTTGTTGTGAATTTCTGTTGATGATTGGTAGGATCAAGGATTTAATTAGCCGCCCTTATAAAGCAGTATAAGCTACCGTCCAAAACGGCAATACCGGTAACCTTCATAAATAGCACCTGTTTTTCACGCCCTCCATACCCGCAGTTACCACAATGGCATCCATTATGTTTGCAACAGTGATAAACGCTGACATTTAAATCCCTGGTAGAGATGTAATGCAATGCAATGGAGATGATTGTTTTTGACAATTTTGTGGATTTAGATTTGTGAAGATTCTAGTCGCTTATATGTTGATTTATTTAATTAATCTCTTTACTTGATTCCCCTGATTTTGAATCGTCCATCATTGCCAATGTTTTTCGGATTCTAGCGCATACCAATTCAGCATCTCGTCCAGAGGCACCGTGAATTTGATATGTGATGGTTGACATAGTCTTCTTTAGAAGATGCTGGGAAAAGAAAAGCAGTTTATTTATTATTTCTTAATCTGTTTTTTAACATTTTGTCAATGTTTATCTACCTTAAATTTCGCTTTTATATTCTGGTTTATTTGAAATGCTTGAAGAGTTAAATGTCATTGTGATTGCTGTCTTCATGTCGTCAGCATTTTGTTAATTCTTGAAAAGTTTTGCGGAGAAAAATTGAAGTTTTAGTTACCTTTGGTCATGCTATTCATGTTTTCAGTTGAGCTTGAAAAGCCAAGCTTTTGTGATCTTAAAGTGGTGAACAACACAGAACACCATGTGGCGTTTAAGGTACACAGAGTTTCTGTTACCGTTGCAAATGCATCTGAATACTTGTTATGTGTATTCGCTGTATGGTCTGGAATATTTTTTTTTGTTTGCATAATTTTAATTCTCCCAACTCATTATCATGTTAGGTTAAAACGACTTCACCTAAGAAGTACTTTGTGCGACCAAATACTGGTGTTGTACAGCCTTGGGATTCATCTGTCATTAGAGGTTTTATTTATGATCCATTCTGTCCTAAAACCATCTCATAGATTGAAGTTTTTATAATCTTCTTCTAGCCATTCCTTTTTCTTGGTTAGTTCGTGGAGATTCTTATATGGGTGATACCGATTTTTGTTTATGTGCTTGAATGCCAGTCACTCTCCAAGCTCAACGGGAGTATCCTCCAGATATGCAATGCAAAGACAAATTTCTGCTACAGAGTACCGTAGTGCCATCAAATACTGATGTTGATGATCTCCCAGCTGATACTGTAAGAATACTGACATAGGGAATAATGTTTTTCATTTGACTACATTTTTTATACTACTCAGTTCTATACGATTTTTGGATTTTCATCCTTGTCTTTGCATTCAGTTTAATAAGGAAAGCACTAGGGAGATACAGGAGTGCAAGCTTAAAGTTTTCTATGTAACCCCTTCCTCTCGAGGAAATTCAGAAGATGAAGGATTTAAGAACTACCCAGAACAAGGCGCTGATTCAAACTCCGTGAGTCTAGTCATTGATCTGCTTATTTATTATTTTTGTTTGATTTATGCAATGTGCGTGTGTGTGTGTGTGTATGTGCGCGCGCGCTTGCAATTGCTTAACCTCACAAGACATGTAAATACGGCGCACATTTTGAGGTTTTCAGTAGATTGATTGGACAATTGGAATAGACCTAGAAATCAGTACTGATACAGGGAACTCAAAGCCCCCCTTCTCCTAACCTATTTGTTTTTAATGCAGTTGTGATATCAATTATATTCGAAGCCTGTGATCAAAAAAAATTATTTTCGAAGCCTGGTTTTATTGATCTGGAATTTGTCGTTTGAATGAAGTAGGCACTAATCTTGTCTGGTTTACGGTGCTCATAATTTGAGTTCCTTGTAGCCATGTCTTCCCTATGACCTGCTTATAATGGTACTAGAGACCCTTGTTCTTTTCCTTCTCATATAAAGTTAAGCTAGATATTGCAAATCATGTTATCTTGCATTTTCATAATTCATTGTTATATGATTGCCGTTTTGCCTTCTACTCGATTGTTATTTTCTAGTGGAGGTAACTTAAAAATGGAGACCCAGAATCTGGTTTTTATATCTTCATTTTTACATTTCCTTTTTGCATCCATGAACCAGACTGTGCAACACCTAAAGGAGGAAAGAGATGCAGCTGTTCGGCAAACACTGCAACTGCAACAGGAACTGGTATGTTTTTATTTCAGATGCACCAATAGGAACCGCTAAACCCTTACCATCCACATAAAATCTTCAACTTAACGGTTTAAGCACTCGTGTATTGCTTAAACAGGATTTTCTGAAGAGACGACGGCAACGTAGGAATGGCTCCGGCTTCCCCTTAATTTTTGCGGTTGTTGTGGGACTTATAGGGATATTGGCTGGGTTTCTGTTGAATGTTTCATTGTCATCATCGCCATTACCACCCCCATCTGCATCTGTAGATTCATCTACTTTCGAGCATTTTCCATCACCAGCACCACCATCTGTAGATTCATCTACACCATTACCACCACCAGCATCCTCATCCGTAGATTCATCTACAGGAGAAATATAGATGCCCCTTAACAAAGTATGGTAACCAGTAATTTTGTCTACTTCGTTGTACAATGCTGAATGTCACTGTTGGATGGAGAGAGTGCAAATTTCCTTTAATTTTCTGTGTTTTTTTAATCTTTACCATATGATACTATGTGCATTTTTCGAATGTATTTTCATTCAATTCATAAGTTGATATGTCGTCAATAAATGAGTCATGTTTAAAAAAAATCAAATCAGAATAATGTTCATAATGTAGCAGCAGCAGTGGTTACATAATCGTGAATCCTCATTCCCTGAGGTATAAATATAATGTAAGAGTATGTATGTATGTATGTACAGACTAAAATTGGTCGTGTTGAAGAATACATGGGGAAAAGATACTTATTCCTGGGGTTAAACTTGAACTTCTTACGCAAAGAACGTTTCAGTGTCCTCCAAAATTAAAATATTGGATAATTTTAAATAAATAATAATAATTGAAAAGTCGTGTCGTGATATTAACTATTGTCTTAGAAACGGTTTTACTTCAATGTGTGTACTATATTAATAATAATAATCAAACAGTCGTGTCGTGATATTAACTATTGTTAAATTTATTTTAATGTGTATAATCGCTGCAATAGACGGCTGTTCTTCAAAATTAGCACGGTCTTTTTAAATATTCATACCCGAATATCATGGTGGACAAGCAGTGGTACTGCTCTTCTCTTTATCACCGAAAAACTTGAGAAAACAGATTATTTTGAAGGATAGAAATGCTGAAATGATCAATTGTTTGTAGGATAAAATTTGGGGTCAAAACATCATTTAAATAAAATCAGTAATAAAATCTGATTTAAGTTTCTTGAAAACTACCAATTAAAAGTAATTGTTCTGTTGGTATAACAACTATTTAACAGCAGATAAAACGGTTGTAATTAAGCCCCTACAACTGCAGTATCAAAACAGGGAATAGAGCTGCAATACCCTCCAGATACACCCTTAATTAACAGTCGGTCAACTCTCCAAAATCAACCAGTCAATTACAACATTTTTATCAGCAAAAAATGATGTCAATAACAGTAATTCAAAAGCGCGCGTAGACGTGTTGAAGACGTGTATTACTTCGAGTCGAGCCAGCTGGACGACAACGACGCGAGATTGAATTCATTAAACATGAGAGAGAATGGGTAACCCTTTAAATACCTTTCCAAAGGTATTTTTCTACCTAATGTGTGATATGTGCCTCAACACTCTTGAACATTACCAACATTCTCCTACTCCTGCAAAAAATTTCTTTTGAAAATCAAAAGGATAATTCTAAATTAAAAAAAAAGAGAGAGAAATAGCGACATTAGTTGCTTAAGCACTAGTAAATGTATCTCGAACTAGTAAATAGTGATGATGACTAATTATTCTCTTAGATAAGTGAATGGATCTTGAACTTTCTAAGATTATGGTGAACTCATAACACACAACTAACCCCTTCTTCCCCGAAGTCCTCGATTTTTCTACAAAGTATATATACGAACGTATATATATAGCCCTCTTTCCTCAAGATTCTAATAAGTATATTAGAAAAACGGCCAAACGTTTTTTTTTATAGAAGGTGGCTAGTCCTTCTTACTTACCCAGGTTATTTCATTAGGTTTATTGCAACATAAACCGCCCGAAATCGGGCTATGAAATAATTAAGAGCTTTTATAATAGCTCAACCTCACAATAAATAAGGCGAATTTCTTCAAGTTTATCCTAAAATGAACCACCCAAACTCTAGAATAAGAAATCATGAAGAATAAATATTCAACCTCATTAATCAGTGAAATCAATATGTCCTTCTCAATAGGATCACCCAACTCTTGAGATTGGATTCATTAAGAGTTTAAGAAAACTCATCCTTTCTATTGGCAAGTTCATATAGTTCTTCGCAATAGGACTACCCACTCAGCACTAGGTTATGAACTTATTAAGAGTAAATATTCAACCAAAATCGGTAAATTCATCAAGTCTTTCTCACTAAGACCACCCAAGCTCTGGGCTATGAATTTATTAAGAGCATTAAAGCTCATCATGTGCATGTACATTATTCGTCATAGGGATAGTAACATAGAAATGTACACTATGAGTCTTTTCATGACTTCATTTGACAACATTAAACTTAGATTACTAAGTTGGGTATCCACCATGAATTCCTTAATCAACGAGCTTTAATCCTACCCCCTTGACGAATTCAGAACCAATTTTTGACTTAATCCTTTGGTAAGCAGGTCAACAAGGTTTCTTTTCGACTTTACATACTCTAAAAAGGGTACTCCGTTCCTTATTAAATGTCTCACTAATTCATGCCTTATGTGAATATGTCTCTTCTTACCAATGTAAGCTTGGCTTTGAGCCACACATATCGCTGCTTGTGAATCACACAATAATGACATTGGAGGAGTCGATTTTCCCCCACAACGAAATTTCTGCTAACAAATTTCTGAGCCACTCGACTTCTTTCCCAGCTAGGTCAAGAGCGAAAAACTCTAACTCCATGGTAGAACGAGCGATACCAGTCTACTTAGCAGACTTCCATGAAATCGTTGCGCCACCTAAGGTAAAGACATACCCACTCGTAGAGCTTATCTCATCATTATTGGTAATCTAGTTGGCGTCACAATATCCCTCTAGAACTGAAGGAAAGCCAACAAACTCGAGTTTCCAATCTATAATACCTTTAAGATACTTTAGTAAGCGTATCACCACTAGGATTATGAGTATATCTACTTAACCTACTCACTGCATAGACAATATCAAGCTGAGTATAGTTCATTAAGAACATTAGGCTTCCAATAATTTAGCATACTCAACTTGAAAAACACTACTTCCTTTGTTCTTAAAGAGTCGTAAGCCAGAGTCTTAAGGAGTTTGAACAAGGGTGACATTAAAACTGTCAAATTTCTTTAATACCTTATCAATATAATGAGATTGATTTAAAGAAAATCCATTTTCGGTTTTGGTAAATTTAACTCCTAAGATCACATCAACCTCTTCTAAATTTGTTCTCTCAAATTTAGTGGACAAGAAATTTTTCGTTTTGTTAATGGGTTCAATGTTAGTATTGAATATCAACATGTCATCAACATACAAACTTATGATGACACAATCAGTTCTAAACATTTTCGAATACATGCATGCATCCACTCCATTGAAAACAAAACCAAAATTAAGAATAGTTTTTTGAAATTTCTCGTACCACTGTTTTGGAGCTAGTTTAAGGCCATAAAGAAACTTTTTAAGTCTACATACTATTCCTTCCATACCAAGTGCCTTAAAACCTGGTGGTTGCTCCATATAGATCTCCTCGTCTAGATCTCCATTCAAAAATGCAGTCTTTACATCCATATGATGTACATGCAACTTATGAATGGACGCTATCGCAAACACGACATAGATCGTTGAGATTTTCATAACATGAGAGTATGTATCAAAGAAGTATATATCAAACTTCTGAGTACACCCTTTGGCTGCTAGCCTTGCCTTATATCTCTAGATTGACCCATCTGATTTAAGTTTCTTTCTAAAAACCCACTTAGAATTGATTGGTCTAAATTCTCTAGGAAAATCAACCAAATCTCACGTGTGATTAGACATTATTAACTCTAGTTCATCATTTATCGCACTTTTCTAGAAACTAGTGTTAAGAGATCTTATAGTTTCATCATACGAATTTGGATCCTCATCCAACAGGAAAGTTTGAGGTATTGGAACAGAAATCGAGTCTAAATCACTTATTTTAGAAGAAAAAAAGGAAGTTATGAAGTTTGGACCAAAGGTAGTAGCTACCCTTTGTCTTTTACTTCTTCTAGGCTCTAATTCAATCTCTAGAGTATCATCGGCAAGAGTATAAGAAGGAGAGGAAGAAGAAGACGAAGAAGAAAAGAAAAAACGCGATTTTTAAGTGTGTTTCCACGTTTAATCTAGGTTTTTTAAGATGAAAGATATCCTCAAAAAATTCGGCATCTCTAAATTTACAAATAAAAAAACATGTAGAGACATGAATCTGTATGCGGCTATTAGAAGCACACCCAACAAACAATGCATCAACGATTTTGGGTCCGTTGGTGGTTTTCTTGAAGTCGGGCATATCAATTTTTGTCAGACACCCCCACACTTTCAGATATTGTAGGTTAGGAGCATAACCTTTCCACAACTCGTATGGGGTGCAATCTAATTTTTTTACGAGGTACTCAATTTAATATGTAGGTTAGTAGCTTCCCCTCACATGTTATCAGCTAACCCAAAACTAATTAATAAAGAGTTCATCATTTCTTTTAAGGTTCTGTTTTTCCTCTCAGCTACACCATTCTATTTAAGAAAATATGGAGCTGAAGTTTCATGTATTATGTCATTCCTCTCACACACCTCTTTAAAAAATTAAACCCATACTCACCACCCCTATCAGATCTAAGCCGTTTTATTCTTCTATCAAGTTGATTCTCAACTTCTACCTTATAAATAAGAAAAAAGTTTTCAACTTCATCTTTATATCTAAGGAGATATACCTTTGTATATCTTGAGTAATCATCTATAAAGGTAATATAGTAGTGTTTTTCTCTCACTTTCAGAGTTTCTAAAGTCTGCTATATCAGAATGAATGAGTTATAACATATAAGTTTTTCTCTTAGAAACTATTTTAAAAAAGGTTTAGCATGATTGGCTTCTACAAAATTTTACATTTGTTAAATCTTTTCTCGTTGTGATAAGGTTTTTGAAAAACGAACCAACTAGGTCTTGTCACCTCCTTTTTGAAATTGGTTTTATTAGAAGGGGAAATTCGTATTTTGGAAAGCTGTAAAAATTTGGAGTCGCCACCGGCCACTAAGGTAGGCCGGACACCACAAAACCAGAGATTCGTTTTAAAACGGGTTCGGGAGTTGGTTACGTGTGGGGAAGGATTAGCACCCCCATCACGCCCGGAAATCGGTACCAAATTACTTGTTGCCTTTTGATCGGTAGAAATTATTTAAAAACCAAAGTGAATTTAATAAAGTGTTCTTAGATGAAAATACGACTTAAATAGCACGGGCTTCATCAAATTGTGGCTTTGGAATTAATTAAACGTTTAATTAGAAAGGATGACAGTACACCGGACCATAGACTAAACCGACATCATATAAGACTGACTGCCGTGTTAGTTTAGGGTTCGGATCCCATACGTCACCTTTATGCATGGTGCAAGCAAATAAAGGATGATGCATGTTATTTTCATTTTTACGCTTTCGCTTACCTAGATACGGTGAAAATTAACCCAAATATTCGACCGACATCCATTAAGCTAGGACTGTCATTTTTCGGATACCGGGGTTAATTAATACCTCTCTTGGGGTATATTTTTAAGTCCGATTATCAGGCTTGACAAATGGGCCTCATGAATGACAAGTATATATATGCATGTCATAAAAAACCAACAAAAGCCCAAAAGGCCCAAAATTCACAATAAAAGAAGCATGCCTTTATTTAGCCCGAATTAATATTTCGTATCTTTAGAAACAAATCATAACGGTTCAACCAATCGAATATGAGAGCTAACAACAAATATACCAAGCTAACATTTTAACACATTCAAACCATTAATATCATGACTTAGGCATACATCATATCCAACCCAAAACAAAACAATATATATTCGAAAAAACGGGAATCAAGCAATAAAACGAATCATGCAAGACCCACAAGATTATAACAAACATACCGTGTCAACATACATATTCGATTAAAAGAACAACACACGGCATTTTAAGGCATTCATTAACACATACTAATAATAAATAGACAAAAAAACCGTACCAAAATAACATATATTCGATTCACATAACCCACAATAAAGCAACACATTATGATAAATAAAAAAACAACATTCCAACAATATGTAATAAAGAAAAGCACAACAAAGCGGACCAAATTGAATGAAACGCAGAAAAGCGGTGACAAATACGAAAAAAAGAAAAAGGTTTTAAACTGGACACAGGGACCAAAATGAACACGGGGCGAAGGAAGGGGGACTGGACGGACAATAAGACCAAAAACGACTCGATCTGGGACGAAAAGACGAAACGACTCAACACCTTAGGGACCTAGGACGCTATTTTCCCATGCGGAAACCCCTAAGACGCTAATAACCCGACGCGGAGAGACCTAACACGCTAATAAACAAAAAAATGATCGGACTCTATAAAAACCCCTCTTAACCCATCAGACACCCCTTTTGCCCAAAACCTAGACCTAGCCGTCACTCTCACATTCTCTCCCGACCCCCGAACGCCGGCCGGTGATATTCACCGTCCGACAAACCTAAAACGCACCCCGACCAGAAAAAAATGACCCCTAAACACAGAAACAACTCCCTAGAGAACTTTATACATCTAGACTCTCCTCAAAACCAAACAAAAAAGAAACCTACGACACTAAACTCCCCAGAAACCAAAACCCTCTCATTTGTTCTCTAAAAAAACGAATCCTAAAGCGCCCAAATCCCATTTTTCGGACCCGAAAACAGTTGCAAAAGAGGGGCTCCATGCCTCATTCCACCGACTCACCCTTCGAAGCCATAGAAAGGCTGGGGATTATCGTCGAGGAGAGACAGAAGCCAACCCAAAAAGGGCGAAACGAAGAAGGTAAAAAAACAGACTTTCTTTTTTATTATTTGCATGCAACAATCGAGATGAGATTACCTGAAATTATGGTTGTTGTTAGTATTGCTCTTCGTGCTTTTTTTTTGCGGGAGATCACGAATCCCGTTACAATGAATATCGATTCAGCTTTATAGTCGAATTTTCGATTGTTTTTACATTTTGGTTTATCGAATGGAAGATACCCATTGGCTCGTATATTTCCTTTGGCCAGATTCATGTGTGATTCTGTCATTCCTCTGCCATTCTGTTGCCTTTTGTTTGTTTTCCTTTTTTCCCTTTTTTGTTCGCTGCATTCTAATATTTGCTGATCCCTTTTTTTGCGTGCATGATTCGTACGGCGGACTGTCGTGGCCACTGGATCGGCCGTTGGATCGGACGGGGACGACGTGGTGAGCTCTTGGGTGCATTCGAAGGGTTAGGCATGTGCAACACGCGCGCGTGTGGTGATCTGAGGCGTCACGTGTGGCCGCGCGTGTGGTCTTTGTGGCATCCGGACCGTCAGATCACATTTCGATCCAACGGTTTAGGCTTGAGGCGGCGCGAGATCATCCTAGGGTTTCTGTGGGGGGCAATCTGGAGCGTTGGATCTTCATCTGATCCAAGGGCTCTAAGCATGCGGCGCGGACCCGGGCAAACCCCTTTATAGGGTTTCTAGCAGCTTCCGTCTGGGCCGTCAGATCTGATCCAGATTAGACAGCTGGTAATTGCCTGCGTAGACAACATTTGGTTAGGGTTTCTTGATCAGCATTGGGCTAACATATGGGCCAACGGGCCATGTAATGACCTTTTAGATTTTTTTTACTTGTAAATGGACTCTGATATGGAATAAACAATTGGGCTTTTATTCATTAATATTAATATCGGGCTTGTTTATTTATTAGTTTTTATATTTCCAGATTTAATAAATATAATTATAATAATAATAATAATAATAATAATAATAATAATAATAATAATAATAATGATAATAATAATAATGTATGTTATATTGTAATACATAGTAATAGTAATGGATAAAGATAATAAATAATAAATATGATAATTAGATAAGATGATAATAATAGATAGGGGCAAAATGTAGTAACATATTAATAGGAGTAATAGATGATTAAAAACCTACTAATACCAATAACTCTAATGACACATATATACTAATTTTTTTTGTTTTTAATTATTATCGTAACATATATATAAGTATCAAAGCCCATTATTAAAAGAAAAGATAGATGTTAACCCGGACAAAATTAGTGATTACATTTGCCCTTCTTTGCTTGTACTTGTGCAACAAGAATAAAGCAAAGACCATAAGCACTAATTTTGTCCAACTTCCCTGTTTGGGTGATTTGCTCCTTCGAAGCGGCAGAAACAAAGTGGGTATCGTTGGCATGTCCTTCCGGAACGGCAAGGGACATAATTGATTCATTCTTCCGAAGCGGCAAAGAATAAACCCCAAATAACTTGTTTTCCCGAAGCGGCAAAAACAAAGTGGGTGGCGTTGGCATGTCCTTCAAGAACGGAAAGGGACATAATTGATTCATCCTCCCGAAGCGGCAAAGAACGAACCCGAATAACTTGTTTTCCCGAAGCGGCAAAAACAAACTGAGCAGGCCTTCTGGCTTTTCTGCCCGAAAATCCTTGAGCTCTTTTGCTCTTAGATCCTGATGCGGCGAGTTTGAAATTCTTCGCCTGAAGCTATGTTTTCTCCTCCGAAGCGGCAGGAACAAAGTGGGTAGCGTTGGTATGTCCTTCCGGAACGGCAAGGGACATAGTCGATTCATTCTTTCGAAGCGGCAAAGAACAAACCCAGATAACTTGTTTTCCCGAAGCGACAAAAACAAACTGAGCAGGCCTTCCAGCTTTTTTGCCCAAAAATCCTTGAGGTCTTTTGCTCTTAGATCCTGATGCGGCGGGTTTGAAATCCTTCGCCTGGATTTTGTTCCTTTTGCGTTGTTTGCTTCCATTTTGGTGGCAGATGCCTTCGCGTATCTGTAAAAGGAAAATATTATGATGCTATATGTTAGTATGATCCTAGCACATGTATGCCTATGATGATGCATGAATGAGTATGCCGCATGCGGGCCTGGTGCCGCAACTTCTTTTGCCAATCTCTCTTGATCTTTTACTTTCTCTTTGATGTCGATGTTTGTCTCACACTCGGGTTTAACCCTTAGATCTTTTGGGAAGCTCTTTTTGCGGATTCCAGCCTCGGGTTTTCCCTCCCCAAAGCGCCTTTTCAGGTTTTCACTTTGGTATTTATCTTTTTATGAAGCGCCCTTCTGGGTTTTCACTCCATTTTTCTTTCTTTTTTCTTTCTCTTTTTCTTTTGTTCTTTTTGTTATTTTTCTTTTCTTTCTTCTTTTTTTTTATTTTTTTCTCTTTTTCTTTCATTTTCTTTTTTCTTTTTCTTTGGTCTGTGCGACACTTATCTCATCAGAGCCTGGTTGTGGCCAGCTGCTTGAAATTCTTTTCTTTAGGGTCCTCGTCACTTATCCCATCATCGGGCTGATTTAGCTTCTTTTATGCACCTGCATTCAAGAGATCAAACCGCAGAAATACCAAGAAATCTTTTACTTTGTAAGTTTATTTCAAACTGCTCGAGTAATTCTTTGAAAAGAGATGAATGAAGACGTCATATAATATTTATTAATATACTTTGAAGTTCATGAAAAGTTCATGTATCATGCATGGAGAGAACAAATTATGCAATATCCTAAGAATTTTCCTTGTGAATGATGTTGGAATCCATCGACCTAGGCAGACCCTTTTGCTAGCATTATCCTGCCTGTTTCTGAATTCTGAAAGATCCTACTCGCCGATCGTGTACTTATTGGTACTTCCTTGCGGGTACCCCTCTTCAATTCTCAACTCCCCCTTAATCTCAAGACGCCCTTTTCGGGTTTTCGTCCTATGATTCCCCTTTTTTCTCCTTTTTTTTCTTATTCTTTCCTTTTTTTGTTTTGTGAAGCGCCCTTTCGGGTTTTCACTCCACCTTTTCCTTCTTTTTTTTTAAATTTTTTTAATTTTTTTAATACTTAAAGCGCCCTTTTCGGGTTTTCACTTTAAGTATTTATTTCCCGCGAGGCGCCCTTTTGGGTTTTCACCCCACTTCGTAGTACTTCTTGACCGAATTTGAATTCATTGGGTTGCCCAACTCTTCCCCATCCATTTCCATCAGGATCAGTGCCCCTCCAGAATAGGCCTTTTTAACCACGTAGGGCCCTTCCCAATTAGGCATCCATTTCCCTCGAGAATCTCTTTGGGTGGATAATACCTTTCGCAGCACCAAGTCTCCTCCTTCCTGAAACTCTCTCGGACGAACCTTCTTGTCATAGGCTCGCGTCATTCTTTTCTGGTACATTTGACCATGGCCAATGGCCCTCAGTCGCTTCTCTTCAACGAGATTCAACTAATCAAACCGAGTTTGTACCCATTCAGCTTCATCCAGTTTTACTTCGTTCAATATCCTGAGAGATGGGATTTCTACCTCCATAGGCAATACTGCTTCTGTACCATAAACCAGAGAGTACGGTGTTGCCCCAGTCGAAGTACGTATGGACGTCCGATATGCGAAGAGAGCAAATGGAAACTTCTCATGCCAATCCTTGAATGTATCCGTGGTCTTGGCTATAATCTTATTGATGTTCTTATTTGCGGCCTCCACTGCCCCATTCATTTTTGGACGATACGTAGTGGAGTTATGGTGTTTTATTTTTAACTGCTCGCACACTTCGTCCATCATCTTTTTATTCAGATTGGAAGCATTATCAGTAATGATTCTTTCCGGCATCCCGTATCGGCAAATGATCTCCTTTTTCAGGAACTTGCACACCGTTGCCCTAGAAACATTGGCATAGGAAGCAGCCTCTACCCACTTAGTGAAGTAGTCAATGGCTACAAGGATGAAGCGATGTCCATTGGAAGACTTGGGGTGGATCTGGCCAATCACGTCCATTACCCATATGGCAAAAGGCCAAGGGGAGTTCATGGTATGCAATGACATCGGTGGTGAATGTATTTTATCAGCATATAATTGACATTTATGACATCGCTTAGCGTAGTCAATACAGTCCCCTACCATGGTTGACCAAAAGTAACCATACCTCATGATCTTTCGGGCCATTGAGAAGCCGTTGGCATGAGTCCCACACAACCCATCGTGAACTTCTGCCAGAACGCTTTTGGCCTCCCGAGCGTTAATGCACCTCAGTAGTACTTGGTCCTTTCCCCTTTTGTACATGATTTTCCCGTCTAGGACATATCCGGTCGCCATTCTCCTAATGGTCCTCTTATCATTCTCATTAGCTTCTGCGGGGTATGTCTGGTATCTAATGTACTGCAAGATGTCATGATACCATGGATTACCGTCCACCTCTTCTTCTATGCTGTAACAGTGGGCTGGTACTTCCAACATTCACATCTTAATCGGTCTCATCTCTGCACCTGAGCCTACCTTGAATGTGGCAGCTAAAGTTGCTATGGCATTTGCCATCTGATTATCCCCCCTAGGGTGGTGAGTAAAACTGATCTTCTCAAAATTCTTGATCAGTTCCTGGGCCAAGTTATAATACTAGACCAGCTTTGGATCCCTGGTCTCTCATTCATCCCTGAGCTGATATATTACCAAGGAAGAATCCCCAAACACATGGAGTTTCTTTATCCTTCTTTCAATGGCTGCACGCAACCTCATGATGCACGCCTCATATTCAGCCATGTTGTTGGTACAGAAAAAGTACAGTCTACTGGTGAAAGGGTAATGTATCTCATTCGGAGAAACTAGCACTGCCCCGACTCCATGACCTAGAGTGTTGGATGCCCCATCAAAGTATAGCCTCCATGATTCTTCTTCAACAGTATCATTCTCCCCCTTAGTTATACACATCAGATCTTCGTCCGGGAAGCTGAAGTCTAATGGTTCATAATCATCTGAGGCTCGGCTCGCCAGGAAGTCTGCTATAGCGCTCCCCTTCACTACCTTCTGACTCACGTACATGATATCAAATTCAGACAACAACATTTGCCAACGGGCTAACTTTCCTGTGAGCGCTGGCATTTCCATCAGAAATTTTAAAGGGTCCAATTTAGAGATCAGCCATGTGGTGTGGTACAACATGTACTGTCTAAGCCTCTTGGTTGCCCATACTAGGGCACAACATAACTTCTGGATTTGCGGGTATCGAGTCTCACACTCGGTAAACTTCTTACTCAAGTAGTAGACTGCCTTTTCTTTCTTACCGATCTCATCATGCTGCCCTAGGACACATCCCATCGAATTCTCAAAAACTGTCAAGTATAGGATCAACGGCCTATCTGGTACTGGGGATACTAAGACTGGGGCATTGATCAAATACCTCTTGATCTTATCTAGAGCCTCTTGACACTCTTCATCCCAAACCCCAGGGTTATTCTTCCAAAGTAGTCTGAAGACAAGGTCACATTTGTCGGTTAACTGGGAGATGAATCGGGATATGTAATTCAACCTCCCTAGGAACCCCTGGACTTCCTTTTGGGTGTGAGACGGTGGGAGATTCTGGATAGCTTTTACTTTGTCGGGATCAATCTCAATCCCCCTCTTGCTAACCACAAAGCCTATAAGCTTACCAGATGTGATGGCAAAAGTGCACTTCGCTGGATTAAGCTTCAACTGATACTTCCTCAACCTCTGGAATAATTTCCTCAAGTTTTAAATATGCCCTCCTTCAGTCTGGGACTTTGCTATCATGTCGTCCACATAGACCCCGATTTCTTTGTCCATCATGTCATTGAAGAGCGACACCATGGCCCTTTGATACGTTGCCCCGGCATTTTTCAAACCAAAGGGCATTACCTCATAACAAAATGTCCCCCACATTGTCACAAATGTCGTTTTGGTCATGTCATCAGGATCCATCTTTATTTGGTTGTATCCTGAAAAGCCGTCCATGAAGGAGAACCACGAATGACCCGATATGTTGTCAACTAGGGTATCGATATGAGGTAGAGGGAATTTATCCTTTGGGCTTGCCTTGTTGAGATCTCTATAATCCACACACATGCGAAGCTTTCCATCCTTCTTTGGGACAGGCACTATGTTGGCCACCCATTCTGAATACTCGACCACCTTTAGGAACCAAGCCTGATACTGCCTTCTTACTTCATCCCGGACTTTCAGCAAGGTATTTGTTCTCATCCTTCTCAATTTCTGTTGGACCGGCTTGCACTCTAGCTTGATTGGTAGCTTGTGCACCACAATACTCGTGTCTAGACCTGGCATGTCTTGGTAGGTCCATGCAAAGATGTCCTTGAATTCTAACAACAGGTTCATTAGCTCAACCCTGGTTTCGGATGAAAGTGTCGTGCCAATCTTGATCTCCTTCCGATCTTCATCATCATTCCCCAAATTCAGGATCTCTATCTCCTCTTGGTGAGGGATTATCTGTCTATCTTCACTCTCCATTAGTCTGAGGAATTCTTCCGGAATTTCATACTCCTCCTCATTACCCTCTTCTTCACCAATTTCAGCTAGATACAATGGTTGCTCAAAATCCACCTCGGGATTAAATTCAGCATCATTCACAAAGTTAATAATAGGGGTCCTGCAACATTTATGAAAAGAATGTGTATTGGGAAAACGAATGTATATATTATTTACAGAGTAGGTGGAATAATAAATAATAAACAAATAATGAATGAAATGAATGGGATGCTTGCAATTTTTGGAAAAGCGTCTTTTTATTGAATTTAAAACGAGCAAATTAACATAGGTGCCCTTTACAAAAGATCCCTATTGCTCGCGGGCACAAGAAAATAGGGTGAGTTCTGAGCATTACTCTGGCTTAGACCTAAATATTACAGGCACATCCTGAACAATCCAATTGTCAAGAGCCTCTCCAGGAAGACAAGGGCGGATTCCTGCCAAGCAAGTCGAGTTCTCATCATCTTTGGATATCATATTAACATTCAATTCTCCTAACGCCTCGCTGATCATATCTTCCTCACAAAGTTTGGCATTTTCCACATTGGCCTCATGTACCATCTGTTCGGGGTTGATGACTCCACTTGACACAAAGATGTTTCTCATATCGGTATAGACAATTGGCTCCCATAACATGTCTTCTCCTCGGAGTCTAATCATTCTCCGTTCGGCTCTCCTCTTCCATTCCAATTTTCTTTGCTGAAATGTGGGCTTATGACCAAGCCCAAACCTATCTTGTTTGTTGATAACATCTCTGACACGCAAACATCCTTGCAAGTTTCTACCGAGTCCTCTTCCTTTCTTTGCTCCCCATACTTGCATCTTGGCGCATTTAGATAATTTCGGGCAAGGGATCTTGCTTCCTTCTGTCACAAATGTTGCATTCACAAATTCAAGGGCCCTAAAGGCACATTCGACCGCTTCCTCGTCAGCTTGGACATATGAAGCGTCGGTAGCCACAAACGTTATAATGTCCTGTTCAGCAGACACACTCACTAACTTCCCCCCAATAACGAACTTCATCTTCTGGTGCAATGAGGAAGGCACAACCCCCGCTGAATGGATCCACGACCTTCCTAACAGGCAATTGTAGGTTGGCTTGATATCCATTACCACAAAGTCGACCATATACTCGGTAGGTCCGATTAGCAACAGTACCTCGATCTTCCCCACAACTTCCCTTTGGGGTCCCATCGAAAGCTCTAACCGAATTCTAACAAGGCTTCATATGTGAACTGTATATGGGCAACCTTTGCAAAGTTGCCATTGGCATCACATTCAAAGCTGAACCGTTATCAACAAGCACCCCCGGTAGGACATACCCTTTGCAATGTGTGGTTATATTCAAAGCCTTCGTTGACCCCATTCCTCCGTCAGGGATCTCGTCATCACTAAAGGTGATGATATTATCCGCAACGATGTGACCTACAATTCGGTCTAGCTTGCTGACTGAAATGTCGTCCGGGACAAACTTCTGGTTTAGTACCTTTAGGAGTGCATCACGGTGTTTCTCAGAATTCAGCAACAATTCTAACACTGAAATTCGAGCCTGCTGCTTCCGAAGCTGATCGACAATGCTATACTCGTTGTGCTTTAAAAATCTCAAAAACTCTTGAGCCCGTGCTTCCGTCACTGGTTCATTAATTTTTGGAGGAGGGTCCTCTCCAAACAACTTTTCAGTCTCCGACTCAGTCGACTTCCCCTTTTCCTTCAGATCTGCTTCTTTGGGAGTGTCCGGTGAGTAACACCTCCCACTTCTTGTGAAATTCCCCACCTCGTTTACTACTTCAATTTCCGAATCCTTCAGACCACCTTCCTTCTTGGGCTCTTTCTCACTAGGCGACATGCTTTCTTTTATCGGATTCACATTCCCTGGCACCGAGACATGGGCAGCATAGTTCCATGGAACCTTTCTTTCATCCTTAAAAGGGAAGGACGTCGGTCGAGATATTCTAAATTTCGGGGCCAGTTTAAGGCTTTCTCCCTCGGATATGCTTCCCTCCTTCGCCTTGCAAGGTATAACAAAGGGTCGGTCTAAGCCAAACTTGACTTTAGCGTATCAGACGCACACACCTCTAGGTCCCCACTTTCTTCATCCTTCTCAAAAAACTCAATTTCTTTATTGTCCATCATTCCTTGGACCACTTGCTTAAACTCTTCACAACACTGAATGTCATGCCCCTCTTGCTGGTGGTATTCGCAGTAGGGTCCACACCCCTCCAACACAACCTCCATTCCTCGGTCAATTAGACGTGCCATGCATAGCTACTGAAACACCTATCGTAACGGGGACCTGACCTCAGATACACTGGTATTAGCCCTTCTGGTGCACTCCTCCTTGATTGCATTCACTCCCCGACCCGCATGGTTCGACAATGGGTTAGTGGTGGTATTTGGCTCATCTAGCGGTAATACCCCAGTTTTAATCAAATGCTGCACAAACTTCTTAAAAGCTATGCAATTCACAATTGTATGCCCTGGAACACCGCCATGATACTCGCAGTTGGCTTTCTCATCATACCAAGTCGGGAATGGCAGCTTGAATGGAGTGACATTGTAGGGTCGAACCAATTCTGCCTCGTACAAGTGAGTGTACAAGTCAGCGTAGGATATTGGGATCGGAGTGAAATTAATCTTTTCATCCTCTTTCTTGGGAGCCCTAGTCTCCTTCTTATTCGAACTCTGTCCCCCACTTGATGTAGCCTGCGGTGCCGAAAGGGTAAAACTCTTCGGGGTCGTATAGGTGTTCACAGTATTCACCTCATTTTCCTTCTTCTTATAGTTCTTGCGATGACTTTCTCCACTGTCGATCCTCCCACTTTTGATGGCCACTTCAATGGACTCTCTCGTCTTTACCATGTCCGCAAAGTTCTGAGTAGTATTATTTATCAACCGGTCAAATAATGTCCCCTTCAATGTGTTGATGAACATTGGGTGATCTCGTGTTCTGGAATTGAGGGTTGGATCTGAGCAGCCACGTCCCGCCACCTCTGGGCGTATTGGCGCAAACTCTCGTTCACTCTTTGTTCCATTCCCTCCAACATAATCCGGTTTGGAGTCATATCTGTCACATGCTTATAGTGATCTATGAAGGCCATTGAGAGGTCCTTCCAAGTCTTAACATTCGCTCGGCTGAGCGTAGTATACCACCTGTTAGCGGAGCCGGTTAAACTATCTTGAAAACAGTGGATGAGCAGCTTCTCATCCTTGATAAAAGCGGCCATCTTCTGACAGTACATAGTGATGTGTGCTGATGGGTAGGTGGTGCCATCATATTTATCAAAGTCAGGGACCTTGAACTTGGGCGGAAGCACTAAATCTACCACCAGACTCAAATCACTGGCACTGTTTCCTTGTTCATCCACCTATTGGATATTTCTGAGCTTCTCCTCGAATGGCCGAAATTTCTCCTCGTATTTCTTCTCTATCTCGGCTCTGACCCTTTCTACCTCTTCTAACAGGCTCAAATCTGGCACCTCATTCTCCTGGTCGCCTTCTATATCAACAGGCTGACTTGCTACCACTCCTCTAGGGCGACTAGCAGATGCCCTCGCAAGGTTAATGAAGACTTTCTTCCCTGACTCTGGCACTTCTTGGTTAACCCTCGTGTGAGACGTAGTACCTTCGTGTTCTTCTACATGTGAGCTGTCAACAGAAACTCCTTCCTTTCCCTTCATCTTGGCTAACAAACTAGTCATCTGAGCAATGATGGAAACCTGCGACTGTGCTATCTGGTCGCTGATATTCCTGTTAACCCCATCCAAACGGTTCTCCAAATCCTTCTGGCCTTGTTCCACTTTAGCCAACTTTTCCTCCATGACTCGATACTGGGATCGTGTACCGTACGAATGTGGAATGGTTGAAAATTTTAATGAACCAAAATGTAATTCTTATTTGAAAATGCAAAGTCTTTTAGTTAAGTTCAAATTATTTAAACAATATGTGCAAGTAAATGTTCAAAATGATGTATAATGTATGAATGTTCAAATAAATGTATAATGTATGAATGTACAATGTATGAATGTTCAAATAAATTTATAATTATGAATATGAAGAGCAACACTGGGTTTGGAAAATATCATCCTCAAATAGCTCGTATTAAGTGGAATATTGTTTGATTACAAATTTTGGGGGAGCTGATTACATCAAAAGTCCTACATTAATAACCACTAAAAAACCTAGTCATCCTAATGCTTCTTCTTCTTTCTTCCAACCCTTCTTCTTCACACAAATTGGTCTAGCCCGATGCTCAAATCCACAATCTCCTGCCTTGTTTGAGTCATCCACCTGATCATGAAGCTCGGCGGCGTCTTCGGCTAAAAACTGCACCTTCGCGGCAATATAGCGTACACGGGCGCCCCCTGTGCCAATTCCTGTTCTTGCCTCCAAATAGTAAAGGCGGCGAAGTGTAATTGCTCCAAAGTAGGCGTAGGGCGTACTTGGATTGCCCCTCTGATGCTCTTGATGCGATCTTTAAGCTCTTGTACCTTGGTTTCTAGCTCATCGATGCGATTCCTCAAGACCTGGTTTTCTGACTCACTCGCTTTGAGTTTGCTAGTTGACCCCTTGTGCCTGAAAAGAGACTTTTCCAGATTCTTCACTTGGTCTTTCAAGGCCCCATTCTGATCACCTCTCTCTCGAGCTGCCCTGAATACTCGGTGCGTAGGCTCTTCATTTCTTGAGTCAAAGTAAGTACCCGGTCTTTGAACTCGTGGTACCCTCTCTTATAGTTTTCAGCCCTTTCCCTTTCTTCCTTGAGACGGAGTTCAGCCCTCTAACTCGCCCCACCTTCGCTAGCTCTCTTACCCTTGTTCATCCTTTGCAACTTTTGTATTTCCTCCTTTTCCATCCTTAGCTCAAGCTATAACTCGTCATTCTTCTTTTGTAACCCCTTAATGCTCCCTTCGTATCGCACTCTTTCTAGTTCGAAATCAAACCTCTCTCTATTTTCCCTTTCTTCAAGTTGTGCGTACTTCTTCTGTTCCTCCTCTAGTTGTTCCCTCATTAGGTCTGTTTCGGTAGGAAATGAAGCCAATCTTTCTCTCATAGTCCTCCTCTTGTCCGGGTTCAACTGGGGAACGTTATCATCGACGCGGTTAAACCTCCACACCTCGTATTCCTGGGTGACCATGTAAGGAGCATTTAGGATCCTAACCCGCTTTGCATTATTCCATGCTGAAGAAGCGGTATACACCTTTCCTTTGTATCCTTTTTCATTCTGGTAGTCGATGTCGAAATCATTCAAACCATTCGTAGCTGGCACAAACTGCTTAGACCCATACTGTCTTAAAACTAACAGAGGTGTGTACGCCGTGTGTCTCCAAAGCCCCAACAAAGGTACCCACGAGTGCATCCCACACCTAGAGCAAATACTTCTTGCTGATAACCAAGGGACTCTCCAAACTACGTCATCAACATTCAAATTCTGAAGCACATCAAGCCAAACTTCCTCGGTTCGCTTCGTAGGCTAATTTCCTTTCTTCAAAAATTCTTCCAAAGCTGAAAACTTACTATCATAAACCGGTCTTGAAA
Source organism: Hibiscus tridactylites (assembly GCA_958450335.1). Classification (NCBI taxonomy): domain Eukaryota; kingdom Viridiplantae; phylum Streptophyta; class Magnoliopsida; order Malvales; family Malvaceae; genus Hibiscus; species Hibiscus tridactylites. The sequence goes on from OY288267.1 coordinate 73,947,886, forward strand.
AACTGACATCTGTCCAAAAGTGGCTATAGAACCATATCGTTAAGAGTTGAGGACATCCCAATAAACGGCCACCTCCATACTTTCTACAAAATCTTAAAGACTGGAAGGTTTATGACAGAATGACCGGAACTGGATTACCTCCCTCGGCCAATTTATCGAACAAATCTAACACTGCCGGATGGATGAAGCCTAAGGCTTTAGGAAAGAGGACCAACCCATAAATCAACTGTGCGAATAAATTCCACTGAACCTTACCCGCTGGAAGTACCGAAGCTAAGACCAAAATCCCATCGACTTTTAGGTACTCGTTGTTGTTCCATGTCCCAACTTGTTGGTCTAACCACGATGCCAAAGTATCTGAAAGCTTCAGAAGTTTTACCCAAAAAGGTATGTACTTGTTTTTCTTTGAAAAGACATGATCCTCCTGTATTTTCTTGCAATTCACAAGATCTTGGTACTCTTCGATAGTCGGTGTTAAGTCTAAATCCCCAATCGTAAAGCAACTGTAGGCTGGGTTCCAAAACCCGGCTAAGACTTGAAGTAACGCTTGATCAACTGGGACGTACAACAGATACGCTATGTCACCAAACTCACCTTTGAAAGCGGTCCTTGCTTCGGAATCCCAACTGTTCCACACTTGCCTCAACCCTGACACATCGTTGATTTCTGTGTTCATGAAAGTCTTGCTCACCATCTCCGACCTGAATCCAATGGTGATGCTATCTCCTTCATGTTGTTGCTCTCCTTCTGACCACACTTGTACCTCTAAATTCTTTTCATCCATACTCCTCACTATTTCCCCCATAATTCTCACCTTTAATTTAGACTATTTCCAAACCAATGTGCTCTTTATGACATGATGATACATGCAAAATAAGAGAAAATGGAAAGAAAAGTAAAGGTGTTAGTCACATGATAAACATAAATCATAAGGCAAGCAATGAAATTCAAACATTAACGAAAAAAGAAGCGTAGAAACAAGCAATTAGCAAGAAAAACCTAGACACTCTAAACTCTAGGGTTATCTGCATGGCTCTAATGGGGTGGGCTTCTTATATTCTCACGCATGAGTTTGGTTCTAATAAAGGGTATCCGAACCTATCTTATTACCTACTAAGGCAATAAGAACCCCAATTATGGCCCATTACAGGCTTGCGAATTGGTTTCGGCTCGAGGGAAAGCACGACCTAATGACGTGGAGGGCTGCTCACGTGTCAAAAGGCGTGGATTCCGAAAGTGAATTACCAACCCATGGAGGGATACTCACGTGGGTATGGGCGTTTCACTCTAACTTAAGAAGGGTAGCTCGGGTATAGAGCTTAATGAACATGGTGCAACACATGTCGATGATTTCCTTAGTAATTAAATGGAAAATTAATTCGAATGTCACAAATTTTCAAAGCCCGTTCAACTTAAGTCGTATTTTCATAAAAGAACGAACTTATTAATTTCACAGTGATCTTTAAATATTTTCTATCGATTAAAAGACAACAAGTATTTTATTGGCTTAACTCTCTTTTTTGTTTTGTAAAAACAAAAATTAGATCCCCAGCGGAGTCACCAAACTGTGATAAGGTTTTTGAAAAACGAACCAACTAGGTCTTGTCACCTTCTTTTTGAAATTAGTTTTATTAGAAGGGGGAAATTCGTATTTTGGAAAGCTGTAAAAATTTGGAGTTGCCACCGGCCACTAAGGTAGGCCGGACACCACAAAACTAGAGATTCGTTTTAAAACGGGTTCGAGAGTTGGTAACGTGTGGGGAAGGATTAGCACCCCCATCACGCCCGGAAATCGGTACCAAATTACTTGTTGCCTTTTGATCGATAGAAATTATTTAAAAACCAAAGTGAATTTAATAAAGAGTTCTTAGATGAAAATACGACTTAAATAGCACAGGCTTTATCGAATTGTGGCTTTGGAATTAATTAAACGTTTAATTAGAAAGGATGGCAGTACATCGGACCATAGACTAAACAGACATCATATAAGACTGACTGCCGTGTTAGTTTAGGGTTCGGATCTCGTACGTCACCTTTATGCATGGTGCAAGCAAATAAAGGATGATGCATGTTATTTTCATTTTTACGCTTTCGCTTACCTAGAGACGGTGAAAATTAACCCAAATATTCGACCGACGTCCATTAAGCTAGGACTGTCGTTTTTCGGATACCTGGGTTAATTAATACCTCTCTTAGGGTATATTTTTAAGCCCGGTTATCATGCTTGACAATTGGGCCTCATGAATGACAAGTATATATATGCATGTCATAAAAAACCAACAAAAGCCCAAAAGGCCAAAATTCACAATAAAAGAAGCATGCCTTTATTTAGCCCGAATTAACATTTCGTATCTTTAGAAACAAATCATAACGGTTCAATCAATCGAATATGAGAGCTACCAACAAATATACCAAGCTAACATTTTAACACATTCAAACCATTAATATCGTGACTTAGGCATACATCATATCCAACCCCAAACAAAACAATATATATTCGAAAAAACAGGAATCAAGCAATAAAACGAATCATGCAAGACCCACAAGATTATAACAAATATACCGTGTCAACATACATATTCGATTAAAAGGACAACACACGACATTTTAAGGCATTCATTAACACATACTAATAATAAATAGACAAAAAACCGTACCAAAATAACATATATTTGATTCACATAACCCACAATAAAGCAACACATTATGATAAATAAAAAAACAACATTCCAACAAAAAATAATAAAGAAACGCACAATAGAACGGACCAAATTGAATGAAACGCAGAAAAGCAGTGACACATACGAAAAAAAGAAAAAGGTTTTAAACTGGACATAGGGACCAAAATGAACACGGGGCGAAGGAAGGGGGACTGGATGGACAATAAGACCAAAAACGACTCGATCTGGGACGAAAAGACGAAACAGCTCAACACCTCAAGGACCTAGGACGCTATTTTCCCATGCGAAAACCCCTAAGACGCTAATAAGCCGGTGCGGAGGGACCTAACGCACTAATAAACAAAAAAAACGATCGGACTCTATAAAAACCCCTCTTAACCCATCGGACACCCCTTTTGCCCAAAACCTAGACCTAGCTATCACCCTCATATTCTCTCTCGACCCCCGAACGTCGGCCGGTGATATTCACCGCCCGGAAAACCTAAAACGCACCTCGACCAGAGAAAAAAGACCCCTAAACACAAAAACAACTCCCCAGAGAACTCTCTACGTCTAGACTCTCCTCAAAACCAAACAAAAAATAAACCTACGACACTAAACTCCCAGAAACCAAAACCCTCTCATTTGTTCTCTGAAAAAACGAATCCTAAAGCCCCCAAATCCCATTTTTCAGACCCGAAAACAGTTGCAAAAGAGGTGCTCCATGCCTCATTCCACCGACTCACCCTTCGAAGCCATGGAAAGGCCGGGGATTATCGTCGAGGAGAGACAGAAGCCAACCCAAAAAGGGCGAAACGAAGAAGGTAAAAAAAACAAACTTTCCTTTTTATTATTTGCATGGAACAATCGAGATGAGATTACCTGAAATTATGGCTGTTGTTAGTATTTCTTTTCGTGCTTTTTTTGCGGGAGATCACGAATCCCGTTACAATGAATATCGATTCGACTTTATAGTCGAATTTTCGATTGTTTTTACATTTTGGTTTATCGGATGGAAGATACCCATTGGCTCGTATATTTCCTTTGGTCGGATTCATGTGTGATTCTGTTATTCACCTGCCATTCTGTTGTCTTTTGTTTGTTTTCCTTTTTTCCCTTTTTGTTTGCTGCATTCTGATATTTGCTGATCCCCTTTTTTTGCGTGCATGATTCGTACGACGGATTGTCGTGGCTGACGTAAAGTGTCTTGAAGCACCGGTGTCCACAACCCACTTAGCATTATTCTCCACTAGATTGACTTTTGAAACCACAGCTGCAATAACGTATCCAGTGTTCTCTGCAACATTCAATTGTGGTTTGTTCTCACTTTGGCGGTCTGGCCATTGTTGGCACTGGTAGGCTTTGTATCCAGTTCGTCCGCAAATATAACAGTTGAAGGACTTCAGTGGGGCTTTGTCATTTCCTTGTTTCTTGAAATTGACCATCTTTAGAGGTTTAGCCTTCCTTTTCTGGTTCCCACGTTTCTTGGATTTATTTAACCTAGAACATAAGGCAGACCCATACTCAACTAGATTAGCCTTAAAAGACAGATGATTAGAGGAGTTCAACTTATCCTTGAGACGATTGGCCTGTTCCATCTTCATGTGGCCCACCAACTCTTCTAGAGGAATATCCACCTTCTTGTGCTTCAGGGAGGCGGTAATTGGACCAGGACTTCGACAACTTCTCGATAAGGACATTAGCTTGGAGAACCTCACACATTTGCATTCTCTCGAGAAGGATGTTAGAGACTAGCTTCTCGTAATCTTGGACTTGATCCATGATCGGCTTGTCATCAATTATCTGGAACTTGAGCGGCGACAATATCTTCAATCGCAACAATTTATTTGACATGTGAATCAAGAGATAGCCTCGAACCATCTTCTTATCCTTCTTGTACTTCTCGAAGGATGCTTGAGCGGCGACAGTATATCTTCAACAGCAGCCAGAGCATCCGCAACATTTGAGGATGATGGTGTGGGCGACGGTTGCAGTTTCAACAATACGTAGTCATGTTTGTATTACTCGAAAAAGATTAGAATACGTTGGGAAGTTGAGGATGAACGCACGCAAACATTTCAAAGACATGTATTATCACAACCACGACCACGAACTGAGCCAATCGAACGGCGATAGCAGCACACACGTGCGAGGGAGTTGTCTTACCACATTCAACATAAGAGGGAAAAGGCACCACTTAAATACCCTTCCAAAGGTATTTTCCTACCCAATGTGGGATATGTGACTCAACACTCTTGAGCATTACCAACACTAATAAATTATGAGTTTGATACATCATGTTTAGAAAATAGATGAATATTTCTTGCTCACTATCAGACAATCATTTATTCACAAACTTCGTGTGACGCTAATAGTTTCAATTTCTTGTCTCATGGAAAATCTTTTTCGCTCCGCTTAGTCCTATCTTCCTCTATTAGTGACAGGTTCTATAAGAACCGGGCGATATTATTTGGTCAAATAACTAGCGACAAACTTCAATGTTCCTTAAAATAAAATAATTTGCATTATACATCTTCAAACTTAAAGTTTGGTTAAGAACTTTAATTATTAATTAATTGAAATTAGGTGTAATTATAACGCGATAATGTTCTTTTGGTTCATGTTAAGTTGATTTTTTTCTTAGTGATAAATATGTGTGAGCAAAATTTGAATTAATTTGAAAAAAAAATCAATTTTTTCAGATATTTAATTATTCGAGTTAAAAAATTTGAGTTCATGCAGAGAAAAAATTTTATTTTGATATTTTTTTCATTTTCTAAAAAAGGATGAATGAGTGTTTTATTTTTCCTCGAGAGATTTTGGGTTGTTTTCTAAAAAACGAGAGTTAAAATGATTTATTTAGATTTTTGAATTTTTATAGGCACACAAAACGGCACCATTTGGTGCACCGTATTGACCCTCGCGATGACCCGACCCGAGGAGACGATCCTCGCGTTTCTGGTCTTAGGGCATGGTCGTCATTCCATATTTTATCTTTATGCATTTTGGTCCTTACTTCGTTTATTTATTTAATTTATGTTTTTAATTATTGCACCTTTCTTTTATTTTCTTCAAATTATATCCTACGACCTTACGGTGACCCGCCCCGAGATATGATCCACATTATACATGGTCAAGGTAATTGACTAATAAATTTAAATTTATGCTTATTTAAGTTCTACCTTTTAATTCCATGATTATCTCCTTTTGATCCTTTTTGTTTAATTTATTTATGTCTTGTCATATTTACTTATATTATATTATACATTATATATATTGTTGTGAATAAAATAATGAAGAACAACGAACAAGTATAAAAGAACAAAGAGATGAGAGAAAGAGGGAGATTCGTATTATTATCAAATACAGAATTGTGTGTACAATGCCTTCAGTAAATCATCTATTTATAGGCATAAAAAGTACATAATACATTAAACTCTAATTAATGTAGATAATATTCCTAATGATAAAGTAAGTCAAATCTCCATGATAAAGTTCTTATCATGATAGACATCCACATAGATAAATATTCATAACACTCCCCCTTGGATGTCTATAAAGATAATGTGCTTTGTTAAAACCTTACTAAGATAAAAACTAAATGGGAAAAAATTCTTTAGTGAAGGAAAAAGAGTACACACATCTTTGATACGCATAACATGTTGCCTCATTAAAAACCTTGCCAGGAAAACTCATTGGGACAAAACCTCGGTCAAGGAAAAAAAGAGTGCAACACACATTTACTCTCCCTCATGAAAACACCACAGAAGGCCTTTGAATCTTCATAATTCAATCTTGAATACTATTTTCTAAAGATCATGAGGGATGAAACTTTGGAGTAATATGTTCCATGATATATCCACATTTCAATTGAGATATACATCTTGCATTATCTCTACACAAGATAGCTTTGTATCATATCTTGTGAAAGTAAATCCACATAATTATTTCTACAATATTTCCTCAATTAGTACTCACTGAGGCGATTATACCAAATGCGCCAAAATATTCAATGAGACATGTCTAAATAAATTTCTTTGGAAATTTCCAATTGCTTCTAGTATTTTTAATCCGTCAAGGATAACTTTCCTTTTATAGGGATCCACAAAATGATTAGACGCATATAAAATATTTCATAATTGCCAAAGTAATTGCATCCACCAAAAACTCTTCATAAATCATAATTCAAGTTGTATTTGTGACTACTTATTTGTGCCTCACTTGCATTACACCTTTATATATTTAGACTGTTGGTCCAAATACTTCTATTTTAGAAGTTCAAAGCGTCTTTCTATATTGGCCAATTCAATATTTATACTTCTGGATAGATTTCTATACAAGATCCTCATTTTCTTTCTTTACTTCTATAGAAGTATTATATGTAAAATTGTTTGCGAAATCGTTGTCGACAACTTTTCTATTTTGGTTTCATTCTCGTTGTGGCATAACTCATCAAGATCTATTCAAGATTTCAATCTTTCTTTCAGGTACCTGAAACTCTTCTAGAGTTTTATTATTAGTTATTCTTTGGTCTCTTCAGGAGCACCCGCCTCCAATATATGATCATCTCATATTACTTTCCATTTACGAGAATTTTGATCATTGTAACCATTTTAACTATCATGCTTCATGCATGATTTACTTCTTCTCGCTCTAACATGTAATTTAAACTTAGAGCATTTCAGCTGATATATGAGACTTAATTACTCTCATTAGGTCAGTAAATATGTGTGGCAGTTGACATGTAATAACATGAATTATCTTATGAACTTCTAGTTCATATATGAGGATCTAGATAATGATAATTCATTTTTCTTTATCTAGTTGATTATTATCTCCTCTAATGTTGAGAAAAATCATATCATAAATGATTCTTCAATTAATGTTTAAGAATTTAAACATAAAAGGAGACTCGTACTCAATATATATTCTCAACCCTTTTTATTTACCTATTTTGTGCGTTGTGGTGGAGCAATTCAACAATATATCGCACATTCAAAAATTATAAAATGGGAAATGTATGGCTTCTGACCAAAAACCAATCATAACAGGGAGTTTATTATAACCCGTTGGCATGATACGTATAAGTGCTTCTATATGAAAATACCATATAAATAATATTTGTTTTGTTCTCATAGTTTAACTATTAAATAGGATGCATCCAATAGAAATTTTGCTAAATTGTATTTTTCATAATCAATAGGCTTCGTATCAACTGATATAGCCTGAAATATAAACTCACTAGCTTTTGCAAGACGAATAGTCTAACTGCATAATCTGAATCTTTTTATAATCAATCTCACAAACTTCTGGTTGTAAGTTGATAAAACAATGTAGATGCATCTACTAAAATTATATAAAACTTTCCACATTTGTGGATATATGGGCCCATATTTCATTCAGATATGTAAGACATGCAGTCTCAGCTTTAGTACAAGAACTTTAAGTTCTTTTGGTAAGTGGGATCTTAATCATTTCCTTTTAGAACAAGCAACACAAAAATTTTGTGTTCTTTCAATAAGTGGAATTTAATCAATTCATTTGAAAACAAGCACCCCAAAAATTTTAGGTTCTTTTAATAAATGTGCATATAAATCTCAATAGCTTTCGCATCATTATTGATTAGGATGATCTAACTGATCATACCAACTATATACAAGTGTGTATATACATTTTTTAATTTCGTAAACTTCTGGTTTACCATAACATGTGATTCAATCTCACTCGTACATGTCAAGTACGACCATTAAAATTGTTCCTTTGAATAGGAATATCTTTAGTTCTTTTAGAGCTTTCAATGGAAATTATTTTTTGGTAGCAATATATAGCTCTTTTAGAGGTTTCAACTGACATTTTGGCTACCGAACTTATATTTAAATTGGCTTATTTCAAATGCCAATTGATAACATATGTTATCTATAATTCCCAAATGGATATTTTGCGAACTCATATTGCTCTCTTAAAATTTCTACTTCTAGTGGTGACGATATTATTGCCATTAGCTGTAATTATTGCAATATTCGCAATTTTGCACTTTTCATAATGTGCTTTCTCTCAAGAATTTATTGTTCTTCTAGAGCATCAATATTTTCAGTACTTTGAGATATAATACTCATATTATTCCCTTGCATTTAAATGAGAAAATATATCTTATGCTTATGTTGAGCATAAATCGTCACCATAGATTATATTTGACAAGTAATCATATTAAACAAAATAAATAAATATCATAATATATAAATATAAATATAAAATGTAAATAATTAATATGTGTAAAGTAAGTAAACATAAAGGAAAATACATAAAAGATGAATAATTCTCTTCAATGTTATGAGAATAATTAGAAGATGATTTATTCCCTTCGAGATTTATAAGGAAATCAACAACGTCCAAATGAGTTGGACCAATATCATCTTCATCATTTTCGCAAACAAAATTTGATTTTATTTTCTTTCCTTTATCATTCAATAATGGTTGATTTTTCAGCGTACGATAAGGACGAGACCAATGGTTTATAACGTCACATTGGTAATAAAAAGGATTTCACTTTCTTAGAATAATCTCTATCACTCTTGTCATCCTTATAACCTCACTACCAGTGGGTAGAAGTATTCTTAAAATGACCATATTTTCCATTTCTATATTCATAGCCTCGACCACGACCACAACTTCTAATGTGGCTTTTATTCTTTCCATAATATAATCTCACATTCACTTTGGGGAATGGAGTAGAGCCAGTGAGCCTTTGAAACCTTTTTCATGATATTCTGTCTAAGGACAACATTATTTGTCGTGAAAAGTGGAGTATGTTTTTATTAACATATTCTCATCACAGAGAATAAAGATTTAATCGTCGTATGCGGCATTGTTAAACCAGTTCAAAAGGTCATTTAAAAACATCCTTTGAGACCAGTAGCCTCGCAGAACGTGATGTCCAGCCAATATACTTGGATTATATCGAAGTTATGTCTCTAATTGAATAATGATTTATAATATTTGCATTCACTTCAAGGAATGAAAAAGATCCAATAATCGCATGGAATAAACATCATGCTTGCATTCATTTCAGGGAATGTCTCCCATAAAACATTTTGGATCAAGACAAATTTTCAACACTTGATCTTGGGAGAAGTCTATAGTCAGTTTTTCGACACATGAGAATTATTGCTTTCGAGCAAAATTACCATGATTTATCACACTTTAAAATAATAATATAAAGAATAAAAATAAAACCAAAATTTATCGATATTGATTTTTCTCACGAGGACAATGGAGACATAGCAAATAACCGAGATAGCTTCTCATAATCCCTTTATATCACGTCTCTTTTCAAGCCATTTAAACACATGTAAAACTCAAAACACGATTAAAAATACCAAATCTCATAAGTATAATAATTGTGAATAAATATCAATGTTAAATATAAGCTAAGAAATAAAAAAATTCTTTTGAAAATAAAAAAATGAAAAAATGTGACCTTTGATTGAGTGGACGACGAATCAAGATTTAAGGGGTGCATTCAAGCCAAAATCTTTGCAATCAAACATTGGTTCACATTCTTTTCGTCGTAGATCACAAAATTGTAGTCACCAATATGAAATTGAAATTCTTTCGGGGAATCATCAATAAGAATCACGAATCGAGCGAGACCGTGCTTCAAAATCCATGGCTCGTTCAAACCTTCAAAACATACCACCATCTTCAGTTCAACGTAGGATCAAAACTTTTCCGGTAACTTCTTTGGGATTTGAACAAAGAGCACCAAAATCTTTCGAGCAACCACTAATTTTTCAAAAATTAAAATCAAATTAAAGATCAAGAGAGAAAAATAATCGATAATTAAAATATAATTGAGGAGAAGAATTTATCTCTAATTCATGCTAGAATCAACTTCTTTTCGGCAACTCTTTTAGGATTTGAATGACAAACACATCAATTGGTTAGAGTCTCGTGCTGATAACGTGTTGTGAATAAAATAATGAAGAACAACGAACAAGTATAAAAGAATAAAGAGATGAGAGATAGAGGGAGATTCGTATTATTATTAAATATAGAATTGTGTGTACAATGCCTTCAGTAAATCATCTATTTATAGGCATAAGAAGTACATAATACATTAAACTCTAATTAATGTAGATAATATTCCTAATGATAAAATAAGTTAAATCTACATGATAAAGTTCTTATCATAATAGACATCCACATAGATAAATATTCATAACATATATCATATTATTACTATTTTTACATATTTTTTATAGCGTATATTTATATTTATATGATATTTATATTTACATATATTTTTTGGGTAAACTACACAGATGACCACTGAACTATGGGTTTGGTGTCAAAATGACCACTATATTATTTTTTGCCGCAAATGCACCACACAACTATTTAAATGGTTCCATTTTAGCCACACGCCGTTAAAAAAACGAAAAAGTCGACGGAATTGTTAAAAAATTGATATAATTACACATTTGGTCCTCTATATTTATACAATATATCAATTTAGTCCTAATTTTAATCTAATAAAATTAATTAATTATTCAATAAGATGGTGACATGTGTCACACCCAATTGGAGATGGAAAAATGTTAATATGGAGACTGCTTCCAAGGGGAATCAAACTTGGGACCTTGGAATGCAAAGGGTGGGTGCTTACCATTAGGCCAAACACTTTTTTGTACTATGAGATACAATCTTTAATATATATTTAAATAGTATTAGTGCCCAGAAAAATTGAATGTGGAAGAGTTCGAAACCTATTGTTGAGGTTCCGACAACTGGAGATCAGAGCTCGAATGCGGAAGAAGTTGAGGAATTTATTCCCAAGTCGTGGAATCTGAGGCCTAGGAAGCCGATTCCTAAGCCGCAGAATCAAAATGTGGGTGGGACGAAGACAGTAGCTTCTGCTCAGGAGAACAAAACTCAGAGGTCGGAGTCGAGCCGGTCTAGGAATGCAGCTGCATTGAAGAAATCGAAGTTCTCGATTTCGCTTACTAGAGAAGAGATTGAGGAAGATATCTTTGCTTTGACCGGTTTGAAGCCGACCAGAAAGCCAAAAAAGTGAGCCAAGAATGTTCAGAAACAGCTTGGTGTAAGACTTTTGATTTACTTAATAATCTATCATCTGAAATTTGAATTTTTTTTTCTTCTAATTCTTTTATAATCTTTTGCAACTTGTTTCCTGGGATGTGGTTATCTTCGATAACACCTGAAACCTACAAAGTCCCTGACCCTCCTTTAAAGGTTTGATAATTTAGCTTATTCAAAAAGTTTAGTCCTTTTAATTGCTGCTCAAGTTATTTCGAGTAAAGGTTTGATCTTTTGTGATTGCAGGGTTAGATGGGAGTGCTGCTAAAACTGTGATTTTGAAGGGTGAGAATAAGGATAACTGCTAAACATCTTTTTTGCAGTTGAAGATTCAGAAGGGTAACAAATGTGTCTTGCTCTAGTGCCTTTTTGCCTAATATTCCGTGACAAGGTTAGAGGGATGGCGGGAGACACTATATTATGAAACTTGTTATGAATAGCTACAGCCTACAGATTGTAAATACGACTTCTCAGACGCATAAATAGGGTTTTAACCTTTCCGTTTATGTAAAAGGAAATCGTTTTTTAAGGTAGATCGTTTAGATCCCTTAGACTTTTGTGCTTGTTAGTTGTTCATGGAACTAGTTAAATATCAGAGCAGAATGATTGTATATATCCGGAAAGTTCGGGTTGCATACTTGTTTTTGAAGTGCTTGTTAGTTGTTCATGGGCACTAATACTATTTAAATATATATTAAAGATTGTATCACATAGTACAAAAAAGTGCTTGGCCTAATGGTAAGCACCCACCCCTTGCATTCTAAGCTCTCAAGCTCAATTCCCCTTGGAAGCAGTCTCTATATTAGCATTTTTCCACCTCCAATTGGGTGTGACATGTGTCACCACCTGATTGGAGGTAAATAATTAAAGACTTCCAATAAGGTGGTGACACGTGTCACCATCTTATTGAATAATTAATTAATTTTATTAGATTAAAATTAAGACTAAATTGATATATTGTATAAATATAGAGGATCAAATGTGTATTATACCAATTTTTTAACATCCGTCAACTTTTTCGTTTTTTTAACGGCGTGTGGCTAAAATGGAACCATTTAAATAGTTGTGTGGTGCATTTGCGGCAAAAAATAATATAGTGGTTATTTTAACACCAAACCCATAGTTCAGTGGTCATTTGTGTAGTTTACTTTTTTTTTTTTTGAAAGCATTTATATTTACATATATGTATGTACAGATGCGTAACATGTTTCTTTTTTTTACTTCTTAATATTATATTTATATGTCTCTCTATGTTATACGTGTTATTTTAGTAACCTAATATTTAAATTATATGTACTATATTTAAATTTTTTTCTAGTATTTGAATGTGCATTTCATTTCCATAGTTCTATTTGATTTTATATTGAATGGATATTTTAATTATTTTAGTAATCGATTCTCAAACTCAAACTCGTTTTTTTAGTTACTCTTTAGTGTCTGATCTACCTAAACCAAGTAACTGGTGATGACTCTATTTCCCCATTCTTTTTATCATTTTCCATTTTCCAAATTTTTTTTGTTATTACAGAGGTTAAAGGAAGATGAAGCTAGAAAGTATTTTCAGCAGCTTATTAACGATGTTGATTACTTCCATAGCATGAGTGTTTACCATCGAGAGGTCAAGGTACGGTATATATATATTGTGTTCGTTAGCATTTTGCCTATAAAAATTAAAAAATGTAAATATCTGTAATAAGGATGGTTGTGTTTTTTAATATGCAGCCAGAGAATTTGCTGCTGGATGGTAATTGAGTTGTTAAAGATTCAGATTTTGGTTTGAGTGTTTTACCTCAGCAAGTTGTTGTTAAGATTGGGAATTGAGAGGGATTTTGACTCAAGATATTTGGAAGAAAAGTCAAGGATAGTAAAAGCAATAAAACTTTTGATACTTTATTAAAACTTGGGATGTAAAAAATTGACATGACCTGAAAACTCGACTGAAATTTGCTCGAGTTAGAATTTAATTTAACCCGAGGATTCGATGACCCGAACCCGATTTGCAACCGACTGTTGTTGACCCGAACCCGATCTGCAACCGACTGTTGTTGACCCGAACCCGAGTTGGATCGGTTATTATAGTAACTGAACCCGACCTGCATCCGACCGAGAACGACCCGAACCCGAATTGGACCTATTATTGTGGACCCGAAACCCAACTTGCACTCGACTGAAACGAACCCGAGACCGACCTGTTTTAAACCCGACCTGTTTTAAACCCGACCTATTTTAAACCGACATGTTTTGAACCTGACATGTTTTAAACCCGATATGTTTTGAACCCGACCTGTTGTTAACCTAAACTAATATTGATCTTGCTTGATATTTACCTTACCAGTAATTTGAAAAAGTCTATAATTTGATAATTTTCAAGAGAAAAGTGAGAGTTATTTATATTATAGTGTGAGAAACTAATTTTTCACCCTTTGAATCATTAATTATTAATTTTTTATTTAAAATTTTTTTATTAAATAATTTCATTATTGATTTATTAAATTGTATATAAAAATATTAGATTATGAATCGATTTTTGCCTAATTTGTTATTGGCTTAACATGTAAATAATCTGATATTTACCTAACTTGTAATAACTAATAAGTTACAATTGAAGAAATTATTAAATTATAAATTTATTATAATATGATGTGACAAAATACATTTCATAATTTAAGATACATGATTAAGTATGATTATTAAATTAATATATTTATGTTTTTCATATTTATAAATTATAATATATAAAACATTTGAAAGTTTTATTAAATTAATAACTTGCGATTAATGAATTTAAAATAAATTATTTAAAATTTGTTAATTATAATCATTAAAATTAAAAAATAACTTTTTATATTAAATATATCATCATATTAAAAAAGGATTAATATCCTATACACTGGCGGTGGAAAGTTTTTATTTCCACAAGTGCCTCAATTATAGGGTTTAGGGTTAGTGTTTATGGTTTAGAGTTTAGGGGTTTTAGTGTAAAGGTTTAGAATTTAGGGTTCATGTTTAGAATTTAGGAATTAGGGTTAGAATTTAGGGTTTAGGGTTAGGGTTTAGTTTTAGGGTAATATGGGTGGGGATTTAGATTTTAACCTATAAACCCTAAATTTTAACCCTAAACCCAAAATTCTATCAACAATCCCTAAATTTAAAACTACTACACTTATACCCCTAAATTTTAAACCCTAAACGAAGTCCCTAACCCCTAAAACTAAGGCGCTTGTGTAAAAAAGTTTCCACAAGCGCTTGTGTATAGAACAATTACCCATTAAAAAATTATTTATAACCATTAAATTAATTGTATTAAATAGTTCATTTATTTATTAATAATTTAATCATTAGAAATAAATGACTTTAAATATCAATAATTTTATTTTATTATTTTAAAGTAATATTTAACTTAAAATTTTATATATTAATTATTTTTTTAAAGCTAAGGTGATTACAAGTAGAATCTGTTCTGAATATACTCTCAATCATTTGACAATGCATGCTCAATTACTCTGCTGTAGCTACTGGTGCTCGAACCCATGACCTCTAAGAATAACAACCGTTCCCTTAACCACTGAGGCAAGTTGGTTTGTGCATATTAATTATTAATTTTAATTATTAAATTATACATTAAATCATATAAAATGATTTAAAAATATCAATAAATGTAAACCATTATTATAATATACAAACCGGTTAATATTTTAAATATAATTTAATATATATATATATATATATTTACATATAATTTACTTAAGATAATATTAAAATATAAGATTAATTTTTTATTATATTTATAATATCAAGAAAGAGGGAAATAAAAGGGGTATGTAAAAAAAGCTAGTTGTAATAATTAAAAAAGATTTAAAAAATTTAAATTCACGCCAAAAGAAACAATTGGGGGAAAGCTTCCGCCATTTTTTTGTTTAGGGGATAATCACTCTTTAGGCCCTTCCTTGATTAGATGCTTAGGTTTTAGGTTTTAGTTTGTTTCTTTTTAGTCCTAACTTTGTTTCAATTTGGTCCTACTTTGTTTTAAATTGAGCTTAAAAGTTTGTTTTGTATTCGATTTGGTCTTTAATTGATTTAAAATTAGGTTTGGGATTTATTGTTGGGAAAACTACACCGGTTGTCCCTAAACTATTACCGTTTTCCTATTTTGGTCCCTAAACTATGTTTTTCGGCAAAACTGTCCCTTCTGTTACATAGTTCTCCTGTTTTGGGCCCCCGACGTTAAATAGCTAACGGTTTTGCTGACGTGGCATTTTCTAAATATTTTTTAATAGTTTCTCTCTCCTCTTAAAAAAATGCCACGTCAGCAAAACCGTTAGCTATATAACGCCGGGGACTAAAACAGGAGAACTATGTAACAGAAGGGACGATTTTGCCGAAAAACATAGTTTGGGGACCAAAATAGGAAAATAGTAATAATTTGGGGACCATCGGTGTAGTTTTCTCTTTATTGTTTTAGGGTTAGTGTTTGGGGTTTATATGATTATTTTAGGGATTAGGGTTTAAGGGATAAAGTTTAGTGTTTATGAGTTTAGTTTAAGGTTAAGGTTAAGGTTTGAGTTTAATGGGTATTTGGGTATAATTAGGGGTATACATACACACATACATACATGCATACATACATAAATACATGATACATACATACTACACACGTGCGCACGCACGAGCACCTCCCCCACCCATACTAAAACTTACATTGTAAACCCTAAACTCTAATACACACATTGTGTTAATGTAAATATATATATATATATATGTATTAATGTAAATATATATATGTATTAATGAATATACATATATATGTATAATATACATATACATATATATACATTAATACATACTAGATCCTAAACTCTAATACACCTACATATATATTAATACATATACATATACATACTAAAACTTACATTCTGAACCTTAATACGTATATTCTACTTATATATGTATTAATGTATATATATCTATTAATGTGTATATACATATATGTATATATACATATACATACTAAACCCTACTACATATATATGTATTAATATATATATATATATATATATATATATATATATATATGTATGTATTAATGTATATATATATATGTGTGTATTAATATATATACATATGTATTAATAAATATATATATGTATGTATTAATATATATATATATATAGTTTAGGGGTTAAAGTTTGAGGTTTATGGGTATAGTTTAGTGGTACACATACATAATATACATACATATATATGTATTAATGTATGTATATGTATATGTATTAATATATATGTATATGTATTAATGTATATATATATATATATTAATATATATGTATGTATGTATATCTATATATATACATATATATATGTATATATATACATACATACATACATATATATTAATATATATACATTAATACATATACATATATATACATTAATATATATATATATATATATAGTAAAACTTATCTACATACATATATATTATTTTTAGTCCAAATTGACCACTAATCTTTATTTGTTTGTAATTTAGTCCAATGTTTATAATTTTAATTTAATATCTTTGTTCATTATAGTCCCTAAAGCTTTATTTTTATTCCAAATTGACCCCTATTCTTTTTTGTTTGTAAATTAGTCCAATGTTTATAATTTTAATTTAATATCTTTGTTCATTATAGTCCCTAAAAACTTATTTTTATTCCAAATTGAACCCCTATTCTTTTTTGTTTGTAATTTAGTCAAGTGTTTATAATTTTAGTTTAATATATTTGTTCATTATAGTCCCTAAAACTTTATTTTTATTCCAAATTGACCCCTAACCTTTTCTTGTTTTTAATTTAGTCCAATGTTTATAATTTTAATTTAATATATTTGTTCGTTGTAGTCCTTAAACCTTTATTTTTATTCCAAATTGACCCTTGTTCTTTTTTGTTTATAATTTAGTCCAATATCTATAATTTTTATTTAATGTCTTTGTTAATTATAGTCCCTAAAACTTTATTTTTATTCCAAGTTTACACCTATTTTTTTTGTAATTTAGTCAAGTGTTTTTAATATGATGATATTTTTATTCATGTTAGTCCCTAAAATTTTGTTTTTCACAAAAATTGACCCATTTTAATATATATTTTTTTTAATTTACTCTAATATTTTATAAATGAATCATTTGATGATATTTTTTTCGTTCTATTGCCTAATATTTATTTTTAATGTGATTCGTATTCGTGAAAGGCGTTGAATAATTACCTCGAACTTGATGACCAACCCAAAGTCTATCGACTATTTGTAATAAATTCAAACTTAATATGAAATCAAAACCCGAATTAACCCGACCTGAAATGAACCCTGAAACGAACCTGACCTAAAACGAACCCGACCTAAAGTCTATCCAAACCCGAATTAACTCGTCAATTAACCGTTTTGACCCGACCTGAAATGAACCCGACCTGAAATGGACTTGACCCGAAGCTAACCCGCACTCGACCTGAGTCGATTCAAAACATCAAATCGACCTGAAAATGACATGTATCTGATTTGAACCGACCTGACAGGACCCGACCTGAAACCCATCCTATTACCTATTTTTACATCCCTAATTTAAATATTATTTACAATATATATACTAATAAAGAAACTGATTCTTTAATCAGTTAATTAACCAGCTGTCAACAACTAATACTAACTACCTATAACTATATTCTAATAGCCCCCTCAAGTTGGAGCATACAGATTCTGAATGCCCAACTTGATTACAGATTCTTGAAATAGTGATGGCTGAAGAGCCTTTGTAAAGCAATGCACAAGCTGATTGTGAGTCGAGACATAAAGCAATGTTATAAGTCCTTGTTGTGTCTTCTCTCGAACAAGATGACAGTTAATCTCGATGTACTTGGTCCGTTCATGATAAACTGGGTTCTCTGCAATTTTGACAGCAGACAAATTGTCACAATAAAGACTAGCTGAAGAGAAAGGAATCTGTAAATCAGAAAGGAGATAAGAAATCCATTGTATTTCACAGGTTACAGAAGCTAATGCCCTGTACTCTGCCTCACTAGATGATCTTGAGACGGTTTGTTGTTTTTTCGATTTCCAGGAGATCAAAGAAGGTTCTAAAAACACACAGAAACTAGATGATCTTGACTTCTGTGAATCAGGGCAAGATGTACAGTCTGAATCTGAAAAAGCATTAAGTTTCTGATTATTGTTAGCAGGAAAAAAACAACCTCTGTTCAGGTGTACCCTTTAGGTATCGAAGAATTCTATGAGCAGCAGCCATGTGAGTTTCAGTAGGTATAGACAAAAACTGAGATAATATCTGGACATCATAAGCAATATTTGGTCTAGTATTAGTGAGATAATCAAGTTTTCCTATAAGTCTCCTATAAGAAGTAATATCAGTCAAGGGAATACCATCGTTTTTAGACAATTTACAATTCAAAGGTGTAGAAACAGGTTTAGATCCCATAAATCTAGTTTCCTCTAATAGATCTAAAGTGTACTTTCTTTGACAAAAGTTTATACCTTTGGAAGATTTTGCTACTTCAAACCCAAGAAAAAAAATTCAAATCTCCTAAATCTTTGATTCTAAAAGTCTCATGTAGGAACTGTTTTGTGTTACTTATAGAAGCAGAATTTGGACTAGTAATGACAATGCCATCAACATACGCTGCCAGAGCAATAAAATCAGAACCTGCACCTTTAATAAAAAGAGAATTATCAGATGCAGCCTGTTTGAAACCTTGATTAATTAAAGCAGCAGTTAGCCTTTCATTCCATTGTCTATGAGCATGTTTTAAACCATATAGACTTTTTTTTAATTTACAGACCAAACAAGAATCCTTCGGAGAAAAACTAGGAGGCGGTTCCATATAGACTTCTTCATTTAAAAAACCATGTAAGAAGGCATTATTAACATCTAACTATTGTAATTTCCATTTTTAGCAGCAGCAACAGCTATAAGAGTTCGAATGGTTGTAATCTTAGCAACAAGACTAAAGGTATTGATAAAATCTATGTTTGGTTGCTGAGTGTACCCTTTGGCAACAAGCCTAGTTTTGTACCTTTCTAAAGTACCATTTGATTTTAACTTATTCTTGTAAACCCATTTACAACCAATTGTTTGTTTTCCTAGAGGCAAAGGTACTAAATCCCAAGTTCTATTATTTTCTAAAGCTGATATTTCTTAAGCCATAACATTTCTCCAACATTCATGTGCAACAACATGCTTATCAGAACTAGGTTCTTTTAAAATATCAACAGAATTAATATAACGCTGATATGGAATAAAAATGCTATTGTAAGAATAACATGATTAATATTGTGAGGAGTTGTCTTGGAAGAAGTCTTTGCCTTTGGTAGATCCACTTGATAGTCCTTGAATTTGCTTGGCATCTTAGCATTTCTAGAAGGTCTTATAGGTTGAACAGAAACAAGATCACTAGTCAAATTATGTTGTGAGATATCAATTGAAGGTGTGTCTTCAATTCTTTCAGGATTTTCAAGAACAATGTCATTACTTGAGGAACTGTTAGAATTTTCAAGTGCATGATTTATACCAGTTTGTTTTATGGGTAAGAAATCATCAAGCAAATCATTATTTTCATAAGTTGATAGAATGACTTCATAATGGGAATTAGTGTTTTTAAAAGGAAACTTGGTTTTTGAAAAAACTACATCTCTATATACAAAGACATTCTTTGTCTCTAAATCAAAAAGTCTGAAACCTTTTAATGTTCCTTGGATACCCAAGAAATAAACTGTAAAGTGCTCATAAGTCCTATATTTTATATGCATTCCATCTCATATTATTGTTGTTCTTAAGTACATTTTAGGCATATTTAGGTGCATGCATGGATTATTTACAGTATTCTTTATTCTACCATGTTTCTATTGAATATGTGTAATTTGGTGAGAAAAGATATTGTTTTAATTTAGTTTTAGTTTCAGGTACTAGAAACTGGTAGAAGGAGAGACGAGCTGATGCTAAGGCAACATACCAAGGAGCTATACTGAAGCAGCTCAACACAAAGAGAAGTGTTGTCGAGTAGCTGTCGTCGCCATACCTTCTGCCCAGGGTAGCAACCTAAGCAATTGTTGAATTGGAGTGCGATTGGAAGAGCTTAATTTTCTGAGTCCAATGAGCCCATCCACGCAATTTATCAATGCCAGAAACAACAGACTGAGCTGCCCAAGGGGAGATTATCCAAGGCGGCTTAAGGTTACTTGTGCCACAAGGAGTCCAACTTCAAGTCAAAGAAGTCAGAATTTAAAGGATGCATTCAATGCTAAAGCTACTTTATGATGAGGAAGACTTCTACTCCAAGGAGGACTTACCCTAGGCCATGCCCTATATATATCCGATTATACCTTGTATTTTAGACATCTTACACCATATAATCGACATAGTCTAGTTTCTCTTGTGTTTTCTTGACGCCACTATGTTCTAAATTCTCTAGGGTTTAGGTTATGTTGTAAAGTAGTTGTGAGAATGGTTGTTTTAGGTTTTAAGTTTGTTTTTGCAATAAATTTAAGGTTTGCTTATTTCATGTTCTTCACTGTTTTCAATTGAGTCGAGAGATCAATTGGAGGCAATCTATTTGTTTGGTATCGAGAGAGTCAAACTCACGAAAGAAGTAAGCACGATCTCATCAATACCAAGTGTTGATCAATCCAGCCTATACATAGGTTACGGTTTAAGGAGGCTAAAAAGGAATGAACTAAAGGTTGTTGTTCATTGTATGATTCACGTCGAGGGTTATCATCTGCAGCGGGCATCAATAGTATTCTGACTTAGACATAAGTTGAATCATTATCGAAGCGTTTTGCCGAGCCTTGAAGGTCTGCCGAGTTTGCCGCCGAGCCAATTGTCTGTTCCACCTGCCGAGGCAGCGAAAGCGTCAAAGCAGCTAATTTGTCATCCTCCACCAAGGCAGCAAAGTCTGGCAGCGCAAAGCAACTTAACATGTTCAACGCAGTTTCACACTACTAAGCAGCATAACCTGACCCATTCCACCACCCTGATCTTTTCTATCAAATTACTTGTGTTCTTTACTTTACTTTACAAAACTAAAATTTACTTGTGCACTTATTTTCTGTGCAACAATTGCAATTCGAATAAGCTATCCAATCCCTATGGGAGACGATATCTTTTATACTATAACTTGACAAGAGTGTGCATTTGCGCTTCTATTTAGAGAACATCTAAATGCTCTACAAGTTTTTGGCGTCGTTGCCGGGGATTGGCAACAGTAAATTCATTTTTATATTTCTACACTTTTATTTTTATTTGCATTTAATTTTAGTTTTATTTTTACATTATATTCGAAAAAAATGAATTTTACAGTTTTCTTGTCTAGTGCATGACCAGAGCAAACCCATCGGGAGAAATCGTTTTCTTTTACGAGATCGAACGAAGAGCAAGAGAACTTAAGAAAGAAGCAAGAGAAGCTTTCACGAAAGCCAAGGAAGAAGGAAAGGCAGAGGCAGCCATGCATAACGGCCGAGACGACAACAATGCCCATAACGGCAGGGATGGGAAGCAAGATCCACCGCCTAGACAGCAGCCACCAGTTCCGCCCATGCAGCAACAGTATGTGCGCTCCAACGCTCCACCAGGGATTATTTGGAGCATGACTTTAGGGGATTTGACTCAACTGTTGTAGAGCCTGAAATCGAAGCAGATCACTTCGAACTGAAGCTCGTAATGTTCAACATCATAAACACACTGGGGAAATTTGGAGGAACTGCCACAGAAGATGCTTGGTAGCACTTGAGAGGATTCCTAGACATATGCAGAGCTTTCAAGATAAATGTAGTCCATCAAGACGTGCTGAAGCTGAGATTATTCCCTTATTCACTGAGGGATAGGGCAAAGCAATGGCTAAACAACCAACCGGCGAGATCATTCAATACTTGGACGGAGTTGTGCAAAGATTTCTTAGATCGTTTCAGTCCTTCAAACGTCACATACAGGTTGAGAAACAAGATCACTGCCTTTTCCCAAGGGGACGGCGAACCAATGTATGAAGCTTGGGAAAGGTACCAATAGATGCTAAACAATTGCCCGCTTCACGGTTTCCCATCCTGGACTCAAGTGTCGATGTTCTACAATAGAGTAAATCAACCGACACGAATGATGCTCGACGCCTCAGCCAATGGAATCATCCTGGATAGACCACTTGAGGAGGCACTACATATTCTTAACAGAATTGCCAAAAATGACTACAAGTTCCCTACAGCCCGCCGCGACGGCATAAGGCGGCCCAGCTGCTATGAATGAAGTAGAGGCCACTGAATCTGTTAATGCCCGCCTGGATAAACTAATAGAGCTGGTGATGAATATGGCCAAAGGAAAAACATATGAGGCCAAGTCTGTGGAGCCATTTTGTGATGAGTGTGGAGGCAGCCACGATTCCTCTAAATGCAGTGAAATCGCCAACTTTATGGGAACTTACGAGATGAACAACAGGCCCAACACCAACACATACAACCCATGTTGGAAGAAGCATCCGAATTTCTCTTGGAGTAACCCCAACACGGCTTCAAATCCAACTCAGCAACCAGGAGGATACCAACAAAACCTATCATGACAGTAACCTCAGTAGCAACATAATATGAATAATAATTTATTAGAATCTACCCCACATACTTTTATGTCCCGAACTAGTGATTTTATTAATAAGACTGAGTCTTTTATGGACAGGACAGAGATGAGGATGAACAACCAGGAAGCTACAATAAAGAATCTGGAGACCCAGTTTGGGTAGTTCATGGAGATCATAAGCAACAAGACAATGGGTGCATCATCTACTAGCACAGAGGTCGCAGCCAAACCCACCTATGAGCAGTGTAAAGCTATAACTACAAGAAGTGGGAAACAAATGGATGAGCCCAGAGTTGAGCAGCCAAAGGAGAAGCAGCTAGAACTACCTGCTGCAGCAGTACACGAACAACACACTAGGGCAACACAACAAACTGATGCCCAAGCAGATGATGGTAGCCTTGACACAAATGATCCTGAACCACCACAGATCAGGTTTCCCTGCAATGAATGCATACAAGACATTCTTATGTCGGCGCTCTTCCCCCAAAGGCTTAAACAGTAGAAATAAGAGCACCAGTTCAAGAAATTCCTTGATATTCTAAAGCAGGTGCACATTAACATCCCACTCGTGGAAGCCATACAAAACATGCCTAATTACGCGAAGTATCTAAAGGATATGGTTTCCAAGAGGAGAAGAATTGAGGAATTTGAGATGGTAGTTGTCACTGAAGAATGCATGACAATGATGCATAATAAGGTTCCGCCCAAGAGGATAGATCCAGGCAGCTTCATCATCCCATGCAAGATAGGCATCAACCATAACCTGAGAGCCCTATGCGACCTAGAAGTGAGTATAAATCTGATGCCCAAGGCTGTCTTCAACAAACTAGGAATCATGCAAGCAAAACCAACCTCCATTATCCTACAGCTTGCTGACCATTCCTTTGTGCAACCATAGGGAAAAGTTGAAGATATCCTGGTACGAGTGGGCAACTTCATTTTTCCTGCAGATTTTCTTATCATGGACTGTGAGGCAGATGAGAACGCCCCCATCATCCTTGGGCGACCATTCCTAGCCACGGGAAAAACATTGGTAGATGTGGAGAATGGAGAACTCATCATGATAGTGGACAATCAGAATATAAAAATACATGTCCTACAGTCCACGAAGCCAACTAAGGGAAAAGAAGTCTACCAAGACACACATGCCTCCAAGGATAGCCAAGAGACAGGGCAAGGCATCTGCTGCCAGGGCAGGAATCAAAGCAACAAGAACCCTAAGGAGCTGGACAATCCACCTAGACAACAAGCAAATCACAACCATCTCAGGAAGTGGTTATGCTTGGGATACGCACCTCAATGCACTCCCAACATAACTTAAATTATTTTTAATTTCTTTCTTTTTATTTTTATGTTTTAGGATTAAATTTTAATTTATTTGCAATTTATTTTCAACATTTTTATTTAAGTATTTTTCAATTTTTCTTTATTTAGTTTATTATTTTATTTTTAGTTTTTAGGAATAAAGAAGCAGGAAAAAAGAGACGACCCAACAAGGAGCCCGCCCACCATCCCTCTGAAATAGCTTAGGGCAGCTCAGCGCAGAAACCGCGTAACGGCTAGTTGACTGCCAACGGCTAGCTACCAACGAATACATTAGTAACGGACAGAAAACTCGTAACGTGCACGGAGCAATTTGCCCGTTGGGAAGTTAATGTCGCCATGGCACCTCTTGGCACCCTCTATATAAGATCCACTATTTCATTAACTTTTTCTTTACTTTCATCTTCTTGTTTACCTACTCTTGTGTCCATTGCTCTCTTTCTAAGTCCTTTCTTTTTAGTTTCAGATTTCAAATATCGTCCCACACATGGCATCAGCATCACAATCCAAACCCACCTTTCAGATTTCAAAAACCGTCCCACACATGGCATTAGTTTGCTAATAGATCGATATGGGAGGAACAAGGGTTCCATTACTCACAGCCGACAGGAGATCTCGGCCTTGAGCCCACCCTATTCGAGAAAATCCACAGCAAGGGTTAGGAAATCTTCGCAAAACAGCTAGAGGTGGCCAACATCACGCTCGTACGAGAATTTTATGCCCACCACCCCCGCCCAGAGCTACCCTTTGTTTTTGTCCAAGGAGAGCCTGTCAAACTCAATGTCGCCGTGATCAACAGTTTCTACGGACTATAGATGGACGAGAACCCTCACGAAGAATGAAGGCAGTCACTGACGGCTGCTGACTATGACAGAATGAAGGCACGACTGTGCGAACCCAACATGTCGTGGTTGGTAGGAAAACATAGCGGCTCAGTGCAACGCCGCTGATTACTACCTGAGCCGGTGCTATGGAACACATTTATAAAACGACGTCTGCTGCCCACCTCTTATAATTCAACAGTGGATCGACCACATCTCGCGCTCATTCACTCCATCATGACAAATCAGCCAATAAACGTTGGTGAAATAATCTGCAAAAGAAATCCATAATTGCTACCGAAAATCCATGGGCCGGCTATACTTCCCCTCTCTCATCACGGGTTTGTGTGCCAATTTCAATGTCCCAACCGACCCAAACGACGTGATGACCACTGCCAAGAAGGATTGGACAAGGAAAATTCAGCTCCAAATGATGTAGGCCCCAAAGACAGAACATATCACTCCGAGCCAGCCATCAGCCGCTCAGACATCCACTCTGGCAGCACAGGGTAGTACTGAAGTTGCCCAAAACAATGAAGTCATTGCAATGCTCCACACTCTTATCGACAACAACAAATGGATAGAGTAATAGCAATTGACGTTCATAAAGTATGTGGGGGAAGTACAAGATGCCTTTGTGGCTTACTTAATGTAGAAATTTCCCAACGATGCCCCCAATCTGCCCAGATTTCCAACAAACCTAGACGCTGCAGTTGAACCCCGAGAGGCTACATCATTAGACGCAGTTGCCCGCCATGTCGCCAGATGCCATCTCCGATGCACTATTCGTCTTACTTCGCCACCTCTTCCTCTCACATGGTGGCCGACACTCCCAAGAGGCATTAGCAACACCTCTCTCCGGCGATCACAGCGGCGATGAAGGCGGACTCCTCCCCGTCCAACGAGGTTGAGCAGCAAACGACAGTAACAACGGCACCCATGGCAACAGAGGATCCACAAGTAGAACCAATGGCGGAGCCAACCAGGAAGAGAAAGCGAAACATAATCTCAGCCGAGCCAGAGGAAGAGGAGTCAGAATCTGAACCATAACAAAGTGAAGCTCCTCGCCCCCAGCAACCGCGGACAACAAAGATATCACCCACCAAGTCTACCGCCCGAACATTTTCCAGTCGTCGCCTTGTCATCCAATCTTCCTCGTCCTTCTCTGTCAAAAAAACCCCAGCCTATTCTCAGCCCTCCGCCAACTGCTAGAGTTGTTTCTTTTCTTTTCTTTATTTTATTGCTTATTTTTATGTTTTAATTATCATACGTGTACTTGTATTTATATTTTTTTGTTTTTCTTTCTTGTAATTAATTTTGTGCATTGAGGGCAATGCATGTCTCGAATTTGGGGGGTTAGCACTCATTTTGTTTAGACATAACTAGTGCATATAGGTTGCATAATGTATTTGCCTTAAAAAATTAATCTAAAGAAAAATTTTGTTAGAACTTGTGCCTATGATAGGATAGCCGATTTTAAATTTTTCGCACCAAATAAAAAGAACTTAATTTTGGGGAATGCGTGATGTAAACTTAGAATTTTTTCTATTAATGCCAAAAATTAAAAAAAAAAACTATTGTTACTTGCTAAATTTGATTGAATTTCTGATAAACATTGTCTGCTTGAATTATTTGTAAAATTCTAACATGGTTGCAGGAAAGTGTCGCGGCAGGCAACAAACAGAAAAAGAAAAGCACTGCCACGACATGAAAGAAAAAAAATTATGCTATTTTTCCCTAAGGTGCCTGAAAACCGGCTCTAGGAAGAATCATGTGCAAGGACACTCCGCTGCTTCAAAGTCCACGAATCTGAAAATTCTTGAAGTGACGGACAAATTAGCATGAGTGAATGGAAGTCTTCACGAGATGACTCTACTCAATGGGTTTGGGGTTTTGTAGTTTGCTCCTACCCTAATTTCAGACCTAGAAGAGTAGTTGTGATGAGCTGAAGCCCTTATTGCCATGATTATAAACTATGATTAATTATGCTGCCTCGACAACAACCTTACATTACCATGACATCATCTTTGTTTACTTAGAATATTCTTTAGATTCAACCTGTACACAGTTTCTGCACACACTTCACTGGCATTATAGTTTAATTCTGAGGTAATTCATGCTATTCTCCTTTCACTAATCTAAAGATAGTCGCCACGGCCTTGAGGTGTTAAATCAAGTTTAAAACAAGTTTTTCTTTCTGGTTAGTGCAAAGGTCAAGTATGTTTAGGATTGCATTGCTTGAGGACAAGCAATAGTTCGAGTTTTGGGGTGTGTAAAGTGCTCATAAGTCCTATATTTTATATGCATTCCATCTCATATTATTGTTGTTATTAAGTACATTTTAGGCATATTTAGGTGCATGCATGCATTATTTACAGTATTCTTTACTCTACCATGTTTCTATAGAATATCTGTAATTTGGTGAGAAAATGTAATGTTTTAGTTTAGTTTTAGTTTCAGGTACTAGAAGCTGGCAAAAGGAGAGAGGAGATGAGGAGCTGATGCTGAGGTAGCAGACCAAGGAGTTGTACTGAAGCAGCTCAACACAGAGAGAAGTGTTGCCGAGTAGCTGCTGCCGCCATACATGCCGCCCAAGGCAGCAACCTAAGCAATTGTTGAATTGGAGTGCGATGGGAAGAGCTTAATTTTCGGAGTCCAATGAGCCCATCCACGCAATTTATCGATGCTGGAAACAGAAGACTGAGCTGCCTAAGGGGAGATTATCCAAGGCGGCTTAAGGTTACTTGTGCCACAAGGAGTCCAACTTCAAGTCAAAGAAGTCAGAATTTAAAGGATGCATTCAATGCTAAAGCTACTTTATGATGAGGAAGACTTCTACTCCAAGGAGGACTTACCCTAGACCATGCCCTATATATATATATATATCCGTTTATACCTTGTATTTTAGACATCTTACACCACATAGTCGGCATAGCCTAGTTTCTCTTGTGTTTTCTTGCCGCCACTATGTTCTAAATTCTCTAGGGTTTGGGTTATGTTGTAAAGTAGTTGTGAGAATGGTTGTTTTAGGTTTTAAGTTTGTTTTTGCAATAAATTCAAGGTTTTCTTATTTCATGTTCTTCATTGTTTTCAATTGAGTCAAGAGATCGATTAGAGGCAATCTATTTGTTTGGTATCGAGAGAGTCAAACTCACAAAAGAAGTAAGCACGATCTCATCAATACTAGGTGTTGATCAATCTAGCCTAGACATAGGTTAGGGTTTAAGGCGGCTAAAAAGGAACGAACCAAAGGTTGTTGTTCATTGTATGATTCACGCCGATGGGTATCACCTGCAGCGAGCATCAACAGTATTTTGACTTAGACATAAGCTGAATCATTATCGAAGCGTTCTACCGAGCCTTGAAGGTTTTCCGAGTTTGCCGCCGAGCCAATTGTCTGCTCCACCTGCCAAGGCAGCGAAAGCGTCGAAGCAGCTAATCTGCCATCCTCCGTCGAGGCAGCAAAGTCTAGCAGCGCAAAGCAACTTAACCTGTTCAACACAGTTTCACACTACTAAGCAGCATAACCTGACTCATTCCATCACCCTAATCTTTTCTATCAAATTACTTGTGTTCTTTACTTTTCTTTACAAAACTAAAATTTACTTGTGTATTTATTTTCTGTGCAGAAATTGCAATTCGAATAAGCTGTCCAATCCCTGTGGGAGACGATATCTTTTATACGATAACTTGACAAGAGTGTGCACTTGCGCTCCTATTTAGAGAACACCTAAACTCTCAACATAAACACTTTGTAGCCTTAGCATGCAGTTTTGTCCTAGGTTTAGGCTGCACAGAAGCATAAGCTAAACATCCAAATATCTTAATATTATCAAGCTTAGGTTTTGTCTGAAATAATTCTTCAAAGGGTGTTTTATTTTGTAAAATAGGAGTACGAGTTCTATTGATTAAAAAGACAGAATGTAAGACATAGTCTATCCAGAAATTCAATGGTAAATTAGCTTGAATTTTTAAAGACCTAGCAACTACCAAAATATGATGATGCTTTCTTTCTACAATACTATTTTGTTGTAGAATGTAAGTACATGAGTTTTGATGAATTATGCCTTTGGATTTAAAGAAATCTAACATATCAAATTCATGTGCATTATCAGTACATATACATTTTATTTTAGTGGAAAATTGAGTATCAACAAGTTGACAAAATTCAACAACAAGATTTCGGACATCAGATTTATTCTTCATAGGAATTAACCAAATATATCTACTCTTATCCTCAACCACGGTTAGAAAATAGGCATGCCCATACAAACTTTTAACAGGAAATGGACCCCAAACGTCCATATGCACTAAATCAAACAAAAATTCAGAACTGAAATTACTAACAGGAAAAGGAAGTCTCTTCTGCTTAGCTAAGTGACAAACATCACATTCAGAACAAGAATCAATAGGAATAGCACTATGTAACTAAGAAAAATGTTTCATCCTTCCATGAGAGGGATGCCCTAATCTAGTTTGTCATAAGCTTGAAGAAACAAGAGAACAAACTGTGGACTTATGGTTTGAAGCAGAAACTGGAATATCCAGTGCATAGAGACCATTTAGATGCTTAGTTGTACCAATCATTCTCGAACTGAGTACATCCTGTATACAACATCCAATAGAAGAAAAAATTAGAGAAATAGCTTTATTCTTAACCAATTGAGACACATAAATTAAATTGAAATTAAAGTTAGGAATATGCAAAACATCTTGTAAAGTTAAAAAATTATTAATATGCACAATTCCTATATATTCTACTTTAACTAGAACATTATTAGGCAATCTAACATACTTATCTTGTACAACATGATATTCAGTAAAGAAATAGTAATATGATCCGTAGTCCCTGAATCAACAATCCAAGGACTAAACATGTGCTTAGAATTGGAACAAGAAAGAATAATACTTGTCTCTTCTTGTGGAATAGTGTCAAAAGTGGATGAAAGCATGTTTACAACAGATTCTTTAGTAGCAGTGGAAGAACCCTTTGTTTGAAGCAAGGCCATCATACTTTCATATTGTTCTTTGGTAAAAGAAACAGAACGAACCTCATCTTTATCCATTGGTTCAGGAGTGGGCAAAAATGATTCATTACTCGACGAACCAACATGATTAACTCTACTGTTCTAATTTCGAAATCTAAAATCAGGAGGGAACCCATGCTTTCTATAGCATTTGTCAACTGTATGGCCATACAACCCACAAAAAGTGCACATAGGTCTCTTATTACCTAAAGCAGGCTTCCTAGTACTAGAATACCTATTATCTTGCCTATGAACAACATTCCGTTCCCCAGTCTTGAAAGAAACCTTATCATCCATTAGTATATTAGAATCAATAGAAACAATAGCAACATTAATCGACCTCTCATGTTAAATAACAATGGAAAAAAACTTCATTAATTGAAGGCAGAGGTTTCAACATAAGAATCTGAGATTTTTGCACCGAAAAATTCTCATTCAACCCTCTTAAAAATCGAAGCAAAAAATTTTGTTTATGATATTTCAAAGAAGAACAGTCACAAGCAATTAACGGATGCAAGTTTCAAATCTCAGCCCAGATAGTTTTCAATTGCGTGTAATAGGTATTAACAGGAAGAGTACCTTGTTCCAAGGAGTAAAAATCTTAAAGCAAATCAGAGATTCGAAACAAATGTCCTTGATTTAAGTGATCGAAAAGGTCAGCCCATAACTCAGAAGCACTGTCGATCCAAATCACGCTCTGAGCGATTTCTTGATTCAAAGCTCTTTGAATCCACGAAAGAACAAGATTGTTACATTTGATCCACGCAGAAAACCGAGGATCATCTTCACTGGGTTGCTTAATTGAATAGTCGACGAGCCCAAGCTTATTTTTTGAAATAAGCGACATCCGCATCGATTGAGCCCACACATGATAGTTGTCACCGTTCAATAAAGAAGAGGTTAACACCAGCGCCGAGTTCTCGTTTGGATGGATGTAGAAAATATCAGTCGGATCATCGTTCTTAAAGATCACGGGATCTCCTGTAGAACGAGATTGAGAACTCTAAGAGTCTTCTGATACCGTGTTAAGATTGAGAATTGAGAGAGATTTTGACTCGAGATATTTGGGAAAGGAAAAGTCAAGGATAGTAAAAGCAATAAAACTTTCGATACTTTATTAAAATATTATTTACAATATATATACTAATAAAGAAACTGATTCTTTAATCAGTTAATTAACCAGCTGTCAATAACTAATCCTAACTACCTATAACTATATTCTAATAGTTGTCTTATGAAACTGCTCTCTTTCTCTTAATGATAAGCAAACAAATATGCACAAAAGAAATATGATTTACATGTTTGTATGTATGTATAACAATGTTGTGCTGATGCTGATTATTTGTAAGTTCATTTGTGTTTTTTAAATTATGGCTAAAGGGGGTTTTTTGTCCCCGAGTTCGACTCAAATTAGCAATGTCGCCCCGCGTGCGAAAATGCGTTCAATTAGGTCTTTATGTTTGCACATTGCAGCAAATTAGCCTCTTGACCAACGTTGACCGGCAGAACCGTTAACTACTACATATGTGGCCGTTAACTACATGCCATGTCACGGCTGACGTGGCATCAATTTTTTTTTAAAAAAATAATTTTTTTCATATTTATTTTTATATTAAATTTTAACTAATTAGATGATAACGCGTGACATCATTCGATTGGTTTTAAAGTAAAGAGTTAAAATAACTCATGAATTGAAAGGGTTGGAAATCAAACCTAAGTTTGGTGGGGGAAAGCTTAACGCTTCACCACCAAACCAACCTCTTAACATTATCAATAAACACCGAATGTTTAATATAACCTCATTATCCTGCCAATTTCAAAGCTTCACGTTTTCTTCTTAAAACAGAGAATTGAGAGAACTTCCATTTTTATGCAATAAACCTTATTGATAAAATAGGATACAAAAATAATAATTCAGAATCATAGAACAAACTAGATACACATTGTCAAACTATTAACTCAACTAAACTAACTGAATAAAAAATGTTTCTTCTAAACGTTCAAGTGATGGAGTGTACAACAATCCAGCAAAAGTAAGTAAAACAAATCATCTTAAAGCTTCCAATTTCATGGCGTTGGTGGGTGTTTTTAAAGTTTTGGTGGCTTTCATTTGTTTTCTAATTCTCAGTTGCTTGAGTAATTCTAACGAGGGGCAGCCAATAACTTTTTTTGTTGTCGAAATGATATTGCAACTCTTACTCAATGTTCACCGAGTTCACGATTGGTGCACTGAGATTCTCCAAAGATGTCACTGCACTTCGCTTTTCATCGGTCTTGTTAAACATTGAATATAAACCCTAAATGAGCTAAGAGAAAAGTAGAGTAAAAATTCATTTCATTTCATCATACTAAGATGCTTTTACACTTGCTAATACAAGAGATTTTTAGAGAAGATTGAGCTGAGCTACGCTGCAGCAATGCTGCATTTACAGCTCATGTTGGCTCGTCTCGTAACTGCATGGAGTGCAGTTAGGCAGCTAGGGTTTACAGCTGTATTCAGCTGAGTTTGTTGGAGAGGTTGCAACAGAATTGTTGCTAGCTGGTTGTTCATCTAATATTTCCCATGCTTCTTCGATTTCTGAGAATTTTCGAACACATAGCTGGTTGCGAAAGAGCTGAAACTGAGCAAGAGAGATGGGCTTGGTAAGAGCATCAGCAACTTGGCTTGAGGCTGGTACATAACGAACCTGTAGTTGCTGGGAGGAGACCTTTTCTCTAACAAAGAATAAATCGAGATCCACATGTTTGGTTTTGGCATGCATGACAGGGTTTGCTGCCATTGCCACAACACTTGTGTTATCACTCCAAATAATTGGAGTGGCATCAAGGGAAATGTGCATGTCATGGAGCATAGCTTGAAGCCAGAGGATATCAGATGCAGCATCTGCTATGCTGCGGAACTCAGATTCAGCAGTGGATCTAGAGACAGCTCGTTGTTTGCGAGAACACCAGGTAATTAGATGCATGCCAAGGTAGGAACAGTGACAAGAGATGGATCGTCGATCACCGGGATCACTGCCCCAGTCAGCATCGGAGAAGGAGTGCAGCTCAAGGAGAGACGTTTGTTGAGGAGAGAAGTAGAGACCAAAGTCAAGTGTCCCTTTCAAGTATCGGAGGATCCATTTCACTGCTATCCAATGGAGATCAGTGGGTTGATGCATAAACTGTGCTACCTTGTTAACAGACACAGCAATGTCTGACCTAGTATGACACACGTATTGTAAAGAGCCTACAACTCGTCGATACTCATGTGGATCATGCAGTAGGCTGCCATCTTCTTTGCATAGTTTAGGGGAAATCACCATAGGAGAGCTAGCTTCATTGACATCTCGCAAGTCTGTTGTAACAAGCAGATCTGTAATATATTTCCTTTGATAAAGAAACAAACCACCATGAACATGTTGCACCTCAATTCCTAGGAAAAAGCTTAGTGTCCCAAGGTCTTTGAGGGAAAATTTCTGATCCAGCATATGTATCACATGTTGCACATGCACTGGGGAAGCCCCTGTAATCAATATGTCATTGACATATATTACCATGTAAGTAGTGTCACCATCTTTGTGAAAGACAAATAAGGAGGCATCAGCTGACGAAGATTTGAAACCAAGCTCTTCAAGGAACGTTTTTAATTTCTCAAACCAATTACGAGGGGCCTGTTTGAGGCCATAAAGTGCCTTTTTCAGCTTGCACACAAGCAATGTACCATCAGCAGCTTGTTGGGTGAACCCTGCTGGTTGTTCCATGTAGACATCCTCAAGTAAGTCACCCTTGAGGAAGGCATTATTCACATCTACTTGATGTATGGACCAACCATTAGTGACAGCAATTGATAGCACAAGGTTCACAGTAAAGAACTTGACAACTGGGCTGAATGTTTCTCGAAAATCTACTCCAGTAAACTGAGAGTAGCCCTTGGCTACGAGACGAGCTTTGAGTCTCTCAACAGTGCCATCAGCATGTCGTTTGATCTTGAAAAGCCATTTACACCCGATGGCCTTTTGATTGGGAGGGAGAGATACAAGATCCCAGGTGTTATTATCAATAAGGGCATTGTACTCAGCATTAACTGCCTTGCACCATTCAGCATCCTGTAGGGCATCATGAACATTATAAGGAACTTCATCAAAGTGATAATGAAATGCCTTGGGCTTGAAGATTCCCGCTTTGCCCCTTGTGACCATGGAGTGAACATTATTAGGGGTCGAAATACGATTCTCAGTAGGCACAGCTGAAACATCCTGAGTATCATGACAAATGGTAGGAGAATCAGGTTCCAAGGAAGCACACGGTACTGAACTGGGCAAAGTAGTAGGGGTAGAGCAAGATGTGTGGCTAGGAGGAGAATTGGTTTCAAGAGGAGGAGAGTTGATAGGTGGAATAGGAGTAGTGGAGATATGCGGGGAGGATATTGGAGGCTCAACAGGGACAGTGTCAATGATAGTTGTATCAGGGGAATTTGAACATGGGCTAGTGGACACTGAAGGTATATCAGGAACTTGGAGAGGGGAGAAGAGTGAGGTGGATGAGGATTGGGAAGGGATAGTACACATTTTGGTGTAAGGGAAAGTAGTTTCATCAAAGAGAACATGGCGAGAGGTGTATATTCTGCCAGTAGGAGGATCAAGGCATAGATATCCATGGTGACGAGTAGTGTAGCCAAGAAAAATACATGGTTTGGATCGATAGTCTAACTTGTGTTTGTTGTAGGGTCGCAAGTGTAGGTAACAAAGGCAGCCAAAGACCTTAAGAAAGTTATAGTCAGGGATCTTATTGTGTAATAGTTGGTAAGGGGATTTGTCATGTAGAGTTTTGGATGGTAGACGATTTATAAGGAAGGTAGCACTGACAACTGCATAGGACCAGTAAGATAGAGGTAATTCAGCTTGTGCGAGTAAGGAGAGAGTTGTCTCCAGGATGTGCCTGTGCTTACGCTCAATGACCCCATTTTGTTGGGACGTATGTGGGCAAGTGACACATAATTGGATCCCGAGACGAGATAATTGTTGCTCAAGAAACTTAAATTCTCCACCCCCATCAACCTGAACAGCTAACAACTTGGAATCAAACTGAGTTTCAATTAAAGAGTAAAGAAGCTGAAAAGCAGTACAGGCATCAGATTTGTTTTTCAATAAGTAAATCCAAGTGTGTCGAGTGTACAAATCCACACAAGACATATAGTATCTATAGCCAGCAGATGAAACAGAAGCTGGTCCCCAAATATCTAATTCAATAAGCTGAAAAGGTTTCGAGTACACAGTAGAAGAAGCTAGAAATGGTAAGTTGTGACTCTTGCCAAGTTGACACGCATGACAAAGGTGATTCTTATCCAGAGGAACTGACTTTCCCAGCACGGTACTAACAACAAAAGAAGAAGGGTGCCCAAGTCGATTGTGCCACAGCAAATACTCAGATGGAGAAACAGTGCAGGAGTAAGCAGAAGGTTGAACTGAAGAAGGAGTAGTAGGCAGCTCGTACAAGCCATTATTCTGAGATCCCCTTAATAACTCCTCACCTGTCTGAGCATCCTTAATACAACAATAAGAGGGGTGAAACTCGAAGTAAACATGATTGTCACGAGTGAATTTAGATACAGACATCATGTTACGAGTAATATGAGGAACGTGCATAAGCTGATCAAGAAGCAATGTATGTGACATAGAGTGAATAGTGGAATGCCCAATTTGAGAGATATGGAGAGAAGAGTCATCACCAATATGTATCTTACCCTGGCCAGTGTACTTGTGACCACCATGTAACTGAGCAAAGTCTTTTGTGACATGGTGCGTAGCACCTGAATCTGGGAACCATATTGTGGAAGGACCAACCAAGGTGTTGACCTGAGGAGACTCGGTAGGAGATGAAGCAGGAGAATCTGAGGGAACAAAAGGATCATAGGCACCCTTAGGGGCATCATGGGTGCAGCAACAGGCATGAGTCTCAGTTGAGGGTTTAGGGGAGCTTTGATAACCTTGATCAAATCTGTGCCAGCAACGGTCAGCGAGATGGCCTAACTTGCCACGGATTTGGCATTGAAGCCTGGTGCGACCCTTGAAACGACCTCCTGGACCAGATCTCCCACCACGCGCACCACGATCAGGGGTATAGGTAGCTCGATGAGGGGGCCAGAGGAATCTGAATTCAACGTGGTGTTGTGCACCCCAACAGAAAGGTGCATGGGATCTTCCAGGCGTGTCTCAGCATCGGTGAGCAACGATACAACACTATCAAATGAGTAAGGATCTTTGCTGGCTGTGATGACAGCAACAACAGACTCAAATTCAGATGGGAAGCCATTCAGGATCATAGCAACTTGTTCCATTTCAGAGATAGGGCTTCCACAGATGGAAAGGAGGTCACAAATCTCCTTAACCTGAGCTGTGTAGTCACTGATCGAAAGAGATCCTTTCTTGAGAGATCGAAGGCAGCAGTGTAAGTGCATGACACGAGTAGTCGATAGATTGGAGTATCAAAGAACAATAGTCTTCCATATAGAAGCAGAAGTTTCCGATCCAACAAGGTGAGGAAGAATCGACTTACTGATAGTGGAGAGCAACCATGAAGCAAGAGAGCTGTCTTGCTTGAAGAATTTCTGATGAGTAGGATTGGGAACCTTGGTGCCATCTGCCTCAGTTAAGAACTTGACCGGCGGTGTGTAATCTGAATCGAGATAATGTTCCAGACCTTGCCCACGAACCATTAGGAGAACCTGCTGCCGCCAGAGGAGAAAGTTAGTGTCATCTAGGAAGACACTAATATGTTTGTTGAAAACCCCCTGATAGGAGGAATCATCCATGGATGAAGATGTGGGTGCGGACGATTCAGTAACAGTTGGCATGATGAGAAACGAGATGAACAAGAAAACTGAGATTCAGAGGGAAGATGCGAAAGCAAAAGGTGCCAGAATCGAAATGGCGAAGGATACCATGTTAAACATTAAATATAAACCCTAAATGAGCTAAGAGAACAGTAGAGTAAAAACTCATTTCATTTCATCATACTAAGCTGCTTTTACACTTGATAATACAAGAGATTTATAGAGAAGATTGAGCTGAGCTACGCTGCAGCAATGCTGCATTTACAGCTCACGTTGGCTCGTCTCGTAACTACATGGAGTGCAGTTAGGCAGCTGGGGTTTACAGCTGTATTCAGCTGAGTTTGTTGGAGAGGTTGCAACAGAATTGTTGCTAGCTGGTTGTTCATCTAATAGGTCTTTGGTTCTCTGATATGAACTTTGTGTTGACTTGCGACCCGACTAATATTCACCACGTAATGGTTTTAAATATTCTTTGGACGTCTAACAAAAAAAAAACAACAATGCCAGAAGTTCTGACATTATAAAACAAAATGGAGGTAAAGAAGCAACATCAGCCATATTATTTTAATGAGGTTATATAACACATTTGGTGTTTAATGAGAAGGAGGAGAGATTGGTCTGGTGGTCAAGCATTATGATTTCGGTCCCTTTAATTTAATATAAAAATAAATATAAAAATGGTTATTTTTTTATAAAAAAAAATTAATGCCACGTCAGCATTTTGACTCACCAACTGTGATGTGACATGTAGTTAACGGCCACATATGTAGTAGTTAATGCTTTCGTTGGTTATAGGCTAATTTGTTGCAATGTACGAACTGAATAACCTAATTAAACGCGCTTTAACGCGATATACAATATTACTAATTTAGGTCGAACTTATATATATATATATATATATATATATATATATATATATATATATATATATATATATACTTCCCTCTTTTGTTTCAATTTTCACTTTTTATTTGTATTTTCCTAACTTCTTATGCCATGTAAACCTCTTGTGTTAAGTTATATCTTTTGGATTATTATTTGATACATTCAAAAGTGAAGTTAAGGATAATTTTACAATAAATGTCATGTATTGTAATGTACCATTATTTATATATATCGCAATGTATCATTAATTATTTTAATTAGTTTTAAAATTCTACGGATCTAAAGTGTTATCATCCCTTTTAGAATAAAATTTTAAAAAATAATTTTTATATTACTTTTTAGATTTACTTTAATTTTTTTAATTCAGAAATTAATTAAAATTTTATTACTATAATAATTCCTACATTAACTTTATTTAAGGGTAAAGTTCACAAATAATCACTAAACTTTGATCAATTATTTAATTTAGTAACCAAATTTCCAATTGTTTCAATGTTACCATTAAACTTTTAGTTTTATTTCAATTTGGCCACTAACTCGTTAACAACAGTTAAAAGAGTGATGTGGCTGTTAAAATATTTTGTATAATAACACATTTAGTCTTCCACGTTTACACATTCAAATAATTGTTGGAAGCGTTGAAAATATGAATACTTGATTTATTACTCTGATAAATTTATTACAATCCGAAACTAAGTTCTTGCTGCTGCAAGTTTCTTTTATTTATAAAAAAACACTTCTACTCTCACACTTGCACACGTACACTCTTATTTATTTGCACTCAGTGCTTTATTGTTTTTTCACTCTCTAACAATATCTAAAACAAACTCAAGTTGCCGCGAAAGTATTTTTTTCACAAAAATAGGAAAATTAATGTAAAACTCTTTTCAAAAGCAATTCTCAAAATTAATGTTAAACTGGCCTTAACCATCTGAAATTTTCCGCGAAAGTATCTGAAAGTTGACCCTTTAAAACCACAAATGTAAACGATCTTAATACAATATACAAGACGGGTTCTTTCTCTCTGCCGAACAGTATTTGCAATTTCTGTTAGTTTCTCTCTCAACAAACAATGGACGCCTTCTTTGATTCCCAATCCAGAAGCAATTGGAGTTACGATACTCTCAAGAATTTCCGCCAGATTTCTCCCATCGTTCAGACTCATCTCAAAAGGGTAATCTAATCTTCAATTCAGTTTTCTGTTTCTTTTAAATATACCCCCTATTTTGTAACTTAGGGTTTCGGGCATCTACTTGTT
This sequence comes from Hibiscus tridactylites, assembly GCA_958450335.1. Classification (NCBI taxonomy): domain Eukaryota; kingdom Viridiplantae; phylum Streptophyta; class Magnoliopsida; order Malvales; family Malvaceae; genus Hibiscus; species Hibiscus tridactylites. Next base: position 73,987,366 of record OY288267.1, read on the forward strand.
TGTGGATTCAATCTTTCTTCTGTTCTGAATCTGAAAAAAAATAAAAGTTTTCTACTTCTTACGAGTAATTTATCTATTTTCTTGGTGTATGTTTCCGAAATTTGTTTTCTTGATTATCTGAATGGAACTGTTTCTAGCTGGCAGGTTTATTTCACCTTATGTTGTGCACTGGTTGCCTCTGCTGTTGGGGCTTATCTTCATATCCTTTGGAACATTGGGGGTTACCTCACAACATTTGCGTGCTTTGGAACCATAATTTGGCTCCTCTGTATCCCTCCTTATCAAGAGGTAAAGAGTCTAGCTTGATTTGTCTTGAAATATTATACTATAGTCTATAGCCTTTCCCCTTTCTGCATGCTTAGAACTCATATGTTGTGAAACGTTTGCAGCAAAAGAGAGTTTCTCTTCTGATGGCAGCCGCAGTGCTTGAAGGGGCTTCAGTTGGTCCTCTGATTGACTTGGCCATTCAGATTGACCCAAGGTATTTCTCTTACACTGTTCAATGGATAATTTATGTATATATCTTTCATGGAAGTACTTAGTACTTAGATTTGGAATGGTGTTAACAATTATATCTATATTGCTGAGGGTATTGTTGTTACCTAAATTGAAATACTACGTATGATACCCTCGACACTTTTAAAGGTTAGGGGGCCTCTTTGTAGTAATGGATGGTTATGCTTAATTTTTATTTTACTTCCACCGTTATCTACTTCTGTAAATTTCATTTTGAATGGGTGACCATATGTGTTTTCTTCCTTCCACTATCATTAAATAAAGAAAACAAATTAATTATGCGTACTGTGTTGTTTCCATTATGACAGTGTTCTGGTAGCTGCATTTGTGGGAACAGCATTAGCCTTTGCATGTTTTTCAGGAGCTGCTATGTTAGCAAAGCGCAGAGAGTACCTTTATCTTGGTGGCTTGCTTTCATCCGGACTGTCCATGCTTCTCTGGTTGCATTTTGCTTCCTCCATCTTTGGTGGTTCCACAGCCCTCTTTATGTTTGAGGTGAGTGAATATTAGTCATATAGTTCGTCTTGAAAAACTCTGTTTGGCTTTGTCTCACATACCTCGGGCTGAATGTGATTCATCTTCCAGATCTACTTTGGGCTATTGGTGTTTGTGGGTTACATGGTAGTGGACACTCAGGACATAATTGAGAAGGCTCACTTGGGTGACCTGGACTATGTGAAGCATGCCCTTACCCTTTTCACTGATTTTGTTGCCGTATTTGTCCGCATTCTGATAATTATGGTGAGTCAAGCTAGAATATCTGATTAAACTTTCTATTTAATTTCTTTAGTATCTTGGTTATGTTATGCGTCGTTCTGGTATACCCCAACTAAAATGGAACCTACATGTTTCAGTTGAAAAATTCAGCTGAGAAGAGTGAGAAGAAGAAGAAGAAGAGGCGTGACTAAAACATGGTAAAACAGTAGTAGCCTGGGAGAGTTTGCTCATCTGATCGTTTTGCCTTTAAGAAAGATGAAGTTTGTGATGAATACAAGTTGTTTTCTTGCTTTTTGTACCAAATCACTATGTTAATATACAGTTGTTGTTTTCTGCATATTTTTTATGGTTAGTGCTTGGATTTAATAACATGTTTTGCAGTTTCCGTGGCTGGATTTTGTTTATCTAGAAAATGAATCCCATGTTATGTTATTTTGGTGGTTTTCTTTCAACACTTGAATTCTGCCCTCTCATCCAAAAATGGAGGGTGATGGGGGATTAGTCCCATAGCAAAAGAAAATAGAAACGTTATAAGTACATGTCGCTTTCATCATTTTTGTTTCTGAAAGCTTTTGAATTGTGAATTCATTTTCTCGGTCTCATGTTTTTTTTTTTTATGATTTTAGAATTTTTAAAAATTTTTAACTTTAAAAAATTAATATTTGTAAGTACGTTTTATTTATTTTACGATTTTAAACTGATTTCTAATATTTTATCACTTTTAAAATAATTTCTATAATTTTAATGACATTTGATATTTTTATAATCTCAACAATTTTCTGAATTTCTCAAAAGTTTCTAATTTTTATTTATATAATTTTATAATATTTTTTTAGAATATTTCATAATTTTTAAAATAATTTCTATGATTTTAAATAATATTTTATCTTTTTTAAAATAGTTTCTAATAATTTTTTTACATTTTTTAAATTAAAATATGAAAACACGGTGATGTAATAGGGGCACCAAGTAATAAAAAAAACTCCTTAAAATTAAGGATCATTACTAGTCAAATAGATGCTTTGATGAAATTTCAAAGTTAAAAATTTAATTAGTTGCATAAAATAAGAATTTAATTGGTTTTGTTTAAAAAAATCGAGAGTTTTAACAAGCCACTAAAAATCATTTAACAATAAAATATATTAATAAAAATCATTGTATATTTACATCAATTTCTCAACCTTAATCCAAAAAATTAATTGGATTTTCATTTAAAAAATCTAATTGGTTTATACAATCTAAAAAACATATTATATAGTTCTCAAGTTAATTCGAGTTAGTTGAGTTGAATTGATTATTTAATTTTAAAAAATTCAGCCTCGTACGATGAATATTGCTGAACACTATTAACGATGAACACCGCTGAACACCATTAATTTTTTTAAAAAAAAATTTAAAAATCTAAAGGACTAAAATTATAATTAAAATTATCTTTTAAAAAATAAAAATCAAATTTAATAGGTACTTTATAATATTTTTAATAGATTAAAATCAATATACGCAACATTCCTAAACCTAAACCCTAACAAATTCAACCCTTCAAATTATCTATTTTTTGCATTTATGCAAATTGATTTTTTACCTTATACATATATCTTATCGATATTGCTACTTGTACCTTCATCTATATGCATTAATCAATCATGTGCTAAACTCATATCTTAGTTTCAAATTGCTATGTTTCTTGATTTTGAAATATGACCATTTGAGTTTTTATTTGATTCTAATTTATTAAAAATTTGTTAGGGTTGAATTTGTTAGGTTTTAGGTTTATGAGAGTTGGGTATATTTGATTCTAATCTATTAAAAATTATAAATTGGTTTCTATTTTTTAAGAGATTGATTTTTTAGGGTTTAGGAATGTTGGGTATATTTGATTCTAATCTATTAAAAAATATTATAAAGTACCTATTAAATTTGATTTTTATTTTTTAAGAGATGTTTTTAATTATAATTTTAGTCCTTTAGATTTTTAAAATTTAAAAAAAAAATAATGGTGTTCAGCGATGTTCATCGTTAGTGGTGTTCAGCAATGTTCGTCGCACGTGGTAGACTCATCTTTTAATTTAATGTTTGTATCTATTATTTTTAAGGAAAATATTTAATGTACTGGAGTCTGTCGGTGTAACTTTATTTTACACAAATTAAATTTATTGTAGAGATTCAGTGGCTTAGTTTAGGGTTCATAGTCTATATATTTATATTTTATTGTTTTGAATTTAAAATTAAAATTAAAATTTACAATTTGTGATTTAAATTAAAGATTAAAATTTTAAAGCTTAAATAGGAATGTTTGTGAAAATATTCACATCAAATGTTTTTCCTAATTTTAATATGCACGGAATGTAATTATCATCGTTGAAAGTCGAATAAAATTTAATACATGTTGTATGCAGTTATGCACATTTATGCACAGTCTAAGTGTTTAGTTACAGTTGAAATCAACAATTAGTCTTAATAGAAAAGCGGATGGTATTTATTTTAGGAGACCTGAGTTTAATTGTAATTCTGCAAGGTGCATGACCATTGTCAAAGAGTCAAAAAATATATATGAAAAGATACTACATTGTAATTACCTTTAGACTATTAAAAAATGTGTATTAGCAAAGTTTTAATTTTGTATTGTTTGACTAATTACTTTTATGGAAACCTAATTGTATTTTTATTACAAACACACCCTCAGTTTAATTTTCTTTGTACATTTGAGCAAACACATTTGGTCGGTTGATTAAGATGATCATCTTTGTTCCTTTATATTTTCTCAGGTCATGGGTTATATACTCACTAGGAGCACTCCCTTCTTTCCCCTCCCCTTTAGGTAGAATTAGGATTATATTAGAATTAGGATTTGTCAAAAAAAATTGTACATTTATGCCACAATTAAAATTTTAATTAAAATCGTTGTGTGGTTTTAGTATACACACCTACACTGCATTCTCGCAAAATCCAATTATTTTGATACAATAAACTTTGATTTAAAATCCTCGAGTTATTTGTGAGCTGTTCAATTCAATTAACACTCTTATATTAAAAATCACGGATCCTGCAAAGAAACAATCATGGAGGTGGTGTAGAATGTCCTCCATCCCCAAAACCTCACATAGGACAAAGAGGATCTCCGAAAACCTCCCGTCCAAAGCTCTCATAAGGCATAACCGGTGGGCAGCCTGTCCTTGTCCTTAAACCTTTGAGGATCCTTCAAGGACCAAACTAGCCACAAACAACCATATGTGTCGTTCCAACGCTCATACACCAATAGTTTAGTATTGTTTTTAAAAGCGTAGAAAATAAAATTTCAGTTTAAGATTTATGTATTCAACGTTGATGTCAAATATACTTTTGAGAAAATAAATGATCATTTTAATGTTATTTCAACTAACAAAATCATCATCATTGTTGTTATTATCTGTAATTACTCTTTTATAATAATTTTGAGTACATTAATTATTATTTAATAATTATTTTTATCTCGTGTTCAATAAATTTAGATTATGGTTTGATTAAGGTTTTTATATTATTTCACAATTGAATCTGACCAAGTTCGACTTTGTTCAATTGGTAAATGAGGAATAGGTCCTTGATCTATTATTCAAGTATTTCTACATGTTGGCATCAATTTTTGGATTAAGGTTTAAGGGTAAATAAACCAATGATCATTTCTTTCCGATGAGATCACATTTTGTATTGTTTGGTTTGATGTTATGCTCGTATTTTTTTCTTAATCCATACATCTTTTTCATTAATTTTATGATTTTTTTTTATTGTGTGCTATTGTTATTGCAAATTTGAGGCGTCAGTTGATTTATTTTTTAATGCGAGCAGTTCAATTAGTTAAAATTTGACATTTCAAAGTTAAAGTGACAATAATCCTAATTTTTCTGATAGTGGAATTGGAAGTGCTAGTGAGAGTGAGAGTGAGTCAATTTCATCATCCTAAAAAGAGAATTTTGTGACAAAATTTAAAAAGAAATAAAAAAAACTATTAGAAGAAATTATCAATGTAACATTTGTTCTTAAACTCATAATGAAAGTTATACTAGAATAAAGACTCGTTTACTTTAAATTTCAGGTGATGGGAATACACCTTACAAGAAAGTACCTAAAAACTATGAACTTAAAATGTTGAAGTTGTTAAAGGAATGAGAGAAGAGAAAGAAACAAGGAACAACTAAAGAGGTTCCTTTTCCTTGTCATTCTCAAACTGAAACTAAATTGATTCTTCTTTTAAGAAGAAAAAAAATCTAACTTGCCACCTCTTTTTTTATCATTCAATGTGAATATTATGACCCAATTAAATGAAGAAATTGGAAAAATATTTTATACAAGTGATTTCCTCTTTAATCTTGCTGGAAATTTACATTACCATAAGGCTTTCACAAGTCATAACATAGCTAGTTGCGTGCCCCTTGGTTCTAATAAATCGCAAAGCACATCACATTACTCTAACAGAAAAGAAATAATATTGAGAAACTCTTACAACCAATTAAAACAACTAAACGAGAAAAAAAAAGACTAGCTATTCTATGTGATGGTTGGAGTGATCCAACAAGAAAGCTTCTCAATATTATGAAGATGTATTCTTTGGGTTTGAAATGTTGGTGGACTAATTTTGGTGTCGAAACTTTATTGATCCAATTTTTTTATTTTTAAAGTGCTTGGACAACTACTTCATCATCTTGTTATGAAAGAAATTGGAGTACTTATTCTCAAGGGCAATTCAATAGTTTACGAGGCCCTATGCAGTTTATTAAAACGAGACTCTTTAATTTATAATCTCAAATATATATAAAATTTTTTTTTTAAAAAATATTTTTTCTATGTGGCTTGCGAGAAATGACTTATTGTTTAATGACAAGCGTATGCAAATTGACAAACTATTTGTTATGATCAAACTGCGTTCATTATATTGGTTTCGTGCGTCGACATCACAGACTTTGATTACTAAAGTTAGTTGGTGGGAATGCCCATGGCTATGTGATAGTCGGGCGAGTACAAGACTGTCGAGAGTGAGTGTTTGTTGGTGTCCACCGCATTTTGGGATGCTAAAATTTAATGTTGATAGATCTGTAAGGGAAAATCGGGCTTGGCTGAATGTGGGGGGTGTTGCGAAACGACAAGGACAAATTGTGGCTTTGTTGTCATGTAAGTTAGGTGTGCTTAATTCGAATGAGGCTAAATTGCATGCTATTTGTCATGCTTTGAGGCTCTTTCGCAAATCAGAAAATAGAGAGACGACTTTCGTGATTATTGAGTTCGTTTCTATTGTGATTGTTTCATAGGTTTTAAATTTGGAACGTCAACCATAGAAATTATGGGGTTGCTTTCGCCAAATTGATGAGGTGTGTATGGCCTTACCTGACGTTTGCTTTAATAATGTGTATCATGAAGCAAACAGTTTGGCAGATAGTTTAGTTAAAAGTGGAGTTGAGCAAGCATCATGGTTTCGAGTTATGAATTAATGGCTTTTTGTGATACAATGTGGTTTTAGTGGTGTATTGTTTCGTTTGTATGTTCATGCTTTTTTGGTCTTTTAGCGTTTGTTTTTGTATACATTACAACGAGTACTTTTTTCTTCCATTTAGAATTATAGAAGTTTTTAATGAGGCTCGTGGTCGTGTTTTGGCTTGTATGAATTCAATAATATCATACTATTGCTGATAAAAAAGTTACTTTTTATTTTTTCCTTGTAATTTGTTAAATCAAATTCTTTTGTTTCCTCTATAAACATTTAATTTAACTCGTTTGAGGCCCTCTTTTCTTGAGGGCCATGCCTGGTCCCTCACCTAGCACATGTCCAGAATCTCCTCTGATTATTTATTCATCCACCCGCTTAGGAGGAATAAGTTAAATTCAAGTCGTGCCGAATATTTGGTTTACATTCATTACAACATTCGTCTTTTATCAAGGAATTCTAGTCAATATAAGGATGAGAAAATTAAGATGTGGGATGTTAGTAGAGATGCATTTAATTCTTTGGGAGATGTAAGATATTAGAGTTTACGAAATTCTCACTTGATGAGCCGAATTTGAAGAGCGATTTGATATTGGAGGATTTTAACAATGATTAATTTTTGATTAATTTTTGTTGTTTAGTATTGTTTTAGATTTAGTTTATCGTTTGAGACTTGACATTTTAATATTATATATATTTTTTATAAATTTTAATTTCTAGTTTCTTATGAATTCTAATGAATATTTGTGATTTTTTTTACATTTTCTATATTTGTAGGTTGTAATTTTGTAAATCGTCATTTTTGGTCCCCGTACGTGCAACATAACTGTCGATTTTTCGTGCATGTATGGATTTGGGACTTGAGGGGTGATGTTTTGGGGATTGTAGTGATTGGTTTAAATGTTATGGGTGTGCAGGGCAAGTGAGTAATGGACCCGAGCTTGCTTCGAAGATGGCCCAATATTGGTTTAGTAAGAGCAAGATAACGTGGTTATCAAATCCATTAAGTGGTCTAAGTAAAAAAAAATTGTTGTTATGGTTATGTGACTCGGATTCGAATAGTTTGTCTGTACGGTGTGTGTACGTTATTTAAGGGTTAAGATCAATGAACATATAATATCTTGTAATCACATTTGACCGTTTAGTTTAAGATTTAAGTGTTTTTGTGTTTTTGTCAAAATAAGTTCTTGAGAAGATAAGGATAATTATTTGATACACTGGCGGTGTAAACTAAAAGTTTCTACAAGCGCTTTAGTTTTAGGGTTTAGGTACTTAGTTTAGGGTGTATGGTTTAGGGGTTTAGATGTATGGGTTTTGAATTTAGGAATTGTGGTTGAAATTTATAATTTAGGGTTTATAGATTAAAACTTAAATCCTTACCATATTACCCTAACTTTTAACCCCTAAATTTTAACCACTATACCTAAATTCTAAATCCCTACATCTAAATCTCTAAACCCTACACCCTAAACTAAGCCCCTGAATCTTAAAACTAAGGCGCTTGTAGAAACTTTTAGTTTCTACCGCCAGTGTATATGATAATAATACATTCTTTAATATTACAATGTATGCATTACATCAATTGGAATTATGATAAAAATTATTTATTCAAAACAAAATTATTTTGTAATAATTCAACATGGTCATGAGAAAATGTAAATTTTTTAAAATAATTTTTATCTAAAAATTGGCACGATGTTATAAAAATTTTAAACTCATAAATATTGTATTAATCATATAATTGTGCATTGATAAAAAATTAAAAGTTTATAAATTGTAAAACAAATAACCATATGATAACAAATGAAGGTTAAGAACTCAACAAATGATTCCGGTGGAAAAGCAGATGGTGTTCATCTTAGGAGACGTGAGTTCAATCGCTTCATCTATAAGGTGTGTACAATGTCAAAGGGTTAAAAATATATATGAGCATATACTACATTATAATTACCTTTAGACTATTTAAAAAAACAAATGAAGGTTACAACTTTAATTTTGGTTATAAATACATTTTTCAAATGAAAAATTTGAAATTTTAGTTTTTACGATTGAATTGTAAAGTATTTTTCGAACACAGTTTTCTTGGTAGAAACTATCTGTTTGACCTTGTTTATGATTTTAAAGATACTTTTTACTATTAAAATTAAGGGTGTAAATGAAACGAGTTTGAACGGATAATGCTTTATTTTTTAAGGTGTTTATGTTCGGTTTGTGTTCATTTAAAATTTTAATATCGTGTTCATGCTCGTTTGTTTAACGTTCGTGAACATGTTCGTTTATATATTCTCAAAATGATAAAATTACACCACTAGTTCTTAAGTTCGTTAGGCTTTAAGAGTAAAATTCATAAACATCTAAACAATATTGTTTCAACACGAAAGTAATGTGAGAAAAAATAGAAAAAAAAATATCGTTGTTAAGGTAATTCATCTGCAAGCCGTACTTAGTTAATATAGTAACGGAAACAAAGAACAAATTATTAGTTGTGAGTTCTAGAGTAAAAAAATCATAAAACTAAACAATAACAAAGATTGCGACAAAAAAAAAAAAACAAACAATATCATAATATCAAAGACAGAACCTATTAGTACTTCCTTCTGTTGCTACATTTTCTTTTGCTTAGGATAAAAATATAGGGTAAATTACATAAATAGTCCCCCGACTATGCTTTAATTTTTTTTTGCGTCCCTTGACTATCAGAAGTTACAAACTGGTCACTTGACTAATCGGGACATACAAAGCAGTCCCATTCCGTTAAAAAATAGGCAGACTTCTGACCTGGACGTTAACATGCTGACTGGGTTTTCATCTTACAAAGCTTATTTCTTTTCATTTTCCATGGCCATAGAACCTTAACCATCGCCTCAAAAATTCCTAACACAGTTCAACTCCGCGTGGCCAATAGTCGGGTCGAAAAACGTTTCAAACTCATTGAACGAAACTCCACTTTCACAACTAAATTATGTTCCGGCACAACTACGTTTCTCACGATGGCTTGCATCTTAACAGTCATGGTTGCATCCTCGACGACTCTGGCGATCTTTGCAACGTTTTTGATTGGAGAGACTCAATGGCGATCCGTGCGACTGACTGTCCTGCTTCTTTCTTGCTTCCGCAAACTAAACCACGATAAGTTTTACCATCGAAAGCCGACGAAGAGAGATAAACTGGGTGCAGCTTATCATGTTGGATGGTTGTGTATTTAGGACTTGTTCAACCTAAAAGTAAACTCATCAAAAAGCAAACTCCTCTTTTCTTGAAGCTATATATGATCACTATCATTACATATGTTCAGAACCACCATTGAATTTAATAGTTTATGCAAAGAAATTCATGATCATCAAAGACCACATTTCTTCTATGTTTTCCTTTTACTTATAACAGTAAATGGTAATAAGAAAACAACATAAGTCAGTTTTCCTACTTGATACAGATTGCACAACATATTCTTTAAAAACTTACATAAAAGGTATGTCATTTAGTAACATAAAAGTTTTAATCTTCTTGAAACTACCTTTGAGACCAGAGAAGAGAGCATGTTATAAAAGCCTACAACCAAACGACACAAACAAGTAAGAAAATGTTGAGAAATCTTATATTTTATCATAAACTAAAACAAAATGAAACATCCAATCATCCATGATTGCCCATTATATGCTGTCTAAATGTCAACATTGCAGAGTGGCCTTTGCATTCAAGATAAATATTATAGAACATCGATCAAGACAGAGAAAGATAAACCTACTGCCATGACTTCACATTTGTTTCTGATGCCAACTCTCGCCCTTCAGTTTCCACTTCTTGTTTTGATTATTAGTAGCGCTTGGACCCTGATAACGTATGTTGGCAAATGGCAATAGAAGATTATTCACACAGAAAAATAAAGTTAATAACATTATGTCTCATTCCACATGTGGTTAACATTTTTTATGGAAGCTTGTTTCCTAGGCTTGGTTCAGGGTCATCTTACCATTCATATAGCTTTACCATCTCCACGATAATAGTTGGTTGCATTCTAAAGAGATAAATCACTTACCGAAACATTAACAGGTTGTTCTGATGGTCTTGCAGCAGCTATAACCATAAGAAATCATTAGTTCAATATGTGTATAACCCCCAAACATTTTATAACTTCAACAAAGCTACAAACAATGTTGCCTAGCCTTTGAGTGTTGATCAAACCGATGCTGCTATTGCCATTAATCATGTTTTTATCGGTATAAGCTTTGTTTTTGGAATTGATTATTTGATGAAGAATGCCTGAATCAGATCATGCAATATAGTTTTTTTAAATGTAGTGTAATCTGAACCTTTTTCTTTTTCCCATTTTTGTTTTGAATGAAATCAAAGTTACTTTTCACAGGATGCATGAATAATGTTAAAGAGCTAAATCTGAAATATAACTTTCGGTAAGTACCAAGGAGAGACTCGATGGCCATCCGTGCGCCTGACTGTTATGCTTTTTTTTTTTTGCTTCTGCAAACTAAGCCACCATAAGTTTTACCTTCTAAAGCCAACAAAGACATATAAACTGAGTGCAACTTATCCTATTGAATGGTTGTGTATTTAGGACTTGTGAGATTCAGTCTAAAAGTAAACTCACCAAAAAGTTAGATAATAAAATGAAAGGGTCGGAGCATAAAGGAATGCAATTAAAAACGATGTAAGGGCCACCGGTGTCAGCGAGGATTGAAGCATGACTGTTAAGATGCAAGTCATAGTGAGAAATGTGGTTGTGCCGGCACGTAACTCATTAGTGAAAGTGAAGTTTCGTTCAGTGAGTTTGAAACGTTTTTTTGACTCGACTATTGGCCAAGGTGGAGTTGAGCCGAGTTAAGAACTTTTGGGGCGGTGGTTGAGGTTCCATAGCCATGGAAAATAAAAAGAAAGAGGCTTTGTAAGAAGAAAACCCAGTCATCATGTAAGAAGAAAACTCAGTCAGCAGGTTAACGTCCGTTTATTTTTTAACGAAATGGGACTGTTTTGTATGTCTCAATTAGTCAAGGGACCAGTTTGTAACTTCTAATAGTCAAGGGACACAAAAGATAATTAAAGCATAGTCGGGAGATTATTTATGTAGTTTACCCAAAAACATAATCAAATCATATCAAAATCAATCTTTCTGTTCCAAAAAAAATTAGTATGCAAATTCTCTCTTATGAAACAAAGATTAATAGAAGACGAAAAAACAAAGAACCCTTATTTTAAAAAAAGAGAAACACATATAAACTACTCTATAAACTAGTTCAAAAGAACTAACTTTTTTAGCGAAAAGTCATCATTATCTGTCTGGCTCAATTTTTTGCCGATAATTCTCTAAAATTCCTGCAATATCAAGATTCACGTGGGAGAAGAGACTGAGATTAAGAGAACCTTAAAAATAAACTATTATTTTTTTTAATATTTTAAATTCTGATGTCATATTTCAGCCCCAAGCTCAACTCATAACTATAAAATTTTTAACTTAATTTAGCCCAAACATAAAACGATAAGTATGGATAAGTTCAAACATTAAAGCATGGATAAGTATTTTCAAACGTTTTACATGGGAGCTTCAATTTAATTAAAAATATTAGCATTCGACCCAAACCACTAGAAATTCAAAACGCGAGTTACAATACAAAATAATAGGGGTCCTACGAATACATAGCACAATAAATCTAAGTATTGCACTCTAATGAGACGATGCGCTGAAATTCTACACCGATGGTACTCCTCCAAGAAACATGCAATCTACTGACCTGCGAACGAAAATAACAATTTCGAACTTTGAGCTTATGAAGCTTAGTACACTTTTACTACACCATGCTTTATGCTGACAGTAATATATGCACAATTTAATAAATTTTAATTTATAATATTTTATCTTTTAAAAATAAGCAAAATAAGAATAAGATACGTGACTGTCGCAAGCAATTTTCAAGTAAATTTTTTTACTTATTTTATTGAAAAAGGAGCCATCATCTTAAAAAAATAGGGTGATTCTAACGTTAGGATCCTTAAAATTAGGTTAATCTTAGGTCGCATCGGTACTACCGTTAGATCTAGGCCAAATCAATTTGAGTCATTGATGGGAAAATGGGAAAAAAGAAAAGAAATAAAGGTAAAGGTGGAACCGGTAAATCGGTATCTCAAAATTAAAACCCTCTATTTGTAATAGAATCGGTATTGATGAACAATACGTATACCCCATGAACAGTACCGATACCCCATGAACAGTACCGATGCAACAAGAATTCAGTTTACCGATATAGGGTAAAAATTTGGTAGATACATCATTTACTATAAATTCCATAACGAATTACGTAGGTTAAATGATATATGTTGTAGGTATCATATTTCTCATGTGTTTTCTAACATAAAGTGTAATCCTTTAATATATAAGGTAGCTACAAAATTCCATAACATAAGTTGCCTTGGTTTAAGATTTGGAGAAATGGGGTAATAAATTCGGTACTTACCTCATTTACTATAATATGTGTAACGAATTACGTATGTGGGGTGAGATATGTTGTAGGTACGGAATTTCTTACGCATTTTTATAATTAAAGAGTAATCCTTTAAGAGATAGGTAGCTACAAAATTTCTTAACATATGTTGGGTTGGTTAAAGATTATGACACATGAGGTAATAAATTCGGTAGTTACCTCATTTACTATATATTGTGTAAAGAATTAGGTAGGTGAGGTGAGATGTGTTGTAAGTACGAAATTTCTTACGCGTTTTGTAACATATAGGGTAATCCTTTAAGAGATAAGGTAGCTACAAAATTCCTTACCATTAGTTGGGTTGGTTTAAGATTAAGACATATGTGGTAATAAATTCGGTAGTTACCTCATTTACTATATATTGTGTAAAGAATTAGGTAGGTGAGGTGAGATATGTTGTAGGTACAAAATTTCTTACGCGTTTTGTAACATATAGGGTAATCCTTTAAGAGATAAGGTAGCTACAAAATTCCTTACCATTAGATGGGTTGGTTTACGATTTGGAGAAATGGGGTACTAAATTCGGTAGTTACCTCATTTACTATATATTGTGTAATGAATTACGTAGGTGGGGTGCGATATGTTGTAGGAACGAAATTTCTTACGCTTTTTGTAACATATATGGTAATCTTTTGAGAGATGAGGTATCTACAAAATTCCTTACCATAAGTTGGGTGGTTTAAGATTAGGACATATGGGGTAATAAATTCGGTAGTTACATTCTTTACTATACATTTTGTAAAGGATTAGGTATGCGAGGTGAGATATGTTGTAGGTACGAAGTTTCTTACGCGTTTTATAACATATAGGGTAATCTTTTAAGAGATGAGGTAGCTACAAAATTCCTTATCGTAAGTCGGGTTGGTTTAAGATTATGACATATGGAGTAATAAATTCGGTAGTTACCTTCTTTACTATATATTTTGTAACGAATTACGTAAGTTAGGTGAGATATGTTGTAGGTACAAAATTTCGTACACATATTGTAACATATAGGGTAATCCTTTAAGAGATAAGATAGCTACAAAATTCCTTACCATAAATTGGGTTGGTTTAAGATTAGGACATATGAGGTAATAAATTCGGTAATTACATTTTTTACTATATATTTTGTAATGAATTACGTAGGTGAGGTGATATATGTTGTAGGTACAAATTTTATTACGTGTTTTTTAACATATAAGGTAATCCTTTAAGAGTTAAGGTAGCTACAAAATTCCTTACCATTAGTTGGGTTGGTTTACGATTTGGAGAAATGGGGTACTAAATTCGGGAGTTATCTCATCTACTATAATATGTGTAACGAATTACGTAGGTGGGTTGCGATATGTTGTAGGTATGAAATTTCTTACGCGTTTTTATATTTTAAGGGTAATTCTTTAAGAGATAAGGTAGCTACAAAATTTCTTATCATAAGTTGGGTTGGTTTAAGATTTGGAGAAATGCAGTAACAAATTCGGCAGTTACCTTTTTTACTATATAGTTTGTAACGAATTACGTAGGTGAGGTGAGATATGTTGTAGGTACAAAATTTCTTACGCTTTTTGTAATATATAGAGTGATCCTTTAAGAGATAAGGTAGTTTCAAAATTTACTACCATGATAAGCTTTTCAATAACTACAATTTTTTTTACACATACTGTAACAAATTAGGTAGCCGTATCATAACAAATTTCGTAGGTATCGGCTACCAATATTACCGGAAGACCTAAGATTAACCTAATTTTAAGGGTCCTAACGCTAGAATCACCCTAAAAAATAAGTGACTAAATCAAATGTTTTTATGAGATGAGATCCAAACATGTTGTACACTTAGAGCACATCATTATGACGCACATTATAAATGATAATGCTTTTTATATAAAATTGTTTATCTTTTAAAAAAAACTAATAAAGTAAATTATTGGCAATAGGTATGACTTTTTGGTAATTTGACGCATCCCTTTGATTAAGTTCTAAGTATTAATTAATAATTTCTAGTAATCAGATTTGGATTTTTTTTTACAAATTTTAAATCTAATTCTAATCCTATCTAGAGAGGATGGGAAGAAGACTCTAGGGGAAAGAACGAAAGTGTTCCTAATGGGTCTAGAATCCGTGACCTAAAAAATGATGGAACAAAGATGAGCAACTTGACCAACCGTCTAAATATTTATGAGATACATTTCGATTAAAACTATGTATTAAAAGTTTGATTAGATTCTTTTAATATATAGTCTCGTATAATATTTATATCATCTAAATTTTTTCCACTCATATATTAAAGAATACTAATTATATCGGTAAAAGAACCACACGAACATAAAATAGAGTATTTTTTTGTCTGTTCGTTTATTTTTAACCAAATGAACACGAACAACTAAACGAATATAATTTTTCATCCGTGTTCGTTCGTTAAAGAATGTAGCTTGTTCATGTTCATTCATTAAAATGATAAACGAAGGCAAACCAATACAAACTAACATAAAAGAACATAAGTAGGGTTTAGTCGATTCGTTTACAAGCCTAAAGATGAAAAGTCTAGGGTTTTTTTCTTAAGAATTTTGAAGTCCCGTACATTGAGTATTGTTTATTTTTTATTTTTATTTAATATGTTTAATATATATTTTAAATTTTTTAAATATAATACTTTTGTTATGAAAAATAATAAATATACATAGACATATGTGAATAAATTTGAACGAATGGATTACCGAACGTAAATGAACGAACGAGCTCTTTGTTCGTGTTCGTTCATTTAACTAAATGAGCATAAATCTTGTTCATGTTCGTTCGTTTAATAAATAAAAGAACATAAACAAACTTGTCGCCGAACGGTTCGATGAACGTTCGGTTTGTTTACGACCATAATATGAAGTGTTTAAACATGTTGATTTTTAAAACACTTGTTTGTTATATCATGTTATCAACTGTATACTAACCAAACTAAACTCAATAAAAAATTAATTGAATTTTAATTCAATTAATATTATTATTTGTGACAAATCTTAACACTACATTCTGAAGATATTTGTAACCCCTTAGACATGTCTATGCGTTACCACGGATCCTAAGAAATCACATTAGGGTTAAAAGAGCGACCCATAGTAAAAACCCGTATAAAATTCTTCTTTAAATAGATTAAAACTGTAAAACAAACATATGTATAAAATATCATTTCAGAAAATCATGCAAACGTAGAATAGTAGTTCGCAAAGCATATCACAAACACTAGTACAAAACAATAGGCGTCATACATGCCCACTATGTCGGTACTGTACTCCAAAAGCAACGCAAAAAAAAAACTCCAACAGTGATGTCGATCACTACATCATGATGGATTTCTTCTAACCTGCGATGATAAAGCAACATGAGCTAGAAAAAGCTCAGTAATACAGAACTACCAAAAGATGATGTAAGCACATACATGTATAAGTCAAAGCATGAAACTAAAGTATCAATCATGGCATCATGATTAATCAATACATGAACTTCTGAGTATCAATCTAGCTTTCTACACTCAGAGGAATCACACATGATAAATATTTTACATGAATTGAGCCAAAGAGTTTGGTGTGTCCCAACAGTTACAGATCGAGAAAGATAAACAAAAGATTTCAAACAACTGTAAAATTTTGACAGAGGCAAAGAAGGAGGTAGGAAAATTTGGTATAAGCCTTACTACCCTCCAACCGTACTCCAATATGCAATTCCTCAGAACTGCATCTATACAAGCGTTAACCCAGGCCTAATGGGCATGGGTACCGACCTAAGGTGTTACCTTAGGTCCCCGGCATAATTACCCTAGTCGAAGCTAGAAACCTAGTATGGGCAGACTTACCCTAACCGAAGCGTAGGAGCCAAATACAAGCGTTATCCTAGGCCCAATAGGAGTAGGTACCGACCTAAGGGGTCATCTTAGGTCCCGTGCAGAATTACCCTAGCCGAAGCTAGGAACCTAGTACAGACAGACTTACCCTAGCCAAAGTATAGGAGCCAAATACAGGCGGACTTACCAGCTTGATTAAGGCTGAGCCAACAGTCTTCAATCAGTATTCAAGTACCCAATAAAACAGTTTTGAACGACAACAGTCAATCAATATTCAGTAGTAGTATGTCAGGAAATCAGATTACATACACGTGTTTAATTGGTAGAATTGAAGTATCTTGTATTAAGAAATCGGGTATACTTGCATCAGATATCAGGAACTGGAAGTCATGTTTTTGCTTCAGATAACATGATCACTTGGGATCAGAATGGTTAGACTGGTTTTGAATCAGAAAAATTAATCATGTAATCGTGGGACACACCAGATGGTCGAATATATTACTCAAGACTCCTTGCTAATCATAGAAAGGAGACACTGAACTATAGTCCATTTTAGACTGACTTTAGAATCATGAACCATACTTGAAGGATTTTGATTGGTATTGACTTCATCAAATTATTTAGGAACTATACCTTAAGATCTTTCAGAAATTCCGTTATATCATGATTATGTAGGAAATTCAGATATATCAAGATAGATTTTGGGAATTCGGGTATATTACAATCAATCAAGATTATGAATATATCAAGAGAGTTCTAGTCAATTTTGCTCAAAATGGGCATTTTGGTCAATTTTAACACTCAAAGGCAATCTCGTAGTTTAACCTCGATAGGGTAAGTCGGTGACTTGTGGCACTGAAAATTGCTAACGGTTTGCCAGGCTTCCAAGACCATTCCACTATACTTTTCTCATCAAAGCATTACTTTCCAAAAATTTAAATTGGTACACCTTATATGTGTTCAATATTTAGTTTTGGTTGCGTTATACATCTGAACAGATCACTATCACGTATTATCTCGGAACAAGCCTCGAAAGGTTGAACATGTATTTATGCAGTATTCTTTCATTATTGTTACAGTGTTAAGAATGACGAATTTACATGAGTCAGGCTTCAAACCCGTATGGGCATTACAGTCATTTGCGATCTATTAGAAATTTTAGGATTTTCTAAGCTTGGTGTAACACCCCAATTTTGGGCTTAGAAGTTTTGGGTTTGGACCGGGCCGGTCGGGTTGCGGTTCGAATATAAAAGGTGTTTTTTAGGAAAGCCTAGTTCGGGATGCATTAAAAATATGGAAAAATATCTTAAAATCCTCTTTTATTATATATAAGAGAATGGTGAAATCAATTTTGCAAAATGAGGTTTGGAAGTGTGACATTTTGGGTTAGTGACTAAAATGTAATTTTTGAAAACTGGGTGACTGTTTTAAAAAGGATTAAAACTTTGAATCTTTAAGGAGCTATTTATCCAATAAGAGTTTCTCCAGATTTTTCTTGATATTAATCAATTAATTAATGGTTTTAATAAAAGGTAAAAAGGAGGGAAAAGATATTTTGTCATTTTAACTAACTTTTCTCCAAAATTCCATTTTCTTTTCTCTCAACTTTTCTCTCAACCCAAACACATTTCTCCAGCAAATTTCCCTCTGATTTTGACATCCAAAGATGAGATTTCAATCCTCCTTTGATCTCTAATCATTTCTACAACAAAACCTTAGCATTTGCTTATTGGATTTTCAAGATCTTGGTTCCAAAAAGGGAGAAACTCAAGTTTAGAGGTATGAACGTCCTTCTCCTCTAAATTCTTAGTTCTTTACTGAAATTCCCAAGTTCTTAATCCTTGATTTGTGTTTTATTAAAGGTTTTACAATTGTGTTCTTGATCTTGGCTTTAAAATGCAAGATTTGGTTAATTTTTGATGAAATTCGTATGAGTTGGTTGGGCACTGTTTTGAGGTGTCTTTTTGATGTAAAATGAATGTATAATTGATGAGAAATTGAGGTTTAATCAATGCAATCCCGGATAGGTTAATTTTCCTAAGTTTTGCTTGAATTTTTGATGGTTTTTGGAGTGATCTTGATGATCTGTTATAGCTGGAGGTATAAGGACGTGTTTGGACTCTTTTTGGATGTTAATTGAGGTTTAAGAATGATTAGAATTGATGGATCTTGGCTGGGTAGTGTTGTGGAGTTGTTTGGAGGTGATTTCGGTTGTGTTTGGTAGCCGAAATGTGAGTGTTGATGAGAGCAGCGAGTTTAGGTGCTTTCATTGAAGATGTTAATGCATGATGATGCATTAATCCTCTGCTTTGATGTGTTTAAAACAGGGGAGACATCTTCGGATCCTTGTGGTGTTGATCCGGAAGCTTGATCGGTGTTTCGGCAAGTTGCGAAACGGAATCGGTGAGTGGATTTTGGTTTCAGCTTTGAAACCAATGTTTTGAAGGTTTGGAAGCTTAGTTTGAGTCTAAACAACTTAGCTAAGCTCAAGAGTAACTTTCAGAAAAACTCTCTTGTTGATGAACCATGAGTTGGTTGAATGCAATGTGATTTGTTTGCATGTTTTAAATTCTGTTTTGAAAGCATATTTTAGCATGTTTATTTGCTGATTTTATAAGCCATGTGTTGAAGGATGCTCAAGGTAAGAGATCCTTGTTTTTGAACATTGTTAAATGTGGTTTTGATGCATAACGATGCATGATGATTATGGCTTTGTTAAATGCTTTAAAACAGTGGAATATTGTTGTTAAATGATGTATATTGGCAAGTGATGTCTTGAGAATGGTTAAGAACACTATGGTGGTTAAAAGTCCATAGGTGGTTCTTGTATTAAGAACAACATGGTTGTTAAAAGTCCATGGTTGGTTCTTGTGCTAAGGTCACAAAGGTGGTTAAAAGTCCTTGTGTGAGCCTTGAGTATTGTAAGGTCACAAAGGTGGTTAAAAGTCCTTGTGTGGACCTTGTGTATTTTAAGAACACCATGGTGGTTAAAAGTCCATGGGTGATTCTTGGTTAAGGTCACAAAGGTGGTTAAAAGTCCTTGTGTGGACCTTGTGGATTGTAAGAACACCATGGTGGTTAAAAGTCCATGGGTGATTCTTGTGCTAAGGACACAATGGTGGTTAAAAGCCCATGTGTGGTCCTTGTGAATTGTAAGATCACAATGGTGGTTAAAAGTCCATGTGTGGATCTTGTGTTGATTGTATTTTGAGACGGAAAAAGATTATGATTATCACTTGTGGCCAATATGACATGTTAATAATTTGAAGCATGAAGTGCTTGTTTTAAATGCTTATGTGCATGTGTAAATGTAGTTTTGAACTAAGGTTTATAAAGGTGTTTTATAAATGCATTATTGAGTTGTTTTAAATGAGCATTCCTCACTAAGCTATTTGCTTACGCTCTCTCTTTTCTTAAACCAATAATGCAGAGCATTGAAGTGCTTATAAAGGCAGCAAGAGGTCAAGAATCCAAGTGAAGAACTAAGCTCATGTATGGTGAAAGTTTCTTAACACTATTAGCTTTTGGCATTTGGCAATGGGGAACCTATGTTGTTGTTTTGGGAGATGTCTTGGACTCCCTAAGTTGGTTTTATGTTGTTGTTGATGATGGAACTTGTATTTGGCCTTTGTGAAGTTGGTTTGGTATTATGATGCTTGAATGGTTTTCTAAATAGGATGCATGCCTATAGAATTGGGGGTTTGCTTAATTGATGCTATGTTTGAGAATGGTTGATGCTAATATGTTCCTTGAATGTTGAATGACTTGCTGGTATAATTTGGTTGCCTTTGGAGCATGATTGAAGAGTCAATTGTGTGTTAAACCAGCTAATTTTCTGCAATCTGGGCAGCCCGTTTCGGAACAGGTGCTACCGTTTCGGAACAGAGGGCCTGAAATGGCCTTGGCGTTACGAAACGGGTAGACCCGTTTCGGAACGAAAATGCTACTGCCAAGCCCTGTTCCGGAACTTGTTTCGGAACGGTCCCGCGTTTCGAAACGGTTTATCCCCGTTTCGGAACACTCGACCGTTGGGCACTGAAATTGACGGTTATATATTTTGAAATCCTTGCGTTTTGGTCCTGAACTTTGTATATGCAATTGAATGAGTTTGAGTTGTCCGTTTGAGTTGAAATTTGGCAGAGAAGCATGAAACATGACTAATTTCATAATGGTAACTCAAAAGTTGGTTAAGTCCTTATAACTTCCAGAATTTACATTTTGGTCCCTAAATTCATGTTTTGTGCAATCAAGTCCCTAAATGTTTTCTGATTGCTGTGAGCTTTGAATATGTTGGCCTTGTGAACATATCTAGGGTTAATGTGCATTTAGATAAGATTAAAAATAAAAAAGGGTCGTTAATCAAGGTTGACTTTCGGGTTGACTTTGGTTTTCCCCGTGTAAACTTCTTAATTCGGTTCAACCGTCTGGGCCGGGTTAAGGGGGTTACACTTGGACTTATCTCAAGCCATATAGGTATTTCAATCATTTAAGTACTCGATGATATTTCAATCATTCAGGTAATTTCGATACTTCCAACAAATTCATTAATTTCAGAACTAAAATGTTTATCCATCATTCCGATTAATTTGGAAAATTTTGGTGCTTGAGGGTACTTTAGTCTTTGGCCATTACAATCATTCTGATCAATTCAACCTTATCAGTATTTCCAATCCTTTTTGTCATTCTAATCAATTCAAAGCTTTACGCCATTTTGATTAATTCATGCATACGAAACATTTTCTATAAATTTGTCTTCCAAGACTTGTTCAGGATTTATGAAAATCCAAGTATTTATATTTTCAGAGGGTTGAATCTTGTTACCGAAACTTTCCAAGAAAAACGAGGTTTTTAGGTAAATAAGTTGTTTTACCAGATCAAGTGTAGATTCCCAGATCGCTTTTATTGTCAAGGGTATTTTAGTCATTATTGCACTTATAGGGCATTTTTGTCATTTATTAACTCAGCATTTTAGAAGTTAAATCATTAACAAGCATAACCAGATTTAGAGTATAACAAACTTATCAATTATTATTGGATCTCAAAAGTTCTTTTAGGCTACCCATCTTTCTAACCGAACATTTTAGTCATAACTAGTTTACTACCTTTTTCCGTAATCGATTAGGCATTAACAAAATTAACCATACACTTAAACACTATCATGCATACATTTATTGGATACCACTATGTTTCATAAAGCATACACGAGGTAGTAATGTATTACCTCACCTCTAAGCTACAACGGTCGATTCAAGATACTCAATTCGATTACTCTCGAACTCGAAATCGACATCCATCAACATCTCGGATACAAGGAACTGTGAATTCCTTCAATTGCACAAATTCTAATTTCAGTCCTTATTCACATTACTCTTAATTGAATAGTTAAATACATAAGCACAATCGGGTTCAAGATCAAATTCGGAGGCTTTTCAGTTAGAATTTCGCGAAAATAACTTCAAAATTGGACTCAAGACGTCTAAAAACATAAAATAGGGTTTTTTTTTTTAAAAAAAATTGACTTTTTGGTCAAAGTCAACGTCGATGTCATCATCGGTGAATGCTGACGTTAGCAATCGACTGATCAACGGTCAACGTTATTGTCTTCGGTCAGCCGGGTTGACTCGGGAGAGTTGACTTACTGATTTGACTTGGTAGGGTTGACTCACTGAGTTGACTTTGTCGGGTTGACTCATTGAGTTAACTCGGTTGGGTCATGGGTCAGGTCAACTGACCGGGTTAGGTCATCGGGTTACGGGCTGGGTCAACGGGTCAGGTAAAATCCTCGGGTCGCGGGTCGAGTCATGCTCGGGCGATCAAAATTAGGCGGGTTGGGTCGGTTACTGGGTCAGGTCTGGACTAAAAACTTATGGGTTTTAAACTAGCCGGCCAAATACCATTATCAGGCCTGGTCTAATATAGCTGGTTCAAGTCTAAACTTGCTCGGTATAAGAGGCTGGACCAGTTTAGGGCTGGGTTAGAATTGGTTTAGAACTGGTTTAACATGGCCACCGTCCAAGGCGACTGAAACTCACCTTGGACGAAGCGTGTACTCCACGTGCGGCCTAGAATCACCGAAAACACCCAAAAATGATTAAAATTTTCCAAATCTCAACAACCCACATAAAAAAGCTAATGGTATTAAATCAAAACTCACTTAAACTTACAAAACACCCAAAAACTAATCGAACTGGCGTGGCTTCGGTGAGACCTCTGTCGGTGCTTGTTGGGTGATCGGTGACCAGGGTTTTTCTCGGCTTGACTTGTTGAGGACAGTGGCGGCCTTAGATTCGAGCCACAATGCCAAACAATGACAGAAACAAAAATAACAGAGGACAATTGGTTTCTTTTGACTTCAATCCGGATTTCACAACAAACAACGACGTTAGGCCGCGATTGAGCAACATTGTTGGGTTCCAAAAGGGGTGGTGCTTCGAATGACGGTGGCGGTGCACGACATGGCGCGGTGGTGGATGGGAACAGACGATGACCGGTGGAGGAATGTGATGTTGGAGAGAATTTTAGAACCTTTTGGGTTCTTTCAGATTCAATCAAATACCCAAAAAACAGGGGGTAACTGGATCGGTTGATTGTTTTAATTAATATTGGGTAGACCCACTTAATATAGCTTACATAAAATAAACTATTGGAAACTAAAACCAAAGAATTTCTTAGCTTAGATGGTTAAACCTTAGGCTTACAAAGCCCCAGGTCAAGGGTTTAATTCTTCATGGCTGTAAATCCATTTTTTATCTCTCATTTCCTTGACTTCTTCTCTATTTTTAATACCATTTTATTAGAGTGTTACAACTCTCTCCCTCTAAAAAAGAAATTTTATCCTCAAAACTTATCATGGTTAGAGAAATGCAGAAATTGCTATTCCATTTATTCTTCTATTGAAACTTATCCATCTGAGTATGTTTGTTTCACAAGACTCTCAGACGATCACATATCAATCTGGCAGTATCCTCAGTTTCTCAGACTGACTTGGACCCAAAATCTTCCAATCATACATCTCGAACCAACTAATCAAAATACAATATTTGAATCCATACTGAACTTCATACGGTGCCAAGGAAACATTTGTCTCATAACTTTATTTATAAATGGTTTTAGTCAGAGATAAGAACCATTCCCAACTACCACAAAAGTCAATCATACAACCTTAAAGTACATCCTCTAGAATGTGAATTACTTTTCTACATTGACCGTCAATTTGAAAATGAAGAACTACAACTACAGTTCAGACAAGCACTCTATGACTCCAACATCGACATCCAGAATTAGGATGTAAACATCAAATTTCAGTCAGGGATGATATATAACGATGCACCATGCTACATTTTCAAGGAAACATCTTTTTTCATGCCGATCAAACATAACCAATGTCTTTAACGGATATCACTTACCTTTAGCGTAATATTCAGGTAACTGTTTCTTTCGGATATAGCAAAATCACCATAGAATTTACGCTCACGCCACGTTCACAAACATCTTTCTTTCATATTCATAATACTTTTATCAAATTTCCGTCAAAATATTCTTAAACATAATCATTATAAACAAATAGCCTTACAGGTAATCTTATATCGGTTAACTCACATAACTAATCATTTATTCTCAATTTGATTTAGATCTTCAATTTTAGATGCATTAATCATCTCAGGTTCTTGATCCATATTCAAATTCATCACGTTAATCTATATCATTGGCGGACATTACCAACATTATTTGCCAGTACAGATTGAGCTATTATGGACAGAATGATTAGATGCACTTATTACAGGAAATGATTCGACATCGAAGTCCCGACTTGGTGGAGTACGGTTAAGATCTAGGGTAAGCAAAAACCAGAAACCCTATGAGAGACGATTGGCAGATCTACCCAAAAAGACGCAACTCTAAGCTCTGATACCACTAAATGTAACCCCTAAACCCGCCTATGCATTTCCAAGAATCTTATGAAGTCACATTATGTTGAGTGGATCAATCGAATGGAAAATGCCAAGAGGGGTGTGAATTGGAATTTTAAGAGTTGTGGGATGAAATTGGAATGTTGAAAAATCATGACAAGAGGATTTATAGTTGTTCAAGCTTAGAATACGCTTTACATCCACTACCTTAGTCACCACTAAGGATTTTCAACCAATTTCACTATGAAATCTTCCCCTTTTCTAGGCTTAGAAGGAAACCTTTTACAAAGATCAATCTTTCTACCCAAAGATTGATCTTGAGACCCTCACAAGAACACAGATTTACAAAGACAATAAAATGTTTCTCTCAATAGATAAATATGCCCAAAATACACTCAACCACAAACCCAATTTGAGAAAAAATGGTTTACAATAAAGAGATTACAAATTGGGGTACAAGATAGGAAATTTGAGCACAAGGGTTTGGATTAATTGCCTGGATGTTGATTTTATGATCAATAGTTGTTGCTGGTGCTGAACCCCCTCGACCCGACCTAGCCACCAGACCGCATTGAACGGGTTACACAGTGAAAACTGAAGAGAAACCCGTTAAGGCTTCATTCCGATTAGCAACCATAGAAAATTTTCGTTTAAGATTATCTTGTCTAAAGGCTATATTTAAATCCTATGTGAGGAGACAAACAGCGGGAAGCAAACACAAACATGAACTGAGCAACACAGACATTTAAAGGTTGATTTTTTAATGATTTACTACAGGCCGTATCGATACGCGTAAGACCCGTATCGATAGCCATCAACGGTAAACTCCCTAGGGTCAACTTCAAGAGGCCGGTATTGATACCCTTCAAGGCTGGTATCGATACGCCCTTGATGGTCAAACTCCCAAAGTCAACACCAGGGACCGTTTTGATACGCTTTAGGCCCATACCAATACTCCAATTTCTCGTCAAAATCTTAGATATCCAGAGACCAAATTGGGTATGGGTACGCTCCCGAGTATCGGTACGCCTCGCCTGAAATAGGGGACCGTATCGATACAACCCTTGAGCGTATCGATACGCCATACCTAGAAAGACTGGTTTTTGTAGTTAAAAGCATAAGAGATCCAACACAAGACGCATTAAACAAGTATTTAAGCAACTTGCAACCACACATGCAACACAAGGCATCCATGGATACACATATAAAGCAAGATAAACACTTAACAAGGAAACATTCATCATGATAAGGTTTATAATGAAAACTTTCATGCTTACCATTCTCCAACAAGGTCAAAGCTAAAACAAAGCATATTTCAACGTAACAAGAGGCATTACAAGCCCAACACAACCAAACAAATATGTCTAAGCAAAAGGACACGCCAACAACTCCTCAAAACAAAGGTCCTATCCCATTACTTAATACTAATTATTGAAGTCTAAAAACCATACTTGAGCAAACCAAACTCCCTTGGGTTCTCCCTTGTTCCCCGAGTTGCTTCATAGGTTTAAGTGCATGCGATGTTGGAAAAATGAGCGTAAGCATTTAAGCTTAGTGAGAGGTGCTCAAGACGGTAGCTACAACAATGCAGTTTTAAAACATAAATTGCTTGAAACCAAAACCATTTCCAAATCATTTCCCTCATGCATGAACACATAAAAACATGCATTTACCATCTCATGCATTTGCCGAATGCATCCACAAGCCACAAGCTTACCTTATGCTTGTTCTCATCATACAAGCAAATAGCCAACTACATGCATAAGCATAAATATTGAAAAGCAACAAAAACATGCTTAACACGAGAAATTAGAGCACCATGGGTATATTGACATTCATCACTTTTACTCAGATATGCAGATAGTTCTCAAACACACTAGACACTTCCGATGGAATCTCACATCACCGTACTCCTCCTTAGTGGAATCTAGCATCACTAAGGCCACACGCGACTTTAACCTCGAGTGCACTCACATCCTATTGGTCGAACAACTATATCCGGTAACAAGATTTCACATGTCAATACCCACCAAACCAACACTTACCTTGTTTTCTCATGGTCACAACCATAACCAACATAGATAACAATTAAGGCAATCACACGCATAACACATTGATATTTCAAGGCAACATGAACTATGAAAATCATTCAAATGTATAGTAGATAATATCGAGAATAAAACTTAAAACACTTAAAACTTACTATTGAGCTTAGATTGGCATATCAAGCTCAATCTAAACTCCCAAATCACATCCTTAACCAAGTTAAGGCTTAGAAAACAGTTCCTCTCACCGGTACAACCCAAACGGTCGTCGAAAAACAAATTTCAAGCCTCCAAACTACCATGTCTCGCATCCGAAGTGCCCAATCAACCTTCCTCTATTTTTAGGCAACCCAAAACAATACATTAGGATGCTATCAAACATGTAAACCAGCAACAACCCGGAACCCAATTTCTTGCAACCAAAACACATTGATTACTTAACCTAAACTTTACCCAAAACTTACCAAATTCGTTCTAATAAAACCTCAAGCTGAACCCATCATTTTCAAACATCAAAACACATCAAGCATCACCTAAAAACATCCCCCAACAACAAAGGAACCATTAGCCACGAATTCAACCCAAAGCCAAGACAAAAACTCTACCTTTTCAACCCTAAATCCCATTTTTTGACCCATTTCGGGTTTCCCGATATCTAACCATTATTCAAATATGTTTTACTACTCAAAACTTATATTAAAGTACATGTTTAACCATGGAAAATCAAACCCACGAAAATCCAATGAAAATACCCATTTTTTAACCCAAAACCCAAAATGAATTTTAATGGGTTTAGAAGAAGGATTTCAATGAGTACAAGTCAAAGAAGTGAAAACCAAAGTAAGGAAGAAATTACCTTAAGAGTTTGCTTGATGAAATTTTGAAACCAATGGAAAAGTGAAAATGGGTTTTGAAGAAGAAGATAACGTGAAAGAAAAAAATGGCTTTTGGAAGATGATGGTATTTTTAAAACCTTTTTCTTTAATTTCAAAATCTCCATTTTTACCCTTTCCTCTTTTAAAACACTTTTAGGCGTTTGTTAAAAATGATTTTCCTCAAATTAATTTAACGCGAACCGGTTTAACCAAACCTGGTTATCTCATGGCCCTCAAATCGGGGTGTTACAACCCCCCCCCACTTAAGGAATTTTGTCCCCGAAATTTACCTGATGAAAAGAGATACGAAAACTGTCTCTTCATGTCATCCTTCCTCTCCCAAGTGGCTTCTTCCACCCCTCGGTGTCGCCACTTTACCTTGACCAACTCAATGGTCCTTCCCCGCTGTACTTTACTGTCCGAAGCCAAAATCTCAACTGGTTTTTCATCGTAGGTCAAATCCGGATTCAATTCTATTTCCTCAACTGGCATAACATGTGACGGATCTGTTCTGTAGCTCTGAAGCATCGAAACATGAAACACATTTATGAATCTTTTCTAGTTCGACCGGTGCCACAACCCTTTTTAAGGAGGCTTCAACTTTTTTGGAAAACACTTTAACAATCAACGGAGTCGCCACCAATATTTTTTTTTGAAAAAAGTGTGATTGGATCAATTTTAAAAATAGTGTTATTTTAATAAAACATTTTTTGGTTTTAATAAAACAACAATTTGGTCTGTGAAAATAAGAAAATAGGTTCGGGGGTCAGTTACGCGTGGGGAAGGGTTAACACCCCCACAACACCCAAAATTGGTACCTAATTGGTTTTAAAATCGTTTCCAAAACTGAAATTCGCAAGTTCAAAAGGAGGTTCGACTTTACTTGTCCGTTTAATGAATATTAGTCTATTTTAACGGCCTTATCGCCTGGGTGATAAACTTTAATCACCGCCTTTATTTCTAGCGCTAACCCGTCATTCCCATTTGGCAAGACACCACATTAAATTAATTTCACTTTTGCAAACAACAAAGAGATTTAGGTGCGTTGAGCATTTCATTTCTTATTCTAAGTTTGATTATTTAAAAACCCTAAAAACGTTTAAGTATGCTTAAGTCTTTTATTCCTAATTTAAAGTTTAAGTATGCTTAAGTGTATTTTATTTTTTGTGAAGAACATTTTCAACAAAACATGTCCCTATCTAAGCTTTAGTCACTAATCCTAAGTTTTAAACTTAATTCTAAAAAAACAAGCAAACAAACTTTTATTCTTTTTGAGCTTTTCCCCTTTTATTATTCCTTTAAAAAAACCTAATTTTTTACTTCTTTTATTTTTAAAGCTAAGACTCTTTTTCATATTTTTACCTTTTTTTCATTTTTATGTTTTTTTACCATTTTATTTTTTCATTTTTCAAAACAAAGAATTTTCTCTATTTTTAAACTCATTTTCATTTTTTCCATTTTTAAGCTTTTCTTTTAAAACGACCCCTTTAAAAAACTTTATTTTTTCCTAAAGAACTTCTTTTTAAGTTTTTTCCTTTAAAAAATACTTTTATCATAGACCTTAAACCTTTATTTAAAACCTTTTTATTTTCTTTTTCTTAAAAACTTATTTCTTTTTCTTTTTTTCCTAAAAACATCTTAATTAATTTTCTCTTTTAAAATCATTATAAAACTAAATTTCATAAAAAATCTTTTTATATATTTTTTAAAATCAAGCCCCTTTATTATCTTACACCTCACATTATTATTTTTTCCTAATTAAATCCCTAATTTCAAGTTTTTCAATTTAACAACATTTATTCAATTTATTCATGCATTCTAAATCTAAACACCTTTTAAAACTTATTTATTCATTCCTAAAGATCAAAATAATCCTAACAATATTTTTTAAGCATGCAAAATTTTTTAAGATCAAACTAAAATTAAAACGGAATTCTAAAACGAAAATGTTACCGAAATTCTGAACAATTTTCCGACTTCGAGAAAGCAACCTAAAAATTCACAAACAACACACACAAACAAAAAAATTCATCCAAGAACAAACATAAAAATAAACAAAAAAGATAGAAATTTTACCGAGAAATCGACGAACGAAGAACTCGAATTCGGGTTTCTCGAAATGCTCCAAACCGCCTCCGGAAAATTGCTCCCAAACTCGAACTTTTTCTCCAAATATTTCCAGAAAACTCTTTAAAAATTCAGAGAATTTTTTAGGTTTTTCCTAAGTTTTTTCTAGTGGTTTTTTCGTCAATTTGTGTGTGTTGAACAAGTGAAAAAAGGGAGGTATTAATACTTGAATTTGAGCTTCAAATTCAAGCCATATCGGGATTTAATCCCCAAATTGGAGCCTAAATCCGACCAATGGCTTGATTCTCGGTAAAACCCCTCAATCCCTCATCCGATTTGGTCCAATATTCGAGCTAAAATTTTCCCTTGATTCGAGCCTAAGGTTTGACCTCTTGTCTCGGTTTTTTGTAGATTCCGGCGAGCACATGCGAAGGCGGCGAGTGGGGTTTGTGGCATTGGGTCAGCGGAGGAGAGGCGGACCGGCTAGTACCAACGACGTCGGCGGCCGTGGCTTTTAAGCGCCGACCGACCACTGTAAAACTGCACGACAAGGGTTTGGTTGGGGAACCAACCCGCGCGCGTGCAGCCCACGCGCTGGTTCCCCCTTTTTATTTTTTTCTTCTTTTTTTCCTTTCTTTCTTTCTTTCTTCTTTTATTGATAATTTTGGCTGCTATTTTTTTGTTGTTTTTTTGTATCACATTTATTTTTCCACCTCACTTTATTTTCTATTTTTTTCTATAATTATTATACACCATAATTATATTTTTTTCTCTTTTTTTTAAATGGGCTTTAACATAAAAAATAGGCTTTGTTCTCTTTATTTAAAAGTGGTCTTTTAAATTGGGCTTTTTGAAGATGGGATTTTATTTATTTAAAAAGTGGGCCTTTAAAAGGATTTTTTCTTTTTCCTTTATATTTTCTTTTTATTTTCTAGTTTTTTAAAAAAACTGTGGTAAAAATTTAGTGACAAAAGCTGCCCCTCTTTGCTTATCTTTGTGAAACAGTGATAAAGCAAAGATAAGAAGACACTAATTTTCGCCGATTTACTGGTTGGCTCCATTATCCAAAAGCCCAAACGGATAATCATGTTCTGTTCCCCTAATGCTCGAATAGATGAGTTGGGTTCCATTCTCCAAATGCCCGAACGAATATGCGTGCTCTATTCTGCTTATGCTTGAATAGCTAAGCTGAGTTTCATCCTCCAAATGCTCGAACGGATAGGCATGCTCTATTCTCCTTATGCTCGAATAGCCGAGTTGGGTTCTTTTCTCCCAAAATGCCTAAGCATCTGAGCTGAGTTTTGTTCTCTCAAATGCTCAATTAGGCCAAGTCTTCTGAAAACTTTCATCCTCATTACGCTTGGATGAATAAGCAAGCTCCATTCTCCTTATGCCCGAACGGATAGACGAATCTTCTTAAACACTTCATCCTCCTTATGCCTGGATGAATAAGAAAACTCCATTCTCCTTATTCCCGAACGAATAGGTGAATCTTCTGAAACACTTTATCCTCCTTATGCTTGGATGAATAAGCAAACTCTCATTTGAACATGTCTTCCCTATACTTGAAAAAACAAAATGCAACATGCAATACATTTATGATGTGCATGCCCTTAGGGATGTCTAAAATATGAATGCATAACAAGTTTTTTCTTTTAGAACTCTTTTTGCTTAGACCGTTTTCTTAATGACAATCTGGTTATCGAGGCCAACCCAATTAACATGAACTCTCTCCTAAACTTGCATAGGTAAGACGATTTGCTTCACTCTTCTTTCCACCCTTCTTGGCTTTTTGGCTTCGAATTCACCCTTCTCTGAAATAAGGCCATCTCCTTTGCTTTGGAATTCACTCGTGAATTATGAACAACTCTGGCTTTTTCTTCATTTTCTGATCTTCTGCTGACTGGTTCAATCTTTTCATCCCATTCTCAGTTCATTGAAAACATTTAATCCTTATTTATATTCCTAATCATCATTTTCGTATTCAAGGATAAACTTCCTAAGTCAGGTTTTGAACTTAAAAGGTTGCTCTTATCATCATGTAAGGAAGGCTGGTGGTTTTAAGAAATGCTGTTTAAGCGACCAGACACTCATGTGGCTTTTCTTTCTTTCAAAGAATTTTGCAACAAGGCTTTACTTTCTTCATTAAGCACCATATGCCCCAAATAATAATTATGGAACACTTCATAGTCCCTGAACTTTCCAAAACATTCTCAAAGTAATGCTCAAAAGTCTTTTGCATATATAAATGATTGTCAAATCCATTGATCCTTATTTCAAAGCAAGATGCTAACAAAGATAGGGAAGGAAACAAAAAGATTCATGAAACAAATTTATTAGCATTATGATAAACACAAAAAAGGTTTATAAAATGGAAGGGAAACAAGTATTCAAATATCAATAGTCCAAACTTCTCCTTTCAAACGCCAGAAGTAAACTTGAATGCCACCAGTATCGAGGAAGCCTTGAATGCAGTGCATGATTTGTGGAGCCTCGAAATCTGTCAAATTATCTGAGCCGCCCTTTAAGGGTTTTCAACTCAGACCCTCACTTGGTTTCAAAACGCCCTTTGCGGGTTTTTATTTCGAACCCTCATTTTTAATTTTTAATTTCTTTTTTCTTCTTCAGGAATAGTACTTCTTGACAGTATCAGAGTTTACCGGGTTTTGAAACTTTTTTCCATCCATCTCAGCTAAAATCAATGCTCCACTTGAAAGAACCTTTATCACAATGTACGGTCCTTCCCAATTAGGCGCCTATTTTCCTCGGGGATCACTTTGAATTGGCAATTTTTCTTTAAGACCAAATTGCCTTCTTGGAATTCTCTAGGACAAACCTTCTTTTCATAAGCCCGAATCATCCTTCTTTGGTACATTTGACCATGGCATACAAATTTCAATTTCTTATCCTCATTTAAATTCAACTAGTCATACCTTGCTTGTACCCATTCTGCTTCATCTAACTTGGCTTCCATCAAGACTCGCAACGATGATATCTCCACTTTGATTGGTAGCACAACTTCAACTCCATATACTAATGAGAACGGAGATGCCCCAGTGGATGTTCGTACCGCTGTTCGAAATGCATACAAAGCAAATGGTAACTTTTCATGCCAAACTTTATACGTATTAGTCATCTTTGCAACTATCTTCTTAATATTCTTATTGGCTGCTTCTACTACTCCATTCATCTTTGGGTGGTATACTACTGAGATGCGATGCTTAATGTTGAACTGCTCACAGACCCCAACAATTATTCAGTTGTTCAAATTAGAGGCATTGTCAGTGATTATGCTTTCTAGTAGACCATATCGACAAATGATTTCCTTCTTTAGGAAATTGCAAACAGTAGACCTAGTTATATTTGCATATGAAGCCGCTTCTACCCACTTTGTGAAGTAATCAATAGCTACCAAGATAAAGCGATGACCATTTGACGCTTTCGGATGAATTCGCCCAATAACATCTATGCCCCACATAGAGAACGACCATGGAGACGACATGACATGAAGAGACTAAGGAGGCGCATGAACCTTATCAGCATAAACCTAGCACTTGTGGCATTTACGGAAATAATTAATGCAATCCTATTCCATTGTTGACCAGTAATATCCAAAACGCATAATTCTTCTTGCCATACTGAAACCACTAGGATGGGTTCCACAAATTCCCTCATGGACTTCTTCCAAAATCAATTGCGCTTCTTTTTCATCCACGCATCTTAGTAGTACCTGGTCTTGACTTCGTTTGTAGAGGATATCCCCATCAAGGATGTATCCTGATGCCATTTTCCTGATAATTTTCTTTTCATTTTCTGAAGCTTGTGCTGGGTATTGTTGCAACTTTAAGTACTATAAAATGTCATGGAACCACGGTAAAACATCTTCTTCTTCTTCTACATGATAACAATATGCTGGGGACTCCATTTGTAACTTAATAGGTATCATCTCCGAACCTTCACTTGCTTTAAACGTGACAGCCAAAGTAGCTAATGCGTCAGCCATCTGGTTATCTTCTCTCGGGAGACGCTTAAAAGTAACCGCATCGAACTCTTTAGCTAACTCAAGGACCAAATTGTGACATTCTATCAATTTTGCAACTTTTGTTTCCCACTCACCACGTGTTTGGTAGATGATCAAAGCTGAATCCCAATAAACTCTCAACTTTCATATTTTTCTGTCAATGGCTTCCCTTAGGTCCAATATACATGCCTCGTATTCTGCCATATTATTGGTGCAAAAGAATTTCAAACGGAAAGTAAAAGAATAATGACCTCCTTCTGGTGAAACCAAAATTGCCCCAATACCTCGTCCTAATGCATTTACAGCACCATCAAAATGCATAACCCATGATTCTGTTGGTGACTCTTCATCTTCCGTAATACACATCAAGTCTTCATCGGGGAAACTGAAATCTAATGCCTCATAATCGTCTTGTGCGTGACTTGCAAGAAAATCTGCTATGGCACTTCCTTTCACTGCTTTTTGGTTCACATACTGGATGTCGTATTCTGAGAGCAACATTTGCCATCGCGCTATTCTTCCTGATAAGGCCGAACCTTCAATCATAAACTTCAAGGGATCTAGCCGTGAGATCAACCATGTGGTGTGATACAACAAATACTGCCTAAGCCTTTTAGTGGCCCATACCAACGCACAACATACCTTTTCAATTGAAGTATACCTTGTTTCATAGTCAGTAAACTTCTTGCTCACATAATATATCGCCCTTTCCTTCTTTCCAGTTTCATCATGCTGCCCTAATACACAACCCATTGAATTTTCAAATAACGTCAAATAGAGTATTAACGGTTTCCCTGAAACATGTGGCATTAACACTGGAGGACTAGTTAGCTGCTCCTTGATCTTTTCTAAAGTTTCTTGGCATTCTTCATTCCAGGTCCTAGGGTTGTTCTTTCTAAGCAACCTGAATATTGGATCACACTTATTCGTAAGTTGGGAGATGAAACGAGCTGTGTAATTCAACCTCCCCAAGAATCCTTGAACTTGCTTCTGTGTTTGAGGAGGTGGAAGCTCTTGTATGGCCTTTATTTTGTCTGGGTCGATTTCGATTCCTCTTCTGCTTACTATAATGCCTAACAACTTCCCAGAAGTAACCCAAATGTGCACTTGGAAGGATTAAGTTTTAACTTAAACTTTCTCAATCTTTGAAAAAGCTTACCCAAGTTTGCTAGATGCTCTTCTTCAGTTCCAAGATTCAAAACCTCTAATTCTTATTTGTGGGGCGGGATTTGCTTTTCCTCTTCTTCAACTATTCTAAGCAAATTATCTTGCAAGTCATACCCTTCTTCATCACTAGTACTCTCAACTTCCTATAAACATAGTGGTAATTCAAAATTGACCTAAGATTCTGATTCGGAGTCATTTGAACCATTGATATCTAAAAACCTGCAAATAAAAGGAGACAATATATATATATACCAAGAAAGAATGAATAAATGAAATGATATGATTTATTGTGTTTTAAGGTTTTTTCTTTTGGGATTTTTATGATCTTTTTGGTTTTATTGGTTTTGCGTTGCGAAAGAAATTTTGCCACAAGATGTAATTGGGGGAAAATGCATCTCTAATTACCATAGGGTCTAAGGGTAAAAGAGTTGGTTTTGAGAATTACTCTGAGGTAGTTTTAAAAACTTCAGGTACTATTTTCGCAGTCTAGTTCTTCAATCCGGTGCAGGGGCAAATCTTGGACATATATTTGTTTTCTTCTTCCTCCTCGTCTGTGATAGCGTTAATGCTCAAATTATCAAAAACCTTGCATAATTCATTCTTTCCTTTCTCCTCCTCATTGAAGCGGGCATTAGGGTTTAGAAGTCCTCCGGTCTTGAAGATAGAGCTTCCTCCTTGTTGGTGTGAGCCTCTTCCTCTATGATGGCATTTACTCCATTCTTCTGGTGGTTTGGCAACGGATTTCCCTTTTCCTCTGAAGTTTCGAATGACAACATGCCTGGTTTTCTTAAATCATCTATCACCCTTTTAAATGCAGTGCAATTCTCAGTGATATGCCCCCTCACTTCTGCATGATATTCACATTGTGCCTTCTCATTGTACCATGATGGATAGGGAGGTGAGAACGGAGGAACATGTCTTGGCTGCACCATCTGTGATTTGACCAACTCTCCAAACAACTCTACATAAGTCATTGAGATGTGAGGAAAGTAAGGCGTCGAATTTCCCTGATATCTTCGCTCTAGTTTTGAGGCATTTGCAATTGTCAGAGTTGAGGTGTTGGGTTTGTTGAAGGTGTCGGGCTTGTTGAACACGACACATGTTGAATAACCAGGGTTGTAGACATTCGTTGCATTTACTTCATTGTTGTACTTCTTCTTATATGTCTTCTTCGTTTCCCCACTGTCCAATCTTCCGCTCTTCATGGCTGCCAGGATGAGTTCGCCATTCATTAACATATCTGCAAAGTTCTTTGTAGAATGGTTAAGCATACAATCATAAAATGGACCCTTTAGTGTCTCTACAAACATTGAAGTGATCTCGTTTTCTAACAATGGTGGCTGCACTTGTGCCGCTACATCCCTCCACCTTTGAGCGTATTGGTGGAAGCTCTCGTGGTGCTTTTGCTCCATCCCTTGCAAGACCAAACAGGTTGGAACCATGTCTGAAACATGCTTGTATTGCTCACTAAAGGCTCTGGACAGGTCCCTCCATGATTTGATGTCCACTAGACTTAACTGCGAATACCAACGTGCATCAGATCCTACTAGGCTGTCTTGAAAGTAGTGAATGAGCATCTTCTCCTTGTCGGGGTACATTGACATCTTTCTGTAGTACATGGTAAGATGTGCTGATGGGCATGTGGTCCTATTGTATTTTTTAAAGTCTCGGATCTTGAATTTTGGTGGCGCAACTAAATCAGTTACCAGGCTCAGATCCTTGGCATCCATTCCACCATAAGCATCTCCATCTTGGAAGGACTTAATCATCCCTTCTAACTTTTCATAATTTTCTCCCAACTTCTTCTCAGTTTGATCCTTATCAGCGACTTCATCGAGGTCAGACACCTCGTAATTATTGGCCTCCACATTTAGAACATGAGTTGAAGATTCAACTACATGGATGGGTGTTTTGGCCTTGGCAGCAACCTCCCTCCTAAAGGTCATTCCTGGGAATCGTGGAATGGTAGTAGTATTTCCTCCCTCTTAAACCGCATCTGGGTCCTTAAATCCAATCATAGCAGTTATCGAACTGACCGTCTTTTGATGAACTGCCTCAACTTGCTGTTTCATGTCAACCTCCATTTTCTCTAGCTCATCTTGAATGTTCTTTTGGTTAGCCCCCAAAGTTGTCAATCTTTCCTCAGAGTTCATGGCTCGGGTTTGGGCTCGTGTACCGTATTTGTGAGTTGTCTTATTGTTAAGTGTGCAAAAGTTCTATATTTTACCCCTTATTTAACCCATATTTCTGCTACATTCAAGCATAATTCATTGCATTTAGGTAAGATTTCATATATACATCACAATTAGATAAAATAGCACAGTTGCTACTGATTTTGGCTACTTTTGCAGGTATCTACTGTGGCAGACTAAGGACAGCGAAGGAGCAGAGCTGGAATACATGGCTGGCGTCAAGAAGTAAGATGCTGCCGTGGAGACTGCCGTGGCAGCCATGACGACAGCGTTGGTAGAAGGGAAAAGTGAAGTGGAGCTCGACAGATAGAGGAATTCAAGCCGGTCTGTCGTGGACCACTCCTATATTTTTCTGAGCCCTGGAGCAGAATAAAGGCCAACCCCAAAGTTCAAGGAAGAAACCCAAAGCAAGAAAAGAGGACGAATTAAAGGCATCTACTCAGAAAATTTAATCTCCAATAGAGTTGTACTTTAGTTTGAACTTGTATTCTTACCTTATTAGAAAACTTGAACCCAAGGCCTATATAAAGGCATGTAATTCGACCTAGGGGAGGATATCTCATCTCTGGCCGTCTTCCCCAAAACCTTTGTCGTTTCCCCCCTCTCATCATGTTCTAAAACTCCCCTAGGGCTAAGGGTTGATTATGTAAAGTAGTTGCAAGGATTGTACAATTTTAGGAATTTCTGTTCAATGAAATAAAACTTCAAGTTTGCTTATTTTGGTTTCAACATCTTGCAAGAGTATCGCGAGAGCATTGTAAGATTATCTATTTACTTAATATCAGGAGAGTTAAGTATATGAATGGAGTAAGTACGAGTTCTCTAGTTTATGGTTGAACTATCTCGGACCTAGGGATAGGACGAGGTTAAGTGGCTAAGGAAGAATTCAACAACATTGGTGTTCACTCTTCGATTCACACCAGGAGGTATCATCGAAGAAGTGTTCGTCAACAATACTTGGACCTAAGGATAGGACAAGTCATAGCATGGATTCTTGCCAAGCTTGAAGTACAAAGTTATGTGATCGCTGCCGTGACAACAACAGACTTCTACCGCGACAGGTGCTGCCGCGACAGGGACGACGGCAGAACATGAATTTCTCTTCAGTGCAACACCTGCACTAGTGAGCAATTCAATATCGGCCTAATCTCTTAACCCTGAATCTTTTTTCTTTTATATTCATTATTTTCCAATATTACTTTCCAAACATTTTAAACTCCTTTTCTCTCGTGCAGTAATTCAAGGATAAAGCTATTTCCAGTCCCTGTGGAGACGATATCCGATACTCAAAGTATCACTTTACTACTTGCGTCGTGTACACTTGCACTACATTGCGATAGGACTTTTGACATGCAACAAGTTTTTGGCGCCGTTGTCGGGGACTGGCAACATAACTTTACTCTTACTTTTACTGCACTTTTTAATTTTTCTATTTTAATTGGGATTGTTTACCCTGGGCTTTTCACAAGGTTTTTCGTTTGCTTATGCGCAGATCAAGACGAGGCAAAAGAACCAGAGTACAAACTAGACCCTGAAATCGAACGGACGTGCAATCTCAAGAACCGAGTTCGCCTCTTGATAGCAAGAAACGATTATCTTGAGGAACAGTTAGAAGCAATGTATAACGAGGTAAATAATAATAACCCGAGGAATGATGAAGATCCTCCCCTAGATAACCGGAACGGATGGCCTGCCGCTGGCGTGGCCGCACGAAAGTCCTGCCGTGACTACATGATCAATGATCATGTGGAACTGGAGACCACCTTGCCAAAAGTGGAAGCTGAGAACTTCGAGCTGAAACCTGTTATGTTCAGCATGATCAATTTCGTTGGCCAATTTAGTGGTGCTGCAACAGAGGATGCTCAAGAACACCTGAAAACGTTCCAAGAATTCTGTGGATCGTTTAGATTACCAGGAATAAATCCGAAAATATTGAGGCTCCGGTTATTTCCTCATTCACTGAGAGACAGAGCTAAAATTGGTGGAATAAACTAACGCCGGGTTCAATACGAACTTGGGCAAATCTCTCTCGAGAATTTTTATCTCATTTTAATCCTTCTCACTTATTTGAGCGATTGCGTAATGAAATTGCTACTTTTCAACAGGAAGATGACGAGCCAATGCACGAGGCATGGGACAGATTTACAACCCTTCTAAGGAACTGCCCGATACATGGATTCCCCGTGTGGAATCAAGTCATTAAATTCTACAACGCTGCCAACACACACACTCGTATGAGAATATATTCAGCAGCAAATGGACTGTTGTTGGATAAAGATCCAGATGAAGCAATGGTTGTGTTGAAAAACCTAGCAAAGAATGACAAGCAATTCCCTACGACAAAGAGAGGTAAATGAGGGATAGTTGTAAAAGATTATGAAGCCGACAATTCCCTGAAGACACAGGTTGCATACCTCACAAAGGCAGTGGAAAATCTGTTGAAAAAAGATTCTAAACCTATATATTCTGCAGAAGAGGTATGTGAAACTTGCAGTGGGAACCACAATTCGGAAGACTGTGTGTTACATCTAGAAGAAGGGATGTATGTTGGAAATTACAACAAGCCAATAAATTACGACTCCAACAATTACAATCCCAACTGGAGGAAAGATCCCAAGTTCTCTTGGAGCAATCCAAACAACGCACTTAATCCTCAGATGCAGAACAACCAAAACCAAGGGGCACCCAGAATCTTGTCACAGCAGCAACCACAACAGCAGCCAGTAGCCGCACCTAGTATACTGGAGCAGACTTTGGCCACATTCATGTCATAGACAGGAGCTTACATGGCAAACATGGATCACTTTGTCAAGAAAAATGAGTCATTCATGGACAAGACAGAGACGAGAATGACTAACCATGAGGCCACCCTGAAATCACTAGAGACACAGATGGGCAAAGTTTCCCAACATATTAAGCCAAGGCAAAACGGAGGATTCCCTAGTGATACTGAAGTCTCTAGAAAACCCACACATGAGCAGTGTAAAGCAATTACAACTAGGAGTGGGAAACAACTGCAAGGACCGGAGAAGAAAACCATACCGATTAAGGAATCGACCCTAGATACACCTGTCGTGAACACTGCCCCGGCAGAAGAAGAGCAACCTGCTGCCGACATACCTGTCATGACAGCAGAAGGGACAGAGGAGCAAGAAAAGAATGCTGAAGAACCTAAGCCTCCTCAAATCCGAATACCATGTGAAGGACGCCTGGAAGATTATTATCCTCCACCTCTTTTTCCACAACGGTTACAAAAACAGAAACAGGAGTACCAGCTCAAAAAGATTTATGACATTTTATGCAGGTGCACATTAATATACCTCTGTTGGAGGCCATAAAGCGGATGCCCGGTTATGTGAAATTTCTCAAGTATGCCATGTCAAAAAGATCCAGACTTGGGGAATTCGAAACGGTAAAAATGACAGAAGGGTGCATGACTATCTTGCACATGCATCCACCTTAGAAGAAGAAGGATCATGGGAGCTTCATCGTACCGTGCATAATTGGTGACAAATTCGTGGGTAAGGTACATTGTGATCTAGGTGCTAGCATAAATTTAATGCCAAAATCTATGTTTCAGAAATTAGGTATTGGACGAGCAAGGCCCACGACAGTCATGCTACAGCTGGCAGACTGCTCTTACGTACAACCAGAAGGGAAGATCGAAGATATTTTGGTAAGAGTGGATAAGTTTATTTTTCCTGCTGACTTTCTTGTTTTATACTGTGAAGCAGATGAAAATGCACCAATCATCCTGGGGCGACCCTTCCTAGCCACAGACATATCTGTGATTGATGTGGAGAAAGGAGAACTGACAATGAGAGTAAATGATCAAGAAATCAAACTCAATGTTCTCCAAGCAATCAAACATGCTGATGCAGAAGAAGAGTGCAAGGCCATCACTGAAGTAACCCTTGACCAACCCTGCATCAGGTCGAGCTGCCATAACATAAAATTTGGTCACTACCACAGCAGTCATCTGGAAGACTGTCACGACAACAACGACGACAGAGACTCCTCTGATTCCGACATATCCGACACTGAAGGTTATGCAGAGGTAAATTGGATAGGCAATCGTCCAGGTATGTTATTCGAGCCCCTAAACTATACCTCGAATGAACACATAATCCAAAAGCCTTAAGTTGAAGAACCACCTGTTTTAGATCTTAAGCCCCTGCCAGGGCTGCTTAAATACGTTTTTCTTGGTTTAAATGATACGTTGCCCGTAATCATCTTTTCCAAGTTAATGCAGAAACATGAACAACAATTAATTGGAATGCTGCAGCAGCATAAGAAGGCTATTGGATGGACGATAGCTGACATCCAAGGCATCCGTCCGGCATTATGTATGCTCAAAATTCTCCTGGAAGATGATCATAAGCCAACCATTGATGCTCAAAGACGCTTAAACGATGCTATGCGAGAAGTGGTGAGAAAAGAAATTATCAAATGGCTTGACGCCGGAATAATTTATGCCATCTCGGATAGTAAGTGGGTGAGCCCGGTGTAGCGTGTACCTAAAAAAGGAGGAATAACCGTGGTGACCAATGAAGAGAACGAACTAATCCCAACCAGGATTGTGACCAGTTGGAGGGTTTGTATAGATTACCGGAAGCTTAACAAAGCTACCCGGAAAGACCATTTTCCCCTACCTTTTATTGATCAAATGCTTAATAGATTAGCGGGGAAACCATACTATTGTTTTCTTGATGGTTATTCAGGGTACAACCATATAGCTATTGCACCGGAGGATCAAGAAAAAACGACATTCACATGCCCATACGACACTTATGCTTTTCGAAGAATGCCATTTGGACTCTGCAATGCACCAGCAACCTTCCAAAGATGCATGATGGTGATATTCTCTGACATGGTGGAGGACTTCCTGGAAATTTTCATGGACGGTTTTTCCGTCTTCGGAGACAGTTTTGAAGGTTGTTTAGGCAACCTTCAGAAGGTGCTTGAAAGATGTGAAGAAGCGAACTTGGTCTTAAACTGGAAAAAATGCCACTTTATGGTGGATGAAAGGATAGTCTTAGGCTACAAGGTAAGCTGCCGCGGCATAGAGGTAGACAGAGCAAAAATAGAAGTCATCGAAAAGCTGCCGCCACCCACCACAGTCAAGGGGATTCGGAGTTTCTTAGGGCATGCTAGGTTTTATCGATGATTTATTGCCAATTTCTCGAAGATTACTAAACCCTTATGCCACTTATTGGAGCATAATCATCCCTTTAACTTTAATACT
Source organism: Hibiscus tridactylites (assembly GCA_958450335.1). Taxonomy (NCBI): domain Eukaryota; kingdom Viridiplantae; phylum Streptophyta; class Magnoliopsida; order Malvales; family Malvaceae; genus Hibiscus; species Hibiscus tridactylites. The sequence goes on from OY288267.1 coordinate 74,029,869, forward strand.
GAATGTACTAGGGCATTCAGAATTCTGAAGGAAAAGCTGGTAACAACCCCAATTGTACAGCCACCAGACTGGAGTTTGCCATTCGAAATAATGTGTGATGCCACTGACTATGCTGTAGGGGCAACACTAGGGAAGAGGAAGGATAAGCTCTTCCATGTGATCTATTATGCCAACAAAACATTGAATGATGCCCAAGTAAATTACACCGCAACAGAAAAGGAACTATTAGCAGTGGTGTTCTCAATCGACAAGTTCCGTCCATACATACTTGGAATGAAGGTGGTGGTCCATACCGACCATTCAGCACTGAAGTATCTGTTCACGAAAAAAGATGCAAAACCTAGACTGATACGTTGGATTCTGCTGTTGAAAGAGTTCGACATTGACATCAAGGACAAAAAGGGAACAAAAAACCAAGTAGCAGACCACTTGTCGAGATTAGAGATGGGAAAGAGTCTACCGACGGACAAGACCAACCTATTGGAGACCTTCCCTAATGAGCAACTTTTTGCTGTCATAAGCACTGTCGCGACAACCATGGCGGTAGGCAAGTTTTTTGAACTTCCTTAGTACGCTGATTTTGTTAATTACATTGTTAGCGGAGTACTACCTCCTGAACTTAATTACCAAGCAAGGAAGAGGTTCCAAAATGATGCGAAACATTACTATTGGGACGAACCTCTTCTTTTCAAACATTGTGCAGACCAAATTATCAGGAGATGCGTACCACAGGATGAACATGAAGTTGCGCTTCACCACTGCCATGCTTCCTCATATGGAAGACACCTAGGTGGAAACAAAACCGCTGCCAAGGTTTTGCAATCTGGTCTCTACTGCCCCACACTGTTCAAGGATGCACAAGCCTTCTACAAGAGCTGTGATAAATGCCAAAGGACTGGGAACATCTCAAGAATGCATGAGATGCCACTGCAGAACATTTTAGAAGTCGAAATCTTCGAGGTATGGGGGATCTATTTCATGGGACCATTCCCAGCATCTTGTGGGAACCTTTAGATCCTACTAGCAGTGGATTATGTATCCAAGTAGGTTGAAGCGATCGCCACTCAGAAAAATGACGCCAAAACTGTTCAGAGATTTCTGCATAAGAATATTTTCTCCAGATTTGGCATTTCTAAGGCGATCATCAGTGACGAAGGGAGACATTTTGATAATAGGGTAATTGCTGCTGCCTTGAGAAAATACGAAGTAAAGCATCGGATTGCAACAACATACCACCCTCAAACCAATGGACAGGCCGAAATATCCAACCGAGAAGTAAAGAACATACATGAGAAGATGGTTAAACCTACTAGAAAAGATTGGTCTTTACACCTCAATGATGCACTATGGGCATATAGAACAGTATTCAAAACACCATTGGAAATGTCACCCTACAGGCTTATATATGGGAAAACATGCCACTTACCTGTCGAGATAGAGCATAGAGCTTACTGGGCTATCAAGGCAGTAAACATGGACTTGGATAAGGCAGGATAAAAGAGGCTATTGGACTTGAATGAAATTGAAGAAATTCGAGCAATGGCCTACGACAATTCCAGGATATACAAAGATAAAACCAAAAGGTGGCACGACAGGAAACTGTTGCCAGGACAGTTCTGCCCAGGGCAGCAGGTGTTGTTGTTTAACTCTAGGTTAAAACTTTTCCCAGGAAAGCTTAAATCTAGATGGTCCGACCCTTTTCAAGTTATCCAGGTTTTCCCCCATGGTGCCATTATAATCAAATCCTTAAAGGACGGACACCAGTTCAAAGTAAATGGACATAGACTAAAGTATTATCAGGGGACTGAAGCCCCAAGGATGCAAGAAGAAGTTACTTTAGGAGATGCCCCTCAAGGATTCCCTAATTTAACTTAGTTATTTTATTTTATTTATTTTATTTATTAGGAATTAAGATTTATTTTATTTTAGGAACTAAGATTTTATTCTAATTATTTTTAGGAAATAAAGGAAGCAAAGAGAAGTCTGTCGTCACAGCCTGTCATCAGCTGTCGCGACAGAAGCGGAAAATATAGCCTGTTACCAAGCTGTCGCGATAGACACGCAAACGCGTAACAAATGCGTAGTAGACACAGAAACGCATGACAGATGCGTCAGAAACCGCGTAACAGCTGGCCCCATTATTCGCGCCTGCCGTTACAGCTCCAACAGGCAGAAAATCACCCATCTATATAAACCCCATTCACTATTCATTTTTCATCTCACTCTTATTCTCTCAACTTGTTTTCTCTAGATCTCAAAATTTTCTTTATTTTCCACAGTCCTTGCAAAAATGACTTGCAGACAAACTCGTAGAAGTGCAGCCTCCAGTTCTGCCACAGCAGTAAGCACTCCAAGTCATAGTGCCATACCAGACCGCTTCGCTTCCACCGACTGTGCCGCCAGATACCACCGCTCCATTTAGAAGAGGGAAATATGGGAAGAAAGGGGGTTTCTCTACACTAAACCCACGGGAGACCTCGGGCTCGAAAGTTTCATCGCAAGAAAGATCCATGCCCTGAAATGGTAGCAGTTTGCTGCCCAACCAGAAGAAATGAACATCACACTCGTAAAGGAATTCTATGCTACCATCGACAACAAAGACACTACAACCGTGACAGTTCGAGGTAAATAGCTTTCTTTTGAGCCTTCTTATATCAACACCCTCTACGACCTTTATGTCAGTAAAAAGGAGGACGTCCACAAGAGATTCGTCAGTAGTCTGTCGCCGACAGACTATGACGCGGTGATGGCAAAGCTCACTAAGGAGGGAGCAGAATGGAACACCGACCCAAAACACCGATGGACAGTGAAAAGAACTTAGTTGACTCCAGAAGACAAACTATGGAATCATTTTGTGAAGAAGCGCATCATGCCATCCTCCCACAATAGTACCGTTGACCGACCAAGGTTAGCCCTTATACATTCAATTTTAAATGAAAGATCTATCAATGTCGGCCAATACATAAGAGATGGAATTCTGGAATGCTCCCTCCGACCATCGGGACCCCTTGTCTTCCCATACCTCATCACTGCCATATGCCGGGGCCACAACGTACCGGAAATTGCCAAAGATTTTAAAGTCCGAGGGAGAGGGTGGACGGAGAGAAACATTTTTAGCCTCATGGAGCTGAAAGCAGCCACCCCACTGTCCTACTTCAACCCCTGTGCCACGGCAGAGCAGACGGCAAGCCCCAGTCACCCAGAACTTGCCACAGCAGCCAACGGCAGCAGCACCTCCACCGGATGCCTCCGCCCAGATTCTGTTGACATTGAAAAGAATGGAGAAAAGGCAGCTCGGTCTGATGAACTACATAAGGGACTTCACAGTAGCAACGGTAAATTTTATTCATAATGATTTAAATTTTACACATGTAACATTCCCCATCATTCCCAGAACAATATTTTGCTGCCCCCACACCTACTCCTACCCCTACTGCGAGCCCAAAAACTATATCTGATGCCTTTACCCCTACACCGGCCACGACAGCAGAAGGCGGCATCCAACCTGCCGGAACTCAACAAAGACTATTTTGAAGGGTTCTCCTCATCGTCCGTTTGGAAGGATTCTGACGGGGAGCCCTCAGTTGCCTGGAACCTCTCCAAGACTTCACACCAATGAAAAGGCAGAAGCCCAACGAGGCTGGCGAAGGACCCTCAGGCCAGGGCAGATCTGCCAGCAGCAGCAACAGCAGCTCCAACGATGAGGTACAAGTTATGGACAAGCCCCCACACATCTCACCCACCTGTGTCCAGCCGCCAAGGGAAGCCAAAAAGAAAACAACCTCTGCCTCTCCCAACACACTGCCGACCCCTGCCATGAAAGTCACTACATGCCGGCAGTTACAGATTAACAACAACAGCGATGACAGCTCCTCAACTTAAGTTTCTATCTTATATTTCGTTGTCTTGCTGTTTTATTTATCTTGTGATGTATTTTGTTTTCCTATTTTAATTTCCATGTTATCATGCATTGGGGGCAATGCAACCCTCGAGTTTGGGGGTGGCATCCCTCCAGTAATGAAGTGTTAAGTTGTGTCATTAAATTGTGTCTAAGTATTAGTTATTATTTAGTTTATTTTTGCTAAAAAAATATTTGGCTTAAGTCTTTGAACTGAACTTACCTACCGCGACATACTCTGTCGTAGCAGTGCCTTTAGGATGTTTTTAGGAACAGTTTAGAGTCTTGCTATAGTTCTGATCTTTAAACACCCTTTGTAACTCTTATGTTGTCTAGACGTCTACTGGTAAACTAGAGTAGGAAAGCTTAAACACTTGAAGCTGCCCCTAGAGGTGCCTAACACTGGCTCTAGGAAAAGAAAATAAGAAAAGGAAAACTTAGACTCAATACCCCTAGAGGTGCCTAATACCGGCTCTAGGAAGTTAGCTATAGGTGCCCAAAAACTGACTCTAGTCAACTTAAAATAAGAAAAACACCGAGTCTAATTCAGAAAAACTAAAGGAGCATAAGAAATGCCTCCAAGAAAAGGAAATTTGGCATAAAAATTCAAGTAAGTAGCTTAATTATTCTAGTAAACTAAAAGAGTCTATGCACATATTTGTTCACAAAACATGCACACACTACACGAGACCTATAGCATGGTTCCGAATAAATCCAGAAACGTCCGACAAGGTATTGCTCGTGATAGGGCATGAGTGGTAGGTAATGAAAAGTTCATTGAAGTAAGCCAAACCAAAAAAAAAAGATTTCAAATTTTAGTTAGGTCATATTTTCTTGAGAGCAAGCAAGAACTTGAGTTTGGGGGTGTGTTGAGTGTGCAAAAGTTCTATATTTTACCACTTATTTAACCCATATTTCTGCTGCATTCAAGCATAATTCATTGCATTTAGGTAAGATTTCACATATACATCACAATTAGATAAAATAGCACAGTTGCTACTGATTTTGGCTACTTTTGCAGGTACCTGATGTGGCAGACTCAGGACAGCGAAGGAGCAAAGCTGGAACACAGGGCTGGAGTCAAGAAGTAAGATGCTGCCGTGGTGACTGTCATGGCAGCCATAACGACAACGTTGATAGATAGGAAAAGTGAAGTGAAGCTCGACAGATAGAGGAATTCAAGCCTGTCTGTCGTGGACCACTCCTATATTTTTCTGAGCCCTGGAGTAGAATGAAGGCCAAGGCCAAAGTTCAAGGAAGAAACCCAAAGCAAGAAAAGAGGACGAATTAAAGGCATCTACTCAGAAGATTTAATCTCCAATAGAGTTGTACTTTAGTTTGAACTTGTATTCTTACCTTATTAGAAAACTTGAACCCAAGGCCTATATAAAAGCATGTAATTCAACCTAGGGGGATATCTCATCTCTAGCCGTCTTTATTCTTTTATATTCATTATTTTCCAGTACCGAGCAACACATACACTACCGAGCAATTCAATGCCGGTCTAATCTCTTAACCCTGAATCTTTATTCTTTTATATTCATTATTTTCCAGTATTACTTTCCAAACATTTTAAACTCTTTTTTCTCTCGCGCAGTAATTCTAGGATAAAGCTATTTCCAGTCCCTGTGGAGACGATATCTGATACTCAAAGTATCACTTTACTACTTGCGTCGTGTACACTTGCACTACATTGCGATAGGACTTTTGACACGCAACACTTAGCAATTTTGGATATTATGTCGTTTTTATTATTAAGTTATTTCATGACATGAATGATGTATGCACAAATGAATTCACAAAAAGCAAACAATAAAGCAAACAAGATAATGCAAATGCATGAATGCAGTCGAAGAGCCATCAATTCCATTGAAAATATGTTCATGAAAGGAAACTCTTTATTAAATACGAAAGTTTTATTACATCTTTTGGATTTACAAATATTTTTCTGCTTGAACACCTAACTCCTTGATTTCTTCAACTAGCCACATGAGTCTTGGTCCAACTTCTCCAACGGGCTTGATGTACTGACGAAGGGTTGCAGCTTCGGTCACCAATACTGTCACATGCTTGGTCCTCCTCAATCTTTAAGAGCTTTCCGTCCATAATTGAACAACTTTTCAAAATCAACCCCTTCTAATATGAAATGATGCAAAATAAACAAGATAATGAACATAGATTAATAAAGCAAGGAAAAACAAATGAAACAATAAAAAATAATTTAAATGCACGATAATTCTAGTCCGGCATTCTAACATTTCAGGACATGTCTCCACGGATTATTCATGGGACTCAACACTCTAGGTTTTCTGCATGGCTCTATTAGGGGTAGGCTCTAAATTCTCAAACTTGGTTTGGTTCTAAAAAGGTACCCGATTTGTCCTTGTTGTCCTCTACTAAGAGTAGCAAGGCCCTCTATTCTCACCCATTATAGGCTACAAACGAATCGAGTTCAACTCAGGAGGACTCACCACCGAAGCCTTCTCGAAGAATCAATATCCTTACGAAGGCAAAGGAAATGAGTCCCGAAGGTACTTGCTATGGTCATACGAAGAATCAATATTCTTACATGAGCAAAGCGTGTTCCCCCCACTTAAACAAACATGACAAAGCTCGGGAATAAAGCTTGGAATTATGTCTTAAATGCGTAAAATAGAATTATATTCACTCAAACAGACAAATAAATAGAACCTATTGTGAGCTTGCAAATTCCATATTAAAAAACATTTTTTTTGAAAAACCTTTTAAAACCAATTTGTGGCATGACCCTCTTTTGTTTTTATTTTTTAAAAACAAAAACATATCCCCAGAAGAGTCGCCAAGCTGTCGCAACCCTTTTAAGGAGGCTTCGACTTTTTTGGAAAACACTTTAAAAAATCAACGGAGTCGCCACCAATCTTTTTTTTTTTGAAAAAAAAGTGTGATTGGATCACTTTTAAAAATATAGTTATTTTAATAAAACATTTTTTGGTTTTAATAAAACAACAGTTTTGGTCTGCGAAAATTAGAAAATAGGTTTGGAGGTCGGTTACGCGTGGGGAAGGGTTAGCACCCCCACGACGCCCAAAATTGGTACCTAATTGGTTTTAAAATCGTTTTTAAAACTAGAATTTGCAAGTTCAAAAAGAGGTTCGAATTTACTTGTCCTTTTAATGAATATTAGTCTATTTTAACGGCCTTATCGCCCGGGTAATGAACTTTAATCACCGCCAACATTTATGGCGTTAACCCATCATTCTCGTTTGATAATACACCGCATTAAATTAATTTCACTTTTGCAAACAACAAAGAGATTTAGGTGCGTTGAGCATTTTATTTCTTATTCTAAGTTTCATTATTTAAAAACCCTAAAACCGTCTAAGTCTTTTATTCCTAATTTAAAGTTTAAGTATGCTTAAGTGTATTTTATTTATTGTGAAGAAAATTTTCAACAAAACATGTCTCTATCTAAGCTTTAGTCCCTAATCCTAAGTTTTAAACCTAATTCTAGAAAAAAATAAGTAAGCAAACTTTCATTCTTTTTGAGCTTTCCCCCTTTTATTACTCCTTTAAAAAACCTATTTCTTTTTTACTTTTTTTATTTTATTTTTTAAGATATGACTCTTTTTCATATTTTTACCTTTTTTATTTTTATGTTTTTTACCATTTTATTTTTTCCTCTTCCAAAACAAAGAACTTTCTCTCTTTTTAAACTCATTTTTATTTTTTTTCATTTTTTCTTTTAAAACGACCCCTTTTAAAAAACTTTATTTTTCCCTAAAAACTTCTTTTTAAGTTTTTTCGTTTAAAAAAATACTTTTATCCTAGACCCTAAACTTTTATATAAAATATTTTTATTTTCTTTTTCTTGAAAATTTATTTCTTTTTCTTTTTTCCTAAAACCATCTTAATTATTTTTCTCTTTTAAAATCATTTTGCCTATTTATCATTGAAAAACTAAATTTCATTAAAAATATTTTTAAATTTTCTTTAAAATCAAGCCCTTTTATTATATTACACCTCACATTATTATTTTTCCTGATTAAATCCCTAATTTCAAGTTTTTCAATTTAACCACATTTATTCAATGTATTCATGAATTTTAAATCTAAACACCTTTTAAAACTTATTTATTCATTCCTAAAGATCAAAATTATCCTAACAACATTTCATAAGCATGCAAAATTTTTTAAGATCAAACTAAAATTAAAACGGAATTTTAAAACAAAAATGTTACCGGAATCGAGAATGATTTTCCGACTTCGAGAAAGCAACCTAAAAATTCACAAACAACACACACAAACACAAAAAATTCATCCAAGAAAAAACATAAATATCAACATAAAAATAAACAAAACAAGATAGAAATTTTACCGAGAAATCGACGAACGAAGAACTCAAATTCGGGCTTCTCGAAATGCTCCAAACTACCTCCGGAAAATTGCTCCCAAAATCTAACTTTTACTCCAAAAATTTCCAGCAAACTCTTGAAAAATTCAGAGAATTTTTCGGATTTTCCCTAAGCTTTTTCTAGTGGTTTTTTCTTCAATTTGTGTTTGTTGAACAAGTGAAAAAGGGGGGTATTCATACTTGAATTTGAGCTTCAAATTCAAGCCAAATCGAGATTCAATCCCCAAATTGGAGCCTAAATCCGACCAATGTCTTGATTCTCGGTAAAACTCCTCAATTCTCATCCGATTTGGTCCAATATTCGAGCTGAATTTTCCCCTTGATTCGATCCTAGGGTTTGACCTCTTGTCTCGATTTTTTTCAGATTCCGGCGAGCATAGGCGGCGGCAGCAAGCGGAGTTGGTGGCATTGGGTCGACGACGGAGAGGCGGACCGACCGATACCAACGACGTCGACAACCATGGCCTTTAAGCACTGGCCGGCCATCGTGAAACTGCGCGACAAGGGTTTGGTTGGGGAACCAGCCCGCGCGCGTGCAGACCATGCGCTGGCGCGTAGCGCGCGCTGGTTCCCCTCTTTTATTTTTTCTGCTTTTTTTCCTTTCTTTCTTTCTTCTTTTTTGCTTATTTTTGGCTGCTATTTTTTTGTATCACATTTATTTTTCCACCTCACTTTATTTTCTCTTTTTTCAATAATTATTATACACCATAATTATATTTTTTTCTCTTTTTTTCTTTTTTTCCTTTTTTTTAAAAAATGGGCTTCAACATAAAAAAATAGGCTTTGTTCTCTTTATTTAAAAGTGAGCTTTTAAAATGGGCTTTTTGAAGACGAGTCTTTATTTATTTAAAAAGTGGGCCTTTAAAAGGATTTTTCTTTTCTCTTTTCTCTTTTATATTTTATATTTTCTTTTTATTTCTTTTTATATTCTGGTTTTTTAAAAACTAAGGTGAAAATTTATTGACAACAGCTGACAGTCTCAATCTATAGGCAACAGGACCAACTCGCTCAACTATCTCATACGGACCGATGAATCTCGGACTAAACTTATCCTTCCTACCAAACCTTATCACCTTCTTCCAAGGTGAGACTTTCAAGAACACTTTGTCACCCATGGCATACTCTATCTCTATTCTTTTCAAATCAGCATAAGACTCTTGTCTATCCGAAGTTGCCTTCAAACGATCACAAATCAAATGTACTTTCTCGGTGTTACTTTTAAGCATATCAGGCAAAGGTATCAATTTCTGTCCTGCTTCGCCCCAACAAATAGGTGTTCTATATTTTCTACCATACAATACTTCATAAGGTGACATCTGAATACTCGCTTGATTACTATTATTGTACGCAAACTCTACCAACGGTAGATGCTTCTCCCACGAACCCTGAAATTCAATAATGCAACATCTCAACATGTCTTCCAACACTTGTATGGCTCTCTCTAACTAACCATCGGTCTGAGGATGATATGATGTGCTGAAATTCAATCGAGTACCCAAAGCACTATGCAAACTCTCCCAAAATCTAGCTGTGAACCTCGGATCTATGTCTGACACTATAGATTTCGGTACACCATGCAATCTCACAATCTCACTGATATACAAATCAGTCAACTTATCTAACGTATAAGTAGTGTGAACAAACCAAGAAGTGCACACATTTTGTAAGACGATCAACGATTACCCAAACTGAATTCTTCTTAGAAGGTGTCAACAAAAAAACCTGACACAAAATCCATGGTAATTCTCTCCCACTTCCGCCCGGGAATCCTCAATGGTTGTAACAAACCTGAAGGGAACTAGTGTTCGGCCTTAACTCGCTGACAAACCATACACTTACTCACAAACTCGACAACATCTTTCTACAGACCAACCTAAAAGTACTCATCTTTCAAGTCGCGATACATCTTCGTACTTTCTGGATGCATAGCAAATGGACTACTATGAGCTTCAATTAGACTGGTGCGTCTCAAGTCAACATCTCCCGGAACAACTACTCTACTTTTAAAACACAAGACTTCATCGCTACTAAAACAGAAATCTGTCGGTTTATCCTCCGCTATGTCTTGCACATGAGATGCTAATGATCTATCTTTGCAACTGTTTCTCTCTAGTTAACTGAATCAATGAAGGTTTAACTTGCAATTTGACCACTAAACCACCATCGTTAGACAACCTCAATTTAGCAAACATGCTTGCAATTCCACTGCCACCTTCCTACTCAAAGCATCAACCATTACATTGGGTTTACCCGGATAGTACTCAATCGTGAGATCATAGCTTATAAGTAATTCTAGCCACCTACGCTGTCTAAGGTTCAACTCCCTTTGTGTCATAAGATACTTCAGACTCTTGTGATTTGTATACACCATACATCTCTCACCATACAAGTAATGTCTCCAAACTTTCAAAGCGAAAACCACTGCATCCAATTCTATGTCATGTGTAAGGTAATTACACTCATGAGTCTTCAACTGTCTAGACGCATAGGCCACTACTCTTCCTTCTTGCATAAGCACACAACCTAAGCCAACATACGATGCATCACTGAAGATTACGAACTCTTTCC